>OY756978.1:6421378-7041994 GCA_963580505.1 Ennomos erosarius | reverse complement strand
TAGCGTTTGGAATCTTAGCTAGACCCCCTGGGCCGCCTCCGCCTGACCAGTGTGGTCAATTTAGGCGATATATCGCCATTTAGTCTACCCGGGACTAGGCATCGGCGATGTAAAAATCTGATTGGCGACTGGTCACTTTTTATACTACCTCAGGTACAAGTCATTTAAATTAGCCAAATTATAAATAAACTACTTTTCATAAAAACTATATCCACCTTATTAGGAGTGTGTGATATTAATCGGAATGGTCGTCTGAAGAACTATCAAGTAAATCCAATAACAATGCACTTCTTGTTGAATTCATAATTACCTACTGTGTTTTGAAATCAACCTTTATTACAAAACACGTGTAAACGCTAGGCCGACCATCAATGAAATGAAGGAAAATATATATATTATAGCATCGTCTCCGTGTGTGGTAGCTTGCTATAATATATATTATAGTACGGTATATTAATATATATTATTGCTACGTGTGTGACGGGCTTAACCCCTGTCAATATTCCGAACGTGCAAGAGAAAATGTCTGGATATTTCTGTTTACCAACTTAACTCGAATTACTAGCGCTGGGTTAGGTATTCAGTTATAATTTTAATCCGAGAACGTGCAAGAGGGCCTTAGAGTATTAACCAACTATTAGGAAACTGTTACACATGGAGTGTAACAGGCTCAACTCATATTATTAAAAAAAATATCTTAAATGTAGTGTGAGTTCTTCCTGTTCATACTTACTTTCCACCTGACAATTGTGATTCAAGTTCATTCATATTTTACTGAGGTGTGAAGTGAAGTATTTTTCATTGTGAACAGCACACAACCTTTCAAATTCATTATAATAATAATATGACCATTGGAATGGTAATAATAAGTAGTAATATGTACTTTGTGTTGTGTCTGATGTCTGCAGCCTTTATCTCGTCAATTTTGTGTATTTTAACTCTAAACGGCAGTTTCCCAAATTACACGGGTTAATTGGTTTAAAGTCCTAGAAGCGAGGCAGGCGCATCCTATTGCCTGGTATTGCCGTCCCATCCATTCATCCTTTTCCCCTATTTTTTTACCTTTCTCTTCTATCTTCCCTACGATAGGGTGAGTATAATTTGATTTTATTGTTTTTTTTAACAGTTTTTATTTTTATTGATATTAAAAAATTGTTAAACAAATATAATTATGATATGCGAACAAATAAAAATCTTGAATAAAACATACACCCTTATTGCTTGGGCAACCCGCACTTGGCCGTTTTAGAAAACAAAAAGTATCATAATAGTTATTCTGCATAATCAGCTATAACCAAATTTTGGGAAAATCCGTTTAGTAGTTCCAGCGTGGTGCGTGTTCAAATGGACAGACAGACAGACAAAAAATCCAAAAAAAAGTTATCACTATTTTTCTATCGATATAGAAGTGTAAAGCAGTCTAAAATTTCAAAAAAATATTAAATTGACAGATTTAGCCCAGTTACTGTTTTATTATATGTATTGATTGATTTAAGCACCTTATTAACATGCTTTTATAGCTCTTGAAATCCTTTTGATGGACATGCATAAACCTTTGAATGGCATTGTTCAAACAAAACACTAACTTGCTGAGACTCTGAGTCATGGTTTACACCTTGAAGCAGGTTACACTATCTGAATCATAAGATGACTATTTGGCCTTCAATTGCATTGATCAAAGTTAAGGTAGTTTTAAATATAGTTTGATTATGTATTGCTTAATCTAATTAAGAAATATAGTTTTATTTAGGTAGGTACATCAATAATAATAACATGTTACAGACAATAACAGTTAATTTGATTTGAGAATGTAAATATAAATAAATTCACTTATAATATATTTTTAATAGTAAAAGATATAATATGAAATATTATGTCAATGAACTTTACTCAGGCAGCAGTATATTCTAACTAATAAATTAATTTGAATGGACATTTATTAATAGATTATTGTACCCCAATTTTGTGGCTTTTATTTTTCTATGTTCACAATTTATTTCAAATTACTTTATCGATAATCATAACATGAAAGACATTTTTTAATTGCTTCAGTGCCTATTGATTTATTAATTTCATGAGCGTAAAAAGTGAGTGTAAAAGGTAAATGTAATCAAAAAGTATAGTTAACATCTTAATTATGGTACTGATAAATATCATTAAATATACATAATGAATGAAAGTATTTGCTTGCAGAAGTGTGATATACATGGTTAACTATGTAAATACTGTTACTGATAAGGAGTGTTACCAACATTCCTTGACCAGTTTACAATTTCCACACGCATGAAGTCACCATAGCATGCTAATGTATACTGAGTGGTGGTAACAATGACATCATACATGCTAAAATAGTAGTCCCACAGGAAAGGAAATGTAATATTTTTCATTGCCTGCCTTTGTGATCAATAGTTGATCTTAATAGGGAAATATATTTTTAGTACCCGCTGTCAGGGTTATGTATGCCGTTATTTCTTTATTAATTAACTAGCTGATCCGCCCCGGCTTTGCACGGGTTAATTAGTTTTAAGACTCTGTTTATGGGTAAGAGAGAAGGGAAAGGTAAAAAAATTGGGGAAAAGAATAAATGGATGGGACGGCAATAGAAGGGAGACACGCGCAGCATGCCTTCATCCCCGTTTTGATTTTTTTTAATTGAAATGTAAATTTATAAACAAATATAATTATAATATACCAACAAAAATCTTAAATAAAAATTACATCCTTATTGCTTGGGTAACCCGCACTTGGACGTTTTAGAAAACAAAAAGTATACTAAATGTTATTCTGCATAATCAGCTATAACCACAGAGCAAAAAAAAAAACGCTTCTAAGCGTCATTTGTTTCATAGCTCTGTGGCTATAACCATACCAAATTTCAGCCAAATCCGTTCAGTAGTTCCAGCGTGATGCGTGTTCAAAGAGACAGACAGACAGACAAAAAATAAAAAAAATTGTTTAAATTTTTATATCGGCTTAGAAGTGTAAAGCAGTCAAAATTTTCAAAAAATAATCAATGGTCAGATCTAGCCCAGTTACTGTTACAGTTTTATTATTAGTAGAAACATTTGTTCTACATACACAGTGGGATAATATACTGAAATAATTTAAAATGAAAGGTTGTAAAATCACAGATTAACTAGTTGTCCTGAGTAAATTTATTAGTGCCTAATGTAATGGTTATCATTATTTTATCTTAGATTGTAATAGTATTATAATCAATCAATTTTAAAGAGAAACACAGCTGATACTTACATAACCTTTATTGATTATAATAGGCAGGGTATAGGTGTAATATTTTATCAGCTATTTGCATTAAATATGTTTACTGAGATAATGAAAGGTTCTTGTGTGTTTTACTATGTAGGTGTAAAGTCTGGTCCATTAGTATGATTAGCTTTATTGGAACAACAACATACCATCATCATCAATATAGTCACGAGGTATGAAGCCTAAATAAAAGGGAGGCTCAGAAAATATAACAAAAACTGTGGTGTTCCAACATATATGACACGGGCATGGGTACCTTTTAAATAAATACTGAAATAGCATTCCTTGAAGTCAGGTACTTTACGTGAAATCATCTAAATACCTTAAGATCAAAAGAAAGAGTAGAGAGAATATCCGTAGATGGTTATATTGTAGGCAGTATAGATATGTTCGGTGTAAAGGTTTAAACGCCTTCATTAGATATTCCGCAACGAGTTGGGTAACAACAACCGGGTGTCAATAACCGGATCAATAAATTCAAGGCGTGCAAAGTCCAGGAATAGCACATATCAGGCTGATTAAAAATTTCAAGTGTTCCCGGCAACAACTTGGGTGTTTTACAGTTGAGTGGCTGCCGGTATCATATATACATAATATTATTGGAGAAGCATAGAAAATTACTTGTACTTCTACGAACTAAAAGTCTTGTGTCATACTTTGAACGTAATTTTAGTAAATATTTTTATGATATCTAAGGATTCAGTAACGTGTATGTTGAATTATGAATGAATGTTGAACCTGGCCAAACCAGGAGTCCCATCAGGTACAAACGAAAAATAGCCCGAAATTGAAAAAAATTTAGTAATCGTGTCTAGAGAGTTACTAGTTAGTGTCCAGTGTATTCATTTGGCCCAATACTTTGCCGACACGCAATAAATGTCGCTTGATAATCTTGCGTTATGCTGAAATATAATAATTCGTAAAATAGCCCGCGTTATTCCGTTTTATGGGATGAGGCGTCTGTACTGTAGGTATTATGTTATCTGGGGCCAAACATACATTTACAAATGTGTACCTGCTTATCATCAATAGGGCTTAGCCTATTTGGTCGCTATGACTGAGACAGGAGTAGGACTCCATCCCGGAGCCGGGCTCTCCCTTCAGCTACTACAAAGCCCTGCCTAAACAGCTATTTTGCATTAGTACCTACAATACGGCATAATAGTCTCTATAGGATGACATACCATTAAATACAGTTTATATTTTTAATATTAATAGTTAATTGTAATTTTATATTATTTGGGAGCACTGAAGGAAACTGTACCATATCTCTTCAGTGGTTGCTTATATTTATATTACGTCATTAACTGGATTCAAAAGTATGTCATCATAGCATAGGTAGTTAGTTTTGGCGTAATATAACGGGCCAGCGAAGTTGTTATCGCTTGGGGCATGCTATTTAAATGGATTATTCCTATCTTACCTTTTTTGTTATACAGGAAAAGTTATTTACACGTATCCCAACAGTTTTCATTTATGTTCGTTTATTTCCACAGGTGTCAATAGTAGGTGCAGTGTACCTAGTTGGTTATATGCAATGGAGCGTCGCGTGGCTTCTAGGACCAGTCGTACTATCGGTGCTGCGAGATCAGTGGCGTAAGGAGAGCGAGTACCGCCGCAACCTGGCTAAGGCAGCCGCAAAGTCCTCTGAGAAGGACGTCGTGCTCGCCAAACTTGATGATTTGCCGGCTTGGGTAAGAGGTCTTACACATTCTATCCCTTTATATTTCATCTACAATATTTTATATTATGCTATAAATTACAAAATGATTTGTCAAATTATTTTTGAAGAGAATAAAAACAAGCAACAAATCGATCAATTTAAAAAAAATGTGTATTGATAGTTTAATGAAAAAGAGGGTTAAAGTTTGACGTAGGTAGGCACTAATGAGTGTCTAAAAACGTAATTAATATTTTGCAGGTCTTCTTCCCAGACGTGGAACGCGCTGAATGGCTAAATAGGGTAAGCATGCCAGTTTAAACTACAGAATCGGAAGGAAATATAAAAAAAAAAAAACTAGTTCACTAAACTCGTGGAACTCTTTTAGTAGAAACTGAATATAAACAAGGACGCGACACAGCAATCGCGGCGACGACGTGACGCTGTTTACTTTATGATGCATTTACGGCGCGTTTTGTTTAACGTCTGAGCTATTCTGTTTGCATTGAACATTTCCTTCAAAATTTCGACATAAACAAGATAATTGAATATTATCCTGGTTTCTATGAACTGATTAAACCACAGAAGACTCAATGGTTAGTATAGTATTACATTATCTGTGGTACAGGTAATAAACTGTATTCGCATTTTGGTTTCAGATTCTTCTCCAAGTGTGGCCAAACGTGAACCATTTCGCCCGAAACATACTGAAAGAGACCATCGAACCTGCCGTCGCAGAGAGTCTTGCTAACTTCAAACTTAATGGATTCAAGTTCGAGAGGAGTATACTTGGTACTATTGTAAGTATTACCCCCATACTCTAAGACGTTACCTCGAGATTACTCCACTCGACTCAACCTCGAATTAACCTCATTTTTGTGTTTCGGTATTTTTAGTTGAAAATTAATAATCAACTTGACATTTCTGCGTCAATTTTTCTCAAACGAGAGAAGCGAGCAACTGTCAACTCAAGGTACGTCACGATGTATTTTGAGTTTCCCTCAAAGTTAAGTAGAAGTCAAGTGAAGGAATTTTGGAGAAATGATTTGGAATACGGGGGTTAGGCATGCTAATACACTAGTCTAGTACCTGCTATAATAGAGATCTTCTTTGCTATGTATGTATTATGTATAAAAGCAATACCTAAATCCAACACTGTGGATATAGACACATCAGCAGTCATGCTGCTCGTCTATTAACCAATAACAATAATAAATTAGTGTAATAATTTTTACCAGATAAAAATGACAATTTGCGACCTTACATTTGACTGGCCTCCTATCTCAGATGGTAGTATCTCCCTGATTCTCTGCCTTATATGTATATTGTATAAGTATTCTGTCAGTTATCTGGGTCCACAGATTATAGAATGATACTATAGTATAGGTAATAGTATCTGGATCACATAGTGCAAGCTTTGCTTAGTATAGGTAGGTATGCCCACATGGCGCTGTATGACCAGTCCACAAATATTTATTTATTCGTAATACAAAACCTGCTGGCATTATTATAAAAAGAAGATATTAAGTGTTAATTTACAAAGCTGTCATTATTATGTCTATATCGAGTTTTATCAGATATTTCTAATCATGTCACGCATAGCTTAATGTTTGTTAACATTAGTCTGATAACTCGTTGGTGTAACATGTATTAGTTTATTTTCGAGCTACGAAATAATTTTTATGAGAGTTAAGAGTAATCTTTGAATTTTAATGTTAAGAAATGCATAGATCTGTTGTTTTCTATATAAAACTCCTTTGTTTTTGGTCACACCGACCTCTATCACCTACATTTTATACTCAGTAATCATCATCACATCATCAGCCCGAAATACGTTCACTGCTAGACATAAGATAGATAGATAAAACTCTTTATTGAAACACCACATTTACAGAACACAATAGATACACAAACTTAAACCTAACATAAGCCTCTCCCATAAAACGCAACTTTGTATGGTTATCATAGGAAGGATTTTCTATATAGCACGCTTGGCGGGCGGCTTGATGATCGCAGAAGATTTTTATTTACCCAGGCCTAGGAGAACGCTGCTGCCCATTTCCTGAAAATTAGCCCTTAGCCGGTTTTTACGGTACCCATGAGAAGAGATGGGGTGGTCCTATTCGGCAGCGATTCACTGAGTAATATTTGGATGATATTAGGCCTAATTTTGAAGGCTTTAGTTGACAACTTGACAGCATTTAAAATACTAAAAATATATCCGTCTCTTACATTTCCGTCTATTTGACAAGCACAGCAACAGTTTTAGGAATTTTAGATCTGTCAACTAAAGCCCTTAAAATTGGCCCCATAATCAACTAAATATTTTTTTCCAGTTATTTTGTTTAAAGTACCAAACTAGTGAATAGATTCAAAATTTGACCAAATGTTCGCATATATCTACAGAGCAAAAAATAAACGCTTAAGCGTCATTTGTTTCAATGCTCTGTGCATTTACATATCTCTATAGAACGTACCCAATCGCGTTGTAGTAGGTACGTCATAAAGGGATAAGTGAGAACTTAGTTGTCATACATTAGTGCAGGTGGGCATAAATGACTTATCAAACGAGAGCAACTCACTAAACGTAATGACCTAAAGCTAAATCTTTTTTAATGCGTTAGATTACAAATGAGCGCCATAAAGACAAGTTTAATAGGTTGACGTCTATTGTTCTCAGGCGCCAAGAGTCGGCGGCGTCAAAGTGTACGATAAAAACTTATCCAGGGATGAAATTATCATGGACGTTGACTTGTTGTAAGTACTAGAACGACTTCGTAAATCGATCACATCAAAGTGACTGAGCATTGATTTACGAGTGAGCGCTGTGTTATAAAAATTCGGGCTTGTGTCTAACTAAACCATGCGTCTCGAGGTCAAAGCCGTCCCTTTAAAACATTGAAAATCGATTGGTAGCAAGCCTTATGAATTGAAAACAAATTCTTTGAATAACTTGCTTCCTTATCTTATTAGCGTAAAATTGCCTTGACCATTATTTACTTTACATATTGGATTTAACTAGATTTTAAGCCAATGGCGTATAAAAAGATGGTAATCTTTTGTTTGCGATAACTTTATGTTATTAATTTAATTTCAGCTACGCTGGGGATTGTGACATATCCTTCGTACTTCAAGGTATCAGAGGAGGCATCAAGGATCTTCAGGTTTGTTCTGTTTTTAATTCAGAGTTATGATCATTTTTTAGGCGAATTAAAAATAATAATGACGTTTCAGATCCACGGCATGATACGAGTAGTGATGAAGCCTCTCATCACGAAGATGCCTCTAGTGGGCGGACTGCAGATCTTCTTTTTGAACAACCCGTCCATCGACTTCAACCTGGTCGGCGCGGCCGATGTCTTGGACATGCCTGGATTTAGGTCAGTATTTCAACACATTGAGCTTCAATTGAATAATTCGTGTTTCGTGAATAGTACTTCTAGCTCTATCTGGACTTCTGTGGCTTTGCGTGTGCGAACTACAGTGATACTATCATGATAGAGGGTATTCCATTTCCATACTTTGGACTATGTTAATAAAAAATTACATCTCGATCGGTTCAACCACAGAGCATTGAAACAAATGACGCTCTACTGGCGAAGCGTTTTCTTTTTGCTCTGGGTTCAACAAATATTTCGGATTTATAATAGGAACGGCAATATGCTTTAGATAAATGGTCATAGTCGCGTGGACAACTCGGTTAAAACGCGATACATTGCATGTTTGAAAAGACAAGCTCTATATTCGCATTACAATTTAACAGCAACGTATGCGCGTCACTTTTAAGCTATTATATAATTTTATTCGCTGCTTGACTAAATGAGCGTGTACCTAGCGACGCACGCTACATAACTGTGGTATCTCTACGTTTATATTTAGTCTGTGTATTGACTAATATTTGCCTAGGTTATAGCTCGTTTCAAATAGGAATTCTGTTTCATTTCACCATGTTTGTATGTAAGTCATTATCTTAAAAGCTAAACCAATTGTTGATTCTTTTGCTAACGTATTTCTTTTTGTTTTTTTTTTCAGTGATATACTACGTCGTTGCATAGTTGAACAGGTGGCCAAGATGATGGTCCTACCCAACAAGCTGCCTATCAAACTGAGCGACGAAATACCTACCGTTGATCTGCGCATGCCTGAACCTGAGGTTGGTACATTATTTTTAGTTATTACTGAAAAGGCCCGCACTCGACCGCGGCGCAACTGACGGAAAGTCTACGGTCCTACATTCTTGCACAACTTAAAGATATTCCGATTGTACACATCGGGAAAAGAGATGTGTTAGAAAGAGAGGCAATCAGTAGGTGAATATAATTCTAAACTTGGGCTGTGAATTTGAATTGTAACAAGAGTCGATTTTACGTCATTGTAGAGTAACGTGAACTGGCCAGTGTTATATGATTGTAATGGTTTAGTTAGAATCTCTTAAAAACGTATAATAAAACAACATATCTCTATCTTTCGCTGGATTTTTTGTTTTGGGTTCTTAATTCTATATTGTTTGTTACAGGGTGTGCTTCGCATACATCTAGTCAAGGCTGAGAATCTCATGAAGAAAGATGTTTCTATGTTAGGTGTGTATGGGTCCGTTTTATCATTTTTATATTGCGTATGCCAGTTATTTGAAATAGTAACTTACGTTAGTTTTCTTAATATAAATTAGGTAAGGGTAAGTCGGACCCGTACGCAATATTGACCGTGGGCGCTCAGCAATGGAAGACCAAGCACATTGACAACAACGTCAATCCACGATGGGACTTCTGGTGCGAGGTGAGACAGTCTACCTTTTTCTACTATCTATTTTACTCTTTTTAATAAATTAATTTTTAATATCTTACTATTACTGTTTTTAGTTATACTAATATGTTATTTGCAGTTCGCTTAGAGAGCACATATTTTTAGTATAAATTTATGAGATAACGCTTGCTTATTTTTATTATAAATAATGGCGGTTTTGGATATTTTATTAATTTCGGTAAGTGTTTGAATATAAGCTCATTTCTGATATATTTTTATGGAATGCTAGCACGACGGGCATGGCAATAGAGCATCGCCTGAATTTTTCAATTGATTTGTCATATTATCTCATTGAAATTGGCATTTGCAAGGCCGGAGTCATTGTTTATTGATAATGAATGCAACATGCATACGCTATAATAGTGGCACTCGGCGTCAATGCACAATGACAACATATTGATATGAATTTATGATTAAAACAGTATAGCGTAATGAGCAGAATGGAAAAAATGAATTACGAACGGCAATTAAAATTTCAAATAAATTGTAAACTTGAATAAGTGCGTACATCACAAGTTTGGGTTTTCTTTATGCTGTTGATCAATTCTATTTCTTTCTTTTTTTAATTTTTGGTCCATGTTTTTGTCATTTTGTTTGGAATTTCTATTTATTCTTCAATCTCTAATGAATGCTGTTTCAATTTTGTTTATCGTATCCATTATCAGGAATGAGCATGAGCATTCAAGCATCTTTCATATTGCCGCCGTTTACTTTAAGTATGTTTACTATTCTATGTAATACACTTTTGGCTTTGTGAATTCCTTCTTTCTCTTCCATTTACTATATTATTGTACATAGTTACTATGTATTTTACTAAAATATTTCCTAGTATGGTATTTATATATTTTGTGTAGTGTTTTGGAATGGTAAGCAGCCTTAGGTGGATCAATCAACAACGATTTACATTTCGACTATTTATATAGCAGAGTGTAGTTTATTCTAAATTATAAAATATCCCTCTAATACTTTCATAGAGCATCATTAGGCATCTTAATTGTCTCTGTCTGAACAGATATGACAATGTTAAAACCTTCTTTATTTTTTATCGGGCTATGGTAATAAAGCGCACTTAGCGCAACCAACAAACTTGTACTGCGCTAATTCTTTATCATTAAAAGTTTTGGAACAAACTACATCTCTAACTAAACTGATCCGCACCAGTAATGTCTGTGTTGAAATTATAATTATTGTAACGTGTTATTTTTTGAATAACATTATCGCTTTTCTCTCCTAACTAGCGTGCTTAACGCGCCTATCGCTCACGCCGACAATGGATCTGCGTGTTCCGTATTTAGTTAAAGTTGGTTTGCAATAAGATTTTGTTTTCCTTATGTTTGCGTGGGACTTTGCTCGTCGGTGTAAAGGCGCGTATAATGCACTCGTTGGGGCAACAGTTGGAGATAGATGTACTCGACAAGGACGAAGGAAACGACGATGACAAGCTCGGAAGGTAAGTGCGCACAGAGCGAGGGGCGACGAGAAACGCTGGGGCTGGTGACGGTATATTATATAGATTGTCAACGGACTTTTTAATTGCACCGCTTATCCGTATAGATGTCGCCAAAGGGGCCGTGTGTTTATCCTGACGGTTACAGTGCACCAAGACATCGAAAAATCGGCCATGTGCGAGTTGGACTCGGGTATTAAGGGTTCCGTACCATTATCTATTAAAATGATCAAAAAAACACGTTTGTTGTATAGGAAGCCCCCTCAAATATGTATTTTATTCTGTTTTTTATTATTTGTTGTTATGACGGCAACAAAAATACATCATCTGTGAAAATTTCAAAACCGTCTAACTATCACGGTTCATGAGATACAGCTTGGTGACATACGGACAGACAGACAGACAGACGGACAGCGGAGCTTTAGTAATAGGGTTCGCTTTACCCTTTGGGAACGGAACCCTAAAAACATTTCTAGTTACTTTGAACTCTCTCAAAATTCTACGCTGAACCTAATGGTATAACACATTAAATGTTCATTAACTTGCTTTTATAAATGAGAGGACTTAGCAGAGATTGATGCTTTTATCAATCTAATAGCTAGTTTACTTAATTAGTAATCTAGGTAGTCGGGGGTACCGAGATCCGTGATTTGCTTGTAATTTAGATACTTGGAGTTATACACCTTTATAAAAAGTAGGTCCTCTCATTTTCAGGCCATTAAGCTTTACGCATGTGTGTAGATTAGTTGTGCACTTAGATTTAGCCATTTATATTTGCTTTTCACGGTGAAAGGTAAGTACCTTAAGTTTCGTTATAGAGAAACCTACGCTAAAATCGCAATATACCTCCTGTTAGGTACCTACTTATATTATACTATTTCATTATCTTACTGTATTTTCTAATTAAATTTCTTTATTTCTAATAACGTTCACATTATTTCAGAATCTTATAAGATATCAAATGCTGCAATATTCATGAGGTTGTTGGTACCATTGTTAATAAATACAACATATTTATATCTTCTTCTATATTATATTAAATAATCACATCAGCCTCATTCATATTGTGAATATTAATAATTACCTCACGTACCAAGAAGTTCAAAGCCGAAACTTTTATTCAAAATAGACCAAAGAAGCAAAGTCCAGGTGTAAACTAATGTGTCCATATGTTGTGATTTGTCCCAAGGCCCTAATAAGCTCAAGGAAGAGTCAAGTGCTGCAGTGCGATGTTTGGGACTGGGATCCGGGAATGGGCATACAAAACGATGATTTTCTTGGCAGGTCCGTCTACTCCCACCACATCGCTTGGTCACACTAGCGACATTTCATATCCGTATTTCTTTTGTTTGTTTTACTTGTTTCTTTAATGTGGATCTTATTATCTTCATTTACATGTTATGTTACGAGTCAAACAACTTTTGACGAACTTTTTTACAGTACAAGAAATTAGGATATAAATTATCGTTGATACTAAGATCCAACATATTGTTAAACTTGGGCTAACTTTTATATTTGGGTGTGTTTATTTTTTCCTAATTTTCGTGTGTTTTTATGTCAGTCGGATAGCTAATCAAAGCACCGTATTTAGGGACACCCTACATAACCCGACAGTGGTGAGTGTAAAACCCTTGATTAGGAACGCCACTACCATTAACTATAACACATTTTATTGACCATAAACTTAGCTTAGATAGCTTTTTGAAACCTAACACAATAACATGGTGTTTATGATATTGTATGTTGTATAAGTATGTGTAATGCCGTGGGTTGTGACAGTCATTGCTTCGAAGCAGCGCTGCGACTCTTACCATCAAATTATTCGACTGGGATCGCGCGGGCAGGGATGAGAAACTCGGCAGGTCGGTCACTGCCATAGTGTATATCTTCTTCAACTTATTGTGTATGTTCTGTACCTGTCCACGCAGATACTAACCGTGTGATGTATGACGCTAGATGATAGAATAGATCTACACTTTTATAGTCACGTTGAATGCTCTTGTTTGAATAACCACTCAATTTTCACCTACACAGTAATGATCAAAGCTATACAGAACAATGAATTTAGATTTTTCTGATACCAAAGAAAAGCGATTTTGGTAAATTAGCTCATCGAACACTATCGAATGCCTGATGGATCGTGTAAATTAAAAATCACAGTTTGCAAGTTATATCACTTCTCAATGAAATACACCGAACGGCCGAAATGCCTACACGCCGCTGCACAAAACAGCATACAACCTAACCCAATCTATTCAATATCTTCAAACCGAATTCAAAATTCATCAAAACATAAATTAGATAAGTACTACACTTGACTGGTCACACCCACACCCAAACCACAATCTGACATGCTTATATCACGAAAGCATAGTATAGCTTGTTTAACAACACGCTTTAAATAGCAAAGTTCTTACTCCACATTTCGAATTACCTATGTTTACCTATTTTTTTAACATCCTAAAAAGTGTCTCGTAAATTACGTATTTACAATAACAAATAATAAATAACTAAGAACCCGCTTTGCTTTCACTAATTTGACTCATTGCACAGTGCCTGTATTGAATTGTTTACTGTGAAACAAAACAAAACTCTGTGAATATAATTAAAATATAAAAAATAATAAACAAGTTTTTATTGTGCGCCATAGTTGCAGCATCAATACTTTGTTACGTATGTTTGTCTTGTATGTACATGTTTATGTTCCTAACATTTCTTGTTTCAAAATTATTTCTTGGCTCATGCAATTCTAATATTTCAGATGTTCTTTGGACATTTCTCAAGTGGTACGCTTCGGCCGTTTGGACACGGTAAGATAATTTTAAGATATAAAAAATCTTTGTTAGTTTGTAATCGAGTAGGTTTCTAAGGAAACAGGCTATGTGTAGTTTGAGGCTATACTTCAAACAAACAAACAAATAAATAAATAAAAAAAAAATCTTCCTGGCAAAAAATCTTATTCTATCATCACCGGTTTAAGCAACAGAATTTAAAGATTTTATAAAAATGTAAACATGTATTTCTTATGATCCAGGTTCAAACACTTCAGCAAGCGAAACATGGAAAAGTGCATTTGCGCTTGTCATGGCATCGGTTGACCACTGATGTGACGGAACTCAGTCGAGTAAGTAACTCTCGTTAGGTACTCATCATCTTGTCCTGGGCCCATTTTATTTGGGGTTGGCGCAGTGTGCTTTTCTCGCCCCTGTCATCTTTTCACTTAATTTACTTTTATTTTGATTCAAATATTATGGATCGGATACGCAATCCATTTTGCCCACTAACCGTCGGATTTAAATGTTTCAGGCTTTAACAGAGACGCTGCTCATCAAAAATGGCGATATCAGTTCAGCTGTCCTTTCGGTTTACATCGACTCGTGCAAGAGGCTACCGGTATGAACTTTAATGTCGCATTTCACCTAACAACATTTATCTATGCCTTCGGCATCGGAACGATAGACTGTCCTCCAATAGGAGATCCACGGATCACTGAGTTGAGTTTGTGACAGTTGTCATCTTTTAGAGCAACAGTCTTTGTTGAATATTGTGCCATTCTTCCAGAACGCACGTGCCCAGTCGAAGCCTGACCCGTACATGACTGTAACTGTCGGCAAGAAGACCGAGACATCAGCCGTACAAATGAGGACAGACTCGCCGGTCTATGAGATCGGATACTCATTCCTCGTTCAGAACCCTGAAATTGATAACTTGGAAATCAAGGTATTTGAGCAAAACTACGGACACAATAACGCGCTTGGATGAAAAATCGCCAAGGAAATCTAATATTAATTTATATCTAGTTTTTAGTACATAGCTTTCCGCCGCATAATTTTGCTCTATGTAAGCTTTTAAATCTTCTACTGCTACCTTTTTTAATACGACCATAATTAGAAACACTACCAATTTAAAAAGATTACAAGTTAAAACAGGTAGGTATCTAACGTCTATTCTTTTTTAGGTGTTGGATCAGAAGACAGGCAATATACTAGGACAGTTGGTATACAGTATTTCAGCTCTACTGAAACAAAAAGACCTTACGATGTTGACGCAACCGATGATGATGCAGAAATCTGGTCCCGAGTCTAAGATCATCATGGCTGTACAACTGAAAGTAAGTGAAGTTACTCGATCGACACAATGCATTTGTTAGGATTTGTTTGTTCATAAATCGGGGAGTAAACTATAGCCTCTCATTTCGACTATAGACATCGACTGGATCGCGTGTAAACTTCGGCTTTTAAAGATTATCCAAATCATCGAATACGAACGATTGCAGAGCGATGCAAAGGCGATTTGAATTGTACAACGTTGTTTTTAGTATAGTGCAAAGCTGAAACATCCAAAAAAGATAAAAAGTCAAAAGTATCTCACAAATTCAACGCTGATACTTTGACTTTAGAGGTCATCTTTCTATTTTCAAACTTACTAGATCCTAAAAGAGGCAGTCAGAGAGGAGGAAGTGGAAGAAGCGGAGGCGCAGCTAGAAGCCCCGGCGCCTGCACCCGCGCCTTTGACACCAGAAGTGCCGTCACCGCCCGTCGCGACCGACGCCACCGATGGAACACCCGAGCCGCTGCCACCGCTGCCGACACAGCCACCACCCGCCACCACTACCACGGTCTATCATCCTGATCCAGGTAGGACATAGGCCGACACAACTTAAGCTACCACTGTCTACCACCCTGATCCAAGTAGGCCATTTTAACCTCATAAGCCGCTAACATGGCTGCACCACTTTAGCTACCACTTTTTTACTATCTTGATGTAAGAAATCCCAACTTAAACTTTAGGCGCAAAAAGTGGCGGTGACCAACTTTAGCTACTATTATCTAACATCCAGATCCAGATAGGTTATACCTGCCAGTAACTTTACGCCAGATGGCTGCAGCGGAAATTATAGCTATGTTTCGGTAGGAAATACCCACCAGTTAACCGTAATACCTTGTTTGCAGTCTCCCTGTCTGAGCCAGGTGCTGCCGAATTGAAAAACATTGAGGAACCAGCGCCAGACAACTCTTCGCAAAAGTCCATCCCTGTTGAGCACATTGAAAAGGAAGTTGGTGAGTACATACCTACCAAACCGAATGTAAGACAAGTTATTATTTCTCTCGAGTTACAATACTATTGGTACGTGAAAACATCCACATTTTCTTTGCTTAAAACTTATCGCGTGGAATTTTCGTTCTAGTATTTTTATAATATTTACGGTTTGTGTGACAAATGGTATGGTTTCAGATGTGCCCCGAGAGTACCAGCCCCCATCAGAAAACGATACACCGAAGCTTGTTCATAGGACCTCTTCTTTAACCACGTAAGTTGAAATTTAAAATATTATAAAAATATAAATTATACCTAATACATATGTAATATGTATCTAAATACATATAATTTTTTAGCATTATGCACATAGTAAGTACTTGTTTATATGTGCAGGTCAGCAGGTGAAGCCGGCCTGGGCCGCATCTTGCTATCGCTGCGCTACAGCATGCAACATCAGACTTTGTATGTGGTCGTGCACAAGATCGCGTAAGTATTTATACATCACTTTATTTATTAAATTAGTACGTTTTAATTTCATGTAAGCTGTTATAACACGCGCCATTGAAAAAGGGGTTCCGATGTAAGCTAAAGAGTTATTATACGTAATTAATGATTTAATAAATAAATATTTTTGGACATTTCATACAGCGTCATCTAGTCCCAAACTAAGGAACTGGGTGGTAACCAAATAACGTAACCAGATAACTGACTAGATAGAACACTTTGCGAACGTCTGTGCTAGTTTGACAGCTCTTAGGTCCGCGCTTATCTCTCTAGGAAGGAAGTATTCAACTGCATTACATCCGTCATAAATAAGTTCAAACTTAGAAGCCGTCTAATTTTACTACAGATGGGCATTGCATACTTTGTCATGTCATGTTGTTAGTCAAAATCAATTTATCCAATGGGGTGTGTACTTATTTTTTTTATGACACATATTACTAATGTATATATGTGTAAATAAGGAGGCTTATTATACAATTTAAATGATCTTTATTTTCAGAAATATACCCTTGAAAGACCCCACAAATGTGCCTGACCCATATGTGAAGCTATATTTATTACCTGGACGTTCAAAGGATTCTAAGCGTAAGACAGTGGTGAGTGTGATCATGTTTCTATATGGCAGTCATCCTTTTTGTGACTCCTTATTTGGCTAAGTATTTGTCACAGTTCGAATACGTGTTACGTCTTGTGCATTCTGGTCTGCCCAAGCAAATTGTGTACTTTCAAGTAGTGTTGTCGATCGATGTCTATCGTTATTATGGATAGCTCAGATCGAGGCAATAGCATCACATGAATGCGATACTATCGGTAGTATAGGGCCACGCGAAGAAAAAATTATCCTAGCATGATCAGTTCAGCAACACTATTTTCAAGTACTCTTTATCAACCAATCACAATGAGGCCCACTTACACATTCCATTTTAATCTCGGCTTAACTAAATAACAGCTAATCCAGGATTACTTGATCCTGACCATGAGGACAGTATAATTTTTATTATAATTACAATAACGAAATATGATTAGCAAGTAATAATTTACGACATGTTTGAAAAAATAAATAAGTGAATCAATGTCCCCTAGTTCTATGTTACACACTGAACTTAATGGTCCCCCTTTGTCCCTTTTCCAAAGGTTATCAAAGACAACTGCATGCCCGAGTACGACGAGCAGTTCGAGTGGGTGATCCCATTAGCAGAGCTTCACTCGAGGCAGGTGGAGATCACAGTCGCTACTCACAAGGGATTCCTTGGGGGCAGCCCTGTTATTGGACAGGTATGTACAATGACTGATGTTGCTAAAGAAATGGACTGAAAATGGCACTGTCGGTCGCTAGTCGTGCGGACAGCTCGCTAAGCTTTAGCCCCACCGACGCGTCTGATCTGTCCGTGATCAATCGTCCCCACCGACTAAGTCCCATTCTAAGGGACTACTGCGAGCGGCTTACCGCCTTTCGAACTCATGACCTTCAGGAATTTTTAGATTTGACATCCCCTTTTTAAAATAAGTGTAATTAACTTTAGACTCATTCTTTCTGAAACCCTGCTGCCCACTAGCTAGTAGCTAGGAAACCAGGTATATCAGTAACTCGTAATGTGAAATACGTGAGCGACAAAAAATGTGCTAATATTACATTACACATAGAAGTTAGTATTACATTTATTTTGGTTTCAGGTTATTGTTCAACTCAACCAGTATGATTTCCGTGAAGCAAAGACGCTGTGGTTTGATCTCATGCCTGAGACATCGCCCAGAGATTAGTTAAATTATTCTTGTCTTGTTAATTTGGTACCCTCATGTTTACGAGTATTTATTCATATTTTTTTGACTGTTTACTTCTGTTTATATCTGGAGATCTGATTGCTTATGTTATGCCATAATTTGATCTGATGCTGTCTTTATTATAATAACTTATGAAATTCTAGAGTAAAAGTAGCTGTTATTAATTTTTCTTACGTGTAATTTACTGTTTTTTATACATTTTATTAGTAAGTAAAAATGAAGGCCTTATTTACATAAAATCACTGAAAATTATATAGAAAAATAAACTTAATACTAGCCAAAACTATTATCATTAATGGTTAATTATTTTACAAATGTTTATTGTTATTCAATGCTCTGTCAGTGTTATCTGTCGTTTTATTGAGCTGAACTGTTACATCTTTTCTCATTGTTCTGCTTTTATTATGTATTTAATTTAATTATTGTTTTGGAGCCTACTTATGAAGTTAATAGCATTTATGTAACCATAAGTTTAACTAAGTTTTTATCTTATGATTTTGTAACGCTTTTTACCAAGTATTTTAATAAATGTGTTAAAAAAAATTGCAATGTTTTATTAAAAACACTGATCAAAGTTATAAAAATGTTTAATCTTATATTTGGACAATATTGAATGCAATAGTTATGGATCTGGCAGTCTTTCACGAAACATTAATCAACTGAAACAAATTCAATTAGTTCATTCACACAATAAATTATTCAACGCTCCATGGTGTTTGGTGTGATCTTCTGAGCAATAATTTTACCGTAACCACCTCGGCCACCATCATAGTCCGTTCTATACTCATCTCGCACCTGAAATCACAGATGCATTATTGGTAAAAGTATTGGTCAACCTAAAAGAAATAGATTATTGTTTCCTGTAGTTACACCATTATAGGCAGTCTTACTAATACTACTTTTTGCTGAATCAGCATTAAAGATTGCTCAGCAAAGGGTAAATTAGACTTCACAGTTCATAGTAATAGAAAAAAAAAAACAAAGTTTGTCTAGAAACTAAATAACAAAACGTTTGTTTTTGACTCCTTAATAAAAGCTTATGAAAAACAGCATTTGTGTTTGTGCTGTTGTGTCCAGCTATTTAGGCATGTCACTAGAAAGTTGGATTTTCACCTGTCCACCAGTTTTTCCTCTTCCGTACTGGCGACCTTCTATAAAACCAGCATCCCAATCACTTCTAATTATTCTATCATCTAGTCGTGTACCATTTATATATCTGGAACAATTAAAATTAGGATTTTTTATCATACATTGATATTTAATAATTTTGTTGTAATACAGGGTCAGTCTTAAGCTAATTATTCACTCAGAAATAAGTATTCATTGGCAAACACTTATTACCTACATGTTTCCGCTTCCCCACTGCATAGTTGCGAGGATGAAACAAAATGAATCAGTTTTGCAACAAACAATCAAGCTAAAAAAGTACTGATGTGGATGATAAAATCTCCAGAAACATTGAATTATTAGAAACAATGTCTGATACTTGTTTACTAATGAATACATGGCTTAAATCTAAACTCTTTAACACAAACCTCATACAATTTTCAGCATCTTGTCTCAAATAATATTCTACAAAACAAAATCCACATGGTGTTTTCTTGTACTTATCGAGGCCCATGACAACTCTTCTTATATCGCCGCATCGTGAGAATAGTTCATAGATTTGTTCTTCTGTAGTGTAAAATGACAAGTTACCAATGTAGAGTGTAGAAGAAGCTCTTAGTAGTTTTTCTTGTTCTGTTCTCGAGCCCTGAAATTAGAGACCGATAGCAGTTACAGGTGCAATCATCAAAAAGCGTAGACGTAGAAAGTATACAGTAATAACTATATTTATAAATTCAATAATAGGTACTTTAAAATGCTGATCACGGTAGGAACTAATTTCAGTTGATGAGTTCATGGAATCATAGCTCCGTTTCATTTTGTAGTGTAGGTTGTGATGTATATAATGTTATTATTTTTGATAACTAGGGCACAATGGTGGCGGATCACTAAAGGTTTTTTTAATTTAGCTTCGATATTTCACAAGTAACCAAACAACACGCATTCGTAATTCGTCGCATATCAGTGTGACCATCTGTAAATGTAAATTGCAGATTCTGCCCTAAATAAGCTTAAAATCTGGCCAATTCTTTTTAATAGCCAATGGGAGACAGGAAATAAATAACTTTTTTCGTTACTTTGATGTGATATTTGCTAGACCCCCAGATAATATAATACCTACAGTTACTATTAACTTATTGATTTAAAAAAATCAAGGCACTAACTAACTTAAGACAGGAGTTGTCAGCTTAGAAACAATGATTTCAACCATATATCGAGTCAGTTAATTAAGATTACGAAATATTATTTCCATTTTTTTACTTCACAATATGAAATACTCCCAAATCTACCACAATTTTTGAATCATTTACATTACATTAATCCTCCTTACTTCATTGAAATGTGGTCGATACTGCATATTTTTTCTTCTACACTTCTCTGTCGCGTAAAAATTCACTCCCGTAACATCCACATATATATCTATACAATACACAATCTGCCAGTGTGAACAAACGTGGAAGACGACATTGCACGTTCGTTCGCCAAAACATTTCTCTAAATAAAAACGTAACCGTTGATAGTTGCAAGAAACTGCAACCGTTTGTATTAACGACGCAAGATCGTTCCGTTCAATAAGTTCCGTGTCCTAGCAGTCTTCAAACCAGTTGCAACGAAGACCGTTTTCCGCAACCGTTTTCGTCGTTGAGGAAAGAGGGGGTCTAGCAAAGATACCAACCACTAACGCTAACGCCTCACGCTAACTCCAAAAATGTATCAAAATAACATTCGCGTTAGTGTTAGTGGTTGGTATCTTTGCTAGACCCCCAGTTGCGTCTCGTCCGTCGAAAATTCGACGACCCACCACTAATTTTAAAGGTTCAATGGCAGAAATCTGCTACAAGTGGTCACACTGCTACTAATGACAAATCAATTTTTTTCCGTCTACGTGACTTTGACTTGACATTGACATTAAGTTAATTTTGATGTTCATGAGAAGTAATAATATTCTGTGAGTTTTTTTTTCTTATATTTTGGCTCCATACGTAGTGTATTTAGCCAGTGTCAAGTATTGTATATTTTCATCGAATTTTAGAATATTTTACGTAGTCAAGTCTTAGTCATAGTCATAATCCAGTCTATGTCAGGTCATAGTCCAGTCTAAGTCATGCTCTAGTAAAGTGGTGGCAACTTTACTAGAAGCTTCTATGGAATTTTGGAAACAACACAAAAAACCACGTTACACCACATTACATCACTTTGACCAAACTCATGCTTGTAATTTAGGACTTAATCCGTAAAACGACGCCAATTTTAAACAATAACACTGGAAAAAGGACAAGTTTTGAAAAATAATACAATGCAACGACGTGAACTTTTTCGCGTTCCCGCCAAAACTCCTCCTATCTGTGAGTTTTTTTTATCTTATATTTTGGCTCCACACATAGTGTATTTAGCCAGTGTCAAGTATTATATTTTCATAGTCATAGTCATAGTCCAGTCTAAGTCAGGTAGTCAAAGCCCAGTCTAAGTCATGCTCCAGCAAAGTGGTAGCAACTTTACTAGAAGCTTCTATGGAGTTTTGGAAGCAACCAAAGACTTTTTTATGTAATAGGGGGAATTCTGTGGAAGCAACACGAAAAATCTCGTTTCACCACATTATATCACTTGCCCTCACTCATGCTCGTAATTCAGCCCTTAAAGCGTAAAACGCCACCAATTTTATCATTAACACTGCAAAAGCAAAAGTTTTGAAAAAATAATACAATGCAACGACGTGAACTTTTCCGCGTTCCCACCAAAAACTCCTGTGAGTTTTTTTTTTCTTATATTTTGGGCTCCACACATAGTGTATTTAGCCAGTGTCAAGTATTATATTTTCATCGTGTTATAATATATTTCACGAAAAGTCATGTCCTAGTCATAGTCATAGTCCAGTCTAAGTCAGGTAGTCATAGACCAGTCTAAGTCATGCTCCAGCAAAGTGGTGGCAACTTTACTAGAAGCTTCTATGGCAACACGAAAAATCACGTTTCACCACATTATATCACTTGTCCTCACTCATGCTCGTAATTCAGCACTTAATGCGTAAAACGCCACCAATTTTAAACATTAACACTGGAAAAAGCAAAAGTTTTGAAAATTAATACAATGCAACGACGTGAACTTTTCCGCGTTCCCGCCAAAACCCTTCTGTGAGTTGTCTGAGCCTAGTTTAGTTAGGGATGCGCAATTTTCAAGCTCGATCCGATTTTGTGGATCGACGTTGATCGTAACGGCTCGATCCGATCAGCGGATCGGATCGTATCCATTTGATCCGATCTTCAAAAAATCGATCCAAGAAATGGCATCAATACAATATTTAAGAATATTGGTCATGTATTTCAAACAAAGAAAGATTGGGTTTGGGTGTTTACAATTGAACATTAAAAAACGCATAGACTTGGATTAACAAACTACAAATGAGACCTTTTATTTTAAAAAAAACTAGTTCCGCTTCTGTTACCCGATGGCGTAGTAACGACGTATTTCTAACATGGTTGTAGTTTCAAACCACGGAGTACAAGGAAAATTCATATTCAGTTGAGTGGATCACAGAATACGTTGTCGATTTGTCGATAGAAAGCCATTAGAGTTATATGCCTTCCATAAAATAAGGATAGAATGCTAAACTCGATACATAATTATCTTAACAATGACAGAACGTAAAACACCCATTATAACGCCATCTATCGGCTTTTTATAATATTACAGCTTTATTTTTTAAATAAAACGCCTCACTATAAATGTAGATATACTAGTAGATATTTATATTTTAAAGATGCCAATCTTCAGACAAATTTTACATTTCCCTCCATCTGGTGTTATTATAAAATTAGATCACCCGCTTGATTTCGCAGGGGGGCCATTTTATGGATTACACTTGCTATTTAAACTTTTAAAGTAATACAACGAAACAACGAATGAGAAATATTTGCAATTTTGTATCTTACCTACATTATTTTTTAGAAATCCTATTCTACTATCTACTCTACCCACCGTCGCCAGCAGTAATTAAGATGTAGATGTAGGTCAAATAGCAACATTTTGTGACATAAATAAAGTAAAGATCGTACTTTGATACATTCCCTTATCAAAGTTAACCGCCTTATAACACACACAGATTACAGAGCTACATTACATTATGTATAAGCGACAATGCTTGGATTTCGATCCGCCGATCGTATCGCATGGTTTCGATCCGATCCGGAAATCGACTGGTTCGTATGCTCTTGATCCGATCTTCGAAAAGATCGGATCGGATCGACGCATCCCTAAGTTTAGTTTTATTTATTTGCTGCCAATTGCGGGGAAAATCCCCGATTTGCGGGGAATTGAGGGTTGCAGCGGGGAGAGCGCGGGGAATGACAAAAATCGGGGAATTTCGGGGAATTCAGACCTTGTTTTTGGTGGGTAAAAATATTTTTTTTGTTGGTCATCCGAAGATAAAAAAGAGTTTCGCGCTCGCTTCGCTCGCATTTTTATTGTTTCTAAACATACATTATTTTAATCTGAAACCAGTGCGCTTGTACTGACATAATAATTCTGCAAAATTGTTTATAACACTGATTAGGTGCCAGCAGCGCACCAATGTTCAGCCTAAATACCAGTATAAATTAAATTCCTTAACTATTGAAATATATTTATTTTATTCGAGAATTGGTAATTATTATTGATTTACCCAAAATTTAAATACAAATTACTTAAGATGATTTATTGCACATGGGCACTGTGGAATCAATTGCTCAAATGGTCATACTTATTTTCTGGATTATAAAATGTGGCACATACAAAAATTTTTTGCGCTCGCTTCTCTCGGTATCATATTACACAGTCATTGCTGCTTTCAAAACACCGCTGGCGGTGCCATACTACCATCGCGCTGCGCCACCGAAAAGTTGTCTTAAGTTAGGACTTGGCTCTAAGTTGCGACGTGTAGTTGTAGGGAAAAATAATCAGATGGATCCGGCATGAAAAATTCCGGATTTGGCCCAGGGAAGGCAAAGAGTATGTAAACTAACAAACAAACAACAGAAAAAAAAAAACAATTGCAATTAATTAAAATTTAAACTATAATGCAGGGGGGCAAATCTGTGAATAGTAAGACTATGGATTTAGTCTAGATGTAAGTTGTATATAGTAGTATATTAGACAAATCATGTATAAAACGTAAAGTAAAACGTAGTGTTTTTGTTCCAAAAATGTCGTTTCGGTAAATTAATTATAAAGTGGCGGGGAATTTCGGGGAATTGGCGAAACTGACGCGGGGAATGGAGAATTTTTTATTGGCAGCACTGTTTATTTGTGTCTGTGTCTGTGTTTAATTTGTTTTTGTTTGGATTTTTTAAAATTAACTGTACAATTGTACACATCAACATAAATTGTACACATATTGACTTTTATTTGAATAAGCAAAGCACAGAGGAAATAATAGTAATAGGCATGTGCATTTAACTTTCCTAATCCTAACTTAACTGTGCGATTTGCTACCACAAACTAAGTAGAGGATACAAGTTTACAAACATTTAGAGTCTGATATGTCTCTTACCGAGTTTAATTCGTTGGATGAAGAAGTTAAAGAACTTTTACAAAACTATAGGTACAAAAGAGCTACAACATATGAACCATGTACACTTAAAAATTACAAAGAATGTCTCATCGGCCTTTACGAAGTAGGTATCTACAATCTATGATAGGTACAATAAAAATTATTGTCAATTCAATTTTCTTTCTAAATTAAATTACTTTGTGATACATATTTATCATCATATTTATTATTATGTATGTAGAAGTAGCAGTTCTACAAGATAGGAAGGTCCAACTGTAAAAAAAAATTGTTTCAGGAATTTGGCCTCCTCAATATTAATTATGTGTTCAACCCACATATAGACATTGAAAACAACAGTTTGCAGCCTAATGCTTTGGTAACTTTAATTAACTCTGTATGGACGCTGTTACACTACTATAAAAATGTATCAGCAAAGTCGGAAGAATTATTGGAGCAGAACCATATTCTTGTACAGAACAATAAACAATTGAATGTAAGTACTCACTTGCTTATGTCACCTATTTGAGCTTACATTCATACTTACATAGATTCATGAACTCTTGATAAACAGCCAAAGCTTATTATCACAGTAAATTATTGACCAGCTGTTCTTCTGTTTTTTATGGTATTAAATCTGCAGTTTTATTTTCTAGGGAACTATACAAAAGATAAAGGATAAATTAAACACTGAAAGGAATGAATCAAAAGCTTGTGTGGCTTCAGCTCAAAGGATTGCTGATAGCTCGGATGAAATGCTACACAAGTTAACTGAAACCCGTTTAAAGCTGACCCAAATTACCAAACAGAAAGATGCATCTGAGAGGGCCCTACGTAATGAAATATCAAGATTAAAGTTGCAAAATGAAAAGCTGTTAGACAGGATGAGGATTAAAAGTGAGTAATAAACATGTCACAGTGACAAAATCTTTTGTGACATGTTGGGATGTACAATACCTCTATCTACCTAAATAACAAAGTGTGCAAAGCAAAGCTGTTATCCATAATTAATCAATTAGTAAAGTTATTAGCAAATTCTGCTCTGGACATACTTGGATGGTTGACTTTTTTAAAGGGTGGCATTTACAACTGAGCATTATCATACCTCCAAACATTCCTAAGGAATTTCAAGCTTTTTGTTTTGGGTGCTGTTAAGCAACTTCAGGTAGTCTTAATATTCTGACTTCAGAGCTGACCCCTTATTAAAAAGGTAAGGAAAGACTCGACTGAACTATAGTAATTGAGATGCTGGCAATAACAGATCTATGCTTTTTAGGGTTCCGTACCCAAAGGGTAAAATAAATCCTATTACCAAGACTCCACTGTCTTCTGTCTGTCACCAGCCTGTTTCTCATGAACCGTAATAGTTAGGCAGTTGAGATGTTCACAGATATTTCTGTTGCAGCTCAATATATACTAAAAAAAACAATTAAATAAATATTGAAGGGGGCTCTCCTACAACAAATGTGATTTGCTCGTTTTTATAGATAATGATGTTGAACGGTTTGTGCGCGAGTCCGACACGTACTTGGCCGGTTATTTAACTCCTTGCCTCTTTGTTGATTCAACCACTGTAGATGGTCTATGAATGAGTTATGAGGTGTAGTGTAGCTGCGATCGCCGCTGGCAGTGATGAGTACCGAATAGTTTTGCGTCGCTGACGCTGCCGCTTCGCAGTGGAAAAAAAATAAGACAGGCTTGAGTTGATAAATGCTTAGACAATGTGACTGCTACACAAATTCGATTAACTACATTATGTCACTGTTTCTATTTCTCTCAGATGGACCCCCTTGCAGTAACACCTGTGACATGACTGTCCTACAGCTGAGGGAGCGAGAGAAACACCAGAGAAACATGATAGCGCAGCTACAGAAAAACAACCAGGAATTGCTAAGAGAGGTGCTTGACATGAAGGAAGAGCTCATACTAGGAGGCTTGAAGCACTACAAGTTGGATGATAAGGCAAAAAAGTAGATTCACTGTAGCTATACAATAGTTTGTAGCTTTAACTGTCAACAAAGAATTCTGATTTAAAACTTTAAATAAAAAGTATTGTATTTTCAAGGTTCAATACTTGCTGAGACTACAGGAAAGCGCCACACACTTTGTGCCAAAAATGTTGAGTGTGGTCTTTTGCTGCAACCTCGGTTTATTTAACCTTAGTCAATAAAAATGGATAGGAAAAATTAATAATTTCAAATGACGATTTGTATTTTATCAATGATTAAGCCATATTTATTTGGAACTATTTAAATCAGGATTTTACATCCATTGCAAAGGCTAATGTAAATTGAATAACTTTACACCTAGAACCACTTGCTAAATACCCGCACTACACTAAATGGTCATCATGACGCTAGCCATGCAGCTACTAAAGCTATAGGTACAAAATAATGGTACCATGGCATGGTACTGGTGGCATGGTGGCTCGGGGCTTATAATTTTTATTTTTTTATGTCTTACACAGGCTGTTTAGGAGAGGGTTAGTCAAATTTGGTGGATGTGTAGGGACATGGGGTCCCATCAGGTACACACGATAAATAGCCCGAACTTGAATAAAATGTAGTAATCGTGTCTAGAGAGTTACTAGTTAGTGTCCAGTGTATTCATTTGGCCCAATACTTCACCAACACGCAATAAATGTCGCTTGATAATAATGCGTTATGCAGAAATAAAATAATTTGTAAAATAGCCCGCGTTATTCCGTTGTATGGGATGAGGCAGATGTACTGCAGGTATTATATTATCTGGGGTAGGGGGATCCGTTTCAAAAATACAGGTTTGCGTAAGAGCCGCAAAAATTATAAATAAATAAAATCATGCAATTACTTGTAAAAACATTTTAGTTTCTATTGTCATTGATGTATGGTCTACTCAAGGCATTGTTAAATCCCTACAATACCAAAATAATATAAGTATATATTTTTTTTATATAATGAAAATTCTAGAAAAATGAAAACTAAAAACCAAAAAAGTGAAAAAAAATTTACACCTAGCGATCTTTACGCGAGCTTGTATTTTCCAAATAGATTCTTGTACACACCTACCACCACAGAGCAAAAAAATAAACGCTTCCCTAGACGAAGCGTCATTTGTTTCATAGCTCTGTGCCTACCACGTTTGGCTAACCCTCAACCAAACAACCTGTACCTACTTAGTTTATTCATTTTGATATTATCATATTAAAATTTATGTGGTGAATGAACCCTAATTTAACAGTCAATCTTACCAGACTCTTGTAATCAAAATGCACAAAAATGACAATTATCTATTTTTACTAAATATTTCTGCTGCATTTTAAATGCGGCACAAAAACATGAGTCTAATTGCCTTATACAGGGGCTATATCATCTTATTTTATGAGCAGCTGAAGATCCAGTTGTTCCTTTTTACTCACTAGTGAAGTGAAGAACGCCAATCAGTATTATTTTGTTAGGCTAGTTCAAATAAGATATTTTCGACACAAACTATTTATTAAATAGTTTATAGTTTTATAAACCCCTCTTGCGATGACTTTTATATTGTTTATAGATTAACCCCTTACTAAAAACACCGTATAGCAGAAGAATAGTTATTTAGTGTTTTGTTTCCATCTGTTGAGTTTGAAATGAGCAAAGATAAAACGAGACAAACCATTGAGTGAATATTTCGCTGTCATGCAATATTTATAAGAGGATAGAGCTTGACCATTATCTCACCTTATAGAAGGTGAGAGATGATGATGATATTCAATAATGAGGATTTGCTTTTACCACCCTCTTGCCACTGAGTTTTAATATTAAGGATAATGTTGGTATAAGTAATTGTGATATGTAACTTGTTACCTGAAAAGATAAACAGTTAATTTTAGGTTTTGGATTTATTTTCGATGTCCTTATTTTTTGGTGTTCATTTGTTATTGTTTGTTATTATGATTAAGTAGAGATAGTAGCAGATTTTGTTTACCATTTATTTTGAAACCACAAGGTCTACATTAGCTTTGCATTTAAGCATTCCAATCCAATGATTATTACCCATTTAGTACTTATGTAATAGACATAAATGAAAACACTGTCCATTTCGAAGAACGATTCTAGTTTTCGCATGATAATATTTATATATACGCCGACTACTACGGGGTTTTATATTATTTTTAACGTCATTATTTTTTGTATGATCGCCACTTGAGCTAAAAAATGGAGGACATTGAATATTGTACCTAGTTATAAGAATAATTATACTGACATGGCACAATGTAAACTTTGACTAATTAATGTAAGTATGCATACCATACAGTTTTAGTGCCTTAACTTGATCTGCATTGCCATATTTTTAAATGATTTTGAAAGTTCAATCTAATACATTCTTTTAACATTACCATCTTTTTTCTTTTAAGTAAGTTTGTGGTCTAAAGCAATAGTTTTTAGGACGTCATCGCAAAGTTTCTCATCAAGAACCTTAGTTATCAAGAACCTTCGTTCTTGATGAGAAACTGCGATATATAAGGTGTATTTAATAATCCGCTGGATCTCTGAATAACAGTTTCAGTTTATTGTCCTAAAAATTGTACACAACTTTTATATTGGTATATTAATATTTCATGTTTTATAATGTAAGTTTCCTCTCTGTGTGTTAGTCGTAAAGTCCTGGCTCCTTGGTGACGCGTGTCCGCTTGAATAGTTGTCGACGCGCGACATAATGACGTTAATTCAACAATAGTAGTCACCGAAGTTTGGTCAGGATACGTTCATAGAATTAATTAGAAATACCAATCGGCACTTTTATGTGGACATTTGCGTGGCCACTGTCGCGGTCGCCATAACATCGCAGCGATCGACCCCGCGCACTTGTCCGCGAGCCGTGCCGTGAATCACTGCGCCCGATCATTCCGCAGTCGAGTATCAAACTGCGCGCGCGCGCCTTCATTCTACTAACGCCTTGTTTCTACTAAAACTATCACGTTATCGTGAATATTTCTACAAGATTGATAAGATCATTATATCACTGTGATAAGAATCGTCAAGGACCGGTCCACTAGAACAGTTCGCCACCGTTATTCCATACGTAGAGTTTGTTATAAAAGTGTTAAAACTATCCAGTGAACAGTGTATTTATTCGTGTGAATTATTTGTCGAATGTCGCGGCACACACCATGGGGACGACGAAGAGACTGAAGATAACCGTGGTTGGAGATGGTATGGTCGGGAAGACCTGTCTGCTCTACGTGTACACTAGAAACGAATTTCCAGAAGAGTACGTTCCCACAGTGTAAGTATCAAGAGTTTAATTTGCTACGGTAGGCTTCGAGGCAAGTGCGGAGCTGCGGACGTCTAGGTCAACAAGGCGGGCGGCGACGTGCGCTCGCGCCGCTGAATTAGTATGTAGATGCGGTAACAGCGTTATCATTATCATCTGAGTAGGTAAATACTGTGTCGTCGTTCCGCGGATTCTACAAGTAGGCTACTACAGAAGTGGCCAGACCAGACCATGGATTTTGCAAAAATCATCTACTTGTGTGTTTTCCTTCATGCACTTGCAAACAATAAACCTGCCGGTAAATCACATTACTGAGTCATGTTGAAGTTGTTATTATTATTATTATTATTCAGCCATGGTCACCCCACTGCAGGGCAAAGGCCTCCCTACCTGTCAGAAGCTTTATGTGGCCAATCCTTCCAGTAAGAGTCCAGCTCGTCCCGCCATCTCCGCCTGGGCCTGCCGCGACGTCGTTTAACATTGCGTGGACTCCACTCAGTGCTGAGTTTAGCCCACAGCTCGTCCGACATGCGGCAGACGTGTCCAGCCCAGTTCCACTTTAGACTCGCGGCTTTCGGACCAACGTCAGCGATCTGAGTTTTGGAGCGTAGTGCCGTGTTTCTTATGCGGTCTGATAGTTTCACTCCCAATATACTCCCAATATACGCACCAACCTCATAATTTCAAATAGACCTTGCAAAAACCTTAACTATCATTCAGGTATACGCATCAACCTCATCACATACCGACGAAGAAATAGAGGAGTTCTATGATCTTCTAAATAGTGCCTGCGATGAACATAGAGGCACTTGGACATTGGTACAAGGTGATTTCAATGCTAAATTGGGCCCTAGACTACCTACTGACAACCACACTATCATCGGACCACACGGTCTTGGTGTCAGGAATGAACGCGGTACCCGCCTGTTACAATTTGCCTTTGCCCAAAACCTCACCGTCAGCAACAGCTTCTTTTATAAGAAACCTCAACGCCGCCGGACTTGGTTTTCTCCAGATGTATCACGAAGAACGAAATAGATTATAGCCTTGCTTCCAATAAACATATTATTACAAATATAGAAGTCCTAAACAGTTTGAAATTCAGTTCCGACCATCGTCCAATCCGAATAACAATAAAGCTTGACTTAAAAATACAACGAATCCACACGATAAAAAGTTCAATTAAACGATTAAATAAATCCACTTTAGTAGCGAATAAAGACCAGTTCACGCTTCAACTGAAAAACAGTTTCAGCATACTCAACGTAGATTCTGACGACGTTCAAGTGCAATATAACAACCTCTCACAAAGTATTAAGAAAGCCAGTCAAAAAATTAAAACATCTAAAACCAAAACTAAGAAGCTTAGCAATCATACCCTTAAATTAATAGAAGAACGTCAGACAATATTAGTTAACACACAAAAATTTAGTTCAAAAAATAAAGAAGTGAAAAGAAATATCCGCAAAGACATACGCCAATATAATGTAGATCTGGTTGAAGTTGTTGGTTTCGAATAATTCCAAAGTTTCTATACTTAGTTTATATTGTTAAACATAAACTTGATTTAACAGTTTACCTTGGTCATCATATTATAGTCACTAACAGGGAAGCGAGCGATGATAAATCGTTACGTCATATACCTACCTTTGAAGGTACATTTTAAATCCGTGATGACTAAGTTCTGTCATTAAATGTTCATGTAGCTATTATTTATGTACAATATTCTAATCATATTATTATCGACAAAATATTATGAGTATTAAATTACTATTTTCGGAAGTTACATACCGTATATCGTACCTACTATAAATCACGTAAGAATTTAAATTTAAATTAGTAATGGTTTCCATTTACCCCTAAAGAACGGACCCTATTACTAATAACTAATTTATATCGATTAGTGCAGAATACATAAATAGTCATCATCATAATCAACAACCTCATGTCTGAAAACCTCCATTGCTGAACATAGGCCTTTCCTAGGGAGCGCCACTTTTAAGTTTTAGTGGCTACTCGCTCTACATAAATAGTACTACCACAAATATTAAAATATTATTGGTACTACGTACCTATTGCTCCTATTAGTAAGTGTTCATTACTTAACTTACTTATCATAAAACTAATGGCACAACAATAAACTGGGATCTTTATTTAATCGATCGAAGACCTTGTATCGTCGCGTCAATGTCCTTTATAGTAGTTAACTAGCTAATGAATACTCGAGAGCGAGACAATCTTTATCATATTATTTTATTTATTAATTAAGTACTTACTTAAATACATCATTAATTGACGACGTCAGTAACGGCTATTCTGTCGGTTATAATACATACTTATTATGTATCTTGTATGCCTATATTAATCTTAGGAATTAATCGAATTATAAGTAGTGAGTTAAGATAGAGCTTTGTTCGATCGAACATGGATCTAAAAGTATGCACCTATTAGCAAAAAAAACTTGGCGCGAATCAATCATTTAGCTATATTTACAGTACACATGGCAAGTTTCAAAACAAGACCACGTACTTATACCTCGTCACATAATTAAGCCACCGCTGCGCCGATGAAAGACGTGATGCGGCGAGTGTTAATTTTACCGTCCACGCGACACATTTCGCGAGCGGTGGGTCGCCGGCTGATGTCGAACACGTCTACTTAACATTGCTAGCTGCACTATTTATAAAGTCTAATACGAACCGGCATTGTTGTATTGTATCTGCAACGATCGTGCTTCCTCCTTACGGACGGCACGGACGCCTACCTACGGCAAGTCCGACTTCCTTGATATCTGCTATAATGGCGAACAATAGAATAAAACTGCGAACATAATTTATGATAGATAGTATTTAGTCGTTCGCCCCAAAAGTTAAATAAACGAAATAGATCAGTGCCAATCAGGGCGGGTCGGTAGTATCTGCCGCAGAACCGACAACCGTTGGGGTCGATGCTTTCTGGAGTGTACACCGTGAGATGAGAGACGCCCTGCAGGCTGGTAGAGCATTTAGAGTCGAAAACTTCTGCTGCGTACATTGGGGTCTGGGGAGGCTAAGTCTAACTGTGGCCTGACTGATATATGTGGTGTGACTGATGATGAAGATCAGAGTTAGGTTAGCTATTACAGTAATTACCACTCAAAAACAATGACATGATTTCTGGTCAAGTTAGTATTTTCACCTAAATGACATAATTATACACAAATTAATCAAATATTAATTTCCTTCCAGTTTCGACAACTATGTGGGTCACATAACCGTGGACGGCGAGGAAGTGGAGATGGCATTATGGGACACAGCAGGACAAGAAGACTACGAGCGGCTGAGGCCGCTGTCATACACAAATGTAAGTTACTAAAACGTAAGTTTTTCAAGTTAATCCTGCTAATTGCTTTTGTCAATGATTGTATACTTTGCACAGCAGTTTATGTAGATGCAGCTGGTAGTGCGTCACCTACAGCTGGTGTAAATTAGCCACCAATTCAAACTCAGTCATATTGTTTGTGCATTTCGAATATATTGATATCTTGTCTGCTTTTCTTAATTCTTCGGCGTTGCATGTTTTGTTTACAACGAACATCAACAGCCTGAAAACGTCCTCTACTCAACATAAGCCTCCCCCACATAGCGCCACTTTCAGAGGCCGCTTGCCTCCTGTATCCATCGGCTTCCCGCTGTTTTATCGATCGTACGCTGCGTCTTCCGGTTCGGTTCGTGGTCGCCAATCTTCTCCATCGGTATTATCTGTACCGCACTACCACTACCTTACCAGGTTATGATTTTGACTAAAATTTGACTTTCCTTTACAGACCGATTGCTTCTTGGTGTGCTACTCGGTCGGAAGCGCGCCTTCGTTCGAGAATGTAATTCACAAGTGGTATCCGGAATTAAAACACTTCAGTAGATCAGTACCCATCGTATTAGTAGGTTAGTACTTGCTGCAATATTAATAAATAACACCCAAAGATTTCATACATAGATCCTGGACCCTAAACTAGTAACATTCCCTGTATACAACCTGTATCTAGGGACCCAGGAACTACGAGGACAACACCCAGACACAGAACAAGTATTTGCGCTTTCTTTTTCTGTATACAAATACATGTCCTGTCGCGGGAAACGAACCCGCCGCCTCCGGGTTACGAGCCGATCTGGCTCAACCACCACACCACGGAGGCTGTCTATTATAAGTAGCAGTTTTAGGTTATGGATATAAAATTGTTATGTTATGTTATGTTTGTAAATCATTGTTTTTACGTGCTCAGAACTAGATACTTATAACAGGAAAGATTCCTTGCACGTCATACATTACATGACAACGTAAACAATACTAATGGGGTATTCATACTCCAAGTTTCCGTCACACAACAGGGAATTGCACAATAACTGTGGTAAACTTTGTTATTATACCTTATGTCAGTAGGCTGCCTAATACAAGTAGGGAATTCCTATTCACGTTTTAGCCAGATACAGCCTGCCTCGACTAATTCATAAATTTTATGTGCGCGGCGGGCGACCAACCTGCGATTGGTTCGGATGAGAGAAATCATTATGCTTTCTATTATAAAATATTCTCTGGTTATGTTATCACTGAGACTAGACTCAAAAATCATGGAATCGGATCGAGTAGGTAGGCTAAATTTAGCAATGCATCTAGCTCTAGTCTATCTAGAACCGAATCGATGAAACTCAAAAAAAGTTCTATTTCATCATTATCAGCGGAAAGATTTTCACTACTGAACATAAGCACGTTTTATTTATTTATTGGGGCCTTGTTTTATGCACTTGGGAGAACTCTCCGCAATTCAAGCTAGGCACGAAAACTAGTTAAGAGTTAAATCTTGTAATTACAAATTATTTTCACATTTGCTAAATATGTACGCTAATACGGTAGGTACGGTAGATCTAATTAGCTGTCATTAACAGAACGAGCGCGTTAATGAGGAAGGACTCTTTAACTCTATTTTTAACTGACTGTGCTCAATGCCCATACTATTATAGTAACATATTTAGTATACATAGCAGTATATGTAGTATACTTTAGATCACATTCTGAATCTGTCGTTTACTGTAAGAGATAACAAATATTAAATGTTATTTGTTGTTGTGTTGCTGTTTATTATACCTATATTTGTTTTTTTTTCAGCAACCAAAATAGACTTGAGGTCATCAGATAAAGCAGTTGTAACAACAGCAGAAGGAAAGAAATTAAAAAAGAAAATCCGGTAAGTTACATAAGGTACCTATAAGTTAATTACCTACAAACAGTCCGACATAGCGCAGCAATACCTAACTCATACTACAAATTCGAAAGTAACCGCCCGTGTAAAAATTTGTCTTCAAAATTTGTGATTTCCTTCTTATTTTAAAGCAAATATATTCAGTACAATATTTTACAAAGTTATTCAGACTTTTTTTTTCTCTGAAGGTACCTATCAACAATAAGCAGAGTTGATAAGGATCACCTTCACAAAATAATGTCAGTAGTAGTCTACCTACCTACCTCAGTACCTATACGTTATATTACGTAGTGCCATATACTGGGTGTAATTGAATTCATTAGCATCCTTTGAAACTAGGTATCTACTCCTGATACCGGTCACATGTGCCAATATTTTTGAATTCTAACACATTGGTTTAGTAATAATAATAACTCCAAAAAATGGAATAACTTACTTAATCAAATGCTACAATACAAAATTTAATTAAAATAATGAAGTACTGTTTTTAATTAGTACATACATACAACAACACACAAGTTTTTATACATACAAGGTATAAAAACGTTTAGATGTATCAAAATCATCCGTGCGAACTGAGTTAGGCGCCGCGGCAATCTTCATAATTTTCAATAAAAATATTTTCTTTTACACTCTTTACTTTTTAATAATCATCTATAAATGATGCACTATCATGGGCTCAACTTATGCTAATGAATTAAATTACATCCTGTAGATTTTTACTTACATATATTTTTCGTTTAGTTTTACTAGATAAAGTTTCAAAAATTAGCTTCGTTATCGTGAATAGTGTTCCACTAACACCAGTGTAAGCGCTTCTACCTACTAGATCTAGTGGTTCTAGTATAATCTCATTATCACAAACCGGTCACCTCATAAACAAATAAATAAACATTTTTAACAAACTATAAGCGATAATATCGCGTGAAACAATGCGAGTGAAAAGCGACAAGGGTTATCAGCGCCGGCAGCAGCGCTATCGCACTTATCCGAGTCGATAGTGCGAACTGATATGACGGCAGGAGGCAGTGTGTTCAATAAATCGCCTAATGTTATCGCTAAAGGGTAAATAGTTAGTAACATTGACCTTAGAAAGTATTTTTGGTGTACGTTATGTTTAACTAATAATTGACAGGATTTATTATATTATAAGAAAATAACTATATACCACAGACATCAAATACTATACATACAGTAAGCTATATCCCAAAGAAGTTTATTAGAAATACATATAACTTCCTACTTAGGACTGAAAACAGCTTTACTTTAATATACATACTGTTATTTCGTGATTTATAATGTGCACCACCATAAAGAAATATGGTAGGTATCTACTATATACGTCTGTTTGCTGATACATATTTAAATCTTATCTTATAAGTTGACGGGCCCGATAGCTCAGTTGGTAGTAGCCCTGCCTTCTGAACGGAGGGCTGTGGGATTCTGCGTCCGAGTATTATATTGTATTCTATGTATGTATTTACAAACGAAAATGTACACTGGGTGTAATTGAATTCATTAGCATCCTTTGAAACTAGATACCTACTCCTGATACCGGTGATGTGTGGACCAAAATTTTTGAATTCTAACACATTGGTTTGGTAATAATAATAACTCCAAAAATGCAATAACTTACTTAAACAAATGCTACAATACAAAATTTAATTAAAATAATGAATTACTGTTTTTAATAAGTACATACAAGGCCTAAAAACGTTTAAATGTATCAAAATCATCCGTGCCAACTGCGTTAGGCGCCGCGGCAATCTTCATAATTTTCAATAAAAATTATTTCATTTACTCTTTACTATTTAATAATCATCTATAAATGATGTACTATCTTGGGCTCAATTTATGCTAATGAATTAAATTACATCCTGTATAAGTATTGTATCAGTTATCTGGTTCCCATAGTACAAGCTATGCTTAGTTTGGGGCTGGATGGCGCTGTGTGAAATGTCCACACATATTTATTTATTTATTTTTATTTATTTATAAATATCTAACGTCATAGTTTGTACGGGTTTTATCCGTTGTCCCTCACGTTTCACTGTGTTCACAGTCACAGATTTAAATACAAAATTGTTATTTATCAAAGCACGCTATTCCTTTTGATAACTACAAAATCACGGGCGCCACAGTAAAAATGTAGGTAGACGACCGGATTAATATTTATCCTGTTACATTTCATGGGTTCAATTCATATTTTTAAAGCACATTATACTTATCGAAGATATTATAGGACACGGATGTCTTAATATATGTTATAAGTTATGCATGACTCAATTTCTCGATAACGTAACGGTATACCATCCCTTTGTGTACGTATGACTTGCTTATTGACGTCATATTGGCGAAAATTTTTGTAGAGCAATGAATAACGTGCTGGAATAAAGGAGAATTGTTGACTTTGAATCATTTTATTATGTGTTTAAGTTTAGTCACAGGCCAAAATGAAAATATTTTTGACTAGCTGCAGAAACAATAAATACGTACCTAATAATTTATTTTTCTTTATTTTGTTCTAGTGCTGTGCAGCTAGTTGAATGCTCAGCGCTGGAAAGGATTAATATGACAGAAGTTTTCGAAGAGGCAGTTCGCGCCGCCTTGAAGAAAAAGGTCGTCAACAAACGCACTTGCAACTACCTTTGAACTTGAGGCTTTATTTTATGTTCGTAATTTATTTACAAAGGGATAATATTGTTAGCCTAATTTGGCTTCCTTAATATCGGTTCAGATGTCCCCTGTCCTGATCACCTAAAAATCAAGCCCACACTAAAGTTCGTATAAGTATATATTACTGTTTTATAATTTAGATACCTACTTATACGTTTATGATTACAAGATTCGGAAAAAAATTAAACAAAACTATAATATAAATTTAATATAAATATAGCGGTTCAGGGCGCGTCATTTTTGAAGTAAGTTTATAATTCAAACTTAATTCTATTTGACTCTACATTAAATAAAGTTGAGTTTGAAACCAAAGTGTAGGTATTGTACAGAAATGATTCACAAACTTGTTTATTTTTGTTTATGTAAACGGCATACTGACTCTAACATATAAGTCGGCAGCACAGGATTTAAACTATTAAACTGTTGCATTAATGTTAAATTGTAATAGTCACGTTATCTCGAAATTGTGCTACTTTCGTAGTGAGAGAATCCTGTCAGCGAGGCGTGCGCCGCCCACCACTTCCTTCTAAACTACGTTCAATGGAAAGAGATTACGGCCTTACACTGTTACTACAGAACAGTTAGCACTGTTATTACAAAAAGCGAAGTATTACCACAGATCATATAATACAGAACACTGTAGCATTATCTTTCATGTCCTCCTTAAATGTTATGCGAACCTTGTGAATTTACAGATTAATCTGTAGATTACGCTGAGCAGGCGATACTGATATAAAAATCAATAATCTTGTGAATTTAAATCGAAATATTTCAGGTTTTGTAAATCGTATACTAATATTAATTTAAAAGTATGTCGTCTTCCATGTTGTTATTTCGACCCACAGATAATAATTATGGAATGGATAGATTTATGCTTCGACCTATATGAAACTGAGATGGAAACATTTTTTAGAACAGTCAAATTAGATCACAGACATCTCTATGTTCTGTGAATTAGATTTAGTTTGTAATTTGCACAACAGCATTTTGGGTCAAGTTGCTCAAAAAGCTTTTATGTTATGACAGAAAAGACATGTGTGGGTTACTCTGTGCGTGATTATTGCTATTTATATTACTACAATGGGGCCAATTTTAAAAGCTTTAGTTGACAAATCTAAAGCTCCTAAAACTGTTGCTGTCCTTGTCAAATAGACGGCAATGTAAAAGACGGATATATTTTTAGCATTTTTAAAACTGTCAAGTAAAGCCTTCAAAATTAGGCCTAATTATGTATGTTTAAAATTTTTATTTTGTACAGACAATGTTCAGTATTTAGATAAGCGAAAGAAAAATGTAACTATAATTTTATTTACAAGTTTAATTGTTAGTTTATTAGTAAACATTCCGAGTGTATAGAGTATGACGTCCTGTGTGGAGTTACATACAATGAATCATTGGGTATGTCCACGTTAACTCGATAACTGTCACACTTACCTACAACGAGTATGTACCAAAAATTCATAATAATATTAAGTATTAAATAATTATTAAATGTTAATGGTTCCTTTTTTAACTACCCAGAACTTTGATGATAGTGATGACTATGAATGAAACTCCAAATATTCGAAATGGATTTATTAAAAATATTATGAATAAACAACGTACACTTCTCATTAACAATAGTCGACGTTAAAATAGATTATTATATCATAGTAGTGGAATTAATTCACATAGATAATTTCTTTGGAAGTGATTGGACCTTGGATTTTATATACCTTATTGTCCAAGAAACGAGCTTTAATTTTTCACTTATTTGATTGAATCTGTTGCTACGAGTTTATTAGAACGCACTAGCTATATAGAGCAACGTAAAATATTTGTATGAAATTCCGTCTTTTTCATTTCCCTTTATCAGAAGAGTACCGCCATACTTCATGTTTACATTAAAGAATGCGACAAAGAATTTACACCAAGTAACGCTAGTACAACGTACGTTAGTTACAATAAATTTAAAATCAAACCAATCAATTAGGTACCCTACATTGATATATAGCTTTTGGTTAACCAGTTTACAGTTTCGTCAGAAATACGGCGATAAGGAATCTATCGAATGTGTCTTCATTCAAATATCAAAACCAAAAAAGAAAAAAAAACTTATAGCAACCGAGGAAACTGGCAGAAGGCTGTGAAACTTAAACATTTAGAAAAAAGTAATATGCATGCGAGCAGCATACAGTAGTGCGACATTTAGGTCCATAGTTTATTATTATTTAAGTTGTAAGTTGTACAAGTTAAAACTTAAGATCACGAATTGTTCGATTTTTATAATACAAACTAGTTTTTATAGCCGATAGGCCGATACTCGACAATGCTGTCTATGTGGTGAATACTTGAATAGAGAGCATGAATTGTTGGAGTAAACCAAATGAGTACTAGCGCCTAAAATAGCCGTTGCCGTACGACTTGTACTAACTCGAAGTGCGATGAACAATAAGGTGGCACAGCACGTACAGTTAATGATATGATGAGGTACATTCAGTGCGTAAGTCCACTCACTTACGCCGCAGGTGCTTCCGCCGCCCGGCTCAAGTGACGCCGTGTCACTTTTTCTTAGAACGTTCTATCAATTTACTCTGAAACAATGATGAACAATTGTTAAGGAATTTCGTATACTAACACGGAGATAGCCACATAGAAATCAAATATAAGTTGCTATATCAATTATAATGTAGATACAGCAATTCTTACTCAGTGTCATGTTATGTACCAAGATAGTTTTTCAAGAGGTCTCGGTTTCAACTCAAACACTGATAGGGACAATGTATCCATAGCCATAATCGGCAGTTTTTCGAACGATGGCGTAAAGTTGTAAAAAAATGACCCCGTGAAAGTTATGACGCTATGGAAAGCCGCTGCTATTTTTTTAATTGAAGTGTATCGGTTTGTGCAATGAAAGCTTGCACCAATTCCTTAGAAAACCAAGACTACGCACAAATGAGTTGTTTTTTAAATCGTTTTCTAGAAAAAGAGTATTGTATGTATGACGCACAGGATCGTATGACACAATACGTACTGCTAAACGACATACCTAGAATCACAGAATAGATACTAGTTGTACTAACATACAGAACTTGCAAAATTTTTTGTTTGGTTTGATTTTTACCGCCACGGTGACAGAAGTCTGTCTATGAGTTATTAGTAAGGTCATAGTCATACATCATCATCATCAACAGTTTGAAAACATCCACTACTGAACATAGGCCTCCCCAGGAGACCTCACTTAGAGCGGCTGCTCGCCTCCTGCATCCATCGGTTTTCTTTCACCATATCGTCGGCCTATGTTGTGTGATGCCCTGAATAAATTCCTTTCATTCTTTCTTTTAACATTTCCTGTGATTTCCGGGTGCAGTAAGAGCGTGGTCACGTGGTACCTTAGCTAAGTTGATCCCGATCTCGCTGAGCCGTTTGTGTTGGTAGGTGAGTGGCTCGTGCAGTTTTGCGTCTCCGCGCTTGTAGAAGTCGCTGTAGTCGAGTCTGAATGCGAGCGTCTGCAGAGACACCTCCGGATGTAGCGCCAGCTTCAGAATCAGCGTGGTCACGTGGCCTCTGGAAGGAACACTTTTTCTTGCACATCCAGGGTAGATAATGCTTCATAGCATTAAGTCCTTGTACATTGTTTCGTGCTAAAGTATAAATAAATAGATAAATAAGAAGAACACTGAAAACGTTGCGTAGAACAAGAATCGAGTGAAATTTTTTAACCTAAATTAAATTAAATTTCACAGTTCAAAAATGTTGCTGCCTTTTTTATAAACCTCGAAATGAGAAGGACAGCTATAGTTTTAGCACTGTCTAATTAAGTTTAGAATTTGCACAACTTAAGTTATTGACACCAATGTTGACTTCAAATGAAACATTCAAGAGATCACATCTTGTTTTTGTTGTTAAGTTTATTATCTCGGTTACCTGTACGTACGAGCCCAGACATTCAAGTCCGCCTTGCGACTAGCTAAGAACTGGTGGAATATTTTTCTCTTCTCCTTATCTAGCGCATCATCTGCGGCCGTGGAGGCGTATTCTCCTGCAAACATTGTTGTATGATAGCAAATTGACAGATCAACATAGAAGCGCATTTTATCAGTTTCAGAAAACGTCCTTGGGGAAGGTTCCCGGTTTCTGGTAAGAATCTGATGTCTACAAAATACTGAACGCTCATTGGTTGCCTTTGGATCATCGGCTATCGTCAACCAATGAGCGTATGGTATTTGGTAAGTTAACATGAAGTTGACAAACGTACGAGAATAGTCTAGTGTCAAAAAGTGAACCCTGAATAAATAATTTATGCACAACTACAACCATTTTTTATAATAGAACCTTTTGCTATCATTACCGAAAAATGTAGTCGTTTGTTAATTTATCGTTCTCTCTGAACCGAATAAAAGCAATCACTGTAAATTTTAAAGGGTAAAAAGGTAATTACCTCGCGTCAGCCGCTCTGCTTTCATCTGCTCGAGTCGATCTCTTCGCTCTAACTCAGCGTTAATCCCAGCATGGAGTGTTTGCTCGAAACTGCGCAGCGCGAGTGTTTCGTTCAGAACGTTGCCGAGATACGATTGTAGCTCCTGCGGGACAGAGTCGAGCGTTACACAATGGTTATCAGAATGTCAGTAACTGATGCTATTTGGTAGCAGCCCTAAAATATTGGGATGGCTTGTATGAAAACGAGTGTACTTTTTGTAAGAAACTGAGTATGAAGAAGTTTCTGACTTATACGCCGCACTGCGCAAAATGACTCTAAAAGTTTGGGCCTTTTGGTGCGGCGCGGTGCGATATTTCGATGTCCAGCGTTGGAACGGAATTTAGAGTGGCCAATAAAAGTACACGGCGTTTTGGACAGGGTTAGTCCGTTGGAGACTTGGGTCCTAACCACGGTTGGAGTCGGATTATTGGGTCTTGGGGACAGCTTCCTGTCCGTACGAATTCTCGCCGTTGGACAGTTGAAAGGCGCTGAATGATCTTCTTCCTGGTCTTTTCGCATATTTACAATTATAGCCTGAAAAAAGTGCTAAAATAGTCTTTGTAATGGCAACGCACCGGCAATGCCTTCGCTGTTGTAGATGTTGCTCGCTGGTGCTGTTGACAGCTGAGACCACTTACCAAGTTATCATAAGGTGGGCCACTTCCCTTGTTTGTCCAGTGGTTCGAGTACGGTGGTGCAGCGCGCGGGCAGTTACCTGCGTGGTGTGGTGTATCATGGCGTGTATGGAGTGTCGGTCGAGCGCGCGGTGGTGCAGCGCGAGCAGCGAGTCGAGGTCGCGGCGCGCGGCGGCGGCGCGGCGCAGGTCCCGCCACGCGGCCGCCGCGCCGCCGCACGCCGCCTCCTGCAGCGCGCCGCACAGCCGCAGCGCCTCCGCGCGCAGGCACGACACGCGACGCATCAGCCCGCGCACCTCTGCACCACCATCATACCATCTCTCAAAACTGGATACCAAGTATGTATCTGATACTGAATCAATCTACAAGTGGATACATTTACAACTCGTGGTTGGTGTCACTGTATAGTTATCGAGGTACGAGCTTTGTGAGCACATCAGCGGGCGGGCAGTTCGCAGCAGCGAGCGCCTACGTACTAAGTGCTCTCTTGATACAGTATCAAATACATCACATGTTACACCTCTATAAGTGAGTACCCAGTCGGCTTAAAGGTTTAAATACGTACGTTTTAAATAAAAACGAGGTACCCAAGTGTAGCATAGTTCCATAAGGAAGGAACCTTTATATTTTAATTCGTCATGTCGGTCTGTCCATGTAAATCCTTTACAGTTGCCTAATAGCTCCACTACACAATCATCCTTTCACCGCTCAGCCTCCTCGCACATCTTTGGTCGAAACACACCCTAAAATTAATCAAGTACCGTCCAACAGTCCTAATAGGATTGACATATACACAACTGCCTAGAATTTTTGAGACGAATAACATTGCGAACGCACTTCTATGAAAATATAGAATCTAAAATATGATCATCCGTAAAAGATAACTTCTAAAACTTACACAACTAAGTAAAAAGCACACGGTGCAACAAACCCAGTGGATCACAAAACAGCACTTTATCGGTTGGAGTATTTTACTTACCAGGCATGTATCTCAGCCGCTTCTGCAGTATAGTATGCTCGCGCCAGGCGTCGTGCAGACTGTATTCGATGCGTTTGACGCGCCATAGTTGCGTAAAAAGTGCTCGGTAGCGAGCGGCGCAGGTGGCAGGGAATAGTGTGCCCAGTGGACCATCCACTCGGTATTGTAGCGCGAACACGTCCCAACCGCTGTCTTCACGGCCATCGCCTGTTTAAGGACATGTTTGTAAAGAGTTTTTGCTATGAGCTTTCATAGCAAAACGCAATGGTGGACACGAAAATCCAAGATGGCGGCGACAACGTGACGGTCATTTTGAAAATTGGTAAGCTCCGGTAGACTTTATGCATCGGGGGGTTTTTGGAGTTCCTAAATAACTGAGTACTGATAACTGATTTATACTCTTTTCTCACTGCACGACAGACCGAGAAAACATTTTCAGTTTTATAGTATCGTTTTTACGGCGGGATTCACGAATTACAATTTATATAGCTCGTAAAGGAATCTTTTAACACTTAACAGGTAAATTTTATAGCACATAATAAGGAAAAGACCCCAAAATTCATGTTTCTAATAGGAAAAAGCTATGTAATAATGAGCCAGTTTTGTCATAATTTCGTTAAATATGCCAACAGCACCAAACAAAACAAGTAGGTAATAAAAAAAGCGAAATATCACTTACAGTTAGGGTAAAGGTTGACATGCAGCCGAGCGAGCACGTGCGGAGGTTCGAACTGTGCGTTGGTAGCGCGCACCGCCGCTTCTAGCGTGCATGTGAGATTGTGTACGTAGAGAGACGACGCGGGCTTGTTTAGCTCTTCGCTGGAACAAGATACACTTGTTGGAAATTGGGCAGGATTTAATAAATGTTTTAATTTTTAAACAGGCTAATGCTGCCGAACTTTACAGCGTCACCGGGCGGGCTTTAATAATGATCCCGTTACATGAAACTATGGGGAAAAGATTATTTTGTTTTGGAATTAAATAAAAATGCTTTATTTATAGATAAATAAAAAACTCTTGTCTGTGGAGTGTCTTCCATCTTTCGCGATTTTCTGCGAGCCTTTTCAGCCCCCTATTACGAAGGAGCTAGCAGCGCTGCTGACGCTCGTCTGCCGCTCAACTGCTGTCAAAATTGTATGAAAAGTGACAGCAGTTGAGCGGCAGATGCGCGTCAGCAGCGCTGCTAGCTCGTTCGTAATAGGGGGGCTGATCTTGGTACGACATGACATGACATTAGCCTTTTCTATCAGTTGAATGCTCTTCACGGTCATCCTCTTCCTCTCTTTCCTTCTACTTTTCCCTCCATGACGGTTTTTATGAATTCGTCCTGTCGTACCAAGTGGCCAAAATACTTTCCTCTTCCGACTTCTATGGTACTGAGTAACGTTCCTTCTTGTCCTACCATGTCTGTCTTGTTGGTTTTCTTTTCAGTCCAACTTATTTTTTCCATACGCCTCCAAAAATGTCATCATCATCATCATTAACAGCCTGAAGGCGTCCACTGCTGAACATAGGCCTCCCCCAGGGAGCGCCACTTAGAGGGGCTGCTCGCCTCCTGCATCCATCGGCTCCCCGCGGCTTTCACCAAGTCGTCGGTCCACCTAGTGGGGGGCCGGCCTCCGCTGCGTCTTCCAGATCGTGGTCGCCACTCGAGAACCTTTCTTCCCCATCGGTTGTCAGTTCTACGAGCGATGTGGCCTGCCCATTGCCATTTCAACTTGCTAATCCTAAGAGCTACATCGGTCACTTTAGTTCTCCTGCGGATCTCCTCATTTCGGATTTTATCTCGCAGGGAAACATCGAGCATTGCATTCAAAAATGTATTCAGCAGTAATTAAAATCAAGAAGAAGGAATCAATTCCGTCTATGTTCCGCGTGTATTTATTTCCCAATCATAATAATTATTATATTAATTTTTACTTAGATGGTTTCCCATCGCAATGTGACCTTACTAGTAGCGTGTAGCTATAGCGAAGCAGTAATGGTAATAGCTTGATTGCTTCTATGATTATGTCAAGATGTTTCTTTTAAATAGAATAAAATCGAAAAGAAAAGAATAAAATGAAGTTACCGTAGCAGCGTCATGAGATGATGCACGAAGTCTCCCTGCGCCAGCAGCAGGTACCGCCTGTGCGCGGCGAGATGGTCCAACAGGCGATGGTTGTCTATGAGCGCGGCCAGCAGGCGGCGCGAGGCCGCCGCGTGCGCGCCCGCCACGCCCGCCACCAGCCCCGCCGCCTCCCACCACGCCGCGCCGCTTCTACTCTCCACACCACCTGTGAACATGTGTCTCTTCTACACTTTTTTTTTTATTTTGGCTCCACAAATAGTTTAGGAGAGAGAAACAAAACACAAAAATACTATCCTACCACTGCACAAAATTTATAACTAAGGGGAAATTTTTTATTGTGCCAGTCCACACAAACCTGTATGCGCCTTGAGCAGGTCATGGAGATGATGCGCGTGGTCGGAAGGCCCCAGCTCATCCGCGCACGCCTCGCGCATAAACACTACACTCTTGCCGGTCGCTAAGATCTGCGCCGCCTGCTCGCGGGACATAAACGACGGCACCATCCATTCCCTATAACAAACGGAGTTTTAAGGATTTCTTCCGTACATTTACGGCCCTATTCCGATTTACGCTAAAATCGATAATATCGACATTATCGCGCTAAAAACGCGTACCGAATTGCCGTGAGCGCGACAACGAAATCTCTTGTAAACGTCATGACCGACGCCATCTTGCGATATCGCCGTCCGTGATTGGTTGTCCCGAGTCATTGACAGCGGTCAAAGTCATTGAGCGCAATATCTGAATCGGAACGCTGAAAAATCAACGTGAGCGCTGGGAGCGCTATGAGCGATTTTAGCGTCTCGGAATACGGGGTACAAGTAAAACGGGACCATATTGTTAAATAATTTGTGCTATTACTAAGCCTACGGTGTCTGTCCGACTTATAAATGGCCGTATCTCTTGAACCGTAATAGATAGCCGGCTGTAACTTTCACGATTAAGTACACGTTATTACGGCGCATTTCCATACAAATAGTAAAAAGAAAAAAAAGGAAAAAGATACAAGAAACATGTATATTTAGGATACAAGGTCTAAGTATGTATGTCAGTGAGCGTTATCATTGGGTTTTTCCAATGTAATAATAGGCATGATGACTACTATTAAAAATGAATGCATAATTTAAAATATGTAAAATTTTAAATAAATCACGGAGTAATAAGCTTTTAAAGTTTCTACAGGAGGCATCTCCTGCCCTTTCTCGCGAAACAGAGCGCCCCCACAGTTACTATGAAAAATCCACTCGTGACATGCCAAAGAGATTGTATGAAAAGCTACCACAGCTTAGTAATGAGGTACTGTGACGACATTACTCTGACGTCACTGGCCGTTTGAGCTATCTCTTTCTATTCCGGTTTTTAAAATGCTTGTAACTTTGTCGTTTTTTGAGATATTTTATTTTTGTGTTCACAAATGTTTATCTTTTGAGGAATATTTTTAATTTATGCAAAAAAAATTTACGCATCATGCCTATTATTAAATAGTTTTTTTCTATGTATTACAGATTTCAGATACATTGAAATCTCAAACTTGGTATGATCAATCAAATAATGGATATTTGTTGGAGCTATGTATCCAAGTAGTATGTATATTTTCCGTATGATCCCGGTGGGCGAATAATACCATCCCATCTCTTCCCTTGAGTGACGTAAGAGCTGGCTAAGGGAATATTCAAGGAATGGGTAGCGATCAACAAACTGCTTGCTAAGCAAGCAATAGTGATTATGGCAAATCTCCCCTACAAAAAGCGCTCAAAGATAAGAAAATTACTAACCTGACCCTGTACTTATCATGCCACATTCTGTCGATGGGCACGCCACTCCGACTTTCGATAAAGAACTCGTTGAACTGGTCTTCGATTTCCCCTGTAAACCACATTTTTATACATTCGAGGGTTCAATTCAAAGTTAGGCGAGTCATCGACTCGATTATGTGTTGCCATTGTTAATGTGTGATAAATGTATTATTTAAAACAAACAAAGCTTGTCTCTTTCATCCAATTGTTTTGACCCAGTCATCAATCCACCTTGGAGGGTCTTCTAGACTAATTCAATTCAATTCATTTATTCATGTAGGTACACAACGCATTATGCAGGTACACTTATAAGAGTCAGAAAATTACACGTGGCGCTCATTCTAACTGTTTATCTAGATATAACAATACATTCCAATATAAATAAACTAACATGTCAATAAGAAAAAAATAATATAAAATTACAAAGCGATAGTTTTCCATGAACTTCTGTCCGCAAGGAAGTCGTCAATTTTATAATAAGCTTTACGCAAAAGAATATCTTTAATAGTGTTTTTAAATGCATTTTCGTTCAAGTTTTTAATGTTATTAGGTAAAATGTTGTAAAACCTTGCACAATATTTGACGAAGGATTTGTTAACTTTTGATAGCCTTGTAGTTGGTACAACGAGCATAACTTCATAGCAAACCATTGAAAAAACGATTCGAACCAAATGTAAAATATTTTTTTCCACTGCCATCAATAGTATAGTGGAAGTGAAACAGCAAATGTTATGTCTGCTGTCTCGCAGATCACAGACACTGGTTAAATCGTCTGCAAAAGACGGAAAAGGCCATGTGTGTATGTATGTGTGGAGTAGTTACCGTGTAGCAGCCAGCGTGTAAGCATGAGAAGCAGTGGGTATGTGAGCGCCGTCAGTAGACGCCGCGCTAGCGTCGCCACGCGCTCGTCGCCGTGACGCACAAATCTGTGCACGCATGACGCTAGCTCGCCTCCTATAAACGACCAAACACATTAATACAAGTCTGTGCACGCACGACGCTAGCTCGCCTCCTATAAACGACCAAACACATTAATACATGTCTGTGCACGCACGACGCTAGCTCGCCTCCTATAAACGACCAAACACATTAATACAAGTCTGTGCACGCACGACGCTAGCTCGCCTCCTATAAACGACCAAACACATTAATACAAGTCTGTGCACGCACGACGCTAGCTCGCCTCCTATAAACGACCAAACACATTAATACAAGTCTGTGCACGCACGACGCTAGCTCGCCTCCTATAAACGACCAAACACATTAATACAAGTCTGTGCACGCACGACGCTAGCTCGCCTCCTATAAACGACCAAACACATTAATACAAGTCTGTGCACGCACGACGCTAGCTCGCCACCTATAAACGACCAAACGCACATTAATACAAAAGTCTGTGCACGCACAATAATTTTTATTTAATAACAATTCAAATATATTTATTGCAGTAAATGTGATACAATAAAAATTCAGTCTGAATATATAATTTTAGTTTCGTCACATTCAATTCAATCAATGAGATATATTTGAATATGATAATAATACCTTTTTTATGGTGTGCTGCGTGAGCGATGTTAGCGAGCCACGTGAGCCTGTGGAGCGGCTCCTGGGCCCACACGCACACGCGGCGCAGCGTGCCGCCGCCGCCGTCGCCTTCACACGCCTGCAAATGACAAAAATATATAAAAATACTTAAAAAAGGGTTAAACCAAGTCAAACCGACCGGTAATTAACCAAGTCGGGTTAATCACCGAGAATACCGAGAAAACAACCAAATTGAGAACCTCAGCCTAAGGCTATATCATAAGCCATTAAAATTGAAAATCAACTAGCTCAAGAACCCCCTGCATCGTCCTCATCCATCATTATATTTTACCTGTGACTGTAGCAATGCAACACTTCGGTAATATTCGGTAAGCTCATCTCTTATTGACGATACAAGGCCTTCCCCCATCAAACCTGAAACAAAAATATGACCTTACAAAACGTTTAAGCGAATAAGTTTACACACACTTACATTTAACATCTTTGGAATGCAGCTGTTGTATGCTCCTTTAATGGGAAAGACCATGCAAGAAATGAAATCAACAGCTACTAACCCTGAGGCATGAGTCCGGAAGATGGGTCAATGAACTCCTTGAGTCGGTCGTGCAAGAACCCAAGGTGTGCAATCCGCGAGTACAACGCTTGCATCGGCCGCGGGCCGCCGCCCGCGCCGCGCGCCCGGAGCCCCGTCGCCGCGAGGACTGCGTCGCGCACGCATGTGCGTTCGTTTGGACTATCTACGTGATAAACAGAAAAAAATTCAGGGTTTTTGAAATTCCTCCCTTAAGAAAGTGTAATGGGGGGGTTAATTTTCGAAACTTTTATACCTTCTGGTCGATTGACTCGAAACAGTATACCTACATACTTACATATATTTAGTTTTTTTCGGGGTTGCTCTGTTTGTTAGGCCACAAGCGGTCCGTCCGCAAACTCGAGTGGATAGCGAAGGTGGCCTTGGTAGAAGCGGGCGGTTTTTTTTTATGAGGATGATATCAGTGGGCCGTAATTGCCCACCAGAGCGAGTGTGTAGCGAAGGTTGTAGATGTTGGCGTTAATTTTATTGTGGAAGTGATCAGGAGGTCTAGCAAAGATCACAATCGCTAACGCTAACGCCTCACGCTAACTCCAAAAATGTATCGAAATGACATTCGATACGGAAAAGTTAAATTTCCGGAAATCGCTAATTTCTCCGCAGCTAATGTCATTTTAGTACATTTTTGGAGTTAGCGTTTGGCATTAGCGTTAGTGGTTGGTAAAGTTGGGCGTTATAACATCTAGCAGGTAATATAATTAATTAAAAATTATTCTAATCTTCTAATTAATTATAAAAATCTGAGCACCCTGCTATAATATTTATTATAAATATTTATTGTAGTGCATCTTTTCGCCCCGCGTTCACTGCTTCTCAGTCTAACATCTATTATTTAATACAACGCCATCTAACAAAATCTACATGCAGGTTTTCGCGCCGCGCACACTAACATTATAGCTGTCTGTCGGGCGTCGATAGGTTATTGACCTGTTGTACGTGGCGTTATAACGAAGTAAGTACTCGTTATAATGAATGACGCATTTTGCTGACACGAATATGAACTCTAAAGTCATAGCTTTTAGGATTAATCTTATCTACACTAAAATATAACGGTTACAATTTTTGGTCATGTGGATTTTGAGCTGGCAAATATAAACACTCTCGCGATAATTATAAGGTCGAATTTTATCTACATTAAAATATAACGATTTTAAAATATATTTTACGTTATCGTGAAGTTTGACTAATATAATCTTTCACGCGATAAAATCCGACTAATATTTTTATCTTACATTATAATTTACGATGGTTATCGTTAGATAACGATCGTAAATTATAATGTAACGAGTGAAGTGCGTTCATTGTGAGATATGCGAGAATGTTTTGACTTTCGATTTTTGTTTGACTGTTGTTGTTGTTTTTATACAACAGTCAAACGAAAAATCTGTTTTGTTTTAATTGCGAAAGAAATTGAGTTACTTCGTTCGTTGTGTTACTTTGTCGTTAAGTTTATAGTGAATTGGAGTGATTGTAAATAAGTTATTAGTGTAATTTAAATATGCTGTACATATTTTTTGTGGGTTAAATACGTAATTAGTTTTGTGTAAATACAGCCATTTGGAACTATTTCACTGTAGAAAGTGTAAACGATAAAAAAGCAGCATGCAATTATTGCAAGAGCACCACAAAAATACCATTACAAATTTAAAGTTGCACATTTATTAAAGCAAAAACACATAAGATTGTATGAAGAGTTTTAGAAGTCTGAATGGGAACAATTAATAATAAGAGTTGTGTGAAAACATAATATTACAATAATGATCAAACTATATAAAATATTACATTTATCACCCAACTTAAATAATCATTACAAAAAAATACAATAAGACGACGACACGGTCGACAACTATACTGAAAGGACGTACCTACCTACAAAAATTTATAATATAATTTATATTATAGCACTTTAAAATAACTGTTAGAAAAATACAATATAACGTAAATTAAATTATTTAAATATAACAGTATCACCCATCTTTAGTGGTTGGTATCTTTGCTAGACCCCCTGAGTCGTTATTTGTCTGTCATTCTGCTTATAAGCTCAATTATCTCTGTTTACACAAATACACTCTTTCTTTTTCAAGAACTACGCGGGCGAAGCCGCGGACATTAAGCTAGGTCGTTCCTACTGATATAAATAGAAAACTACTCAACTCACCAGTTGCTTGTAATACAACAGCCATATGACTGTTGTTGGAGGGAAGACTCTGGTTAGAGCCAAGTGGTTTGCCCCAGCTTGCTGAGCCCATGGTACTTTTACTTGAGCTAGAGGTAGCACCAGATACGCCAATTCCTGATTTCTAGGGAAAAAAAACATCTGTAAGGTATACCGCCAGTGCTAATAATTTAATTTTTAAGGTCCATACCCAACAGGTAAAAAGGCACTATTACTTAGGCTCTGCTGTATCTCATGAACCATGATAGTTACAGTTGAAATTTTCACAAATGATGTGTTTCTGTTGACGCTTAACAATGAATATTAAAAAATCAAAATAAGATAAATATTTAAGGGAGCTTCTACACACAAAAGTGATTTTTTGCTCATTTTTAAAGATACGGAACCCTGCGTGCGCGAGTTCAACTCGCACTTGGCCTGTAATTAAATTTTTTAACAAGTCAAACAAAATTAAGAATACAGAATTATATATATTTATTCATTTAAAGCATTTCATGCTTGTAGGGCTGATACTTACAGTACTAGCAAGATATGGTACTGGGAATAGCTGATGTGTGGATTCAGATTGCTGTGGAGTATCAGAGAGGGCCAACAGCAAAGCCAGCACTGAAACCCTCTGTTTTAAAATAAACTGAAATAAAAAACAGTATACAATACTAAACATTATTATCATGTCTTACTTTTTATAAAGGCAGCTGACATTCTAGAAAAGATATAATTATCTACACTCCATCTAATGTAAGAATGTGTTTGACAGCTACAATAAAATAGTCAAAAGAACTGTATTAAAACATTTAAATGTTTCATTGTAGGTAATGTATTCCACTACCACCCAACCAATAGAATTATTGGCAAAGCTTATCCGAATTTTCGATTTTCGTTCAGATTTTTACTATTTTATTGTAGCTGTCAGACAAGTTCTACTTATAATTACAAAATTAAGTGACAGACCTAGGATATTTCTATCAAAAGACTCACAAAGCGTGGGAGTGAGAGGTAAAAATAAAATACACACTACCCGAGAGGAATAGTGAAATAATTTATTTATTTATTTTATCTACAAAACAAATTACACTGCAAATATTTCCCAAAATAATGGTGGAAGTCTTATTATTTTGGGCGAGTATTAGCACAAGATTAGCATATTTATATCACTACAATCTGTTTCACAGGGAAAAGCAATTTTTTGTCCATGTACATAAACCAGTTATCAAAGTGCAAAATACTATTTTTGCGGTTTTTACATCTTATTCCGTGAGTGAATGTGATGTTTAAATAGTAACCCAAACCACTACACAAATCACAGCAAATTTATCACACATTTATTGTATTATTACTGTTGTCAAAGATAATATACAGATGCCTCACCCATACAACGGAATAACGCGGGCTATTTTACGAATTATTTATTTCTGCATAACGCAAGATTATCAAGCGACATTTATTGCTTGTTGGCGAAGTATTGGGCCAAATGAATACACTGGACACTAATTAGTAACTCTCTAGACAAGATTACTGAATGTTTTTCACGTTCAGGCTATTCTTCGGTTGTACCTGATGGGACCCCATGCAATTGTTAATTTTGGTATGGTATTTGGTAGAAATATCTATTTACTTTATAAATTGGAAATGTTTCTTTAGATATATCAGTGTTTCAGTTTTTTGTAGTTCAGCAATTTTACTCCAATTTGCAGGATCTCAGTAAATGAACTGTCTGCTATTTTAAAAGCTATGGGTGGCTTGTAGGTGCAATATCTAGTCATAGCTATGGTAAGCTTGTAAAAATATTAAGATCATAACCATAACAACAGTATTACACAAACAAAATTTCTTGTCCTACTTTCAAACTGTCACTCTTGGTCTTTCACATCCTAGGTCTATGGTCTTACTCACCTTTTTTAGTGGTACTATTAGGCTGAGCTGCACCATAATCACAATTAAAGTTAGTAGTTAAAGTTATGACGTCATTTAACCATTTTTTTGGCTAACGTTGCACCATAATCACAGTAGGTGCAACCCACCAGATTGAGTGGGGTGTTGGGTGGGTTGCACCAGCTTACTATAGCAATAACAATCATGGGCATTTCAGTTTAAGTACCGGTTAGGCAAAAAATTTGTTAAATGACATCATAACTTTAACTGTGATTATGGTGCAACTCAGCCTAAGAAGTCTATCCAACCAAACACACCTTACATAAATAATAATAAATAAATACGAGTGGACATTTAACACAGCGCCATCTAGCCCCAAACTAAGCATAGCTTGTACTATGGGAGCCAGATAAGTGATGCAATACTTATATACTTTTTTGTTTGTAAATACATACATAGAATATAATATAACACCCAGACGCAGAACATACATCTATGTTCATCACACAAATGTTTGTCCTGGGTAGGAAACAAACCCACAGCCCTCAGTTCAGAAGGCAGGGCTACTACCAACTGAGCTATCGGGCCCATCAAATAAGGACTACTATTGTTTGACTACTGCCTGGCTCAACTATTTAGCTTATATTATAATATATTATATTATAGAATACTCACAGAGTTTTTTAATTTTCCATAGTATTCATTAAATTTATCAGCATCCCTTGAAGATTGATTTGTAAGTCTTGTTTGGATTTTTTGACATAAAAGTTTCTCATCTTGAACAGAATGGGTCTTTTCCCCCGTTGAAGACAGATATGATATTGCTAGTTCATAAGCACCATCTGTACAAGATTTAGTTAGTAATTATTAACATGTATGTATTTTTATCTAGTTATAAGCTTATTCATACAACTTGTCTTGTACCTTATTTTTAAGCAAGTATTGAATAAATGTATTTCTATTCTTCTTTCTATTCATATACAGACCCCCCACTAGATGGACCAACAACCTGGTGAAAACTGTGGGTATCCAATGGATGCAGGAGGCGAGCAGCGGCTCAAAGTGGCACTCTCTGGGGGAGGGCTATGTTCAGCAGTGGACATCTACAGGCTATTGTTGATGGTGATGATGATGAACATGTACAATACAATACAATATAAAAATACTTTAATGAACACCAACAAAAAAACACAACAATAAACATTGTTATGTACCTATGTGAGGGTACATAGGAAAACCGTTAGTCTGTAGCTGTCAACCTGGCCAGAGTGATTGTGCATATCGAAATAACCAGTGCATGTAATATATTATATGCATGATAAAACATAAAGAACGGTAGAACAACGGGTGGCCTTATCGCATAAAGCGATTTCTTCCAGGCTGCCATGTACTGTCACTATTATAATATAATACATAATATACAAGCTATATGCATGGATGAAATAAAAAAAAAAGGATTGAGTTTTGATTGACAGCAAACTGAAGCACAAAATGGCAGACATATTACATATGTGTCAGATGAAAGTAGGGTGACAGGCTGCATATGATACGAGTGTGTGCGTGCCCCGCTCATATGTACATAGCACTCCGGCTTCCTAAGGGTGCTTCAGTTTGGGATCAGACGGGATTCCCTCCTTCTTTTTTTATTAGCTCCATGGCTATATGCAGGGCAGGTCCATATTCAGGTATCATCATCATAATATGGCTCTGGCCTGCATATAGAGAATTAGGTACTTATATTTACCCTTTTTGTACTTAGCAAAGAAATCTTTGAAATAATCCTGAAGGTTATTCATTATTGTAAAAATACCAAATAACAATATGTAAACTTTATCCGAAAATAAAAGCCCACACAAAATTGTGTAATTTGACTGACAGTTACAGTTTTTTATTTTTGAAATAAGAATTTTAAACTCGCCTGGATCTGCTGACAACGTAGAGCATAATTTACGAAGATGTGCTGCTAATACACTGGAGGAGTGCTCCATTTCGGAGAATGATGTCAATCATTAATGTTGTTGGTAATTACAGAACTTTTGCACTAACAGCAGTGGGCGGAGGGTTCTGAATGGACCAGTTCAGCAGCTGGCTGTGCTGTGAGTGTGGGTAATAATTATTCCATTCGGCTATCTATACCCGTTTACCGAACTTGTTTTGTGGGACTAGATGCTTATCCTGCTCATCCTCAACGTAGAGAGTTCCTGGGACGCTTAGTTTATATTCATTTCGCAAATTCTGGATATTCTAGAAAGTGCACAGCATGGGCAGATAACTATATCAGGATTATCAAGGTCTTCATTCTTCCTATATAGAAAGAAACCGACAAATAACGAGATTTACGAGATTAAAAACACAAAACAATATCCTATGGAGGTATACAATATCCCGTCCGATGCCCGACCCAAACGTAATTTTTTTTTTTTGTTCGCCCTATTGGGCAGGCTAAAGTCGTGAGACCATACCGCCTAGTCTGACCCAAACGTAAATAATATCACAGAGTACATTGGTAAAGAAAGACTGGCCAAACCAACAAAATACCAAAGAGTACATACATTTACTAAGAGAAAATACCGCAGTTTATCCAAGAGTATATATTTTATTACGTACCACAGGTATATAATCACCTAGTATCTCTTAGTAGTGTGTGTAATCACCTAATATGTGATTATATACTCTTTGAACATAATAAACAAAACAAACAATACAGTACAGTAGCTTTTCTAAATTTTTCATTAATTTTAACCTCCGCTAGGAGTATAGTGTTCTGTGATTTTAACTCACATCTTATACTCATGAATCCTAAAAGCCCTGAAGCTAGAAATAGAGATGAGAAACCATTTGAAGGTATGAGAATAGCGGACGCCGCAGTCTTAGACAGCCTTGGCAGTAGGAGTCCGTGCCCTTGCTGCAGCAAATCACGTATGTATTTCTGCTACACGTGCTTTGTACCAGTAGCAGTACTTGAGGGACGAATACCGACTTGCAAGGTGAGTTCCATTCATATTTCTAGAAAACTTTCGAGGGTGTAATCTATTCTATAAATAGCATTTTGTTGACTGTTTACAGCTGCCTGTTAAAGTTGACATAATCAAACATAAGCGAGAAATTGATGGAAAAAGTACAGCTGCTCATGCAGCTGTGCTTGCTCATCATGATGTCAATGTGTACACCTACCCAGATGTGCCCAAATATGAACCTGATGGCAGAACAGTCTTATTGTATCCAGGGGCTGAAGCAAGAAGAGTTAGAGATCTATTTACGGAAAAACAGCAATCTCCTACTTACTCGGAACTGCTGCTACCACAATTACCATCTGGATACAATGTTGGCACACTTATGACAAAAGCTCTTGGTGATCACATAGAAAAAGAAATATATCATTCAAAAATCCTACCCATTGATAAGGTGATACTAATAGACAGCACATGGAACCAAAGTCGTGGTATCTATGCTGATAAAAGATTGCAGAACATACCTACAATTGTATTACAGAATAGGCCATCACAGTTTTGGAGACATCAAAAAGGTAGCCCTAGGTGGTACCTTTCCACTGTTGAAGCATTGCATCAACTTATGTTAGAGTTACATTTGTGTGCATGGGGCTGCAGTATACATTATAAATCAGACCTAACAAAACTCTATTCTATACATAGTCAAGATGTAAGTCATGCACATTGCAAACCATATAATGGTGAATATGATAATCTGCTGTATTTCTTTAAATACATGTATGAAAAATTGCATACATTATACAAACATGAGGATTTGCTAGCATACAAGAGACCCATGAGCTAATAAAGAAATTGCACTTAGAGGCTCAACATCATAAGTTTGTAAATATACATAAATAAAACAATAATATAAAATTTATATAATTTTATTTATGCCATACTATCATTAAGTAATTACTAATACCCTAATGCTATCAATATTTTAAAAAACTTTATGTATCATAATGATGATAAATAGTTCAGAAGGATCTACCTATTGAAAAAAAAAACTATTTCTATAATTTACAGCAAAATATTTGTGTCAAATGGTTTTTTTTACAGAAAAGTACACATTCATATTATCTAAACTATAATGAAATGGATAAAAAGGTATAAACACACAAAGAACATAATTATATTATTTTGTAAACAGTAAACACAACAAAAACTATTCAATAGAACTTTTTCTTACATTATCATAAAGCAAGCTTATGAAATATTACTATGTACTTTATTAGCAAGTAAACTATGAGATAAGTATGTCGCCGTCTTTTTGTAAGAACAGTTTGTTTATAAAAAAAAACGCGGTTATTTATGAACTGTTGAATTGCAAATGAGCAATGTGTCTTACAATAAAACTGTGGACTTTTTGGTTACTTTTTTACATATTTTTTTTCACAAAGCGCCATTGGTCCCAAACTAAGCAAAGCTCGTACTATGGGAACCAGATAACTGATATAATACTTGTATACTTTTTTGTTTGTAAATACATACATAGAATAAAATATAACACCCAGACACAGAACAAACATCTATGTTCATCACACAAATGTATGTCCTGGGTAGGAATCGAACCCACAGCCCTCAGTTCAGAAGGCAGGGTTACTACCAACTGAGCTATCGGGCCCGTCACAATAATACTTATACATGTAAATAAATACATAGAATACAATATAACACCCAGTCCAGACTCGGAACCAACATCGATGTTCATCACACAAATGTTTGTCCTGTGTGGGAATCGAACCCACAGCCTATAGTTCAGAAGGTAGACAAACAACAAAAGTCCCTAGTGACTAAAAAAACAATAAATTACAGCAAAAATTGGTGCTTTAAAATGGGTTTGTTCACAATTAAACGCTACTAAAACCCGTTTTGTTTATAAACTTACCGCTGGGCACCAACTATTTATAAATAATTGGTAAATCATCTGTTTTATAGTAAGACATTGTGAGTTTGCAATAAATCGTCAGTTTATAAATAACCGGTTTTATTTTCGTTTTTTATAAACAAACGGTATTTACAAAAAGACTGTGACACATACAAGTTTTAATGTGGCATCATGAAAAGTATAAAGCCATGTATCGTTTTCATTAGGAAGTATTTGTCTTGTCCTGCGGGGGGCATCATATCAACATCCACGTGTCGCCGGCGAGCTTCGACCTCACGCCACAGAATTTAGATAGTGTGGACTCGTGTCACTGTGTTCCGTTGCAAGATGGTAGTATAAAATGAAAATGGACATCACGTCCTCGGGCGACATCGCGAGTTCGCGACGTCAACCCTTGGCCATGTGGACAAGCGAGACGTCGCCGAACTGTCCCGCGATCATAGACATATATATTAAGGACAGGCCTAATGACTGGTTATAGGTCGCTTCAAAGTGGGAGCCAAATTCACAGATTGGCATCCACTAGCGCTCACCGCTCAGTCTGTGATGGAAGTTAGAAGGCATCGGTCGAATGTCATAAACATAATATTCCAAGTTGTATTGTGAAGGGTTGCACTCAAAAGTGCAGTAAAAAGAAAGACCAAGTTTCTTACCTCAAGTAATTCAATATTTTCAATATTACACTCTGTTTTGTATCAAAATAATAGAATTTATATTTGGAATAATCATTGTAAACATTAACATTGACGGACATAATGGCTGTTGGCTGCGATAGGCACATAGACATTTATATAAGGACAGGCCTAATGACAGATTAAACCGTCGCTTCAAAGAGGGAGTCAAGTTCACAGATTGACATCCACTAGCGCCCAGTCTGTGTTGGAAGTGAGAAGATATCGGTCGTGTGTCTCAAAGAAAATATGCCAAGTAGTGTTGTGAAGGGTTGCACAAACTACACTCAAGTGCAATAAAAAGAAATACAAAGTTTCTTACTACAATTAAGTCAATATTTTCAATATTACACTCCGTTTTGTACGAAAATAATCGAATTTATATTTGGGATAATCATTGTAAACAAACATTGACGGACATAATGGCAGCGTTTAATTCCCCAACTCATCGTAGTTCCTGAGTAATCTAAGAGATGGCGCTGACTTTTCCCCACACCATTTTGAGTACATAAAAAATGTTCCTAAATGTTCCTTCGGGCATATCCTGATATATAGATCTATGGATAGGCACCTAATTTTCTCAACTCGTCGTAGTTCACGCGAAGTCTAATAGATGGCGCTGGCTTTTCCCACGCCATTTTGACAAAATAAAATGTTCCTTTGGGCATATCTTGATATATAAATCTATGCCCGCGATTACTCGCGACATGTCGATTTTGACCAGTAGAGTGCGTTTCATTGAATAGTTCCTATGCCGTTATGTTGGCTCCCCTGTCTGTCAAAGTTATCGACACGCGAAGAAGTATCTGGGGATTTTACTAAGTTTTAATTGTATTTCTTGCGAAAATCATGCCGAAAACATTAAAAAGTGGCGAAAGAATGATGGTGTTGAAAGTGAAGGACTTTTGTGAACGTGAAAAACGTAACGAGGCCCCACTGGTTCCATTAAGATGTGTACAAGCTCGTGTCGCCGCCATTACAGGTTAGTCAAAAAGGGTTACCAGCTTCAGTTTGAGAAGCCTCTCTGTAGGTATTTTTTATGTCTATATTGTAAGTATTTATTTTATTATGGTTTTCTAATAAATCTATGATAGTATTTATTATTAAAAGGTTTAACTGTTTGTTTATAATCAATAACCTAGAAAGCTACAATTTTTTTTAAATTCTTGATTTCTAGTAGGCTATGATGTCAGTTAATGAATAGTAATAATAAACATAGATTTTTTGTTAAAGGCATTTCTGAGAAAACGGTATCCAAAATTACTAAAGAGGGTACAGTGGCAGCTTCAACGTCGAAAAAAATTACAACACCGCGAAAAAATGGTCCTCGACGAAAAATCCACGAATTGGATGACTTCGATCGGTGTGCTATAAGGCATAAAATTCACGAATTTTATTCCGTAAAAAAGGAATTGCCTACATTGACGAAGTTGTTGCATGAAATGCGAAATGAAATAGGTTATAAAGGGAGCCGCACAACTTTGTGGAGAATCATAAAAAATATGGGATTTTATTTCAAAAAATGCAAATCCAAAAGAAAGGTGTTAATGGAGAGATATGACATCACTGCCTGGCGTCATCGATACCTGGCTGAATTACGAACCAATCGCCTTGGAGATCAGCGGCCAGTCGTGTATTTAGACGAGACATATATACACGCCACATATTGCGCTGGAAAATGCTGGCAAAGCGAATCTGAAGAAGGTGTCTTATCTTCAGATTCCAAAGGACCACGGTGGATTATCGTTCACGCAGGTGGCGTCATGGGCTTTATACCTAATGCTCAACTGATTTTTAGATCACAGTCGAAAGCAGCCGATTATCATGATGAAATGAATAAAGTTAATTTTAATAAGTGGATTAGTGAAAAGTTGATACCAAATCTACCTCCACGGTCAATTGTTGTCATGGATAATGCGTCTTATCATACCGTGCAGATTGATAAGGCACCTACGATGTCAAGCACAAAATCAGAAATGCAATCCTGGATCACAAATAAAGGACTTTCATATTTGCCAACTATGTTAAAAGCTCAGCTGTATGAAATTATTAAAGAGCACAAACAGCCACCCAAATATGAAGCTGATGTGATGTTGGAAGCGAATGGGCATAAAGTGTTAAGGCTACCGCCTTATCATTGCGATTTGAATCCCATAGAGCTCATATGGAGTATATTAAAAAGACGGATTTCTGAAAAAAATGTGGCTCAAGCAGCTAATAAAATAGTAAAAATTACAGAAGAAGCTTTCGCTACAATCACTAAAGAAGAATGGAAGAAAGAATGCGAACACGTTATCAAAATTGAAGAAAAATACTACGCCGATGGCCCAGCTATAGATGATGAGATTGACAGATTCGTTATTGAAATAGGAGATGATAGTGATACTTCTGATGACAGCGAAGATGAAGAACTGTCAGATGTAGATATGTTAGACGAACACAGTTATTGTAAAAAATTATAAATATTGTTTTTATTATTAATTGTACAATGTGTTTTTTAACTAAATTTTTCTTATCCTTCCTTGTTCACCATCTTACAAATATTATAAATAAATAGTAAATAGTTACCAAGTAGGGGCTATCTACATTCTATTATTTAATATTCTTTCATGCTCATTCGTGAATGAAGATAAAAATTATTAAGTGGAATTAAAAGTAAAAAACAAAACTCCGTGAGTTCAGGGCGTTTAGTTTAGGCAACACCTATTAGCATTGCTGCCAACATGACAGCATAGGAACTATATGATGAAACGCACTCTACCGAATGGTTTTAATACTTATATAAGTTAGGGAAAACGACATACTCTATTCATTATAGAGTCAAAAGATTAATTTACACTCATACATTGGCAACAATGGAACAGGTATATAATTGCGCAATTTATCCCAGCTTGTATTCACTCTGTTGCTTAAAATAAGTATAAAACGCAATACTTACACATTTTCAAAACTTTACAATTTTATGTAATGTACATTATACAAACGCACATCCATAGATTTATATATGTCTATGCGCACATCATTATTTTAGTATGGAAATTCTCATGAGTGTTATTCAAAACCTGTCAAGAAATCGACACAATATTCATGAGGTACAGTTGGTTAAATAATATTTAAAACACATCATCATTAATTTGTACAGTTGTACAAAAGAGCAAAAACCTTTAAAAGGAACAAATTAAAAAGTTCTACAAATCTCAGAGTTTACGCAAATCTAATACAAATACACTGCCATCACTAGCACTTGCACCTACTTTAGTACCCCTTGAATTCCAGCACACCTCGAAAATACCACCTGTGCCTTTATAAGAGTGTACTAGTCCACCAGTCTGGGTTGACCAAATATGCACACATTTATCAAAAGACCCACTGGCCAAAAATTTGCCATCGGGAGAGAATGCTACGCTGTATACAGGTTCTGTGTGTTTTGTCAATGTATGAATGCATGCTCCTCTCTCAACATCCCACAGTCTAACAGTTGAATCAAAGGAAGCACTTGCCAAAATTAGATTCATGTTAGGATTTGCTGTTCCAGGTCCAGTAGGAGACCACTTTATAGTGTAAATCTCTTTTGAGTGTGCTTGCAAGTCATGTACACAAGTGTCTTGTTTCATGGACCAAATCTTCAATGTCATGTCATCAGAGCAAGATGCAAGTAGCTGTCCTTGTGGATCCCATTTTATTGCATTTACTTCATTCTGAAATAGTAGATATTTTTTTGATAGTTTGTAGTTTTATTTATAGAGAATCAAGGCTGTTACGAATATTATTAAACTTACAGTATGTCCTTGAAAACTCTTAATAGGTTTATCAGCATTGAGTTTACACACATGTATGCACTGATCGGTAGAACATGATGCAAAGGAGGTGTTTGTCTGCCAATCAACATCGAGAGCAGGTGCCAAATGGAATGAGAACTGCTGGGTGCACTGCCCTGTAGATGCATCCCATATGATTGTTGTTTTGTCTACCTAAAAATAAATAATATTATTTAATATTTCATGTATCTTTTTGCTTTTACATGTTATTCATATTATAAATTCAAGTAATCTTACTCCTGCACTCAAAATATAATTTCCACGTTTATTCCATTTTAAAGCAAATATGGGTCCTTTGTGTTGACCTAGTGTTGATGCGAGAGTGCCATCTGTTGTCCAAATTCTGGCATAACCATCATAAGATCCTGTGGCCAGAAGGTTACCATCACACTGAAAAATGGAACACAAAATTATAGACATTGTTAGGATTCAAGTTATGGAACTCTAGAACCTATAAAATGTCTAAACAAATAGACTATTTATATTTCTATTATACATACATTCCAGTCCAGTGAAGTGACATCTTTATTACTAGGCACCTCAGCCCCACCCTTTTGAATGCAATGTCGAAGTACAAGCTGATTAGGTGTTGTTGCAGGGTTGTCAGACATATCCCATATTCTGGAGACAAAAAGATTCTGTATCCAAATCTTACACAGGAACACCATTACTAACAATCTCTGATCTGATCTAGTTTTAATAAGTACAATTGAAGAACTGGTTTATTAAGTCCTCAATCGAAGGCTTATGACAGTTATTACCTGGCAGTGCTATCGCCAGAACCACTAGCAAGCAAATCTGTGCTAGGATTCCATGCGCAAATGAAAACCTCTGACTCATGACCTCTGAGTACTGTGGCTTTGCTTGCTGGAATCTCAATGGACTGGTCCACTTCCATGGTCTCAGGAGGGGCAGCACTTGGTGTTGCTGCACCACCTGTTGTGACGGAAGCAGCTGCAGAACATGTTGTGCCCTGCATTGAACATAAAATGTTATAGTGCGAGATCCCACAGTAGAAATGCCTACGTCATCGAGTACCTCAATAGGCAATCTGTAGATCGTTAACCAACACATAAACATATAAAAAAAAATCAGGTCTGCCAATTCCGATTCTGCCGGGTCATAGAAATCCGATAATTATTTTGACGTTTTTTTTTATTTTAAAAATTACGTAATAAGGTACCTGAATGAAAATGCTAGTGCAGTAAACCATTGATTAATTACGTAAAAAAAAGTTGGTCTGCCATCGCACACCCTGCCGCCGGAAGTACCTGGCAGACTAAATGGTGTGAAGTGCCCTTCACACCATTTAGCTACCACAACGAGTAACCTGATGAAACCTATGCCCATTAATAGCCAAGGTTTCCCTGATAATAGATTAAAAGGTCTGCCAGGTCTAAACTTGGAGGAACTTAGTGTTCAAAGTGTTTGAAGTTGGATTTCCATGACCCGGCAGGACCAGAATTGGCAGACCTGTTTTTTTTTACATGTTTAAGTGTCAGCTAACAATCTAAAGATAGCCTATTGAGGTACTTGATGACATAGGCATTTGTATGTATTTGTGCTGTCGGATCTCGCACTATTATGTTATATTAACATTACAAAAATATATATATCGTATGACAGTTGCAGATGCTTTTTTAATTGTCCAGCTATGGTTATGCAAATGAATAATGGAATGGTTACAAAATTTAAAAGTCAGCATTTTAACTGCAAATAAGAACTGCATTTTTTACAGTTTTCTTTTTAATGTTTTCTGATGTAGCCTTTGTAAGTGTAGTAGCATATTCAATGAATAATACTCACATCAACACCATTTTGCTCACCACCAGACCCAGGCTCAGCCTTGATAGCTTGTTTTAGAGCATTGTGAGCATTCTGACGTGCTGCTACAATATCTGGTGTGACTGCATCAATAAGACTAAGGCTCTCTGTAAGCCTTGCTTCAGTACCTAGAATTACAAAAAAATTCACCTAGCATTAACTCACTGACATTATTTTGTACTAGTTGACCCACCCCAGCTTCATTAGTTAATTTGAGTTAATTAGTTTTACCTCCTAACCCTATTCATGGGTAAGAGAGAAGCATAAGAGACTTGGTGCTTGGTGTGCAAGCTCCTTTTCCACAACTAGACCACAAAGCGGTGCTTGTTGCTTGTGGGCCAGTGAAGGCGGGCTGCACCTGCCCCCCTGGGATACATTATGACCGTCTTCTAAAAACATGCCGTGGATTGCTTCTTCCATAGAAATTATCTTAACAGGATTTTAATAACATATCCCACATTGTGAACAACCCTTTATCAGATCCTTATTGGCAGCCTATAACATCATAAACCCTCTTTATGACATACATAATACATACTGGGCTTATAATGTTTTTTTAAATAAATTCAGTTTTGTGTTGTGGGAATTAGTAGTTGTTATTGAAGATGAAGCTAATAATATAATTTACAGTTAATGAATGATAAAAATTAGTTTTTGTGTCCTCAATGAGTGCTGCAGGCACACTACCTATGTACCTTAGTTGTTTTCTTATTTTAGAATGTAAGATTATCAAATGAAACATATCAGACCCTTATGAACACACAGAAGCAAGAATTACCATCTTCTCCAATAACAATTTCAGCTTCAGTGTACTGCAACCCTTTTTGTAATATGTTCAGTAGTGCTGCAGGCGGGACTAATGCACCATTGATGTTGCTTTGTGATATATGAGACTCGATACCAAATGTGTATGCTGAATGATGGAATCCTGTGAAAATAGTGCTATCTATTAGTATGTAAGCAGCTGTTTGTTTTCCTCGTAAATTAAAATTAATTAATTATTTGGATCGTTTTTATTTTAATGACACTTCTTTCGTTTCATTTAATAGGCAACTAATAAGGGTTATGAAAAGGGAATCTGCCTTACAGTACTGTAACGGTTACAAGGCTGTTTGTTTTCTTTTGCAACATGTAACATTCATCTAAAATCGGCTAAAATATTAATTTTGCTTCCCGTTTCAGGGCTGCAGTAGCGTTCACAGCGTAGACAGAGGTTCAATGAACTGTGCAAAACCTTACCAGACTCTTGTAAATAGCGGTAGACAAGGAAATTAACCTCGTCACTGGAGAAACTCATTGTTGGTTTTTATAGAAAATATCATTAATAAACTAACTATTATTCGCTTTAAACTGAAAAAAACACCAAACAAACCAAATGCAGAATCAACACCACAGAGAACTTTGCTATATACCACAGACACAGAGTACATTAGTATGACCACAGAGAACTTTGCTATTGCTATATAAAGATCCACACACACAAATTATATACTCTTTGACAGTAGGGATGCGTCGATCCGATCCGATCTTTTCGAAGATCGGATCAAGAGCACACGATCCAGTCAATTTTCGGATCGGATCGAAACCATGCGATCCGATCGGTGGATCGATTCCAACTTACCAAGAATCCGATCGAAATCCAAGCATTGTGGCTTATACACAAAGTAATGCAGCTCTGTAATCTGTGTATATTATTAGGCGGTTAACTTTGATAAGGGAATGTATCAAAGTACGATCTTTACTTTATGTATGTCACAAAATGTTGGTATTTGACCTACATCCACATCTTAATTACTGCTGACGACGGTTGGGATGGTAGAATATAATTTCTAAAAAATAATGTAGGTAAGATACAAATTTGCAAATATTTCTCATTAGTACTTTAAATAGCAAGTGTAATCCATAAAATAGCCCCGCCTGCAAAATCAAGCGTGTGATTCAATTTTATTATAACACATGGAGGGAAATGTAAAATTTGTCCGGCAGCTGCCCGCTGTGCACCCGGGCGTTCTTCGGCTGACCGACCACCTGGATTCCAGGTGGTCGGTCCAGGTCTTCTTTGTCCTGGCCTAATCTCCATGGCGGGGCCCCTTTTGCCAACCTCACGCGTGGATAACCGAAAGACTACGTCTAAAGCTATGTTTCTTTGCTAATAAATTGTAATTTATTCGTTAACCCCCAGTGAGAATGTGGGTTTCACAGACTAGGTAGGGGATTTTATTGATGTTGTCATTCTAAGTAAAAGTTAACAAGTAATAAACGTCAGGGAAACATACAGTAGTTATTTATAGGTAGGTGGCATACCTAAGAACAAGTAAGTTATAACTCATAGGTATGGTACGATAAAACTAGGTAGGACGGATTTATCAATACATATAATAAAACTGTAACCACCACTGATCCACTGCTGAACATGGGCCTCCCCCATAGAGCGCCACCTTGAGCGGCCAATCGCCTCCTGCATCCATCGGCTCCCCGTGGTTTTCACCAGATCGTTGGTCCACTGAGTGGGGGCCGGCCTACGCTGCGTCGTCTGGTTCTACTAATATCTAATTTTCTTTATTTTATTAGAAGTAAAAAGTATGGATATTCTGCAGCACAGGGGGTCTAGCAAGGATACCAACCACTAACGCTAACGCCAAACGCTAACTCCAAAACTGTATTAAAATGACATTAGCTGTGGAAAAGTAAGCGATTTCCGAAATGTCATCCTAGTACATTTTGGAGTTAGCGTTTGACGTTAGCGTTAGTGGTTGGTTTCTTTGCTAGACCACCTGTTTGGTTTGGTTTACTATATATCGATACATTGTGTAATAGGGGTCACTTCCCTATTCACGCATACTAATGCATATTTAGGTACTCACAACAACAGAAAATGGACACGGATTTGGTGAATGTCCTCCGTCCATTCTGGGGGTCTAGCATAGCAAAGATACCAACCACTAACGCTAACGCCAAACGCTAACTCCAAAATGTACTGAAATGACATTTCGGAAATCGCTTACTTTTCCGTAGCGAATGTCATTTCGATACATTTTTGGACTTAGCGTGAGGCGTTAGCGTTAGCGATTGGGATCATTGCTAGCACAGAATACTATTACTTCTTGATTGCTAGACCCCGACTGATTCTATGTTGATGACCATGGAGGTCTATGGAGAGAGCCAAAATCTGCCAATGCTGCGTTGCCGCTCCGCATCCTTCGTGTAAACATACTGTCTTGTATCTCTGTCTATCACACGAATCGTCGCATAGAGTATGCGAGAAAGCGAATGTCGGTACGGCAACGTCGCCTTACCGACACCGCGTGTCATGTTCTGACAGTTTGGTGTGTCATGAAATTAAATGCGAGAGCATAAAACGTGAAAATTTAGTGATTATATTGTTATTAGGGCTAAATATTGTATCAATAGTGAAATTGTGTCGTGTTGTGCTGTGTTTTGTGCATCAAGAGTAACCCAAGGAGTCGAAGGAAAACCAGAATCATCATTTTATACGTTAAAGTTTACTGGCTATTTTTATGTTAAACATCGAAGTTTCGAAGTAAATATGCATTTCATATTAAGAATATACGTTTTTTCCACCGTATAATTACCATGCGATTGCAATTACTGAAAGATTTAATGCTTTAATTGATATTTTTGGGATGGGCGATTTTACGCCTCTCGAATAGTGATGTACCTACACTGTCCATTACATTTTGTCGATATTCGTAAATCTTCATACATTTGCACAAAATTACTTTGGTTTTGGGGACATTAAAAAGTAGAAAATCTCTTTCCTTAAAAGTGGCTGAATGGATTTAGATCAAAGTGCAAACAGAATGAAAAAGTAGGTGTAAATCTGGCAATTTAAAAATAGGCACCTAACCTACTTTTATAAAATACAATAGGTAGGCCAGTGTCGTCTGGCTTCAATATGAGTTATGAAATTAATAATAAACTAGCTGACCCGCCCCGGTTTCGCACGGGTTTATTAGTTTTATGCCTTACCCTGTTTATGGGTAAGAGAGAAGCAAAAGTGAAAAATATAGGGGAAAAGGATGAATAGATGGGACGGCGAAGGGAGACAGGCGCACCCGTCCCATCCATTCATCCTTTTCCCCTATATTTTTCCCTAAAATAAATATAGGGGCTTCAATACAACAAACGTGATTTTTTGCTCGTTTTTATAGATAATGGTACGGAACCCTTTTTACAAATTTAACCATCATTTTAATGAATAGAATAAGAAAACGCGAATGTAAAATAAAAACTAACTATTATGGAACAATGTTATTTGAACAGCCTGAAGACGTCCACTGCTGATCATAGGCCTCCCCCAGGGAGCGCCACTTAGAGCAGCTGCTCTCCTCCTGCATCCATCGGCTCCCCGTAGTTTTCACCAGATCGTCGGTCCACCAAGTGGGGGCCGGCCTAAGCTGCGTCTTCTGGTTCTACGAATATCTAATTTCCTTTATTGTATTAAAACTAAAAAGTATCGAAATTCTGCAGCACTGTTTGGTTAGGTTTATTATATATCGATATATTGTGTAATAGGGGTCACTTCCCTACTCAAGCATACTAATGCATATTTAAATACTCACACCAACAGAAAATGGACAGGCGTTTTGTGAATGTCCGCCGTCCATATGATTCTATGTTGATGTTGATGACTGTTTATTCTTGTTATTATTATACAAGCTCGGTTATACTCTATGCAAATTTTTCCTTCACTTAGTTTTCATTTAGGAACTTATACGTATACTATGTTTTCATTCATTTACAAAAAAAAAAAAACTACCTATTTTAATCTGTAATCTGTACATTACGTCAAAAAGTGGTCGGTGAATTATTTTTGTGGTTTATTTTATCGTGAAATTAATCTTGGATCGGGTTAATGCGAAGAGAAAAGGTAATATTTATTTATTTTTTACTTTATTCATCTAATACGTTTGTTATAACGCGTAGGATGGGCTTAAAAATGCTATGTCTTGTTTAGGATAATGACGCCATTTTGTCGCGCCGGCTGATCCTAAGAATTATTATTTTGCAGATCAATTTCTGTGGGTAAGGCAAATGTTGTAATATTTTAATAATAGTATCTCTGTGAGGAGATCTTCGCTAAATTTAGAAGGTGAAATCTGTACGGTCGCTATAAAGTTGAAAAATTTTGGTGCACATAGTTGCTCGATCTGGAATTGATTTTTCGTCGCACCCAAAGTGCCGACTTTGAGTACTCCAAGTTATTTTACATTTAAACTGCGTGTTTTCCGATAAACATTGCTACGTGCTGATACGTCACATTTTCAATATGTTCTCAGATCTTATTGGATGCATAATATAAACCAACTAAAAACACAGAGACATCTAGTTTGTCTCTCTTGTAATAATAGTTGTAATTTTTTGATCATACCGAAAGCTTATTGATTCAGTTTTATACCACTCTAGCTGGTGACAATTTAATTACCCAATGAATCCGCAATTGCTCATTGTATTTAGCTACCACTTTGAGTACCACCTTTGATTGCCATCATTGTAGAACTTATAACAACATTGTTGTAGTTACCTACATATGACACTGTAATATAACCAAAAATAATATATTACTACTATTATAAATTTGAAAAAATGTAGTGAAAAAGAAAATGTTTCTCATTTCTTAGAAACATCATGTGACATTCATCCTACAGAACAAGAAAGATGAGAAATCCTTCCATTGCATAGTTTCTAAATTACATGATTTGGAAGCTGTATTATCAAGATCATAATTAGGTGTGTTATAGCATGATACTCTCAAATGGATATTACAGAAAACACATACATATTACTCTAGCTAGAGACTTTTTTGTCATGGGTCACTCCAATCACAGTGTAACATTAACTTCCATAAGCAAGGAAATCATGTTTTTCAATCACTCTATTAATTAAAAATATTGTAAAACATTGTTAAAAATGAAACAAAAATAATATTGTATAGATAAAATCACTGGATAACCACCTTTAGATGCATGGTCCACTAATTAGTTAAGATGCTGAGTAATTAGCCTGCCTACATGGTATAAGGGTTAACCTGCACCGGGAGTTACTGGCACTGGTGATAAATAATTTCCCAATTTAAAACTACTGAGTTTATTACATACAAGCCGCCAAAACTAAAATGCCTGTCATACATCATATATCTCGCTTGCACACCAAACTGCTGACATACGATTCGTTCATTCTACATGTGCCGCTACAGATAAATAGATAAAACTCTTTATTGAAACATCAAATTTACAGAAACACTCAATAATACACACAAGCTTAAAACTATGTGTCACAATGGGCAGTGTAATTGCTTAAAGCAATCTTTTCCTTCTCTTTCTTCTCTTCTCTTTTCTTCTTTCTTCTTTCTCTTTTCCTTTTCTTTTCTCTATATTTAGGATATTTTTTATTCCAAAAGCAGAAAAAAAAACAAACACCTAGCACAGAAGGTATGTATTTTTCAATTGACTTCCATTTCCTCAACATCAAGAAACATTCCAAAAAAATTGAACAGAAAATATCGAATCATCCCCCAAAGAGCGCCATTTTGAGCGGCTCCTTGCCTCTTGCATCCATCGGCTCACCAAGGTCCACCTAGTAGAGGGACGGCCTACGCTGCATCTTGCAGTTCATAGTTGCTACTTGAGAACCTTTCTGCCCCAACGGTTGTCACTTCTACGAGCGATGTGGCCCACCCACTGCCACTTCAACTTGCTTATTTTGAAAGCTATATCGGTTACTTTAGTTCTCTTCGAATAATTCAAAGAAAATAGTGCTAATTACAATTAGAATGGCTCATAGCACATTTATTTCTTTCTACATGTATGTAATTATTTATGTACACAATATAGTCCCCAATGCAGAAAAAGAACACAGCAATTTTTCTAATTGACAGGCCAGGGGGTCTAGCAAAGATCACAATTGCTAACGCTAACGTCTCACACTAACTCCAAAATGTACTAGGATGACATTTCGGAAATCGCTAACTTTCCGCAGCGAATGTCATTTCAATACATTTTTGGAGTTAGCTTGAGGCGTTAGCGTTAGTGGTTGTTATCTTTGCTAGACCCCCCAGTAACCGCATCTCAACCAATTAAATTAAATGCAGATTCTTGTGTGCTTTTGGTCTGATGAATTTCTAATTAGCTAAACCCATCATCACCAATCACATTATTATTTTTTTCAGAAGGGGAAATGAATGTTCATATTATGCTGAAATAATGACTATAACAATGAACATAGAACAAGATCAGATGCCAGGGGAGGTTAGTAAATGAATAAAGTTATAGCCATAGCGCTTCTACTGAGTAGGTTCCTGCGGTAATGGAGCAGTTCATGAGGGGATACATGTGACATAACAGGGGGTCTAGGAAAGATTCTTTTCCATTCGCGTAAATGTATGGGGAATGGCATTAGCTTTGACATTATATGGAAAAGTTTTCCGCAGGGACTGTAATTCTCATACATTTGACATAATTTTTTTCTGGTGGTATGCTTCGGCCGTGGCTTGTCACCACACATCAGACAAAGCCATGCCGCCAAGCGGCTTTGCCGTCTTCCAGTATGATCTCTGATTTAGCCACTAATGGGAGATGGGTCCCAACAGTTGCGCTGCTGCGTAGTTGCGTACATACCGTATTAAGCACATAACAACAGCATTGCTTCTGGTAGCTGGCCTCGGAGAGCAGCGGGCTCCGAAGCATGGTTCTCCGCTGGCCGACCGCAAACTGTAGGGCTCAAGTAGTGAGCCACCCACTCACAAAAGGATGCCACGTCATCTAGCGAAAAATCTCGGGATGCGCCATCGTGCCGGTTGGTGACCGGTGGAGAGGACCCGAGGATTTTCGGATAAATAATATTTGATCGTCTTCGGATATTCGTCTCGAGTGCGTTTTGTAGAAAGCTGTTGAAATAGCACGAAATATAATTATATAAAATAGAAGTAGTCGAAATAGAAAGTGCAAGTCTCACGCTCTCACGTCAACAAAAACATACCCCTCCCGCATCGATCTAATACCGCAGGAACCTACTCAGTTAAGCGCTATGGCATTAGTCACTTAGTGGCTTTATTAAAATGAAGGTACTTATTAAACTGCATTTTCGAATAAGTTACTAACAAAATTTCAATATAGATGGAGTTCCCTGAGGCTAAATTACGGGGATTGGAAGAGAAGATTTCACACCCGCGATGGGTTGTGCCAGTTCTCCCTGAACAGGAACTGGAGGCATTACTTGTTGCTTGCATTGATCTAGCAGAAAAGGGTCAGTACTCATATTATCGTTATAATAAACGTTCATTTTCATTAGTCATCATCATCACTTACCATTTGATGTTACCTCTCAAATTTACTTTCATTTATAAATGTAACAGTAATACCACAGTAATACCATTACATATTTCTTTTATCACTTAAATAAATATCCAACAGGAGAGGATATCAACAATCCAGCGTGTCAGCGGTTCTACAATGATGCATTAACATTGTCATTTACAAAGATACTAACTGATGAAGCAGTCTCTTCTTGGAAAGGCAACATACAGCAATGTATTCGTTCAAATTGTGAGAAATTGGTCAAACTGTGTGCATTCAAACTGGATGATCCGAGACTGTTAAACTTGCTGGCTATGGCATTGAATCCAAGCAACAAGTAAGGATAGCATTACTTTATGAATTAATAAATACAGATAAGGTTGGACGTTCTGAATATATTTCAAGGTGCAAGATTAACCAATAGTGCAAAAATGCACATATAAACATTTTCTTTTTGTACTCTGATTTTTTACACATATGAAGATAGTATTGTCCAATAATTTCTACCTGATGGCATTAAATGATGAATCCCTCTTCAGATTTCACACGTTTAACGCGTCTCGCGTATCTGAAGGTCTGTCGGCGCCGGCAAACAATCCGAACGGTGGCCAAGGCTCCGTGCAAGAAGTGGAAGTGTTTGCCAAATCCCATGATCATCGCTCCCCTAGAGGATGGTTGGTCCATCTCATCAATGTGTAAGTTGTACAATCTTCTTGCACACAAGACGCAAACAACTATGGCTTTTAAAAGGATTTTTTTAACTCCATTTTGCTCTTGCATGGCTTGTGCAGGGTTCGCCCCTAATTCTTTCTAGATCCCGTCATGATTGCATTGAATAAAAAGCTTAACGATAAATATAAAAAACGACATTTTTTGCTGACAATCCTTTGTACTCGTGTATCATGGAATTGTTTAAATATAATGTTATTGGTTTCCAAACAGATTCGGCCAAGCCGGAGGTTTCGTAAGAATGCGTGAGCGGTTTGAAACGCTGATGGGCTATCAAAAACCCGATTTAGCAGCTTCCATTAATTCAGTTGAAAAAGTCGCCACAGAGACTACAGAAAAAGAAGTTGAACAGAATAAATCTGATAATATTGAGACAGTTGAAATTACACCAGTAATCACTGAAAATCCTGATGTAAGTAATTTGTACTAATCGTTTATAATTGCATAGAATTTTGTGATAGGCTTTTTGCCTCATGATCATATTTACGAATTGCCACAGAAATACACATGTACCATAATACAGCTGTAATATCATTGCAGCTGACTCTATCGCGTAATGAGCCGTCATCTATGGAGCAGTCTATGACCGGAGAGTCTCGCGTGGCGGCCGTATGGCAGCTACTGCGACCTCTGAGCCAGTGCCACGAGCTCCTCACTTCACAAACCGTTACCACTTACTTATTACCTGTGCTGGTATGTTTTCATTAGTAGATACTACGCTTCACATACACTACACAATAACAAGTGCTTGAATAACTTATGAGTACTTTTCGTTTCAAGGAATGTATTCCAACACTTTTGGAGAGCTTAACCGATGACGAGCTGAAGCGCGAAGCGCGAGGAAGTGAAAATAAGACTGATACTGTTTCTTGTTTAATCCGCGCTTGTAAATACCTATCAACGAAGACGCCCCTCCACCAAAACCTACTGAAATGTGAGTAAAACTTGAAACGTTTGCTTTTATGTATATGATAAATTGTGTTGGCATTATAATGTCCTTTAAACATTTGCTCTGAACACAACTGAACGAAAAAGCTTTTTATTGGGTTTTAGTTTTTCCATTTGAGGACCATTTTTAGGATGAATGTTCATTCAGTCATATACTTATTCGATATACCATGTTGGTATTAAATACCTTTATTTTTGGTTAAGAATATCGAGTGTTGTGTATCGGCTGACTACAAAGAAAAATTAGAACCATACAATAAGCATGCAAACATCATCATGATAATTATATTTGATCACCAAAAAGACCTTTTTGCTCAATGAAAACTAATGACGTAGCTAAGATTACACAGTTGGTGGATGTTTCCCACGTTGCACCGTGCAAGCGGCGCCACATGGCGGGCCGGCGCAGACCCTGTAGCTGCTAAGGGGCGCAGTCCCATTCCTCCCCTTTGCCGCTACATCGTCTGCGACTGCTCCGCATCACAACGCTGCACCATCCATGCATCCGGTTCTTCACATAAATGTTTCTGCACGATGTTTTAGATGTGATGGCATCTATTGTATTTTAAATTTATGTTTTAGAAATTTGAATATTTAGTGGTTCAGTCAGTTGTTGTTTGTTATTGTTTAAATATCTAAATCTGTTGTTAAATTGATTAGACTGACAGCACTTTTATGTAGTAACGCACAAGTGTATAACAGATCTCTTCTCAAGAGTACTGTCAGACCCTCACTATTCAGCTTTTACCAACACTGTTTTCATAAAGAGTTAACCAGTTTCATATCTTGCAGCTCTTTTAATGTTCCGGTTGAAGATGATATTGCGTTTACTGCAAATGTCGTCGTTCAACGGAAAAATGTCGGCCTTGAACGATATCAATCAACTTATCTCCACATTGGCACAACAACCGAAACCGGAATGGCTGACACCGGTTGTTATTACTGTAAGAACACTTCACATTTCATATAGTCCTTATTGACAATATGACAATACGAATTAACTAAACCCATCCTCATTTTTAGAACTGGATTCGAGAAAACAATGTGATTGACATTGTTTTGCACGATTCGCTTCATCAGCCGCAATATGTAGAAAGATTAGAGAAGATGCTCAGGTTCATGATCAAAGAGAACTCGATGACCCTCGACGACTTGGATGCCATCTGGAAAGCGCAACATGGGAAGCACGAAGCTATTGTAAAGAATATTCACGATTTGTTAGCGAAGCTCGCATGGGATTTTACACCAGACCAGCTTGATCATCTGTTTGACTGTTTTAAGGTATCTAAGTCAAGAGTTTAGTGGTTTACTTACATAGTAGACTGTGACAAAACATGGATCAATAATCACATGTTTGTGTTATAGGCGAGTTGGGCGACTTGTAATAAGAAGCAAAGTGATAAACTGTTAGAAGTGATAAGAAGACTAGCAGAAGATGACAAAGATGGTGTCATGGCAAACAAGGTATGAGGGTAGACAAAAAGTTAATGATTTTTTAACTTTTTTCTATAAATTAATTCATTATGTTTAATTTTATTTCTTCTACTTAGGTATTGGTGCTGTTTTGGAACTTAGCACATTCAGAAGAAGCTTGTACAGAGATCATGGATATGGCTTTAGCGAACCTTATTAAAATTTTGGACTACAGTTGCAGCCAAGATCGCGACACCCAGAAAACTCTCTGGTTGGACAAGTAAGAACAAAAATATTCATTATAGTGTTTGTGTAGTTTGTTTAACGTTACTTTTTCTGTATAAGGTAACAGAAACTATGCTGCTGTATAAGCTATGAAATTTGTTTATGGCTGAGTTTATAGCTTGCAGCCTTTGCATTGCCGAGCGATCGATTCAATATTGTTCCTGTATTTTAGGAATGGTCATTAGGTCCTTTTACTCGTTATATTAACATCAGTTACTAATGATGCAGGTGTGTGGAAGAACTGAAAACGCGTGAGAAGTGGGTGTTGCCTGCATTGAAGGTGATGCGTGAGATATGCTGCCTCTATGAGTGCGCGAGCGGCGCCGGCGCGCGACCCCACGTGACTCGCCAGGAGCTCATCGACCGGCTTCAGACGCAGCATTCACTCGTCATCCTCGTCACCGACTCGCTTACCAGCTACATGGATGGAGTCAGGAACAAACTTGCCGGTATACCTTGTGTTTGGAACTTTGGAGTAGGTGGTTTTTACAAGTCCTGTGTGGCAACATGATCTGTTGGTCTTGCGTGTTCCTGCCTATGGTGCGGAGGACTCAAAGAAAGAAGAACTACTATTTTCGGGAACAAATAAATACCATAATGAAATGGTACAAATACATATTGATAATACAAAATAATAACTACATGACGCCGTGCTGGTGGAGAGACGACTGAGGAGGCCAGAGCGGCGCGGTCGCCGCGTGGAACCATTTTAGCTGCTTTAGCATTCTCTGCCTCTACATCCTGCTTCATCCAATTACAACAAAACTTAGGTGTTCGACATGTTGCTCGTTAATTTTAAATACATTTTTAAACAGATTTTAACACACTCCTTAGCATGGATGGTAGATGCATTGTCCTACCTCTCTTTTTCCACTATAAGCTTAAACCGGGGAAAATACAATTTTGTACTACTTCTTGTCTGCTTGTGAATAGATAGATAGAAAATACTTCATTGCACAAGAGTAAGCAAGTATCTACTTGGTTAACTCTTGTGCAATAAAGTACTAACCGTTAGAGCTTAATGTGAAGTAGCATTTACTTCCTTTATTTTTGCATGTACTAGGGGGACAAGTATATATTTATAAACGCTGTTTGCATTTATGTTTTTAGCAGAAGGAAGCATAGATTGGGAGAGCTGGCTTCCTGATGGAAGGTATGCACATGCCGCGCAAGTGCATGAGCGGTTAAGTTTCCTCAGATTTTTGCTAAAAGACGGGCAGTTGTGGCTCTGCTCGGAACAAGTAAGCATCAACTTTGCTATCCACGAATCAAGATCAAGAGATGTGCAAAAATGATTTATACTCTTTATCAAAACATTCTTTTTTATCAGGTCATTTTTACAAATCTTTTTGGCGTTTACCAAAAGTTTTGGTGATTGCCAGTTTAGCGAGTTTAGCGTTTATATAAATTTTCCGTTCTATTTTTATGAGTTTACTTTAAGATTATTTAATAGGAGACTTATTTACAGGCCAAACAAATCTGGGTATGTTTAGCTGAGAAGCCGGCACACATCGGAGATCGTGAAGCTTGCTTTCGATGGTTCAGCAAACTAATGGGGGAGGAGCCAGACTTGGACCCTAACATCAACTCGCATTTCTTTAGACGGAATATAATGACGCTACCACCAAACTTATTAACTCATCCTGGTATTAAGTGTTTCGAAAGGTAAGAAAAAGATAGAAAATATTTTTTAATTTAGAATTTGGTTATGCATAATCTTCGTCAAACTCAAATGGAACTTGTTTTGCAGGTTTTTCAAAGCTGTCAATACCAAAGAAAGAAAACTAAAAATAAAACGACGTAGTTTCCAACTGGTTGACGCTGATCTCATAGGTTTAGATTATTTATGGAGAGTAAGTCAATGTTAATATAATTACAGCAAAAATATGATCGAAAATCTAAATATTCTCAGAATAAAATTGACCTTTTATTTGGCTGATCATAGCACAGTAGTTAACAACAAAGTTCTATCACATGGTGAAGCATACCATTTTGAAATGCAAGAGCATTGAAATAAATTGCTAAGTTATATTAGTAATGTGTTTCCAGGTTATAACAGAATGCGAGGATGAGATCTCCCTGCGTGGTATAGAGCTGTTGCGCGAGGTTTGCACATGCGTGGGCCCCCAGCTCACGGCCTCCAACCACCACGAAACCTTCCTCACGAACTGCTTCGCGCGCCTGCAGCGCTTGCAGAAAGAAATGGAGCAGCAAGAAAGTAACTTGGAAACCATATCTTATTCACAGAACTGTCTTACTACATATACAATGTACACTCAAGATTATTGATTGTCATTTATCATTCTCGGCCCACATTTATCGTTCACCTTAAATCTTAATACATCATAGTATCTTTTGTTTCCCAAACAAAATCTTTATAAGAAATAATACTGCATGTCAGCTGGGTATATTTACCTAAGTTCTGTGTTATGATATGTGAATATTTTCAGATGGATCTGAAGGTTGTACAAGGATGTGTCGTGTTATTCGTGCCATACAAGAATATATTAACGAATGTGATAGAAGGTTCTCGTCGGAGCGACAGATATTGCCAATCTACAGGTCGGCGCGGGGCAGGCACTGCTCGATCATAGTCAGATTTAATTTCCAAACCGGCCAAAGACAGATGGAAGATATAGAAGTCTTCTCTCATTCAAATGAGACGCTACACTCGTTGCGTTCTACTATCCAAAGAAGGTTATTTATTTTGTAAGCTCTGTTTCTGCTATATTCATAGTCATTGTAACCCAAGTTTATCTTCCTAATAAATACCTTTGTTTCAGGCTTAAAGCTTTGACAGAGAGTTCAGTGAAAATAGAAATGTACATCAACAAAATCGAGCTGTATGCGAATGGGGAACTGTTGGATTCTAGTCATGACAGAAAAATACTCTCTCAGATCCCGCTGCGTGATAAAACTGTGATTATTGCTAAGGTAATGGAAAATGTGAAAAGCTTTAAGGCTTGGGGAGGCTGGTGTGTCTCGTCATTTGTACTATATTTGTCATTGTAGAATATTTGTAGAGCTGGCTATGGTGGCGTGTTTTGGAAAAGGCTTATGCTTAGTGACATGCCGATTAGACATAAGTTGTGTCTTTATTTGGTGTTTAATGCCCATATTACTTACCTACTGCAATGCATTTGGGTAAGTCACAGAGGAATAAGTGCGAACTTAGGACCTGCCATTTTTAGTACCGACTAACATCATTCGAAGTATATCACGTTACTTAGGACTTTCAGCAACTAATGGAGGTTTACATTTTACAGGTGTATGATGGTCAGGTATGCGGTAGCGGCGGGTGTGGTTCGTCAAACGAGTCCAGTAGCGACTCAAGCACGTCGTCACCCCCAGTATCGCAGACTCCCGAACACGCTTTGCCAGGCGTGGTAAGTATATCCATACTTATTACTGACATGAATCTCCTTTCTTACCTTCTTTAGATTTAAAAAAATGTAAACATCTTTCAGCTCTTCTCACAAGGCTCGTGGTACTTGCCATTCGTATTATCCTTGGAACATATTGGAATTACCAAAAGAGTTGGACCGTTGACGGAGGCTGCTCACTTGCTCTCTCAAATATGCCCACCTCACAAGCAAACTGTATGTATTATACCGTTTTTCGTGTAGATAAAGTCAAATAATTTTGAAGTTCCTATTTTTTAGCTGTTGCGGTAAGTTCAATGAACACTTTTGAATGATACTGTATTGTTTTAGACTGAAAAACTGACCGAAGCTCTACTCAGCCGAGAAGATACAAAGTTAAGGGACATGTTGTACGGTCCTGAGCCGCCGACGGTAGCTTACAACATGCAGGCATGTGATTCACAATTCCAAATATTGTTATTATTGTGCTTTATTACTTGTGTAACTCGGATTTATTTTTGTGAACAGGTGTTGTATAGTATGGTGATGCCGGCCGCTGATTCAAAGCTAGATCGAAGCCGCAGTTTTCAATTAGCATGCGTGAAGAAAGCACCGCTTTTAGTCAAGTGCTTGTCTGATAAAGAATTCTTACAAGACGCAGTGCCACACACTCGAAGGTAGTATATTCAGCAATAGGTTACGAACTGGTATTGATATAGCATTATAATAATTTGTTATTTACAAAATGTCTTGTTTTTTTTCAGAGTTGCGTTCTTGGCTTTAGTGAGATTGAACAAATTGATCTTGTATACGTTAGGACATTTATTTGAAATTATCGCCCCTCACGTCGACGAATCAAATGTGGATAGAGAAATCAGGTATGTGCGTAGAGCTCTTTAAGAACTAATGTGTTTTTACATTTTTGATAAACACTTTCTAACTGAATACCTTTTGCAACAGGATGGACGTAACAATTCTAAGGGAAGCTCTTCAAACTGTACCCAATCACAGTTGTGAATTACTTGTCAAAGCAATCTCTGAAAAACTAGCAGCTAGTTTAGGCGAACAGGTAAGCTATGGATCATTTTGTTTTAGTATTTAGCATCACACTAATCCAGATCCCTCTATCAATTCATTAGGACTGCTCCCCATAACCGTGTCACCTTTCAATGTGTAATTCTTCCTAAACTTTAAAAAGTTCATCTCTATACATGATATAATTAACTTTTGTTCTACGTTTTGTTGTTTATTTCTGTGCTGAACACATTTTTAAAGCAATTTTGTGTGTGCGTTTGAGTGGGCCTGGGCCCTGAATAGTTTAGTTTAAATTATGCGCGCGCGCGTGCGAAGATGCGGTGGGTCCGCTAGTACCCAGTGAAGTTCGTTCATTGCCCTTTTCTAAGCTAAGGAAGATTGAATTTATATTCGGACATGTTTCAGGTGATAGCTAGCGGTCGCGATGAGGGCGACTCTGCTTCGTCGCTCCTGTGGTGGCGCGTTCCTACTACGACTACAGTTCGTGCGCTCTACTCACTCGCATTTGCCGTCGCGCAGCCTGTAGAGGTGAACGGCATGATCCATCCTGATGATGTCATCTGTAAGATTCTCTTTAATAATTTTTAATATTAAAAGTGTAATATAAAGTTAGCGTTTCAAATTCAAATATTTGTATCATTTGTTGTTTTGAAGCTTTTCCATTCTTTGTCTGTTTTTCCAGTGGTCCGCGAATGCATGGAAGTCGTGACAATATGTACGGCGCTCAGTGGTGGCCGTTTGGAAACACTTCTGCATGAGAGTTGGTGGCAGGAGACCGCTCTGTACCTTATGATCGACTGTAACAATGCTCAGGTAACGTTTATTACATTAAACGTATGGTTTTCTAATGTAAAAGATATGTTTAGAAAAATAAAGAAATAAATGTCATTATGTACAACAGCACAGAATAATATATCATCACACGAGACGTCATAGTTATAATATTGTACAAATGTATTACGAAAACAGATGACGTGATCCTACCGACTGCTCCAGTGACGGATGGTCGCAAAAATTTACAAGCGAAGTTTTTTTTACATGACCAAAATTCGGTGATATGACCAGGGAGAGGAATCAATAAACGTATAGTAAAAACAGTATAAATATTGATCACAGATTCGGATAGCGTGTGCGGAGCAAGTATTGGCGATGTGTGCATGGGGTGGAGGAGGCGGCGCACGCGCGGCTCTAGCTGCGCTGGGTGAGGCGAGCGTAGCGGCCGGCTCGGGTGCGGCGCCGGGGCCGGAAGTGGTACCGGCGGCGGGCATGGGCGCCATCGCCGCAGGCGGCGTGCGCCTGCAGCGGCACGCGCGCAACGCTCAGCAGTTCCTACAGCTGCTCTGTCGCCTCGTTGCGCTCGCCGGACCGAACTCCAGGACTTTGGGGGACCTTGCGCTGGAGGTTAGTTTTTATCTGCATATTTGATGTTTGTTACACTGCAAGACAACTTTTGATAATGACCGTTTGTAATTATCTACTTAAAATCGGCGCTATTACGTTATCCTGTCTAGTGACTTATTGGTAAAGCCCCTTAGAAAACTTGCTATAATGGAAACTATCGTTTTGATAGTCAGATCAGATGTCAAATTGCCCTAAATATCTTATTGCAGGTTGCATGGATACGATCAGTACGCGACAAACCAGAGACCCTAGATGATACGCTACTCGAAGGCCACTTGAACCTCACCAAAGAGCTAGTGTCGCATGTACCGGCGCAGGTCAAATACCAGTACGGAGCGCATCCCGATCACAAAGACTCTGGCCTAATAAAGGTATTTAAAAAGTACATATTGCTTTTCTAAGGTATTCGTGGAACGCGATGACTGACTCTAATTTGAAAAGAATTAAACAGGGAGCAACTGGAACATTTTCCTTGGTACATTAAAATCTTCTGCAATCACCAAAATGCCTGCCACACGTGGCGATTATGGCAATTCCGCATGGGATAAGCATCGCAAAGTTTTTTATGTCCAGACCTATTCTGGCTGATGATGTGGCATGGGGCCAGGTTAGGTCAACGATAAGCGATAACTTACGAACGATTGGTTAGATCTTACAAAAGTAATATATGAACTAAAATTTCTAATGAATTAAGTAACCATGTGGATTTTTGTGTCGAATTATTGAATGACTACACTGGCTAACTATCGTTGCTGCACAGAATATGTAATAGTAAAATTACAGAAGATTCACTCCGCGTGAAAATAGCGACTCATTCTAATACGCAATAAAGGGTAGTAGGGCCGGGCTGGTCTGTACTTGTAGCTTCGTACCTAAAGCGTGCTGAGCCTGACTTCGGTAACGGTATAACAGGAGATCCTCACCGAGTTCCTCTGGCCGTACTCGTGGGCGTGGAGCGTGGGCTCGGTCGGCGGCGTCGAGGAGACGGAGCCGCCGGCGCCGCTGTGCCGGACGGCGGGCGCGGCCGCCGCAGCCGCGGATCTACTGCTGGCGCTCGTGCATGGATGCGTGCCTAATATGGCCGCGCTCGTGCAGCTCATCGAACAGATGTTCTACAGTGGTGAGTTACTCTATAACAGATCATCCTCATAGAGTTCACGTGGTTGTACTTAGGCTCGGTATCTGGCGCCGCGAATCTATGGCTGGAGCTAGTGCATGGTTGTGTGCCCAATTTGACCGCGCCCGAGCATCTTATTGCTGCAAAATTTACTTTACTATTTTTTTTATAACAATACCACCTGTGACCGCAATCTCACCTCATGAAAAGTGACGACGGGGTCTACGATGGTACATGCTTGCCTAGAAAATACTTATTTCACTCGCGACTTGAAGAGGTTCTACTTATCGGGAAACTACGACGCTGGTAAAGTGTTCCATTCTTTCGCTGCTCGGATTATAAATGTCGAGTCGAACCGCTTTGTACGAATTGAAGGAATATCAACCATAAATGGATGGCGTGTAGTTGTATGTGTTATCGTCCGATGGTGGAATGGAGGTACATTTGTTATTCCTCCAATACTGTTCACAGAGAAGAGCGTCCCACTATCCGAGTGGGAGTACATGCCGTGCGTGGGCCCGCGGCCGCCGGCCGGCCTGGTGGGCCTCAAGAACGCGGGCGCCACGTGCTACATGAACTCCGTGCTGCAACAGATGTACTGCGTGCCGGCCATACGGAACGAACTCCTCGCTGTACAAGGTAATACCACCATTACTTAGCATTACCATCACACTACACTGGAGCTGCTGTACCAGCGTCCTAAGCCTGTGTTCCGCTATTTGGTGCTGGGTTGGCTAGGGTAGACTGGCAGGAGGAATGCAGAAAAACCCTATGCATGACGTCAGTCCAGGCTGTGTCGCCCTCATTTATTTTATTTCACATGGAAAACGCCTCATTGTGAACATATCTACATTTTCAGAATAATTCCGAGTAGAACTAGAAGGTCCCATAGAATACGTCTTAATTGACCACACGAAACATCTCCATTTCAGCTTGGGCAAAAATGATTTCATATGTTAACTGTTCGCCTCTACAGATCGTATTACTCAACAAAATTTAAATTTTGTGAGCATGGATTATATTTGACTAATCAGTTACTGGAAATTTTTCAAAATGACGTGTTTGAAATAAATATCGACTCTTGCAACGATGCAATAAAGTGTAGTTCAGCCTGCACAGCGCTACAAACTTACCCTAAACGGCTGCCTCTTTTTCTTTAGCTATAGCGCTGCTCTTCTAACGCGTTGTACCACCGACCTGATAAAACGGGTGATCGATGGCCAATCAGCGATACCTAACCTTTGGATAAGCTAGGTGTATAATTTGCTGTTACTGTCGCTGTTACGACTCTGACGCATAGCAATTCTCCGATCGACCAACAATAGTGAAGAAAAACATCGGGAGATAATAGGCCTAATTTTGAAGGCTTTACTTGACAGTTTTAAAAATGCTAAAAATATATCCGTCTTTTGCATTGCCGTCTATTTGACAAGGACAGCAACAGTTTTAGGAGCTTTTGATCTGTCAACTAAAGCCTTTAAAATTGGTCCCAATGGCATATTTATTCAACAACTAGCTAGAATGGAGGATTAAGGTTTATACTGACCCTGGCGGTACATAAATGAGCCGATGACGCGATGAGCTTGAACTTACGATGAAAGACATCATTGTGGGGAAATCTCTGTTACCACCTTCAAATTAAGAACCTATCGCCAAGAACAAAGTGTGTAGGTACTGCATTTTGAGCCAGTTTAGTCCTAAAGGAAGTATGCAGATGTCTGTGGGCGGTAGTAGCTTACCATCAGTCTGATTGGTACACAGCACTGGCACTTTAGTTTAAAGAAAAAATAATTACATATTATATAAAAGAGATGTTTTTGTTGCCCTGACTCTAAAGGGATACTACTATACTATATCCGCTTATTCTTGCAGTGGTATATTCGGCTATAGACTTATTAAGCTTTGTTTTTATTGCCACATAGCTTTAATCTAAATAAAGATATAATCTGGATAATTGGAGCTACAAATTACTCGTCTATGATAATTTTCTTTTAGATCTGAACATTTGTAACGTTTTACGTAGGAGCTGCTACAGATCCTGAGGAAGATTTTTCTGGTGAAAACCACCATCATCATCATCATGGCATGGAAAACAATACTGAAGTAAGTATACAACAATTACTTTAGCAGCCAACATTCTAATGTCTATAAATAAATATCAGACAATAAATGTTACAATAATATATTTCGTTTCAGAACAATAATGAGTACAACATCACAATATTGAAGCAAGTTCAAGCTATTTTCGCGCATTTGCATTTTAGCAAATTACAATATTACGTTCCCAGAGGATTGTGGGCTCATTTCAAGTAAGTTTTGGCCCATTCACGTTTAAAACAAATAATATCTAGCTATGTAATACTGAAAATGGAATGTTTTATGTTTTTGTAACGGTTTTAGACTCCAAGGTGAACCAGTAAATTTGCGTGAGCAGCAAGATGCCGTGGAATTTTTCATGTCTCTAGTCGAGTCTTTAGATGAAGCCTTAAAATCTTTAGGACAAGAGCAGCTGATGGCTAAAACAATGGGAGGGACATACTCTGATCAAAAAATTTGCAAAGGCTGCCCTCATAGGTTTGTCAACGTCTTTTTTGTTACAGTTTATACTTTTTGTGGTATTTTGTAATTGCTTCAATATGTGCTTTTATTTTTGTTTAGGTATTGTAAAGAAGAGCCATTCAGTGTAGTGTCTCTAGACATTAGGAATCTGTCTCGGTTGCAAGAATCTCTAGAAGCGTATGTAAGAGGAGAACTATTAGAAGGCCCTGATGCGTATCACTGTGATAAATGTAACGAAAAGGTAAGAGAAAATAAACTACTTATACAAGGTGACCTTGAATTGGTATGTTATTCCGAAAGGGGTAAATCTATACCCCAAGGTAGACAATATTTCTTCTACGACTTTACTAAATTAATACTTATAGCAAATAAATAAATTTGAATTTGAATAGTTTTTCATTGAAGAAATGCCATGTAAAGTTTGCGTTCGAAAATAGCCTTAATGCAGCTGGGTGGTTGAACTTCGTCCTTGACCGAGTCCGAAAATTAGTTTAACGACCTGTGTTTAGAAATGAATCAATAGTATCTTGTTAACTGTCGTAGCGATCGCACCTGCAATTTTGCGAGTGGATTTATTTTTTACCATGGAAGTTTGGAAACGCCCAGTTTTAAGTAAGGCTCTCACAACTTGTAAGGTATCATGGAAAAAAAAATGGTCCCAGTAATAAATCCCCCCATTTCGGGATAACATACCAATTCAAGGTCACCTTGTATGATATTTGCTAAGGGCATATTTCGACGAAACGGTTTCAATATAGTTTTCTCTATCCAGCGCAGTACAGAAACTGGTCAGATCATGAGACAGTTGCTAAATGTTTCCATACTCCCACTGTACATCGAACCTAGCGCCGGCTTCGTGGAAATGGCTCCATCCATAGCGATCCATACAAGATGTGCAGCCGGATAAAAACCACACCTTTAAAACAATTTCATGGAATTATGCCCACATAACACTTATAAAGGCGAATTTTTTTAATGAAGTGGTTCAATTCTTCGTAATTTTATTCCAGGTGGTAACTGTAAAGCGGTTATGTCTAAATAAACTACCTCCAGTATTAGTAATTCAACTCAAAAGATTTGAATACGATTTTGAAAAGGTGTGTGCAATTAAATTCAACGATTACTTCGAGTTTCCGCGGGAGTTGGATGTGGAACCGTACACAGGTAAACACAACAACAATCGCAGTAGCATGGCAACATTTTATCGATGCATAATGAAAATTGATATACATATATATATTTTGTAATAGATTCTGAAATGTTTGTTTTGGTCGACTTTATAGAAAAGAATCTCGGTTTGTTGGAAATCTGTATGTATGTTTTTCTGTTGATTATAGGCCTCATAGGATAGAATACGTTGTTTTTCCCCAGTGTGAATATTTGCATAAGCCATTGTTTTTATAAATCACCATCAGCCTGAAGACGTTTTCTTTTATTAATTTTCGATAATAAATTGTGCTTTTTAGTGCATTTCATGAGCTTTAAAAGTCCATTTCCGAACTGTAATGTAACAATAGGTAAGCCTTTTCGCACTGGTGGCAGGCCTCGCCAATGCAACGCGTTTGTGTGGCTCTGACAACCAAGTACCAATACTAAAACTACAAGTAATGTTGTTTTGACCAGCTTGGGGCTTAGCACGGGCCGAGGGAGACGCGTCGCTTTGGGAAGGAGGTGAGGAAGGCTCTCGGGAAACTCATTACCAGCTGAGTGGCATCGTCGTTCACTCAGGGCAGGCCTCGGGTGGACATTACTACTCATACGTACTACTGAGGTGAGAGTTTACTTGGTTACCATTTTGTGTCTGTCTGGCCAATATATTGAACCCTATAGCTGACTACTTTTCAATACCATTGATGTCAATGTTCAGGTTCGATATATATATGTGTGTATGTTATCTTAACCTTATGTCAGTGTTTCAGGTATTTGATAATATCAAATTCTAGTATTTTTATGTCCTTTTAATTGTGCTCTTGTGTTTATTTATTTATTAATGGCAATTTGTTATATGTGAGTGATGTGAATGAGTTCTACAACTCTTCGGAACTTTTTTATGGAGTAGCAGATTGTCTGTAGTGTTGTTGCAGAGTACTTATTGTTACAGAGACAACGGCAGTGAGACGGGGCGATGGGTGAAGCTTGACGACGGGGATGTGTCAGAGTGCGCCATGCACGACGATGAAGAAATGAAGGTGCAGTGCTTCGGCGGAGAATATATGGGGGAGGTGAGCTACTCACTTGTTAGGCTACAATTTAGTAAAGACAAGCTAGGCCACTGGTGGTTACTACCTGCTAGAGATGAGATGCTACCAATATTGCTTGCAATTGGCCATGGCATTTATTTCTATTTTGACATGCTAATTTACAATCAAATTAAGATTTCTGACTTGTAGCTTGGTAAATTCTTATCCGTTTCTAGGTTTATGATCCAATGGTAAAGAGGGTTACGTACAAACGACAGAAACGATGGTGGAACGCTTACATGCTGTTTTACACGAGAAAAGATACGCTGGATACCACTGATGGCATTGCACAGTCCATGAAGGCCATGACACTCAAGTATGTTTGTGTTCACTTATATTAATACTACAATAGGGGTATGTCTTGCTAACATGGCCATGGGCATAAAAGTATTCAATGTGTAACTCATCTCCGGAAAAAAGAAAGATAAGCCGCATGCAATTTGTATACAAAACAAAACCTCTTTCTTATTAATAACACCTTTGGTTTGCAAGCTAATTTGTCAATAACATTATATTTTCAGGGAAAGTTCTATTCCAAGGCCGATCTGGAACTCTGTACGTCGCGGCAACATTGCATTTTCACACAATCAAGACCATTTCAGTCTCGAACATTTCAACTTTATGAAGAAATTCTGCTGCATGCGATTACATCTCCTACCTGGGTCTCAAAGTGCATTATGGGTTAGTATTTTCAATAAATTGTTCACTATTGTTCAATAAGTCTATGATGATGTAACTATGGGATACAGTTTGTTTATTATTGCGATATACTTACAGGGTCCAGAGCATGAAGAAATATCAATGCTCACAGTGCAGCTGGCATCCAAGTTCTTGTTCCAAGTTGGCTTCAGGACAAAGAAAGCGTTGCGTGGACCTGCCATCGACTGGTAATGTTATATTTGGAACTTAATTAAATAGTCATGATCTGTGAATGGTGTGGTGTTCATATTTTTGCTTGTTATAGGCACGAAATCATAACTCAGAATTTAAGATGCTCGCAGGCAGTGCGAGCGTGGTTTGCGACAGATCTTTTCAAAAACACGCACAGGTGAGTTGTTGCGATTGAAAGCTTACCTAGTTAGAAATCCAATGAGAGCCAAGATAGCCATCGAATCTTTTTCATTTCCAGATTGTGTGACTATCTGCTGTCTTGCCCTACTGCCGAAGTGAGGGTCGTTTTCATGAAGATAATCGTCTTCCTAGCACATTTCGGGATGCAAGATCCACCAGGTACGGCAATGTAGGAATATTTCTGGATGTTGTAAATTATTTTGTTAACATTTTTATTAGTCTATAACGGCTGAGGCCGTTCCTCTTCGCCTATCGCCACAAAACTTGCAGTATCACATTCCATTCATTCCATAAGATGTAACCAACCATTACCCCCGAAAAGGTTGGCTGTTAATCCAGCGAACTATTGTAAATGTGCGAAGCTGCAGTCGGTCCCTTTATCTTTATGACTAAAGAAATGAGCGTGGATGTGTAATTAAATGTCAAAACGGTGTCATCGATTTCATTGGCAAGGTTCTGTCACGAAATAACAAAAACTGGGACAGATAGAAAACGCTTTAAATAATATCCTTTTATGAAAATGGGTTAAAATACTTTCAATCGCCATAATTTCATTCTGAAAAATACTTAGATCATACATATTTTTGCCAGTTATTTTGATTAAAAACTAAACTATTCCTTTTTGAAGTCGGTTGAAAATGTTGATTGCCGCTGTAGAGCCAACGACCGTTTTTCGCTTTGTCTTTAGAACAAAGTATACAGTACAGTACATTTCTATTTGACGAAGGCGGATTTGATGTTTTTGTGTGTAGACACGCACACAAAAACAACGTGCGCGTCCAATTAGTGAGCCCATTAAAGCATACAAAATAATAATTTAGATACAAAATCAACCCGTCTTCGTTTGATAGAAACAAGCAATAATGCGGGTTTATAAAATCAAACGCATGGTTGTGTACCAGTGAGCAACGGGTACGGTTCGTGGTGCGGTCGCGAGGAGGCGACGACGCTGTCGGACCAGGTGGTGTGCTCGGTGCGCGCGCTGGCGGCGCCGCCGCACGCGGACTCGCACGCGCTGCGACACCTGCCGCTGCTGTTCAACTTCTTCCACACGTACGCCTCGCTCGGCCTCGCTGAGAAACACCAGCTGCTTAGGGTAACTACATCCTTGAACCTTACGTGTACACTCATCATCAATAGCATGATGCCTCACCGCCGTTTTCACCAGATCGTCGGTCCACCTAGTAAGGGGTTGGCCTACGCTGCGTCTTCCGATTCGTGGTCGCCACTCGAGAACCTTTCTTCCAGATCGGTTGTTAGTTCTGCGAGTGATGTGGCCTGCCCATTGCCATTAATTTCAACTTGCTAATTTGCACGTGTACAGTAATGTCAAGGAAACTACTGCTGTGCACAGTAGCATGAGTTTATAGTCTGGCAAAGCTGACCCTGCAGTGCCTTCAAATTGGTGGAATATAAAATCTCGTATATGGTAGCACAGTGCATCCTTCAAAAAACTTTTCACACTTTTAATTGGTTTAACCACTACTTCTCGAAATAAAACCAATCAGAAAATTCCTTGCACATTCAGATTGTTTAATATGGTGACATCACAGAGCAAAAAAAAAAACGCTTCCCCTCTACATAGAGGCGCCTTTTCGACACTTCTCATATAATTCAAGCGTGTCAGGTATTACAATGAAACCTCTATGGTTTACCTGCGCAGATGACATATATAGCAATTGTCTTGTCATTAGTGCCACTGCTGTCAGCAAAACGTGCTGTGGGTTGAGTCGATATATTTTTATCGATAGTTTGATATGAGTTAAGTACGCGGTAAGGTACCTCTTACCTGATTGTATCATTAGGTACACTTTAGTACCTACCTATATCTTTTGTGCCTTTTGTGCGTATTTCTATGTGTAATAGTGTTATTTTATTCTATTATACTCTATTCTGGGTCGACAATGGCCAGCCGATAAACATACCGGTATAAATCTAAAATAAATAAATAAATATAAATAAATAAGTATAGAGGTAGTTTATCGTCAGTTTATATATGGTTATAAAGAAGCAAATCCGATAGGCGTCCAAAGTGAGGTTTTATGGGAGAGGCAGTGTTTAGCAGTGGACGTCTGCCGGCTGATGATGTGTGGTAGTATAATTATATCTATAAACTAAAGTTTGAAATAGAAGAAACATAACAAGTTATAAAACGAAAAAATATATTAAAACTCCAAATATATAGGTAACACGTTTTGCTGATGATTTATTTGTTGCGTCATGTTTCTTTTTGATAGAATTCATCTGAAAATACAATTATCAGATGAATTTTTAGGAAAAATAATAATAATATTGAGTATCATTGAGGTGTTGTCGGTAAACACTTATTTAATAGAAGGAGGTCCTTAGTTTGGCAGTAAATAAAGGTAATTTTTCAGCTCACCATGCGATGTATATTTTAATTTACAGCTATTTACAAAATGAAAAGCAAGTAAATTTTTTCATGCAATATCGACTAAGACGTAGATTCTTGCGTAGAATCAACGAGATCAGTTGTCCTTAGCAACTAAGAGTAATGGTTTTCTATGAGGCTACCATGGATGAAATAAAAAAAAGAAGGATTGAGTTTTGATTGACATCGAACTGAAGCCCAAAATGGCGGACATATTACATATGTGTGTCAGCTGAAAGTAGGGCGACCGGCTGCATATGATGTGAGCGTGTGCGTGTTCCGCTCGTACGTACGAAGCGTTCCGGCTTCCTAAGGGAGCTTCAGTTTCGGATCAGACGGGATTCCCTCCTTCTTTTTTTAATAGCTCCATGGAGGCTACATGAGTTTAATTAGTAGAAGTCAATTTAACCACAAAATAAATTGAAAACATTTAAAACTTATTGTAACCAATTTCCGGATGGCATAATAGAAACTATCGATGTATCGATAATTATAAGGTTAACCAACGCATTACATCACTATAGGTACTTCTGCCATAGGGTAAGTTCGCCGGTTTTGCGACCACTTCCTATATCCGACCGTTTAATGTACATTTGATGAAAAAATACAAAAAATAAAAAGCTTGCGGTGAACACATCTCTAAAATATATTATGCCTACACAATTATGTCCAAATAGGTTCAGTTTTGTAACAAATATTATACGAGAAATCCCCAATTCTATTTTAAAGCTTTGAAGCTTAAAAGCACATACATTTTAACTGCCAGTTTTCGACCACGTTTATCCACCATCTGGTATAAAAACTACAGATACCCAAAATCACTCGTGGTCGAAAACTAATCCAGCTGCAGAAAAATGCTATTCGACCGCAAAAGCAAACTATATCAAAAACATTATAAATACGTATTTATTTACATATAAAAGTACATAAATAGTCGATTACTTTGTAAGTTTAACTAATTAAACCAGACACGGTTAAAAAAAAACGATTAATGCTGGTGGTCGCAAAATAGGCGTGACCAACTGATCGAACTATCATTGAATATTTCTCGCCCAGGGTGTAATGTGGGCTGCCTTTATTACAAAAAAAAGCTGCGTATTTAGTTTGTAAACATAACTATGTTTATAAACTACGTTAGCCAATATTTTTTTTGTTATAGCTGAATTTTTCAGCCATATTCTTAAATAATTTTTGGCGGTCTCAGTAAGAAAAAAGGTCATGCTTTTTTTATATGAGTAAGTGCCTCAAAGCTAGAGAAATCATGAAAATACAAGACAGAGGATCTAAAGAAGCCTTTCTGATCATTGTTTCTATCATTTATTTACCACAGGCAGTCAGGCACCGTCTTTCAATTTATAGTGGTAGGAAACTAGCGAAAAAGTGGTCGTAAACATAATGTAGTGATCGAAAACTAGCAAAATAGTTACTATTAGCCTTTGGTTTAGATATTTATAAAAAGGTGGGTTATTTTAAAAAATGATTGATTATCTGATAAAAATATAGAGTATAATATTTGAAACGTAGCTTAGTAGCATCAAGTCAAAAAATGATACTGGTACATTTTATTATGCATCCTAAACTTGACAACTCCACTAAGTGGTCGGAAACTAGCGAAATTACCCTATAATGTCAAACTGACACAGAGGAGTACCCCGTACCGAAGTTCGGCAGCAATAATATGATTGATTTCGTCTCTATATATAGGCGAAGTGTCATTTGTTTCATAGCTCTGTGGGTGACATGTTATGAAATTGACAGGTAATGACATAAAAAACTGTATGCTACATGAAAAAATGTTTTTGGGGGTTCCAAAATATTTCACTTTTCAGAGTTAGCTTTGCCAGACTCTAAAAATCAATATAGTATTCTTCTCTCGAGAAAGCATACGCGATGAAAACGCAACGAAAGTTTTATGACGTGTTTTGTGTGATCGGTCATCGGTGAAATTATGTAACTATGAAATATGATATCTACAGCTCATGCATGTGGTGCATTTCCTTCACCAGCATCAGCACTTGTCATTGAATTGGTCAGTTTTCCTTTTGTAATTCTGTAATTTGTCTTGTTTTTCAGTTAAAAGTGCTGGAAATCTTATTGGCTATTTGCATGGATGATAACTCAGCGTCACTTGGGAAATATCAATATCCAGAATCGGCTAAAGTACACCAGGTACGTAATTGATTTTTGTACACATTGTGACCCTCACAGAAATTAAATGAATCATAGTAATCTTTGGGATCTGAAATTTTAAAAGTACCTAGTAAATTTCTCTCTTCCTCTGCTATTCTATTATTGTTCCATTGTGATTTATTGCTGTTGCATATAAATACATTTTGTAAAGAAGAGTGCAAATTGGTAGAGCAGCTCCAAACCAACGCGAAGCTGCAGTGACGGTAGAGAAAACTTTTCTAAATACCGTTTTGTGTCGAATTTCAATATATCTCCACATCACACCGTGGTTCTCATTAACTTTCTCAAACTCCATTTGAATTGAATTGTAATGAACGTCTAAAGTGGTATGTGATACGCCTGTCACTGAGGATTTTAAAAGATTTACATATTTCCACCATTATGTCTTAAGTGTAGTTAGTGATCAGCAATAAAAATAACGCTTTATTTAGATCATTATTGAAAAATGTTATAGATGTTTCTATAGAATACTAATTACATATCCCTAACGTGTTGCAGGTGATATGCGCGCTGGTGCGGTGCTGCGACGTGTCAGCTCGATGCGCGGGCGCAGGCGGGAATGGCGCGGAAGGCGCGGCGCCGCTTCTCAATCCTTTTAACGAACCAGCGCCCGCACCCGCGCCGCGACCTCTGCTGTCTTCTACCGCTAGCGATGTGCTCTATAACCGTGCTGGGTAACTATACACACAAACACACACCCCCTCCACCATCCCTCTTTCTCTCAAACACACGACCCGGGGAATCAAACAGATACCCAGTGCCGCTAACTACTCACAACCCGCACATTCACCGTTTTTTTGCATTGACTTGGCTTGGCTCATAAACATTCTGAGATGCGCACATGGGGTATATTTATACCTGAATATTTTGGAAAATGACTGATCATTATTCATATCCACATAAATATACAATTGTACAGCGCCTTTAACGGCGAGTGTTTTTGGTTGGAATTTACTCCACGAAGTCTTCAGAACTCAAACTAACCCTAGCTAGAGCAAACTCTTCATTAGTCCTGTACCTACCCGAGTTTTTAATACGTGATTTTAAATTACCTTCCAGTACATACATGAAGAAGCTGACGGAGGAGTGTTGCGGATGCGAGGAAGCAATCCGGCTGCTTCAGTTCCTGTGTTGGGAGAATGCGGGCTGGTCCCGCATCGCGCTCTCGGAACTGTTGTGGCAGATGGCGTACGCTTACTGCCACGAGCTGCGCCGGCATTCTGACGCGCTCTCCGCGCTACTGCTTATGGAAGACAGTTGGCAGCACCATCGCCTGCATAACGTGATCAAGGTACCTATGTTAGAGCTATTCGTTATCGTAGGGGTCTTTGTTCTCTGAGTGACTGCATAAAAACAAAAACAGATGGGTGTAAAGACTAGATTTTTGGAGGTTGTTTCCTTTTTATCGAGTAGAGGTGTACTGTACTAATGAAAGATTTCTGATAATGCAACCCCTAACAGGATGTCAAATATTGCATAAAGAAATGCCACTGAAACCTTGTCAATATTAGCGTTTCTAAAACATCCCTTCCCTAAAACTTCAAATGACGATCCTAACGTTTACAGGAAACGGACAGCCAAATTTTATTTATCCCTTTATGATCATACTCTATTACAAACTTCTTTCCATTGATGATAAATGTGGTTATTATATTAGAATATCTCCACGGTATCCGTCCACAGGGCGTGTCGGAGGAGCGGCCGGGGCTGCTGGACACGGCGGCGCGCGCGCGCAGTCACTACCAGAAGCGCGCGTACGCGTGCATGAAGCTACTCGTCTGCGTGATGGCGCGCTCGCCCGCCGCCGTGCGCGCCGTGCACTCGCAGCCCGAGGCGCGCCGCCGCTGGCGCCAGCTGCTCGCCTGGCTGCAGGACGAGCTGGACCGCGTGAGTACACTAGCTACCAGCGCGCCGTGCACTCGCAGCCCGAGGCGCGCCGCCGCTGGCGCCAGCTGCTCGCCTGGCTGCAGGACGAGCTGGACCGCGTGAGTACACTAGCTACCAGCGCGCCGTGCACTCGCAGCCCGAGGCGCGCCGCCGCTGGCGCCAGCTGCTCGCCTGGCTGCAGGACGAGCTGGACCGCGTGAGTACACTAGCTACCAGCGCGCCGTGCACTCGCAGCCCGAGGCGCGCCGCCGCTGGCGCCAGCTGCTCGCCTGGCTGCAGGACGAGCTGGACCGCGTGAGTACACTAGCTACCAGCGCACTGCAGCTGGCGCCAGCTACATAATATAAATCCGTGTCACCTTAATATAATAATAATATTTATGAGGTTTCAATGTTCCCATCTCATGTTTATGTTTACGTTTCCAGTACGGACCGACCGGCTACGGGTCTTACGGCACGTGGTCACCGCCGGGAACCTCTAACGAGACATCGAGCGGCTATTTCCTCGAGCGCAGTAACTCCGCACGAAAGACCCTCGAGAAGTAAGTGCTTCTGACGTAGCCATGAATGTGCCATTTTGGGTGCTATGCAGCATATGGCGAGTTCGCAACTGCGAAGCATTGCTGCACGAGGAGGCTAAGCCCGCTTTGCGGTTACTGGTGCGAATATTAGATTAAAGCGCTGCGCTGGCAGCAGTGCCGTTGGTGCGATCAGTGATAGAAACAATATAACAGTACACAGTTTTGCGATGTTTGGTAGGTTACTGCGCCATCTGTCACTCGCTGCCACCCCCCAAAATTACTGACGACAGAGTACTACAACGTCGGACTGGGCCAAAAAGTATTTAAACTAATGGCCCGCCATTCACCTAACATCAATGTAGATGATAATTATCATGATACCTTCAGGTTTCGAAAAATAATTATTGTCTTTGTATAAAATATATTTATATAAAGTTCTAATTAAGTACTAGTTATGGAACTAACCTCTGGAATACCAGCGCTAAGATGATAATTGAAAACAATGCATGCGTGTTCCATATCGGGTCACTGAGAGTTCAAGAGCTAAAGCGCCAATTTTAATTTGTATGAAAATAGTAAACCGGCACTGCAGATTTACTTGCTTGCAGGGGGGTAGTTTGTCGTATGTCGTTCGTTACTTCCCAGAATTTGATCCTATTTAGCGACACTGTTGGATGTTGTAATAATAATCCATAGGGGTGGAGTCAACTGGCTCGTTTGTAGGAATATTGGATATTTTGAAATCCAGTATGGCGGGTTTAGTTTTCATCAAAATCGGGCCCGAGACTTATTTGACTACTTTTTGCTACCGTTCGCACCGCGCACCGTGTCGGGCAGAGTGGTACAAGACTACAAGTGCATGTACATTTCCAGAGCGTACCAGATGTGTCCGGAGGAGTCTGAGGAGGAGTCGGAGGAGGCGGAGGCGCGCGGCGAGTCTGGCGGCGGGTCGGCGCCCGAGGACTCGGGCTCGGAGGCGGGCGAGGGCGCGGGCGCGGGCGCGGGTGCGGGCCCGGGGGCGCCGCCCGACCCGCGCCCGTGACCGCGCGCCGCCTCCGCGCCGGCGCGCCTCGCCTCCCGCCACCACCCGCCGCCGACGCCGCCCACACGCTGAAGTGCGATTCTGTGATGCTAACTATATATTATGTACGTACAGTATGTTTACCTTCGCGCATGCTTTCGAGCGACGCGCCGTGGACTACGCTGGACACGTTATATTATCCGTTGTTCGTTCCACTGGAACGTTCGCTTTAAAACTACCATAGTATTTATTATTTTTTTTCGATGTAAGATTTATTCATGTTGCGTTTTCGATTGTAGAATTTATTTAACTGCGTACTTTAAATCTTTTACTTATGGTAAGGACCCTATTGTACCTATTGTAGGAACCGACTGTACTTTTTATAAATACTATACGTCTCGTCGTTTAAGTGTGATCTCAGAAATAATTTTATATGCTTAAAATTCAATAAAATAAGCTGTCAATTTTGTAACTTATTTGGGATCGGGACGAGCGGTTTACCGTTGTGCGAAAGCAGATGAACGGTGACTAAATGTGTAGACTGCAGGCTGACTAACGATTCTGAACTTTTGTACACCTTTATACTATATTAAACAATTTGGCCAATTTCTGGTACATAATACTAGAAGAACGCTGCCAATAGCCACCAGTTCAGTCACATACGTGACCCTGACCACCATTTTATATTGTAAACAACTACTGCCACGATATCATTGCTTACTTATCAACAACTGGTTTGTTGTTGAAACTTTTTTACATATTCATAAATAGCTCAAAACTTCAACGACATGATCTATAATCTTCGCGGCTTCTACTGTTTTTTTGTATGGAAATAAGAAATACTAGTTTTATTTTGCTTTGGTTTTCTTATTAGAGCTGTTAAAATATCTATTAATAAAATCTAATACTCCTTAGTTTTTCTTACTTAACTAGTATTAGCTTGTCATGGTAAAATATTGTCACCGTCATCATCACGCATAGTACGTTAATGCAATACAAAATGTAATTATTTGTAAATACTAAGTAATACGTGATTCTGAATAGTTGCGTTTATAACAGAACTTATGATTATAAAAGCAGGTACCTTAAGCGAGACATGCACATAGAAAGCATGGGAATAAGAATTAATCTTCTGCCATATATCATTCTAGTTAACAAATAATGATATTGATACATCTATCATTTGTAAATAATTATAAACAAATTTTGTATGCGGGGAAGTCTGCATGAAAACTATGTTATTAGTAAGTGAATGAAAATGCAAAAAGACTATCGTATAACGAATCGTTGATTTATTGATAGGGTTTTTACTGAAGGCAAGGTTTCGCTAATACTCATATTCCGTGGTTATTCATGCAGCTCCAACAAAACAACGCAGATATAATATATATTGTAATATTTCGAAAACATTGCATTTTATGTGTAAGTAAATTGGTTTACTAACCTTCTACAAAATCGACACGAATAAAGTGCAGAGGTTTACGCCGACGCAAATGTTAAATTATATAAAATAAATACATGCATTTGAAAAAGTAACGCTTATGTGATGTGTTTAGTTAAACCGCAAGATTAATGTTGGTATGTTTGTATAAGTGCCAATTATCAGGTTGCATCTTTTTGTATGACTGGTGTGACATGGTTTAGTAACGCTTGGGCTTTATCATAAAGTGAGCGAGGCGTGACGGGAGTCGGGATGTTACACGTTGATCGTTACACGTCACTACGCATCTACATTGTGACGCCGCGCTCGCTGTGTGCTTAGGGCTTTCAAATATTGCAGCGAGCAATTATTGCTTAAGGCTTTAGATTAATCGGTTTTATACGTCATTAACGGAGACCAAATCATATTAGCCCTAGTTGTAATTCGATTCATACGCCGTACGATTCATACCGGTAGTCTTTAAATAAGTAACATAATATTCAATTTTACAACATTATAATCAAAAATATGTATCTGAAATAATTTTCAGATACTTATAGTACATAAGATACAAAAGTAAAAATTTAGTAAATATTAATAATTACGTAACAATAAAATAGTTGGTAAGCTAACGATGACGAAGCTTTGTTTATAACAAAAACTTTTTATAAAAAACCAAAGCTTAGTCAAGAGATTTTGAATAAAAGTGATTTGTCACATACATAATATCAAACGGATTTATCTCTAAAATATTATCTAAACTTAAGAAACCATGGAAAATATTAATTAATAACTGAGCATCTCAGAGTCAATAATACTTTAACCTAATCATTATTCTTAACATAAGATCCAATAAAAAAATATTTCTTGATAATGTCCGCTACTAGGAACATTTTTATAATTTAATTAGGTAATCCATTTATGTATCATACATAAATGTGGAAGGTTATAAGTTATCCTTCCTTGTTACATATAATTTATTAAACCAGTGACTGCAAATCTGTGTCATGGTGAGAAAAGAATAGCATCATTGTTACTGGCCTAAACCTATACACAATCGAAATATATAAGTTTTTATTAAGTACCTAAGCTTCGAGTTATATGTTTTAGTTAAAAAACAAAAGTAGTAATAGTTGATAATGACTAGTCGGACAGGAATATGTTGCCACTTCGTCAATGTTCTGCTTTGTATTATAATGTTATTTATTTTTTTATTACTTGAAGGTTGTATATTATTTCTCCTTGTATAGCTATAAAATTACATAACAAAAATCAGGCTATCAGGCGTTGCACACCGCTATAACAATAAGTTAGTGTAAATGCCTATGATTTTAGTAATGAAATAGTTATAAAAAATGTTCAAAATATGCTTTGACTCACTCTCGTATTTGACAAAACTAAAACCACCGTGATTTTCTGTGAATATTTTGTTATGCTTTCTAATCATTTTACGATTGTTTTAATGTTGGTCTCACAGACCGTGTGCCTTAGTTTTTATTTGCTCAAAGCTTGCACCTGATAGTCTGTACATTGACTTAGATACTAATATCTCTTACATTGTATGCTTTCACCTTTCACAGATTACCTGTATTATATTGTGTTATGTCAAGAAGATGGATGAGGGATGTGTACACTATGCTATGATATAAAATGTGAAAGGTGAATGTATATATCAAATTTTTACTGTAGCTTAATTTATTTAATAAACTTTTTAACATACTTAGTTTTGTAAAACAACATTGTAATCACAATTTAAAAGTAACATCGGTTAGAATACAGGAATGATTATTGTGAATAAGAAACCTGGTCGATTAACCATTGACTGTTGTTAATGTTTATTACCAAAGATGGAGTATGCAGAGGGAAACCTTTTCGTATGTAAATTAATAATTGAAATATTTTGTATCTTTTATAAATTGCAAAAATAAGATAATCGTGGTCGACGAAGGGACTATAGTGTGATCGGATTAAGGTTAGATAGGATGTAAAATAATGGGAAAATCTTTAAAAGGAAAATATGAGGTGGAGCTAATCGGGCAATAAAAGAGTTCTACAAATCTTGCTCGAAGCATGAAAGCTAAAACTTCCCATGCAAGTGGATCATGCAAGAATGTTATAGAGCTTGTTACTAGTTCAATGAGTAGATTGAGAATTAAAGTAATGCAAATTAGGAGAAGAGAAGGGTCCTCGGCTTGTGATTTTTACTTAAATACCTAAGTAACGTTTTACACACAATGAGCAGTATTTTGTTTAATTTATGACTGTATAAAGCAGTTTCATGTAAAAGAAAAGTGATGTGGTTGATTGTTTGTATACTGATCTTTTAAGCAGTTTGTTTTTGTACAACATTTCTATGGCTGAAACGGAGCATTTGACATATTATGTAAATGCTAGTAATGTAGCATTCAAACAGATATGATAACAATCAATAAAATGAAATAAAAGTTAATGTGGTTTTCATTTTCCCGATATTTGACTTTACCAAACGTAAAATTGTGTTTTCTAACGTAGTGGGATCCCCATAGAACCATTCAGATTATTCACATAACATTTATCAGTCTATTCTTCGCTACATCGATGATGTTCTATTGGTCTGGTGAGTGGTTTATTTTTCTATAAATTTTACCTTGTGTTTTTCCATTTGAACCAATAATATCCCTGAAGTTAACCGTAATCGTCATCGCTAAATTAATTACGGAAAAATTGTTATATAGGCGTATAAAATGTGACCTGTGACCCTACACATGATACTGATAGTTCAAACATTGACTGTTATCTTCTACACTCAGTTTTACTTATCATCAGTCTTCAAGCAAGATCCACAGGAGGTGCACAAATTCTGAAGAAATGGAGAAATACGTCAGTGTGAAAGACTTGGAAGAGGCAGCGGCGACTGTGCTGCCAAAGGCTGCGAGAGATTATTACAAGAGTGGAGCAACAGACGAACAGACTCTTTCGGAGAACAGGGTTGCTTTTCGAAGGTAAGTCTATAATTTGTAGTGATTTTTTTTGTATCTACTAATTCGTAATTATTTAAATGTTCTGTTCAATACAGGTTGAGATTGCGTCCGAAATGTTTAGTCGGTATTACGGGATGCGATCTTCGTACAAATGTTTTGGGGCACCAAGTTTCAATGCCTGTAGGACTATCTCCTACAGCCATGCAGCGCATGGCTCACCCCGATGGTGAATTGGCAAGTGTTAGAGGTAATAACATATTATTTGATCTGGTTTTATTAAGTTGTCAGATAGGGAAACCTGCGTGTTGTCAGATAAACATGCTTTATTTAAAATTGGATAAGGCTTTTTGTGTTAGAAATTAAATTGCATAATGTTTTCTGAATCATCATTATCTTTACGTGTTGCAGCTGCACAAGCAGAGGGTACTATTTACACCTTGAGTACTATATCGACGAGCTCTATTGAAGAAGTTGCTGAAGCTGCTCCCGATGCAATAAAATGGTTTCAACTTTACATTTATAAAGACCGGTAATTTGCATATCACATAAGAGAATCAATTTAAATTGAAAAATGAAATCTTGGTTTCAAATCGATGACGTGTTTTTCCAGAGAAGTCACCAAAAATCTTGTGCTAAGAGCTGAGAAGGCAGGGTTTAAAGCTATTGCTTTAACTGTTGACACACCAATGTTTGGACTAAGAAGAGCAGATGTCCGTAATAAGTTTTCTCTCCCGTCACATTTGAGGTATAATAAAATTTATCTATTATTATCATAAATCCCTATCTTGTTGGTTCTTATTTAATATTTTGCGACATGGAATATAAAATAATTAACACACAGAAAGGATTCATAGTGTTAACATAACATTTTATGGGTTTTGGGTACATCGGCAAAATATTTGAATAACCATAGTTTTCCTTTTTTATTCCAGACTAGCTAATTTCGAAGGGCATCTCTCAACGAAAATACGTAGCTCGGATAAAGGCAGCGGTTTGAATGAATACGTACAAAATTTGTTTGACAAGAATCTAACTTGGGACGAAGTTAAATGGTTGAAAAGGTAATCAATCCCGTTGGTACTTGAGTTTGTTTGTTGGACTAGATTCCGTCCTAGAGGCAATTTTTTTTCTTTCATGGTTCACTAAATACCTACTTTGACTGAATACATAGATTCCAGCTAAATTTAAAAAAAACTCGCTCTTTGGGGGAGGCCTGTGTTAAGCATTAAAAAAAATATCTTTATTTCAGCATAACAAACCTGCCTATTATAGCTAAAGGTATTCTGCGTGGTGATGACGCTTTGAAAGCCGTGGAAGCAGGTTGCTCTGCAATTTTAGTCTCCAATCACGGAGCAAGGCAACTGGATGGAGTTCCCTCAACGGTATGGTTTTTAAAACTGTTCCAGCTTTATAATTTAATATTTTTGAATATTAGTACGGTTGAATATAGCAAGCACATTCTGCAAGAGCTTAAAAAAACTCTTAAATTATAATAGCAGATAATTATCGCACCGTATATACGGGTGTACACGTGCAGGGTACATACTGCTTGCGGGCTTTACCTATCCTATCCGAAAATATTTAAAAAGTGTAGTATGCAACGCGAAAGAATAAGAATTACTCAGCGTAGGCACACATTCTGTACCTAATTACCTACATGTGTGTTATATTAGTTTACAGTACTGTGTACGTTGTAAAAATTGCCGATTTGCAATAAAACACTGTCGTACGTCTAGCAGTTACTTATGAAAAAATTTAATTTTACAGACATGCAAGCTTACAATAAAGTTTCATTTATTTATTCATTTAAGGTTTCGTATTTGCTTTTTAGGCACTGCCTGCACCCTACAAATAATATAATATAGAATTGCTTGTTTACTTTAAAATACTAACGTAAAATTTTATTATCCATGAATAATAAAATGTTTATGATCTACAGCAGTAAAATCAGTCTTGATAATTTTATAATGTGTTTTATAGTTGAATTCACTGGTGTTTTGGATGATTCGTTTGGGATGCTTTAGTATTTTGATAAGGATAAAGCGTTATCACTTTTTATGGTTTTAGATTGAAGCTTTGCCTGAAGTTATAGAAGCCGTTAAGGCTTATAACATCGAAGTGTATTTGGATGGAGGCGTAACTACCGGCACTGATGTATACAAAGCTCTAGCGCTTGGGGCGAGCATGGTAAGATAACAAATGTGTTTGTAATGTTTATAATTCTTTGGAAATACAACACTCAAGAGATACAATATTTGCTGTTTACAGGTATTCGTCGGACGTCCAGTGCTATGGGGGCTAGCAGTTGGTGGACAAGGTGGTGTGCAGAAGATGCTCAATATATTCCGAACTGAACTCGAGTACACATTCCAAATTGCAGGTTATAGGCCATTTATATTTTACATAACATGTGCTTGGTTTAATTTCACAAATAATTAGGAAATATTCGCGCATGAAATAATGCTCTAAAAGAACAGATATTTCTTTTGCTGTCTTTGATTCGCTAGAATCGCTTATTAATGGCGGGCGTTGTACTCTATAGAATTTCATTCTTCTCTGTTTTCAAGATAATAAGCAAAATTCCTATCTTGCAAGCAACTTAATATTACCCCTGTACTTGGATAACACTGCTATTAATATAGTATTTTTCAAATCATCTATTTTTCGCGCAGGAACCCCAACAGTGTGCGACATCTCTAAAGACATGGTGCGCCACGAGTCTTCTTACAGCAAACTGTGACACCATAGTGCCGATTATATAGCAACAAACGATGCTTAAATAACAACAAATGAATCATTTATGTATTTATTTTTGTACCAAAATACATCATAGTTATAATTTATTTCGTTTTTTTTAACTAAAGTAATATTAAAGGGGTATTTGAAATGTAAATATGATGTAATTATTTCATTTTAATAATAGTTTTCTGTAAAGGTTGTACAGAACTACAGGCGTCATGTAGGATTCTCGCGGCCACATGGTCCTTGATATTTTCTGAAATAAAGAAGATTCATCACCACACTGAAAATCAATTTTAGGTAGTTACATTATAGGCACTCTAATTCCAATGTTACCTTAAAATCGCAACCAAACAAGTTGATGCCCAACTTAAGTTTCTTGACAGTTTGTTTCAAGTGATCATCTCTTATCAATTTCTTTCTTAACACTTCAGTGTCGTCGCATGTTTCACATGATCTGGTCTCCAGGCTAAACTCGCTGTAGTTTTTATTATTTGGTGTTTTTTTGTTTAAAACTGCATCTCGTTTTTGCATGTATTTGAGAAAACTGAATGAACACGATCTATTGTCATCTGCTCGTGAGGAACGAGATCGTGTGCTGTTTTCGGAGATCAAGATAGAATTTTTCTTTTTGAAAATATTTGCTACTGTTTTTACCAAAGTTGTGCACGAGCCGTTTATAGCGCTAAATAATCTAGAGCTTAGCGATCTATTTCTGAGGTCTTTATCTTTGTTCCGCTCTATTAATTTAGGTTTTCGTTTCTGCAGTTTTATTGTTCTCTGCCGTATTTCATGTCGTTGTGCTGGAGTACGAGACAAGCTCATAGTATTTTTAAGGGAGTCTAGGAGAGGTCCTTTATATGAACTTTCACCAAAATGTTTGGGAGTAGATGAAAAAATTGGCTTAAAGTCTTTTAGATCTACAGGTGGCTTCTCACCAGATATAGTTTTGGAGAAATCCGTAAAGCCTTTTTTAATATTTCTCGATGAGATCATTTTATTAGTCTCAGCAGTGTTATCGTTGAAATTGAATCCCATCGTTTCGTTTCTACGATAGGTAATATTACTGATATTTTCATGATCAGCGGGGTTTTGAAAAATTGAAAACGACAGCTCTGTAGCAGTGTTGCATTGTAAACTCTTCTGCTTATGTTGGCTGGTTAGCTTGTTGGTTTCATTCAAGATATTCTTATGTTGGACCCGTCTATTTTTTGAAGGGAATTTGCTTCGAAATAGTGAGTTCACTTTAACTAAAGAGGCCGTTTTCTTGAAACGTCCAACCCTGTTCTGTTTATAGTCAAAAACTTCTTTCATAACGTTTTGCATTAGTGTTTTGGTGTCATCTAGCTTATTCTCTACTTTACGAGCAGTCGCATCATGCATGCGTTCTATATTATGTGGTTGTTTCTCTTTTGTTATATTCCGAGAGTTATGGCCCTGATGTCCTAAAATTACATCTGGAATCATGGAATCTGGAATCATCTTAACGGGTGCTATGGAACAACTATAAAATTAGTTTATTTACAATAATATTATACAACACAAACCTCTTGACAGTGATTCGATGTGATGTAAAATAATCATTGCCTTTTGACCTATCTGGGGAAACAAAAAAACATAGATAAATATTATGTTACACCTAACATATCGTTATAAGTAATATCAAAGTAATATCAAAGATGATTTTATTAGTAATTTTATCTAAGTTATAAGTTCAACCAAACCACCCAAATCCAGTTACCGCGGCAGTGAATCTACCGTAATGCTCGTTTATTTCGCATGCTGATTAATGACTTATATAAATACAAACAGATCGCATTCTTATTTAAAAATGTAATGTATGTACATGTGTACGACATCAAATAGCCACGCCCGCCACTTTGCTTAGATTAAAAGTATTTAAAGAGCTATCATTTACTTCCCATCTTACCTGAGAGCCAGGCCCGTACAAGCGTATAAAGTCCCGCAAATCATCCAGGATTTTAGTCTCGCGAAGTATTAACGACGAGGCGCGTGAACATTGCACAACTGTCGTCAGTAGCTGTAACGATTTATCGTAATGCAGGAGCTCCCTGGAAGAAAGACATCGTGTTAGGTAAGTAGGTGGTTTGTTCAGAAAGTATGTAATCGTTTGCTTACAACTCGCTCACACAATAGAATTCCGGAAGGAGTATCTTTCGCAAGATTTGGTACAACAATAAGTTTAGTGGAAGCTACTAGCTATATAGTCCAAAGTATCGGATTCAAACCTATTAAAAATAGATACTCCATTACTGTCCAAAAACAGGTGAACATTGTGATTGTGGTTCATCACCAGGCTCTGTAGAACCAAAAATATATCAATGTTTGTCTGATTACACTTCCGGATACACTGAAAATGAATTTCGATCATAAATTAATTGGTTTTTTTTACATCGGTTAAGATTCAGGTAGAACTAAAAAATAGAAAAGCTTACTACTGGGATTAAATGCGTGCAATAGCTTTGGTTTGGTTCGCAGTCACTGCACACGATAGCGAGGCAATGGCAAAGGGCCTTCCATGTGTCATGGTACTGTAAAATAGAGCGGTTCTTAGAATAACTTTAGCCACGAAAACCTAAATAGGTATTTCCTACTGATTTCATGAGGTACAGTCGGTAATTTTTTTTTTTATATAATGAGTGACAAACAAGCAGGTGGCCCACCAGATGGTAAGTGGTCACCGCCGCCTATGGACATCTGCAACACCAAGGGCATTGCCGGTGCGTTGCCTACCCTTAGAGAGGACTCATAACACTTTTCTTGAAGCTCCCCATACTGTAATTATGCGGAATAACCTCAGGAGGAAGATCATTCCACATCTTGCAGGTTCGTGTAAGAAACGACCGCAAGAATCGCGTCGTATGAGATTTCCACGTGTCTACAATATAGGTAGATTAGATTTAGATTCCATTTAGTTTCAACAAGATCATTGGTGAATCTGAATACTATCTCCATTCTGCGTATTTATACATTTTGCGTGTCGTGCTAAGTTTGCTTAGTATTGTATATACATTTCGCCCCGAAGCGATTCTAAAGTAATAAAAATTCGACTCTAGTTTAAATTTTACAATTTAGGTCATCCTTACTTTTTATCCTTACTTTTTTTGTATTTAATATTCTTAAGTTGTATGGAAGAGAGATAACTAAGACCGCCCATTGACGGACGGGTACAGAGTAAATACCTAACAGTTCAAAATATGATCTGTTAGGTACCTGATGCCTCGTCACTAAGTGAAATGAAAGTCTTCATCACTCATGATGACAAGTCCCCCACCCCCAACAACCTACTACTATGTCTACCAAAGTTTGTTTCATCATCATCATTAACAGCCTGGAGACGTCCACTGGTGAACATAGGCCTCCCACAGGGACCGCCACTTTGAGCGGCTCCTCGCCTCTTGCATCCATCCACCTAGTGGGCCGGCCTACGCTGCGTCTTCCGATACGAGTTCGCCACTCAAGAACATTAAAAAAAAAAATTTTTTAAAATTGTTTACCATCACGCAATCGGTGAACATGTTAGTCATCGCACCCAAACAGCCGCTAACCCTAATCATGTTCTTTGCGTACAATACCAATGTTCTTTTCCGAGTTGTGCCACCTTCTTCCGCATCCAAGTAAAGAAGTGCCGACAGGAAATTCAACGCGTCCGCAGCGTTTCGCGGAGAACCCTTCGCTAGCACATTGTAAACCTTATCATATACTGCACTGGATTCGATAATGTCTTCGAAATTAGTGTTTTTCTGCTAAAAAGATAATGAATTAAGTAATGAACATTTATTTTATAGGCAAAGAAAAATGGGAAATATAATATTCTAAATGTAAATTTAGAGTAAGCAATGGTGAATGGGTAGCATATGAAATAGTTTATCAAATCCTCGGTGTTTACGAAATTTCAATTCTAATTGGTAGGTGTACTTACATTGAACATCAAGTATGCGGACAACGCTGCAAAGAACTTAGTTTGTAAGTTTAAATCATTAGTTGTATTCAAAAGTTCTAATATTCTATGTAAATCAAATTTTTCTGGAAACTGTGACCCAGTCAGATCCTGAAAAGTTAAAGAAAAAGTACTTACCCTAATTTTCAATTGCATCCCTAAAGGTATACAGGCCTACTTATGAACAACGTCTGGAAGGTGACTGTGACTAGAGGGTTTTTTTTTAAAGATTGTGTCCTGTGTGTTTAATGGTTTTTCAATAAAGACAATCTAAATGACGTGCTAGTATTTCCATACCTTAAATAACGATGCTTGAGTGCTTTTCATTTTGTTTAATGTAGAATCTTGATATGTTCCCATTATACGTGCGTTTTGTAATGAAAACGCATGCAAAATTAATTGAGAATCTCATTCAATAATTTCAATATCAAGGTAAACTAAACAAAGACAAAAGATTATAATTTATAGTTCAGTTCTTCAACTTCGATAATTCAAAATTAATTTTCTCCCGCCTGAACACAGTTTTTTTTTCTAATCTGTGCGCCTGAATAACAATCCGGATCCGGTGCCTAAAGTTTTTACCTAATGTACTCTGTGCTGCCAGCTTTGTAATTTTTTTCCCTCTTAATCCTGGAAAATATCTATACACCATCTACAAAATCAAAAATTTTTTTTAAATGTATGGGAACCGATACTGGACCACAGGTTCTGTGGGTGTGCTCTAAATAAGTACCTAGTACCTTCCTATGGGATGTAATTCATAAATAATTAAGCCAAGTCCGGGAGTAGATAGATAGTGCCGATACCACGCATTCAAGTTTTGCAAATAGCGTGAAAGACAGAGTCGTGGATGATTTTAACTGCGTTTCATAAGCCCGACCGACGTCCAACACGAACACTTATTACTGGTGCTGGTGGTGGTGGTGGTTTCTTTAATTGATTTCTTATAATAGGTACTTACTGAATATATTGAAATAAGAAAACCAGCCACAGAAAAAAGAAAAAAATACGGTTTGGTTCGAAGTGTATTATTTTTTCTTGCTCTGTAAAACCAGCAATATCAGTCGAATACACTAGTTTTAGCAAGTATTGAATAAACGCTATTTCTATTCTAATATTGAATCTATATTCGACACTGGTGATTCTTTTGTATAATGCAATCTTTACCTATCTCATTTAGCTTTTTTGGGCACAGTGCCTATTCTCTAAATTTTTTATGTTAGATAAAATAATTTATGTATACATAATTATTACATACCGGCAATATTAAAATATCTTCAAAAAAACGGATAGACTATTATGCTGGTTTGGTCTAGACTCTAGAGTCTAGACAGTCCAAATGCTCCAGCCCACCGTAGTCCGTAGTAGCTAGTGATGGGCGTTTTCGCTATTTTTTGATACCGATGCGCATCGTTATCAGGGCACCGGCATCCAATTCACGCATCGTTATTTTTGGCATCGTTGCACAGTGTTCCGGTTACGGTATTGTAAACTGATGCGGATGATACGATTGGCTTGGAAGTTGGATCCCTACCTAGGTGATGTGCGTTGCTTTTACCTACTTTGTGATTGATATGAATAGATGCACAACGATATTTTGGGTTTATGCGTTTTACTGAATTTTCTAAAATGAAATAAATACACTTAAAAATAATTCAGTAAGTAATCAGTTAGGTAGGTACGTTTATTATTACATTTTTAAATTAAAATTTAAGAAAACCAACTTTTCTAGTTTTTGAGCTGATAAAAAAGTTAAAAAATAAGTTCTCTTAACCGAATAATTACAGGCCAATCCAATAGATGGCGTTAAAAGATACTCCACGGTGGAGACCACGCACGATTCGGTCAATATCGGCATCATCGCCCATCGGTGATTGTATCCAGGCGCGGTCAACTATTAAGGTTGAAGTTGAGGATGACACAGGGGCCACAGCTGTATGAGATAGAAATATCTTCTGTATCGGTCATATTCGTAGTAGAGAATATTGATACGATAAAAAAATAATGTGAAAAACTTTTTTATTTATTTTAAGTCAAAGTATATTTTTATTGAGTATATATTTTGTTTGAATATAGAATTAATATTAATTTAGTTTATGACATAACGGTTCAACAAGAAAACTTGTGTTTGTGTGACGTTGATTGAAATTTTGTGATATGGTAACACAAGAAAAAAAGTCACAAGAAAAATGTCTGCCGTTGTTTTTGCTCACGCATTTCATCTTGTACCAAAGTTTTATTGCTAATTGTGACTAAACTTTGGATTTTTGGATATTTTCTGTTGCTTAATTATGTAGTTCGGATTGAGCATCGTATTAGTGGTTAGTGGCGAACAAAAGTTTGTGAAATAGTGATAAAACGAGATAGTGACCCTGAATTTGTTTTTCATCATGGAAGAAAACCATAGAAAGTGCCTAAAATGAGGAGTTCACCGGCCGCTTTTTGCGTTTTTAGTTGTTTCTATTTACAATAATTAAGTTTATTTGAAAATAAATATCCTATGATCATTTATTTGTTTGTTTTTCTTATGAATAAAATAGGTAGGTACGATAGGTAGGCACCTATAATATAGGTACCTATATGTATAGTAGGTACATTTGAAGTTCCCGCCATACTAAAACTGTCCAAGCGGGGCCACGCAGAGATGGCGCTCTCCTTTTTGATCACATTTTTTTACTATGGAGTCGTTATTCTTCTCGGGAGAAGTATTAGTATTCTGTGATTGTATCGGTGTGCGTGCGAACGAGATCGCATCGCATCGAGCAATCCGCTCCGCATTGCGGCAATGCAACGCAGAGATGATACGGTGCCCGGTAGCGGTGGATTAATTAGCATAAATATTAATTTGCAGCATGCTAAAACTGCATTAGCAATTCACAAATGAAATGTAGGCGTGAAATTCTATGAAGTATGAAATGAAGATATCTCATGAATTCATTACTCGAACACTCGCTCGCTAGTCGCTTCACGCAGGAGCTGAGCGCGGGCCGACATCGTGCGCGCTCCCTCGCAACCACGGGGATACTAAATCTACCTATCTTTGTCTTTCACGTGAATTTTAGCACAGATTTCACAAGTGATATGAAAAATGGGCATCGTGCGCGCTCCCTCGCAACCACGGGGATACTAAATCTACCTATCTTTGTCTTTCACGTGAATTTTAGCAGATTTCACAAGTTATATGAAAAATGGGGCATATTATGAATGAATTCCAATGAATTTCATGCGTGTGATTAATTTGTTTAAAATTTTAGCAGCCCAGCAGGTCGGTGCCGCGATGCCGCCGTGGTGGCGCCGCGCCCGGTGCGATGCGAACTCGGTCGTCTATTGAATGAATGTATGCGTGTGCCGTATGCCGTGTGATTGTGTATGATTGTTTAATAATACCTTATATGGATGGGCACGTGCGGTAGTGCGTGCGTGGCGCCACGCTGTCGCGTCGGATTGTCTATAGTCTTATGTGTCGAAGTTCAGTTCAGTACGTTTTGGCAAGTCATAGGAAGTGCAAGTTTAGACGTAGTTATTTATTTGTAGGTACCTACTCAAAATAAATTAGTGTAAAGTGAACTTATTTCCTACCTGTAAATAGGTAATGTGGAACTGTAAAAAGTACTGAGAAGTGGCCATAATATTTAAAAATGTGTGTATATATCAATGGTTTTAACCAACAAATTCTAACCAATGGTCTAGATTTCTTAGAGTGTTTAACCATTGGTTACCTATTGGTTAACTATTGATGAAAAAACCCGCCCTAAAGGTCGTGATCATCGAACGGTCGAGACAACCGACGTAACTTTGTAAAACGTTATATAAACGTATTATTATGTTTTAATTTGCCGTTTCAGATCAAACAAACGACGTAACTTTGACAAAACGTTGCTTCTATAAAAAAATTGTTTGTTGAATTTGCCGTACTAACTGATAATTATCATGAATAATGTATGATTAAAATGTTGTGATTTAGCGGGAAACTTTAGTTTAATTGCAGAATTACTTAATTAATTAGTACACTACGCTGTTACAAGGCTATATGAACAGTTTATTTTTGTAGTGATGTGCCAAAAGTAGCACGCAAATTTAACGTTATTTTCCATTACCCAACAAAATAATCAGTTGTTCTTTCTAATGATATTTAGATAATAATATAACTTCCTAAATTCTGTCATTGAATAGGTATTTTAGGTATAGCAAATTAAATTACGACTACCTAGTCTAAAGTCTGCCCGTAGGTACTAAGTCTAAATGCGCATTTTTAGATCGACAGTGGCTGTCTGGCTGAACTATTTAGGCGACTGAATTTAGTGCAATTTAATAAGCCTTTAAGCACGCGTAAACGCGTTCTTTAATTCGCATATTAACCGTAATCATAATAAATTCTGAATATTGTTATCAATCTACCATCTTATTAGCAAATAGCATAGCAATAGCAATTAGCATGCTAAGACTCATGAAATAGCATGTTTATGAAATTTATGCAAAATCGCATTAATTGCCATCACTAGTGCCCGGTGCCGCGATCCGTACGGTGCGCATCTGTTTATTTATATTTGTGGAATCGGATGCCGGCATCGGGTACTGGCTTCGATATCCCGCACCGTTTTTTTAATAACGGCCAAGACTAGTAGTAGCTGGCGCATCCAAAATGCTGGCAGCATGCATGTTGAATTGCAACGCTGATATGTTGACGCTATGGAAAATATGAAAGCAACTTTTAGAATATAATTAACCAGACTGGTTAGTTTGTAATTTTGTATTTAACAGAAGCGATGCCACTCAAAAATAAAAAAGTACTTTAAATTCAGGGGAAATGCGGTTAGCTGTGAACATTATTAGCTATCTAAGTGTCAGTGGTATGTTGCTGTAAATGTCAACTTCAGCTGTCAACCATTCGTTGTCGTCAACGTCAAGTAACGAAGTAGCAGAGCAGCAGTAAAATAAAAATAAATAAATAACCTCAAAATTGAAAGGATCAGAATAAATTGATTTAAAATTTAAAGTACTAAAAACTGAGCTAAATACAATGGATGTAGGGGAGTTGCTTTCTTTTAAGGTAAGCAGTTCATAGCCACGAGTTGTTTATTCGCGTCACGTGCAGTAACAAAGTTTGATTGTATTATGTACAGCCGACGCCGACGCCAAAGAGACCAAACGAAGATGATAGTGGAGACTCCGATGATGAAGTTTCCAGGACCAAAGTGCGCCGCATAACCAAGCCTAGGTCAGATTTATCACTGCAGACACTTAGCAAAAATCTGACTAAGGAACCTGCTATCTCTGATAAGGAAAAAGAAGAAATTCTAAAATATGTTGAAAATCAAATCACTGAGGTAATTTTATAGATTACATTAAAATTATACTAAATTATTGTTATATCAATCCAAATTCAGCGAAAATATTATCTAACTATTAGCCTATTATTATTATATATAATCTACAAACCTAGGTATTACTTAATTTAACAAAAACAAAACATTTCGGCAGCTAAAAATTGTAGTAATAAACTTCTCTTGCAGGGAGAGGTTCTTGATGATACTGCTGTAAAAAAGCTAGTATTGAACTTTGAAAAGAAAGCATTGAAGAACAGGGAGATGAGGATAAAGTTTCCAGATCAGCCCGAGAAGTTTATGGACAGTGAAATTGATTTACATGAAGCATTGCAGGTATAGAACTTGGCTCAAAGCTTTCAGTTCTGAGTTTAAATTAGTTTATTTTTTTACATGGGTTTTTAATTTTTATTTTACAGGAACTGAGTGCTGTTGCCACAGTACCAGATCAGTATCCATTGCTAGTAGAACTTAAATGTGTAAACTCACTACTGGAGCTGCTATCACATGACAACACTGATATATCTACTAAAGTGGTCAATCTGTTGCAGGTGAGCTGGTTTGGTTCTAATAAGGTCTGAGCTAATTAGTGCACAATCTTGCAGGGGGTGGCTTGGACTTTGATAACTATTATTTTCCTTAATAATTATTTTCCAACAACCCTCTGCAAAATAAATAGATTTTTGAGTTAGGCTATCTTGAGTAGATACTGGCAAGGCCTAAATTCAAATACAATAAAAGAGTAGTGTAACAATAGTCAATCAGTAAACTTTAAACTACATGTAGCATTGCTACTGACTAACATATAAAACCTAACAATTGTATAGGAATTAACTGATGTAGACATCCTACATGAAAGTGAGGAAGGAGCAGATGATCTTGTCAATGCCTTGGCTGAAGCGGAAGCTGCAGCACTGCTGCTGCACAATCTTGCTCGGTTAGATGAACAGGTCCCAGATGAAAAGGATGCTGTGCATAATACACTTGGTATCATTGAAAACATCACAGAGTTTAAGCCGGAACTTTGTACTGATGTTGCCAAGCAGGGTTTTATGCAGTGGATACTTAAAAGACTGAAGGTGATTATACATATTATTCTTTCATTTTATTATTATTACCATTACTTCCCTTTCGGATGGACTTTAGCTATAGTCATGTTTTTATTTATTTCATTATATGTTGATTTTTCTATAGATGAAAGTACCTTTTGATGGGAACAAACTATATGCAACCGAAATCTTATCCATACTATTACAAAACACACCAGAAAATAGAAAATTACTTGGGGAACTTGATGGGATTGATGTGCTACTGCAACAGCTAGCTGTAAGTAAAATTCTTTATTGGTGATCATAAAATTGTAAGGTACTTAAATTGAATGATAAATAAATGTAACTTTGTATGTCAGTTTTACAAACGCCACGACCCAAGCGGCGCGGAAGAGCAGGAAGCCATGGAGAACATGTTTGACTCTCTATGCTGCGCACTGATGGAGCCAAACAACCGGGACCGCTTCTTACGCGGGGAAGGATTGCAGCTCATGAATCTGATGCTTAGGTATTTGCTATTGTTGGCACACTTATTATAATTTTATAATAGGCATGATGACTACTATAAAAAATTAACAAGTAAATATTACTTTCGTAAAGAAGATTAAAAATGAATGCAATAATTGAAAAAATATTTAAAATCGGTAAATAAATCACAGAGTAATAAGCTTTTAAAGTTTCTGTAGGGGGTATTTCCTGTCCCTTTCTCGTGAAACAGAACAGTGGGTTTTTCATAGTAACTATGGGGCGCTCCCCACACTTGTGACGTCACATGTCAAAGAGATTGTATGTAAAGCTACCACAGCTTGCTCTGACGTCACTGGCCGTTTGAGCTATCCCTTTCTATTCCGGTTTTTAAAATGCTTGTAACTTTGGTCATTTTTTGAGAGGTTTTATTTTTGTTTTCACAAATGTTTATCTTTTGAGGAATAATATTAATTAATGCAAAAAAAAATTTTAGTCATCATGCCTATTCATGATTTACGACCTTGTTGAACTTCTGTGTTTAATGATTAAACTGACTAAAATAAAACTGAAAAATATCATGTTGCTTTGCCAAAGTATTTGTATGTAATTTTGAATGATGATTATTTTGTGGTCAAATGTTAGCCATTATCATTACCACGTTGTGTGTACTATCACAAAAAATCCTTACAGATTAATTTGTAAACAAAATGAGCGGGAACTGAACCCGCATTCATCCATCCCTCAAACCGGGATATGCTTTTGCTTTACTAAAGCTACCGTGACAAGTGGTCTCACGTCCAAACTTTTCCTTCACCTTTTTACAACCAACTTACGGGGTTTTTAAAAGATCCTTATAATCACGTTTTCAGGGAAAAGAAAATGTCTCGCAACGGTTCTCTAAAGGTGCTCGATCACGCACTGGCGGGCCCTGACGGGCGCGACAACTGCAACAAGTTTGTGGACATCCTGGGTCTCCGCACTGTGTTCCCACTTTTCATGAAAACACCCAAGAGAAAGAGAGTGTTGACTGTTGATCAACATGAAGGCAAGTTATAATATTTAGAAAGAAACCATTTGAAAACAAAGGTTTGCGGAATCAAAACATTGAGTTTCAATGGCTATAGTAGACTTCTAAAATACTTAAGTATATGTTTTGCAGAACATGTAGTTTCAATAATATCGTCGATGCTGCGCAACTGTCAAGGTAGCCAAAGACAGCGGCTCCTAGCGAAGTTCACTGAGAATGACCTCGAGAAGGTTGACAGGTTGCTGGAATTGCACTTCAAGTATATGGATAAAGTGGATCGCACAGAAAAAGAAATGGAGGTATCTAATTCAAATATCCATAACATGTAACTTGGTTTACTGGTAGACATGAGTGTGTACAAAGTATTTATTACCTTTGTTAACAGGCAGACGCTGAAGAATTGGATGATGATGCCCAGTACTTAAAAAGGTTATCAGGCGGCCTTTTTACGTTACAACTTATAGACAGAATCATTTTAGAGGTACGTTAACTGCTTTTACTGTTTTTGATACATACCTAATTGTATCTCTCGGTGTAGCCTAAACGAAAGATTAATGTGCTATTTATCCAGGTGTGTACTGCGGGTCCGCCGGCAATAAAGCAGCGTGTTCAGCGAGTGTTGTCCCTGCGCGGTGGATCTTTAAAGATTATTCGACACGTAATGAGAGGTATGATAACTTAGCACCAGTTCAATGTTGTTATTTTTTTTGGTGTCATCAATTACACTTTATATCAAGGTTTACTTGAGGTTTAGTAAGTACTTACTTACGTATTTTTTGTTGGCAGAATACGCTGGCAATCTTGGAGATGCCGGCAGCGAAGAATGGCGTCAACAGGAACAACAACATATATTGCAACTGGTAGATAAGTTCTAAATGAATATAAATTAATTTATAGCCACTTAAAATGGGGTTTTTATTTTATTTTCTTACATTATTTTGAAGTTAAGATGAAAGTTAAATTAGTTTCTTTGTTTACTATAACGCCTAAAACTTTGTTGGCAACTTAAGTCATTAACATTGATAGAGCATAGAGCTTTTATAAACGCGTATTTCAACCGTATTTCACTACAATCTAGTGACAGAAAACATCAAATGAAACAGTAGAATATGAATGAATATTTTAATCATTGTTAAAAAAAACGTGAACAGAACGATATACAAAAGCAACAATGACCTAAAACGGTGCTAAATTGCAGAACAATATTTTCTCACAATCACGTTTTTGATACAAATAATTTTGTGCTCTTTCATAATATAACAATATATTCTACGTCCTATGGATCACTGGCTTAACAAGGAACTTTAATTAATACATTGTAACTTATTGTCCCTAATAAAATACAATATATTCGATGTCAAAGTTAAGTTTTACGCCTCGTAAGTACTTGCACTAGCAATATAAAGCGACAGCCTAGGGGCGATACATTTTGGTTAGTACAAAAACATGAGACAAATAAATCACTAGCTGCAAAGCACATCACAATAATAAAGTGCTTGTGTTGAACCTTTTACTCACTACATAATACATATGTTACATACATCCTAACAAAAAATTACAATTAAAATATTTAAAAAACTTCAACCAGTATATACCGATAATAATATTTAACAATAGTAATAAAATCGTTTAGTGCATAATATTAAAAATTTAAGTGCGCTATAAATTCAAATTTTAAAGGCGTTTTACCCGTTTATGGCTATCTTCTATGAACCAATCCGAACTCTTTCATCAATGGCGTGTCTTAAGGAACGGCCAAGAGGGATCTCCGGTGATACTTTGGCATATTAATGATGTTATGGTAACATTCTTCCAAGTACCCATCACTACACTACCATTGACATAACTATTTTAGTGCACATTGTATGCATCCATTTAACGACTCAGCATGACATAGTTCAAAGTAAGTAAAATATGTAGTATAAAATGCGGTTTGCGAGCCAGTCGCTATTGTAACCGTTAAAGGGGACGCCGCCGTAGATTTTGGGCGGGCAGGTGGGTTGTTAGCAAGACTGTCACTGCTTCTTTGCTGAGACGTTCATTAGAGACGGCTACAATAGGGCATTTAGCAGAGCAGCACCCAGTCTCCTTCATTTAAATTCAGGATAAAGAGGACATGCAGAATGTGTCGAATCGAAATGTTTTCGATGGGTTGGGAATCGAAGTGCAGTTATTGTTATAATATTCTAATGTACCATATTACAGAAATGTGATCAGCCGTCGATCTGTGCTCCAGCCGAGATTACACAAAATGATCAATTTGTGAATGGAACCTCGACTTGCAGCACTGATTCACGACTGAACGTGTTTTTGTACTACTTGTTACCAGTAACTAAATTATAGTGTTTTACTACTAAACAATAATGCAACAAGCTAATAAATTACTAAATGATCTATGGGAATACAAATATCACAAGGGTAAAATTGCCACAAACGCAGGGAATAAATTCTTCGATCATCGTAGTCTTTGTATATCTGATTCTGCTTATAACATTTGTATATTCGAAAGATTTTATTTAAAAAAAACTGTTGGCATTTCTATTTACCTCATATCACTATTTAACACTGTGTAAATACAAACAATAAAAACAAACTATATAATAACTAAACTTTAAACGATTAACATAAAGTGTAGTAACTTTGTAAAATACTAATTGTTGATAAATGCTAATATTGTATAATTATTGTAAATCGGGTATGTGCAAGTCAAAATGTACGCCATGCTGTAGATCTTGGCGTTAGTGTAAAATTAACCACGTGTTACAGGAGATGGTAAAACAAATTACTATTTTTTTTTTAATAAATATGTTTGGACATTACACACACCACATTACCTCATTAAATTATATCGAAGATAAAATTCATACAACTTTTTTCTGTAACTTAGTCTCACTCTGGTTGTGATTTTCCACTGGTAATCTGTTGTACAGGTGTGCAATCAACACTGGTCCAGAATGCTTTGTGTTATCACTGGAATGATAAAAAGAACGTCGTACGTATTTGAGGCACGCACCTAACGACATTCGTTTCTTTATAAATACAATGTACATTACAAATATTAAATATCTATACTTTTTTAAATCTCAAAGTAAACTACGTAAGGCAACCCTGACTACGTCAACAATAAAATACAGGTACGAACGAATTTACACAACCGCAATAAGATGTTTTCTTAAAATATTTGTGACAATGTCTTCTACGAAAAAATGTTCAGCGACGCATAAATACGTTCATATCTTGTCTACTTAGACAGAATAGGTGCGTCCAACACAGAAGGCACTACACGGGAGTTCTATATCATAGGTGTGGTTAGGGGCAATCCGAGCCCATCATCTTTGTGAACGCCTTGGGAATGTCTTCATTGGTTTTGGAAACGGTACTGGCGCCGAGGAGAGTCGGCGCCGGGATCTTGCCCGTTTGGATGCCATGCGCCGTTTTTAGCAAGTCGTAGTTGATCTTCTCCGTGACGATTGAGTCTTTTCTAGAAATTGAAATTAACATAAAATAAGTGACTGATCAGAAATAAAAAAAAATCCGTGTGTAATTTCCCATGCCATAAACTTTTCGTGTTACTAATACATATAAAGCGTGAGAGAATATTTCAATGGACGCATCTTTCTCCATAAAACCCAAACAGTGGTTTGAAAAAGCCAGTGAATTGGATTACTGTTCTACAAACAAATTGCCAAGTAGCAGGATACAAAACCAAACAAATGTATTTCAGCTCATAAACGTGATGTCGAGCTTAAAGTTCTGAGGGACTAGATTCTAGTCCGTCAGGTTTGAGATGCTTCTAGCCACTAGAAGCATCTCGAACCATGCACCAATAAGGTCCAAAATCCCAACTCACTTGTATTGCGGATGCGTTGTGACGAAGTGCCTCATCCAAGATGCCATTGTAGAGATCTCCCCGGACGCTCGCCGCTGGATCAGCTTCAGGTACTGTTGTACTGAACAGTGCGTGTCTGCGTCCACGTCCATACCAGATAGATACGACTCTATTAGCGGGATGAGGCCGGGGAAGACGCCGTCCTGAAGAATTTATTTCATCACTTCTTTCGTCCATGTTTTTAGGCTCTGCTTACAGAGTGGATGGGCCTTAACTTTACTTTGAACGGCGTACACGTAGCACACAGTTTTATAGGCGAGGTTTTTTTAAAACCATTAGAAAACATTGACCACTTTTAGTTTTTTTATCGATTCAAAGTTGATTTTCAGGTTCGATTCCCGCGACAGGTCAATTATTTTTGCACAGAAAAAAGCGCAAATACTTGTTCTGTGTCTCGGTGTTATGGGAGCACGATCCTTTAGTTCCTGGATCCCTAGATACAGGGAATCTTAGTTAGGGTCCATAATCCACAATATTAAAAATGTTTGTATCTAAATTATCTAGCACAAATAAGCTAGAACATTTTCTTATTATTTTAATGTCAATGTAAGGGAGGGCACTGGCTTCCATAGCACAGTTTACTACTAGTTTGGAAGCCAGGGTTTCACCTAAATGTTTGTATAAGATGTGTTCAATAAAGATTTCATTTATTATTATTATTATTATTCACTCATTTATTTATATTTCTTAAATTTATGTTTTTTATAATACTTCTTATAAAATTAAAATTACAAAAATATTATAAAAAACCTAAACCCAGTGTCCCGCCGGCAGCGGGGCAGGGCCCAAGCTACCGGTGGTCAGGGCTGCAGAGTGAGGAACCTCCTGACAATACGTGCCGTGTCAAGGAGTACCGCCTTCTGAATCTGACCCTTGATCCAGCCGTCCATCGAGAGCCTCTCGAGATGTTGGTCGAGGCTCTTCGCTATAAGACCGTTCGCCGAAACGACTATCGGAACAATGTTCGTTGAGTCAACATTCCACATGGCGGTTACCTCGTGAGCCAAGTCAAGGTACTTGCTGAGTTTGTCCTTCTCAGCCTTCACGAGGTTCTCGTCATGCGGAATGGTGATGTCAACGAGCACTGCCCGGCGTTGGGACCGGTCTACCAGCACGATATCAGGCTTATTGGCTACAATAGTCCTGTCCGTGATGATAGAGCGATCCCAATAGAGCAACGCACGGCCATTTTCAAGAACCGGCCCCGGTGTGTACTTGTAGTACGGCACCTCAGACTCGACAAGGCCGTATTGAAGGGCAAGTTGCTGATGAATGATCCTGGCCACTAAGTTGTGTCTGTGCAAGTACTCTCCGTTAGCAAGATGAGAACAACCGGAAATAATATGTCGGAGAGATTCCCCGGGACGGCGGCATGCTCGACAAATGTCGACCGTACCGTCCTTCATTATATATTTCCGGTAGTTATTCGTCTTGATAACTTCGTCCGCAATTGCACAGACAAAACCCTCGGTTTCCCCAAAGAGGTTGCCGAATCGCAGCCAGTTCACCGACGCATGCAGGTCCACATCGGGCCCCGTCAGGGCCCGATAGAACCGCCCGTGCAGCTCCTTGCCTTTCCATACGTCCCTACGGTCTTCGGTGCTAAGTACCACCGGTTTGCGCCAGTTCTCATTTGCCAAGGAGAGCGGCGTGAGGCCCTTGTCAACTGCCACCAGACCGCGATGCATCCCGCACTCGTTGTTGAGGAAATACTCCCGGAGACTGCACACTTCACGGTTATGGAGGGTTTTGGCGTTTAAAAAGCCTCGACCTCCCCATTTCCGCGGAATGTACAGTCTCATAACAGACGAGCGCGGGTGTAGCATACGATGTGATGTAAGCAGTTGACGGACCTTTCTATCCAGGGCGTCCAGCTCAGTCTGAGTCCATCTTAGTATGCCAAAGGAGTATATCAGTAAGGGCATCACCCAGCCGTTGAAGGCGCGCACCTTGTTGCCACCCGACAAAAGACTATTGAGTACTTTTGTCAGACGGCAGAAGAAGCGCTCCTTCACCGTCCTCTTAACATCCCCTACTGAAACACCCAACGACTCTGACACACCAAGATACCTGTAGGTTTCGGATTCGGAGAGGGACCTGAGAGTCATTGTCTCGGAAAGTTGTAAATTCGTGGAATTTACAACTTTCCCTCCCCGTACATGCATAACCGCACACTTATCCACACCGAACTCCATCTTGATAGAGTTGCTAAAATTCTCTGTGATTTTTAACAACTCTATCAATTGTGGACGTTGCGGTGAGAACAGCTTGAGGTCATCCATGTACAGTAGATGAGATATGATCTCACCCCCTCTCCGAAGCCGACAGCCTAGCTTTGAATCTCCCAGCAAGGTACTGAGAGGATTCAACGCCAGGCAAAACCACAAGGGACTCAGACTGTCACCCTGGAATATGCCTCGCTCAATCCTTATTAAGTCCTGCGGGCCAGAGACGCTGTCCCCCCTACCTGGTTGACGAAGGACCGTGGTCCACTGCCCCATGCATGACCTTAAAAAGAATCTTAGAGTTGCATCTATTTTATACAACTCCAAGATCCTCTCCAGCCATGAGTGAGGCACCGAATCATAGGCCTTCTTATAGTCAATCCAGGCAGTAGAGAGAGCCCCTCTGTTCCGCCGGACCTGTTGGCAGATGGCCGTGTCGATGAGGAGGAGCTCCTTAGTACCACGGGACCCAACCCTACATCCATTCTGAGCGGGGGCCAAAATATTGTTCACAACGATGTGCGAGTTATTATTATTATTATTATTCACTCATTTATTTATATTTCTTAAATTTATGTTTTTTATAATACTTCTTATAAAATTAAAATTACAAAAATATTATAAAAAACCTAAACCTAGTGTCCCGCCGGCAGCGGGGCAGGGCCCAAGCTACCGGTGGTCAGGGCTGCAGAGTGAGGAACCTCCTGACAATACGTGCCGTGTCAAGGAGTACCGCCTTCTGAATCTGACCCTTGATCCAGCCGTCTAGCGAGAGCCTCTCGAGGTGTTGGTCGAGGCTCTTCGCTATAAGACCGTTCGCTGAAATGACTTATTATTATTATTAATCTATGTATGTGATAGTTTGGTGTTATTTATTATTAAACGTGTGGACCGCAGGGAGCCGGTTGATGCAAGCAGCTGCTCAGAGCGGCGCTCTTTGGGAGCGGCGTATGTCCAGCAGTGGACGTGTTCAAGGTGATGATAGTTACCTTCCCGTTAACGATCTCGTCGATGGACATTTCCTGGTAGTCCTCGGTGGCGGGCGCGTGCGGCGCGACGCTCGAGGGCGCGCCCACGTCGCGACGGAACCAGAACTTCTGCGAGCGGCACGCGTCGCGGCGCTGTGCGCGCTGCATGTTCTCGTCCACCTGACAACACAGCTCTCTACGTGTCTACACTGCACTAGGTGATCCTCACTTTTCGCCCTAGACCTGTCCAAGGGAACTGAGAAGAGGGATGGGAGTAAAGGATGAAACGGCGAATGGAGACAGAAGCGGGCGCATCTGCCTCACTTTACCATAATGCAACAAAAGTTCCTGACATCGCGCAGTATCGCTTAAGAGTGTGTATGAAAGCTTCTATTGTCCTTGTATTAATGTTAGGTACTTATGTGATATTGTGTGTCAGGAATAGAGGTCATTTCATTTCAAGTCAAATGTATGCCCATTTGAGCATAAAAAATAAGTTTAATTCTTGATTTGAACAATTTCTCAGTAACTATGCACATAAACCTCATATCTTTAGGCTACAATCAAGTTGTGATCGCCTGGTGTCCATGGTACAAGCTATGCTTAGTTTGGGACTAGATGCCGCCGTGTGAAATGTTCACATTTGGATATGTTTAGTATGTAATTTTTTTAAGCTAGTTTAAATAATTGTTATTCTATTCTAGGAATACCGGAGACTCACACTGTCATTGTAATAAAATTAATAATGCAATTTCTAGGTAAGTACCCTTTATTACATACCTTACTGATCGGCATGACGAAGTTGAGATGATAGGACAGTATGACCCTAGTAAGCAGGACGACAAAACAAACGTAGGCCGCGTTTTCAAAGTCTGTGAGCTGCGCCTCACAGGGGCGGAATTCGACTCGCCACCCGATGGGCGAGTTGGGCGGCGGCGGCTTGAACCGCATCGTCTGCCAGTTGGTCGACTGGATGTTCTGGAAATGGGAATTACTAATGCAAAACAATAGGCATGATGACTTAAAATTTATTTTTGGATAGATTAATTATATTCCTCAAAAGATAAAACATTCGTTTTTAATCTTCTTTATGAAAGTAATATTTACTTGTTCATTTTTAATAGTAGTCATCATGCCTATTATTAGGTCGCGCAATGGCTTCTAACTTAACTTAATGACTTTTATCTTAAAAGACGTAAATGATGGCTTAAAGTGCTCGCCGAAACACAGTAGCACTGTTGTAAATATCTCTTGCGGTTGTGGCTGGTATTTTGCACATAGACTTCTTACACTACCAAGATAAGATTTCCTAACCTGCAAAGTTGCGGGTTAGCTTATAAAACTTTACGCATGTCGTACTTTGTCATGTAACGGCTCCGCTTAGGGTCTAATACCGGACAGAAAATAGGTGGAACCGTTGCGTGACATCAGCGCCACACGTTGGGCGCCAATGTCCATGTCGTTACGTGACATTGGAAGTCCACGTTGGGCGCCAATTTTACGTAACGGTTATAAATTGATTTTTCCCTTTACGTGTACGTTAGATACGCATACGATGTGTACAAAATCTCGTGATCGAAATAATTAGTTAGCAGTATGCAGGTTGGTCTTACTTCGAAATGATCGGTATCGTTCTGATCGTCCTGGTGCACTCGCTCGGTGAAGAGCGAGACAGTGTCGCGAATAAAGAGATGCGCGACATGCATAGCCAGCGGATGGTCGATGCCGCCCTCCCGCAGTCGCCGATAGATAGCAGCATCGTGCGTTATTGGAATGTCATTGTACCTGAAATAAACCAGAACATGCAACATGTGGTCAACAATTAAAAATTAAAAAATATCATATTCTTACCATTACAAGTGCGAGAGTAAATGTAAAACCGAAGCACGCAAGCTAAATCCCACTCGGGTTCGGCCCTGTACCAATTACTTTTTAAGTTATGTGCGGAATTTGCACTTGCTCCTACAACGGTGAAAGAAATCATTGTAAAAAAACCGGAAAAAACGCGGACATGTATTGTGTCATCCATCCTATTCCGCACTTGGCAAGCGAAGCAAAATAAGACTACACTCTCTCCATGTGACAAAAGGCACGTATCACAGCAGTGGGAACATATTAGGCTGATGATGTACCATTACAAAACGTAACTTACTTCTCATGCTCCGGCGATAGGTACGAGTCGACGGAGTCGTATCGCGACTTCTGTATGCGGAATTTGTTGTTCTTGAGCGGTGCAAGGCCGCGCTCTTCACGCGTTCGACAGTCCACTGAAGCGGCGATCACGTTCCATCGACAATCCACATCGGTTAGCACGCCGCGGTAGATCGGGGAAGCAGCCGATAGGGCCAACTGTAAAGTAATAAAATACTGTCTTTCCACTTCTACGATTGCGTGTGATTTAGTGGGAGTGAGACATCGATAGAAATGCCTGATAGAATTGCAGATCTGTTCTTTATTAAAACGCGGCATACAATATTTTCGTCGCTTGCCTACTACTGTCTACAGGGGTGATATCCTGGATTCTGCACAGGCCCCACCAGTTATATCTCCATCTTCACCCTTGTAAATGCTCGTCAATTCATTAGCGAAGTTTAAATGATTAATGTAATGATGTCCGATACGCAACAAGTGACGAATTATGTTTATTATTGCGTGAATCGAAATTTTCAGTTTCACAGATAGACCATAGAGCAAACAAAACACTTATAGCCAAAAGCATAAACAATACCCCGAAATATGTACCTTGGTTCAAATCTAAAGTTCTTATTCAGTCAGATTATAATTGTATCAAAAGTTAAATGGAGAGCTTACCATGATAGGGCATAGAGGAGCAAGCTGGTCATACAAAGTGCGCGCCTCTACTATGCAGCATGCTTGGAAGGTGAGCTGGAGACAGCAGCATCCCATTCCGAAGCCCATGGCGTCCATGTACACGCAATCGGGCTTCGCGGCGTCCGGCTCGAGAGCGTGCGCGTTATCCACCGGGATCTTGGTCTTCTCGTCGCGGAATACTGCCCAAGTATAAGCAAATTGTAGAGGCGTTGTTGATGTCTCATATATAGGCAAGTGGTAAGAACAAAACTTCAGAGTGAGTACTTTTTAGGTAGACTCATTCCACCACTGTATTGATTGGGAAGTGTTAGGAACTAGTATGAGTAGGTTTTTTTTTTTTCTATGAGAATAAATGACGTGACGAGCTCGTCGATCACCTGATGTTAAGCAATACGGCCGCCCATAACAGTAGCAGTGTCACTCGGAACTTTAAAATAATAAAGTTTGCGTGACACTGCACTGCGCACGTCATCCTGAGACATCACACAGTCTAGTAATCAGATTACTACACTGTGTAATCAGGTCATAAAGTCTCATTTGCCCAGTAATTTCACTAGCTACAATGCCCTTCAAACCGGAACACATTAGTACTTGAACACTACTGCTTGGCGGCAGAATAACTGGCAAAGCGGTGGTACCTACCTAGACGAACTTTGCAGAAAAGTCCTACCACCTAGTATTATTAGGTACTTAACACCGTTTTCTGACGTGTCATATATATAAGCCCGTATTGCATAACTATAGTGAATAAACTAGTCTAGTCTGCACGGGCCTTAACTAGACTAAAATGCAAGCAGTTGAACCAGGGTCAGCAACTCACCACGCAGTCTAAGCACGTCCTGCCCTGCAGACCGTTAATTGTAATTTATTGGTAAAATTATAGTCCCTCACTACCTATACAAGGTGACCTTGAATTGGTATGTTATCCCGAAATGGAAGGCTGGAACCATGATACCCTACAAGTTGTGAGAGCCTTACTTGAAACTGGGTGTTTCCAAACTTCCATGGTAAAAACTAAATCCACTCGCAAAATTGCACGTGCGATCGCTACGAGATATAACAAGATAATATAAATTCATTTCTAAACACGGGTCGTTAAACTCATTTATGTGCACACGGTCAAGGACGAAGTTCAACCACCCAGCTGCGCTAAGGCTATTTTCGAACGTAAACTTTACATGGACTTTAGACGTGAAAGTTGCAATTATGCTATTTAATGCTTTTGTACGTAGTAAGTTGGAGTTTGATTCGATAGTCTGGGACCCCCGTGAAGCTAAGTATACCTTGATAATAGAGAGGCTTCAGCGCAAATTTGCTAGATATGTATATAAACGCATGTACGGCTATTACCCTTATCTTTTTCCGTCTCTATTTGTGTCAGGTATGATCGGTGTAGATACATTAGAGTTAAGACGTAAACTGTCGCTAGTTGTCCACTATTGTCAGATCCTTCGCAACAGGATTAATAATCCGACGGGGTTGGCTGCTCTGACTTTATTTGTACCCAATAATTACACTCGCACCGGGAGCCGTCGCCGGCACCAGGTGTTCTCATGTCCCGTGCTACGTACCTGCCATGCTAACAACGCGCCTACAAATAGAGCGTTGTCTATGCTCAATTTATTTACGCACACGGTCCAGCATGTCGACATATTTAATGATAGCCTATCGGCGATTATCTGTGAGTTTAGGTTATTTTATACTCATAATATAAGATAGGGAGCGTTTTGGTGTTAAACTGTAAGCTAACTATCGTTTTATAAATAAATAAATAAATAAATGGCATTTCTTCAATGAAAATCTATTAATTTAGTAAAGTCGTAGAAGAAACATTGTCTACCTTGGGGTGTAGATTTTGGGATAACATACCTAGTAATTCAAGGTCACCTTGTATTATATAGGGGTCAAGATGTTTGCGTTCCTAAATATTATGATGGCAAGACAATGCCTGCATTTGGTCTATTTATGCCATGCACAATGATATGTGAGTAGATAGTCTAAACGAAATATACTGAACCATTTCATATTAAAATATTATCAGGGTTGTCATGATAACAAAAAAACAACATTTTTCAGTATCTATCAAGTAAGCTGTATGTGGGTTTATTTTATGAATGACATAATTGTCTAGACTAGGATACGTTTATATCGTGATATAATATCGATTTATTTGAAACCCCAAGTCACGGTGCAGCGTCGAACGGTAGAAAGTACCTAAAGTATGGAAAATGATAATAATGATGAATGGTCTGTTACATACTGGCTTGCTATAACTGCTATGCATATGATATGGTGACACCGGGCACTAATTAATCAATGGTTAAATGGCATAGCACGAGTTCGTAATGAACGCAAGCATGTACTCATAACACAAAACAACTCTATTGTTACTCTTCACAACACAAATGGTAATATTTTATTAATTTGATGTGGGAAATATTTAATAAATTAAATATTATGATAAATTGTTGTTATAGGATGGGGTTTGTTTCATGTTGCACCATATTCAACGTTATTGCATGACATTTTCCCTTTCTTCTTATTGTGCTATACATTTTAGCAAAGGCAAGAGAGTAGAATAAAACATAATCAAGAGTAATAAAGCTTAGTTGTAATCATGAAAAGTTTAGATCATACCTGGTAAGTTTATAGCTACTTTTTCACCTCTTCTCTTCCTGATATTCGAAGTTAAAGTCTTAAACCTCGGATGTCCGGGGAATATAGCTTCGTCGGGAAAGTATAGAGATTTCGTAACTTCCCCTGACGGATTCGGTGGGTATGGGGGACTTGTGAAGTTTGGACATCCCAATCTAAAATTATAGTAAGCATTATTATTAGTTATATCAAGGGTACATCACAAAATTATACTAAGAGTAAGTCCTATACTTTACGTGTATAATAATAGCCTCAGCCGCTTCTGGCCCTCTTGGCAACTAAATTTCGCAACTAGTTGCAAGAGCATAGCACTGCAGGTACACGCCTTCTCTCACAGGGAGAGAGTGGAGTTTAGAAAACCTATTCATATTCCCATTCTATTATTCACAAATTGTATATTGTGATCATGTCTTGCATCTATGATTTTTATGGTTGATGAAATAAGTTTTGTTCTATGACAAAGGAGTCATCTATTATTTTACCTTGGAAAATTAGTGATGCTCATTATAACTTCGCCATCCTTTAACAAAGTGCTAGCCTCAGCTCTGCGGTACTGCATGTTAGCTTCTACAATGTTGAAGTGTGCTAGGAGACCACCGTACGGCTTTCCTGGCGTGCCTTCAACCATGTAGGCACCATATTCAGGCCGCCAGAGAGATTTGACATCTGGAAAAGAGAATCTTAATATTACATTTTCTTTCTTTCTCATTTCTTCTAGCTCTATATAGGCAAGCATGCATCATCACAGACAGCATCATCATGTTCCATAATGTGAGACAGTGCACAAATGAATTCCCTGGCAATAAAAAAAAACTCCCATACCATACAACTGTATTACAACCTGAAGCAATGATTGAGAAGGGTTTTGGTAAGATTTAAATAATCAAATCAGAAATCACACTATTTCTATGTCATTAGAATTGTTTGCCAGTGTAGTGCAATGTATAAGACCAGATAATATAATATCTACAGTACAGATGCCTCATTCCATACAACGGAATAACTCAGGCTATTTTACAAATTATTATTTTTCTGCATAACTCAAGATTATCAAGCGACATTTATTGCGTGTTGGCGAAGTATTGGGCCAAATTAATACACTGGACACTAACTAGTAACGCTAACGTAACGACACGACCGCGACTTCTATATTTTTCACGTTCGGGCTATTTTTTGTTTATACCGGATGGACCCCATGGTATAAGTATCAATTTTGTTTGCCATTTAACATGAAACTTGAAGTTTCTTTTAGACAATGTAGCTACATTCACAAAACCTTCAAAGATAACTTTATCTTGAACACATTTACTTTTAATATGTAATTAAATTTGTTAAATAATCAACTTAAGTATCAACTTATAACCAAGATTATTATACATTTTAAAAAAGTTTGAAATTTTGTTACAGTCCAAGTGTTCATTTGTCTCTTCTTATCAAACTAAGTCTACAAAATGCTTTGAATAAGCTTTATCAGAGTGATTTAAATTAGGGATGCGCCGAACATGGATTTTTGAACCGAACCAAATAACGATCATTATTCGGTCCAGAGCTTACCAAACCGAATATTCGGCCGAACTATTCGGTCGGTTCATTTCACAACTAATTTTCCCGTACATTCAGTCGCTAATAGCGCTATAAAAAGTTCCACTGCAATGAAAACAATTTTATTATTATACTATTTTTTGTGAAAAAACTCTATTTTTAAGAAAATTTCCTATGAAGTGAATTAAAAGTATATGTGAATAATTGATTTAAAAAAAAACAAACGAAAAACCACATAAATTACAGAATTCTTAGAAACAAGTTAAACGTTGTAATTAGCGCGTTTTTGTTGCAAATGCAATTACTTATACCTAAAAATAATTATTCAAATTAGATCTAATATTGGACCAAATCGCACACTCTATAGGTCAGTTAGTGCTCGTTAAACACAAAATATCAGTTTTCTGGTAACCAAGTGTTTAGGGCCTAGATGTATGTGTGAAAGCATGTTATCAGTATCTAGCAAAACGATTCAAAAGTGCTAAGTGTTCTGATTATCTTAGAATAAGTTCCCATAAAAGATATTTATGGAAAGGATTTAATAAAATATTCGGTAATCATTTGGCACTTTTACCGAATATTCGGCCTAATGTCGAACATGGAAAAACATGCCGAATATTCGGTATACCAAATAATTACCGAATATTCGGCGCATCCCTAATTTAAATATAAATAATAGTAATTAATGATATGTGCAAAAACTGTAAAAGAATACTTAAGAATAAGATTTTATTAATAAAATAATGGTTAACTCTTTGTCATTTTAACTCAACAAGTTATTATGGGTACTTGACATTGATGATCATACCTATGCCACAGGGTCTCATCAGATACAAAATAAAAATAGCTGGAACATGAAAAAATGTAGTGATTCTGTCGCTTGATAATTTTGCCTTATGCAGATGTAAATTAATAACTCGTAAAAGAGCCCGAATTATTCTGTTATATGGGAAGAGGTGCCTGTACTGCAGGTATTATATATATAAATTTGGGCCTATGCATAATTTTGTTCATTCAAGATTTACACATTGTATATCAGATAAACGAGAATCTTAGAATGATTTTGTAGTTATTGTTATACCTTATGAAACGCAAAAAGGGCTGCTGTGCAGCGTAGCTGCGAAAAACAGACCGCACACCAAATACCTAATAAAAACAGCAATCACCCTTCTAGCTACCTATTCATTTGTGTATTTAATGATGTTAAAAATATCATTTATGCATTATCTATGCCCAATGCTACAGGATTATTACGGAAAAATAGATAATGTCCGGTCATTTTTCCACTGAGTCAGAAGACTACACAGTAGGAACTCTAACAAGATTATGCCAGTCATGGGTTTCCAATTTACTTCTATTGAAATGGCAAAAGCAAAAAATACAAATTCACTCAAGGCCACCATGAGTCACTGTGGCTTTGCCTCTTATATTTTTAACACAGGTCATCGTAAAAACTACTTCAGCCAACCCACATCCACATCAATGAAGAATGTGTGATTGAATAGCATTGCATGCATATTTCTACAGTAGGCATAAATCTTTACACGAAAGTAAGTGTAACATTAACGTAAGTGAGTTGTATGGCATTTGCTCAGCACCCCGTACAGCTAACTTACATTAAAGTTACACTTACTTCTGCATATAGATTTGTGCTAGGCCTATACAGATCAGTTGATTTACAACTTCCTAGTAAAATGATTCTTATGTATGTCTTCATCCGATTGCTGAACAACTTCTGATCCGATATCAAAATTTTATTTGTTGCATTGCTGAAAATAGTTAGGATCACACTGCAACCCCTTGCCAAGGTAGATGGGACCACATTATTTGTAGACCTGTATTGTGATGCACTCCTCATTTTATTAAATTATAATGAAAAGTTGTCTGGAAGAGATAGCTTTTTAGCAATAAGACCTCCCATTGTAACCTACTTCTATTGTATAGTAGAGGTATTTTGATTTGTTTTACAGAATAAAGACAATGGTTTCTAACTTCTTGCTTTTGTAGCCATTATGTTTTTCCTCTCTCTTTTTCTATAATTTTCTCATGGATTTATAGGTTCTTCTACAAAAATATTGAAGTTCATAAAAGGTCCTAAGTGTTTTTCCTTTTTAAAGATAAGTTACTCACTCTGAGGATCGGATAATTCTTTTTCCTGTAATTGTGGCAAGATTTCGTCAGCTCTGAGACTGACTGTGGCACGCTGGTTCTCATCATCAAACTTGACTATAATATACTCCACCTAAAACAACATTCTTGAGTTTATAGCCAAATACAGAGTGTAATACATATAATACCGAAAGGTTTCTGCATAAGTGTTTAAATTTGCTGTTGTGTTTGCATATAGAATTCTGAGCAAAGATATTTTTATTATTCAGTTCATTATTAACTTTAGTGGGTAATTTTAACAACCCATTTTTATGCGTATGGTAGTGCACTACATGAAATAGCAAAATAAGCAATAATAAAACAGTCATTGATTGATCACTGCCAATATGGGGCCACGGGCCCGATAGCTCAGTTGGTAGTATCCCTGCCTTCTGAACTGAGGGCTGTGGGTTCGATTCCTACCCAGGACAAACATTTGTGTGATGAACATAGATGTTTGTTCTGCGTCTGGGTGTTATATTGTATTCTATGTATGTATTTACAAACAAAAAAGTATATAAGTATTATATCCGTTATCTAGTTCTCATAGTACAAGCTATGCTTAGTTTGGGGCTAGATGGCGATGTGTGAAATGTCCACACATATTTATTATTATTATTATAATATTATTCAGTAATATTTTGCTGCCATTATTGTTAGTAACTTCTTTACTTGGCTAACAATGCGTAAGACTTGAATACTTTTTGATACCTCATCTCCCCATTTGAGCACATCACCAGTACGATCCTGAAGCTTCTTGTACAGGTTAATGAACTGTTCAATGCCGTGCTGCCGGACATGCTCTGCCAACGCCTTGGTCTCTTCCCAGGTGAGAGGACTTCCTTCAGTAAGTAGGCCCATGTTGCCAAAAGACCACTTCTTGGACTTGAGGCACAGACGTTTGAAATTAGTAACGCCAAAACGATATGTTACTTTTAGGAAAATGTTCATGAAAATCAAAACTAAATGGTGATCACTGTACTCTGCAATCTACAGGATCTACAATCCAATGTTTCTCAAACAGAAAAGCATTTAATTAAAAGGATTCTCAGCGCAGAACCTAAAGATACAGTATAGACGCAAAGGACTAATTTATGTCGAAACTCTGAAAGAAATAAGAAAATAATAAGATTTCGACGAACGAAATACAAAGTTCCGAATTTAAACAGAAACAAAGAGTATATAATTTACTTTTACTAAGTGAAACACAAAACCAAAGAGTATATATGTCACCGTCTTACTGTAAAAACCGTTTGGTTACAAAAAAAAAGAAAATAAAACCAGTTATTTATAAACTATTACCTATTATATAAACTATACCATTTATTGCAAACCGACAATCTTAATCTTGCTTACAGTAATACCGATGATATTTCGATTAATAATATACAGTCGGTGTCTAGCAGTGAGTTTATAAAAATCGGATTTTAGTAGCGTTTAATTGTGAACAAACCCGTTTTAATGCACCAATTTTTGCTGTAATTTTTTGTTTTTTTAGTCACTAGTTCCTAACCAGTAGGTCAAGGTTACGATGACGAGCGAAGCGAAGCGAATAGGAGTGTTGTAATAAAACTGTCATAACCATAGACATATATATAAGGACAGGCCTAATGACAGATTAAACCGTCGCTTCAAAGAGGGTGTCAATTTCATAGATTGACATCCACTAGCGCCCAGTCTGTGTTGGAAGTGAGAAGATATCGGTCGTGTGTCTCCAAAGACTTTTTATCCAGACCACTAATACGAAATTAAAGCAGGGCAAAACCGTACACACCACTTTGGGTGTGATTGAGTCTCAGCTGTCAAAATCAAAATCAGTCGTTACTTGGGTGTGCTTTTGAAAACATACCAAAAAAATGCCGTCTTGCGTGATAAAACTGTGTCGCAGTCACTCGAGGCACGAATCACAGAAGCACACGATCACAATTCACTTGTAAGTGGCCTTAATCATGTATTTTTATAAGATTATTTTAACTATTTCTATTTGACGAAGAGTATTTCACATTTCACAATAAAAAGTTGACATGTCAAAATCAGTATTGCCACACGACATCTGAATAATTACCCGATTTCTTTTGTATAGATTTCCAACAGATCCATGTCTAGCTGATCGTTGGATAAAAGTAGTTCGAAAAAGTCGAAATGAAGATTGGTGGAAACCTAATACTCGTTCATCAATTATTATGTTCAGCGCATTTCTATAGTAAAGAACACACAGAACACAGAAGTGCAATTACTGATAATAGTTTTATTGTCAACCATAAACGTTCCACGCGCCCACTGTTTTCCCATTTTTAAGGTTATTTTTTTTAATCCTAAAATATGAAACATTATTCTGGTTGAGGCCCAGGGGGTCTAGCAAAGATCACAATCGCTAACGCTAACGCCTCACGCTAACTCCAAAAATGTATCGAAATGATATTCGTTACGGAAAAGTTAGCGATTTCCGAAATGTCATTTCAGTACATTTTGGAGTTAGCGTTTGGCGTTAGCGTTAGTGGTTGGTATCTTTGCTAGACCCCCTGTACCTACATAACTGTTGTTCTTTAATCCCTTTAACTTGGTAATATTGAAAAACTCGTGAGTTATTAAAAGAAATGTTGAATAAACTGCTGGTTATACTTAATTTGAATCCTTTTTATTAAAAGATTGCATATCGTATAGACCTTTTTCTTGTCTACAGATAGTATTATGATGGTAATTAGTTTAATTATTTTATATTTTTTTAATGTAGGCATTGTATAATTTTTATTATTTACATTTAACATCTAGCTAGATTTTTATTTAGGTACCCGACTAAATCGGGTAATGATATTTATATGGTATGTTGAAAGAGGAACTGACATTAGAAGAAAAAAACAATGTGCTCTATGGTTTGATTCATGTTCATATAAGGTTAAGTATGGAGATTTCGGTTCTGTGGGCCTATTGTCTAGTACCGGTCGTCTTCATCCATCGAACTTCACCACGTTTCAATGATCTTCATTACGATTATTTGATGCCGATTAAAGGGGATTGTCTATGAGCTTGGATCGTAATGGACATGAAATGAACTACCAGAAGTGAACACAGAATGAACCCAATTCGCCCCGGATTTGCGTTTCGTTTCAGCAAATAAAAAATTAAGGGGCACGTGGGGCTTGACATGGGGGCATTAAAATAATGTCGAAAGATGTGGAACAGAGAGTTGTAATATTAGTAACAATGTTTATTAACCTGTAAGATGAGCTAAAGTATGTTAATATGTCTACATTTGCCATGTAATGCGCTTTAAATTTTTATCCCGAAATTATAGTAATATCGAAACGCTTTTTCTGTCCCGACTGTCAGTGTCAAAAGTGACCTACTGTTGTTGTCAATCATCTTTTTTTATTTTTGTATTATGCGATATGCGTATGCTGCCAGTAAATGAATAATATAGCTCAAAAGGCCATTTTTAGCTATAATTTGAAAGTAAATAACTTTATTAATATTATTATATTTATGTACTTTCTTTACCTAAATCGAAAAATGTGGCCGAAGCTATAAAATTCACATTATTTTTATATATCAATAACAGATATTTTGTGGTTGAAAAAATTTGTGCTTTTGATTAATTTATTATTATTAATTAACTAAGTAGCCCCAGGCCCGGCTTTACACTAGTCGTGGGTGAATATGAATCATTCGTATAATCGATTTATTTGCTATTACTAATGTTTATAATCGATTATGAAATTAGCAACTAATTCACTTTCATAATCGAATTACGTTACCTATTTGTACTACTAATTCTGTTTTAATACGTCGAGAGATCGATAGGTACGACAGTTGCTTTTCACAGAACAACGTCGTATGTTTTGTTTTATTCTAGTGGTAGTGAAAGCCGTGACGCTGTTTTGGCGGATTTATTTAATACGAACTTTACTTAATTTAGAAAGAAAGAAAAAAAAAATATATTTATTTGTTTTAGTTTTTTTTTATTGAAATGTTGCTATTGATGACACGATGATCATTGATTGGGGAGGAAAAATCGACTTTTTAACCATCGATTATATCTTGACTAAAAAAAAACGACTATTCCAAACACGATTTTAAAGAGAAATAAATCGATTATCCTAAAATCGATATAAAAAGTCGATACAAATATCGGTTTTTTTGTAATGTAATATTGTATGTAATATTCGATTATTTATAGAACTATATAGTCATTTAAAAAAGATCGATAAGTATATAAAAAAAAAACTTTGAGTACCTACATAAGTAAATTATTTTCAGTTTCACACCTTTGGTTCCATATTCGCGATGTCTGCTCCATTCACTGCTCCACTACCATATTCAATCAAAACCAAAACGTTTGTTTTGATTGAATATGGTAGTGATGTTGCCTTATTATAATATTATCCCAGTAGAAAAAATTTAAACCAGAATAGTAAAATCTATTTTAAAATAATCGATTTTTTGATAAATTAATAGACCAATAAAAATCGATTTTAAATAGTAATCCACTTTTTAATAAATAATAATTGACCATTAAAAATCGATTATTTTTAATATCCCTAGACTTGTTCTCAACGAAATCTTGCTTCACTGCAACGCACCGTAACACGCATTTGGCCATTTTACACAATTACTTAGCTATTCTATTGTTTTGTTGACTTGGCAACACTAACAAATTAGGCAATAGCAAGAATTGTTTGCAAAATGATATTTTCGAACTTTTCTATTAAAACTCTTACATCTAGTTAAATAATTGGGTTAGTGTAGGTAATTAGGTATTCTCTTTCAGCTTTTATGAAAATACGATATGTGATTTAAGTGAAGCGTGAAGCATTCAAATGCTGATGGCGTTCAATATCACTGGGCGGCGTTATTCTTCTATGACGAGGCAGGCTTCCGATTCAACATGATTCGTCCTTTTTTCACATCGCAACTAATTATACTGTGACATGGCTGTGACGACGCACTTGCAGTGCTGATTCGCTCAGAGGTTGTAACGATAAAAGGAGCCCTTCCGAATGATAAAAGGCTATAGCCTTCAGTTCAAGGTAGGCACCCATAAGCCAGAGAACTATACATTGCATTCTGCGTTTTATAAAGCTGCAAGTCTTGCACTTGTAGTAAAATACTGGCAGCACCACACGGGTGTTTTCTATAGCCACAAGACAATTCAAGCGGGAAAACGAGGCGGAACATTTAAAACAGACTAACTTTAAGTGGTGTTTATAAGGCCCTATTTTGTTATAGGTATGGATTAGTATGACTGCACCTGCATTTCTATATTCTGTGTAATAATTACAGCTGCACAAAGCGTTCAACTAGAAAGTTGGTGTGCTGCGCTGGCAGGGGGATTTAGGAAATACATAGTGCATCTCATACCTACCTTCAAATCTTCATTACATAGATAGGTACTCCTATTCTATGAATATGTAGGTACCTCAATAAGCTATATTTTGTTACAGGTATCTGAAAAAATACTATAATTATAGATGTTCGACTATGGATTAGTATGACTGCATCTGCAATCCTATATACTGCCTAATTAATTATTATAGACACACAATGCGTTCAATCAGGAAGTTACTGTGCTGTGCTGAAGGAAGATTTTGGAAATACAGAGAGCACCTCCATATCCCTGTCAGTGCATTGCAGTCATGAAAATTTAGAAATGGTGCATTCTAAGTATCTTAACAATTTCTTTTTAGTATTTAAGTCTAGAGTACAAATTGATATTGTAACTTACCTACAAGGATAACTAAAACGATAAATGATATTATTAAGTAACCAAATTTACTTTATTTAATTAAACCTAAAATAAATGGTTTATGGAAACAAAAAGTATTGTTTTACTTTAAAAAAATAATAAAAATAACACAAAAAAAGCCTTTTATTTCTTGCATTTCTTCTAAGTAGGTACCAAACGTGGGAGCTAGTTATGTTCATAATTTGTATTTTTGGATTATTACTTTATTGATTACACAATTATTAATATATTATGAAAAATTTGATTTGTTTTACTTACATACCTATTAATTCTTTATCTTTTTAACATGTCCCTGGTTCATAAAATAGGCAAGGCAAATTTGATGTAGGCAGTTAACCTAAGTACTTTTAATTTTATGGCTGTATAGTTTTGGCTTAGTCGCATCAGTCTTCAACAACAGCAGTGCCAGCACTGTAGACAAGATAGTAGAGGTGTGTGTGTGATGCCTGAAATATAAGTATATTAACAATTGTTATATTATTTTTGCAATATTTAGTCAAAAAGTGTTGTCAAGACATAATAGATATGATTATTGTCTGGGAAGTGGGGCCTGGCAACCTGTGATACAGACTGTTTATGCCTACATCAGGCATCTTACACAGGTTTGCAATATGTATTCTAATAAATAAATGATTAGGTATTTGTAGGGTTAGTATCCTACTTCCACTTACTATCTACCATGTGGGCTGCCTGTCTGCCCCTTTACCACTCATAATAACATTTAAAAAATAAATAGGTGTAGTACCTACTAGTATTCAAAGAAGCAGTATACATAGCTTGTCTATTCTCAGTAGTCCTTTTAACAATTCAATTGATTGAACTACTGAGATGTTTTAAAGCCAACCTCTTATAGATTGGCTATTTACATTAACACTACCTCTCTGCTTTTAGTATAGGTACTGGTAATGTAGGTAAAAAACAAATATATCAATAATTTTTTACCTGAATTATACATATTATAAAATGAATGAATTATATTATCCTGCATGATGATTATGAAAATGTGAAAGCTTGTGCGGGTAAACTGTATACAGTATATTTGATGGTTTAACAGTTTGGTATGTTAACTAAAGATTTTAAGCTAACACATAGGATTTTTTAAACTGAATGTTTTAGTTCCACTGACTATTAATACTTTGGAAAAAATTCACTGATAGAAAGCTACCCAGTTGCTCCCACACAGATACACTCTATCTACCCATCTTTGAATAAGCTTAACATTATAACAGTTTGTTGAAGTTGGTATACTTACCTGTGTATATAATAAGTAGGTACGTATAGATTAATCCCCTTAGGTATAATTAGTAGTATCAGAGGAATAAGTAGTTAACCAAAACCCCAAAGAAAGCATGTATTAACTATTCCAATTTTATGCAATGTTTACCTATAGAAGGAGGTTGGCGTAGAAATAAAGACTAGGTACTTTTATTATAATATTACCATGCCTGCAAGTACTGCAAGGTCTTGCTTGAGCAAAGTTTACATAGTATACCTACCAGCAACTGTGGTTTTTTCAACAAGTTAATTGCTATTTTTCATCATTGTGTTTAAAGTCCTTGGACACTTATAACCCACAAACTTCGTTTCAGGCAAGAAAATATATCGTCGTAGAGCCACAGAATTCACCATATATACGTATAGAGCCCTCGATAGAGCATCGATGTTAAAAAGTCCAAGGACATTAGAAGACTTCTGCAACTGTTATTGACATTTTATTCATGCAGCTGTAAATTCCACCATAAGTTTCTGTAATTCTGTGGGATAGGTATGTAGGGTGGTAGACATACTTAAATGGATAATTTGTAGCACTTATTCATTGTTTGTTTGTATTCATTGGAATAGGTAGGTACCAACGTCCATTTTAATTCGGTGTTTTCACTTTTTCCATATATCAATGTCGAGATGCTTAAAATATCACAATAAATCTAATCAAACTTAGACCTAAATCTACACTCGTCAAATGAATAAAAAATGGAGATATAACCGCGAAAACATATAATAATACTTGAAGCCCATACCGAAATACCTGCCAGTTTCATTTGACAGATTGATTCCGATTGAGTACTGTCATTGGACTTAGACGGTACGAATATCTGTCAAAAACACTGCTTTTGTTCACTCACTCTGAATGGAGTTCGATGCCGATCGGTGGAAATCATAGCCGGTACGCTGAAGCCGACTCATCGCTTGTGATTGGCTGGCCGGCAATGAACTTCAGTACGATGAAGATCGGAATCCTTCCGCGGTAAGCCCGCTGGACCTATGTAATAGGGGGAATTCTGTGTGTGTCTCAAAGAAAATATGCCAAGTTGTGTTGTGAAGGGTTGCACAAACTACACCTAAAGTGCAATAAAAAGAAATACAAAGTTTCTTAGCACAAGTAAGTCAATATTTTCAATATTACACTCCGTTTTGTACGAAAATAATCGAATTTATATTTGGGATAATCATTGTAAACATAAACATTGACGGGCATAATGGCAGCAATAGGGCCTTCTCATCGTAGTTCCTGAGTAATCTAAGAGATGGCGCTGACTTTTCCCCACACCATTTTGAGTAAATAAAATGTTCCTTCGGGCATATCCTGATATATAGATCTATGGTCATAACAAATATTTTTCTTATTCTTTGTCACACACATGTACCAGCAACAATCCCTTACAGCTTTCCCAATATAGATAATCTTATAGTTTTAGCGGAATTACACTAGATATTCTTATTTCATTTTGTATTTAAATGAAATAAACGATATAGGGGGTCTAGCAAAGATCCCAAACGCTAACTCCAAACCAAAATGAATTGAGATGACATTTCAGAAATCGCTTACTTTTCCGCAGCAAATGTCATGTCAATATATTTTTAGAGTTAGTCATAGTAAATTATATACTCTTTGGAAGTTAGCGTTTGGCGATAGCGTTAGCGATTGGGATCAATTGGGATCATTGCTAGACCTCCAGCATATAAATATGTTTGTTTTTACGTATCTTTGTTTAATAAAACTTTAATTTAAAGTTGGCAATTTATTTTGGCATTCTTTACTACAGAGCTTGGGAGGATTTGGCAGGTTTTTAAGCAAAGTGAGGCAGAATCCTGTACTTTGAAGATGGTCACGATTTGATATACTATATATATATATATATTACCGAGTACATTGGTAAACTATATATACTCTTTGATGGTCAGTGGTCACACTGTTTATAATTGACTTATTGTTTTTTCAATTTTTCATTTTTTGTTTTCAATTTTTCTCATTAGTATAAAAATTTTCAGGCGCGACTTACATATTACATTCACAGAACACTATCTTACGGTGCAGTAAGCGGATGTAATTGAATAATGTGTAGTGCCGTCACGGCCCGTTAAAGTGGTGTATAACTTAAAACCGACAGCGATGGTGCCTGTGGCTATCGAAGGATGTACTCAAGGCGCCGAAGGTGGTGGGCCTCGTGGGGGCTCAATATCTCTAGCTTTGTTAATAGATTTCATAGTTCAAAGGACTTACGATGAACTCACGGTCTTGGCTGAGCTGTAAGTACATACAAAATGCACATTGCTACTGACTGAAGGAAGGAACATATTTTATAAAGTTCTCTTTCAGGTTGCCTCGTAAAACGGACATGGAGCGTAAGATCGAGATATACAAATTCAGTGCTCGTACTCGTCAGCTGTTTGTCCGTCTCTTGGCCTTGGTAAAATGGGCCAGCAGCGCCACCAAAGTGGATCGTTCTGCCCACATCATGGCATTTCTCGACAAGCAAGCACTTTTGTTTGTAGAAACAGCTGATGTATTGGCCAGAGTGGCACGTGAAACCTTAGTACATGCCAGGTAAACTTTTGATTATCATCATGGAATTGTATTTTGAGGTCACTTTTTCACTTATTCATTTTCAATGATTGTTGACAAAAAGTAATTCTAATATGAAACATGCATTTGCACATACATGATTCATTATCTTTGACCAACAAATGGATTTGTTTGTTAAACCTACTATGACGTAATAGGCCTCTGTGCCCACTAATTACAAAATTGTTACATTGTTGTTGTTATATAACAGGTTGCCCACATTTCACATGGCTGCTGCAGTTGAAGTGCTCACACTAGGCACATATAGCCGCCTACCTGCTGTTATCCGAGAGCGCCTGGTGCCACCTCCACCCCTCACTGCATCTGAGCGCCGCACTACCCTGCGTGCATTAGCACATACTGTTAGACAGAGACTTACTACTGCTTCCCTGCCTAGTGATGTCCGTAACTTGAAGGTAAACAAAACTAGTTAACATTTTAAAAGTTCTACATAAGAGATAAATACAGAGTCCCACTGCCGTGCCACTGCATATGAGTTTTATTTGTGACTATCGCCCTAAGCTGCACAACAACTTAAAATCATGCTTATAAATGTAATGTTACACTAAATCTTAGATAGCAATAACTTTCTTTCTTGCTAAAACACATTATAACATCATATTTTCGTAAACTATTAAACAATCCATCTATTAGTTTTATATAAGCGTCTAAGCTTGCAAAACATCTTTAATAAATTTTCTTGTCGCTTCTAGGATATAATGTACACTAGGAATGTTCAACAATTATTCTAATCAATAAAGACATTTTAAAATTGAATTGAATTGACTACCGCTTCCCTGCTTAGTGTTGTCCGTAACTTGAAGGTAAACTAAACTAGTTAAAATTTTAAAGAGTCTACATAGGAGATATGTAACTACAAGTGTAAATACAGAGTTAGCTAGCACCCTAGCATGAGAAGTATACAAAATAGTCTACACTATTTATATTCCCTGTTTACTCACTATAACAAGTGAAACAGGGGAAGGCCAATAATTTTTCTGTATACCACCTATGTATATATATAAATATTTACAATAATATAACTAATAAAGGAAAACAAGGCAACAAGATAAAGTCTACAGTGCATAATTGCTAAGTGGTATGGCACAAGACTAGGCAGAACAGAATCTTTAGACAGGGAAGGCATGATCACAATTCTGATAGTTTCTCATCCGAATCAGGGCTGAGAAGGCATTATAAATCCTATTTGTCTCTTAAATTGAATTTATGTTTGGCAGTTTAAGAATTTTGTTAACATAGTATTTAACTATTATGTTGAAGGTGGAGAATGGGAGAGCAACATTTTCGGTTGGTCAAGAGTTCAGTGTGTCTCTGACTGTAATGGGAGATGCACCTAATGTACCTTGGCGATTGTTAGATATTGCAATATTGATCCAGGACAATGAAACTGGAGGTATGGATATAGTTTTCTATTGTAATAGTTCTGTCCACTTTCTGTTTCATCAATGTTTAATTCTTGCACCATTGAGCACACAGTTTTCATGCATAAATCAATTATTTTGCAGTTCCCTATGAATTAATAATAAATTATTTTTGGTTTTTAGAGGGTAAACCACTAGTGCACACTTCCCAACTTGCCTGGCTTCGTGGCGTAGCGCAAGCTCGTTTAGCGGCTGCAGGTCTCAGTGGTGCACTTGCAGCACTTCGATACTTCTGTCGCTCACTTTCACTCGAATTGCTGTACACACAAACATTGAGGCTCTGCCGTGATCGCCTGTCCAAACATCTGCAAGTGGATAGATACATTCCTGGCCAAAAGCTACAAGTTTCTTACTGGAGGTATGAATTTGCCAGTGCTTAATGGCCATTTTTATTTACATTTATTATAATGTGAGCCCTCTGAATGTTTTCCGATTTAAATTTTTTAATGTTGTCTACACAGTGAAAGACTATGCCTACTAACTTTCCTCTTAAATATTTGCAATATCTTCGTAGTTATTATGCTCCACGTAAAAGCGAGTTGGTATATTCGGTTTGGCATTCGTTGAACGGCAAGGCTGGGACTGACGATATTTCTATACACGTGTATTTTATTCGTTTGCTGCTGATCTGGTATAGTCTGTTCGGGTTAGGTGCAGATCTGCCGGCTTTATTTTGACGTTCGTCTACATTGTATAAATATCTTTCATAATATCGGTACTCGTTTGCCGTTCGGCTCTACTGATCGATGCCGGCCCTAAGAAAGGATCGACGGCCTCGTTCTCGAACATTAAATTCATCTATTCCATAGATAGTATATGTTAAAATTGCCACCCCCTAGCTTGGCGCCCCTTTCTAAATGACGAACCGCTAGATGGACAAACAACCCACTCAAAACAAGAAGGTCGTAGGGAGGCTAATAAACCTTTTTAGCATTACAATGCACTTGTTTCCAACAATAAATATTATTCTTATGCCCGTCTGTGCTACGTTAGACTGCTCCTAAGTTTGCACTTTCTATGACATACCTACTGCAATACTGCAATGCACTTGTGTATGTCACAGAGGAATAAGCGCAAAGTTAGGAGCTGTCAGACTTGAGTACCGTTTTGTTTATACGTATCAGGGAGCTGGGTTGCGAGCTGGGGTACCGTCTGATCATCGGCGCGGAGGGCGAGTCTCTGAGCGTGTGGCACGTGCCGGCGCTGGCGTGCGGCGAGCGCGTGGCGGCCGCGCTCACGCCGCACGCGCCCTCCATGGAGCGCCTGCTCGCTCACACCGTGCACGTGCGCTCCAGGCAGAGGCTCAACGATCTGAAGGTGCTGCTTAACGATTTGGGGGTGAGACTCTCTTTCTTTTTGAGATTCAAACTTTTTAATAAACTGGTGTTAAGACGTTGTCTTACCTTAAGACATCCACTGCTGAACTGAAGCTGCTCCCCGTGGCTTTCAACAGATCGTCGGTCCACCTAGCGTAGGCCTACCCCCAGGTCGACTTACGCTGCGTCGTCGGTTCGTTGTCGCCACTAACTCTACAACCTTTCCTATCTGTTGTCAGTTCTACAAGCGGTGTTACCCGTACCCCTAGTACGAGTTTTCCATTACGTCAATACGCGCAAATCCATTTAAAATTTGTACTGCCATTTTTAGTTCATCAACGTGTCCGCTAGGGGCGCTGCACAGAAATGTATGGGAGAAAAGGTAGAAAACGTAAACACATCAAGTTTTAGTAAACTATTGAAACTCGTACTAGGGCTACTGATGTATACTAGGTTGTAACTATATGTTGTCTACGTAATCCCATCTTAGTTCTGTCTTGAAAAAGATTCTAGTCTCGATCTCGCCGTTACTAGTCGGCTTTTGCGACCCTGTCTGATGATGCTGTGAAGGTTGGTAAAAATCATTAGCTTTACAAAAAAAAAAACAACCACATAGAGAGATATATAGATAAACTCTTTATTGCACACACCAAATAATAATTTTTTTACAAAGAATTCAAGATTTATAACAGTGTTACAATGGGCGGCCTTATCGCACATACAAACAGGGCCCCGTTTTATAAAGCTACAATTGTAGCTTACAATTGTAATTGTACGAACAAGTGCTTGTAATTCATAGAGTAAAGTAATATATCGGCCAATTTGCGTGTACACTTGGTAACTTGTACCTCCTGCATTCATCGGCTCCCCGCGGTTTTCACCAGGTCGTCGGTCCACCTAGTGGGGGGGTCTGTCTACGCTGCGCCTTCTGGTTCAGTTCTGCGAGTGATGTGGCTTGCTCATTGCCATTTCAACTTGGTAACTTTAAGGGCTATGTCGGTCACTTTAGTCCTTCTAACCAATGGGCAAAACGTGTCCAAGTTTTTAACCATTGGTTACCTTAACTATTCGTGAATAAACCTATTCGTAGTCCACTAACGACGACACAAAAAAGTCATCTGTTCAGCAGTATGATTCAACGGGTGGCTGTGACTATAAGGTCGTATTTCACATACGTACGTCGCATGTAGAATGTTCAGTGGGTACCGTGACTATAAGCCCAGATAATTATAATACCTACAGTACAGATGCCTCATCCCCTACAACGGAATAACGCGGGCTATTTTTTGAATTATTTTATTTCTGCATAACGCAAGATTACCTTTCTTCTGAACTGAGGGCTGTGGGTTCGATTCCTACCCAGGACAAACATTTGTGTGATGAACATAGATGTTTGTTCTGCGTCTGGGTGTTATATTGTATTCTATGTATGTATTTACAAACAAAAAAGTATATAAGTATTGTATCTTTATCTGGTTCCCATAGTACAAGCTATGCTTAGTTTGGGGCTAGATGGCGCTGTGTGAAATGTCCACACATATTTATTTATTTATTTATTTATTGCATGTTGGCGAAGTATTGGACCAAATAAATACACTGGACACTAACTAGTAACTCTCTAGACACGATTACTAAATATTTTTCAAGTTCGGGCTATTATTGTTTGTACCTGATGGGAGCCCATGCTATAAGGTTTTATAAGGCACAGTGGTGTGTCAGGTGGAGTGTTCAGTGGGCGGGTGGCCGTGCGTGCTGGCGTGCTCGGTGGTGTCGCCGTGCCTGCGCGCGGAGCAGCTGCTGGTGTCGGTGGGCGCGCACGGCGGGCGGCTGCGCGCGCGCGTGCCCGCCTACCCGCACACGCCGCGCATGCCGGACCTCGCCGCCGCGCTCGCCGCCCCCACCCCGTCGCATGTCAAGCAACTGCTCACACATCTCCGGTAAACGAGACGTTCATCCTTTTCCCTCCTCACTTCTTTCTTTCCCATGTTAAAGGATGGGAGTGACTTTGGACCTAGTTCTAAAAGTTGGTTGTCTGTAATTTTTGAATTACAAAAACCGTCATGGTTTAAATATTTACGAGACAATACTTAAAGTATCTCCTTTCTAACGAAAACAGAATAAATGAAATCGGGCTACGTGTTTATGAATAAAAAATAAGTACACATTTTAACTTTGGGGGTGAAAGTTAAAATGTGTACTTATTTTTTATTATACTCTCTCGCAGGAATTCTATTACGAGATAAAAAGTATCCTATAGCCTACCTTGGAGTATTGGAATATGAAGTCAAATCATACCAATTTCATTTGAATCCATTCCGTAGTTTCGGCGTGATGCTCAGCGAAGATACAGACAGACGCACAGACAAAAATTAAAAAAAATATGTTTTTGGTTTCAGCATCGATTATGGCAAGTCTTCCAAAATTTATTATCAAAATATCTTTAAACTGTAGAATTGACCCTAGCTTGATGCTAAATCAACTGTGGTACTTCCCCTAGGTTCTGGCTAGTGGCACGACGTTGCGAGAAGACGCTGCAACACCTACCTGCAAGCGTTTGCGAACACTTGCCCTTCCTTCACGGACCCGACCATCCTCTCAACAAACTGTCGCCAGACCGATTGTATGTGACTCTACATCGCCACACGGATCATATACTGGTATGTTACTTATGCTACTTCCAGCTTAAGTATAAGGTGCCAAAACTATTCAACTAACTTCACGCCCTGCACAGTCAAGCGGCTCCATTTTATCTAGGCCTATTTACAAAACTGCTGAGTTTTTTACTTCACGATTCTTTAAAAAATCGTGTTCCGATTTATAGCAAGTCCAATTCGGCCACTCATAATCTCTTTGTGTTACAGATAGTAGAAATGAAAGAAGTGGCGGCGGGTTGCACCGCGACTACGAGTAACACGGCTAACAGCGGCAGCGCGTGCTCTGTGGCGCTTTGCTTCCATCTCGCCGGTGCGAGGCGATGCACCCCCGATGAATGCGAGGACGAGGTGAGAGAAATAATACCCCAAAAATAAGATAGCGACTTCAATAGCGTTATTTCCATAATAAGGAGATTATAGGGTTTCTTCAAAGTAACTGGTTGAACCCTGACAGTTCCCTAAATAGCCCTTTAGAGATTTTTGCAATATAAAATTCAATCCGCGAAGGTCTTGTTGTCTTGCTCACATCCTCACCTTATATGGGACTAGGAGTCAAGAGGTACATTTAACCGAAACAGAAACAAAAGCATCATATAAATCGCTTATCAATCGGCGAAGATATCGTATAATATGCACAAAAAAACATACAGATGACTTCTGACCCTGTATATACAAGGCTTCTTTTGTGAAGTTGTTGTAAAAATCTGCGGTAAAAACCGAATTAGAACACAGTGGTGACTGTTGGAGCACCGGTTAAGCACTGTAAAAACTACTATTTTAATATCTGTGGTAAAATTGATTTTAGTTTAAGTTTTTGCGCAACAATTAAGACCATTGTCTTCTAACCATAGATCCTTTTTCCCTTTCGGGTCTACACTACACGCATCACGGACTAATATCCCGTTTGTCCGCACAGCAAAGTAGTGTGAGTTCATCGGTGGCGCCTGCAGGCGCGGCGCGGGCGTACCTTCGCATCCACTCGCTCGTGGAACTCGACACGTTCACGCTCACTCACGGCCCTTTCACGCCGCTCGACACTCCCGGTAAGTTTGTTACATGATTGCCGTCATTATTTAATAAGTCGAGAATGGTATAATGGGCTCCGCTCTAGAACAAACTTTGGCAGAATTGCATAACAAGTGTAATGCAGCTTTTGTTGTCAAAAGGAAAGCTTTGGTTATATTCATTCGTCTACCTATTTTGGCTATTAAAATTTATCTGGTTTGAGTATAAATACTTACATGTCAATCTTATTCAACATGGGGCGCTAAGTCCTGCACTGACGTCCCGCTAGGGGTGTATTGTGCATAAAACTTACATGTCAATTTGACAGTAACTTTTATTGATAGTCCTTTTCTTTCTTTGTTTTGGTATACAGCGTTATACCTATGAAAGCGAAGTCGAATGATCGAGAATCGGGAATCTGGCTAATATTGCTTAAAAACAGACGGTTGTTACATTTTTTGTCTACTTTTGACCTTTGATGCATTCAGCCGACTGCGCAAGATGCCTGTCGTAACATACGTTAAAGTGTAGGTAAGGCTGCAGGCCATGAACATACGTAAGATGCACATTACATACGAGACCCATAACACTCATAACAATGAAAAAGCCGCTCAGGAGAATTTAAATGTACCTCTTTGTATATGCAATCACGATGAAAAATGAGTCGCATAAAGTATGCTCAAACTTGCCTGTTTATTGTATTTCTGCCTATCGACCTTTACTTTTGTTTGTAATGCAATATGTTGTTGTAACAGGCATGCAGCCGGGTAAGCGCAAGTTGTCTCTAGCGGCGATTCGCGCCGTTCGAGTGCGCCAACCGGCGTATTTCCTTCCCGAGCTAGCGCATGTGGTCGCGGCTGCGGACGAGCGCGTGCCCTTCGTCAACCTGGCGCAGGAGGTAGGTTCATCAGTGTTACTTGACCCCTGGATTATGAGTCGAGCGAACTGTGTGATAAGCGATTATGTATGTTTTTAGGGATCTCATAGGGCACAATATATTGGTCGGTCAGTTTTTTTGGTATGTTTGTCTAGATTTCAGCATTTTCCTTATTAGGTGCATAGTTGTCTAGTGGAGTCCCGTAAAAGTTGAAATACAAGTCGTCAATACCTCTTCCCAATAAAAACAAACTCGTGTGAGAAATACATGTGGTAATTTTTTACGCAATGAGATTGGAGTAATATAGATTTCAATCAAGGTCTCGTCTAGCTTATGTAGGGCTACAAAATAAAAAGAATAAACATCGAGACAATTATTTACAAACATAACCATATTTTTGCTACTGCAGTTTTTATTGAATTTTATCAACTGAAACGAATCTAATACTTGTATTAAAAATGACTAGTTGATTAATTAACGATACCGTCGCAACTGTCGCGCGAGTCTGGCGTACAAGGTGCGGACATTAAAAGTAGTGGGTGGTGTAGCTGGCATCTCGAGGCGTGACCCACGGCGGCGTCCAACCGGAATGGAGCGGGTCGGCGCTGGCGATGCGCGTGGTGGCGCTCCCCCGGCCGGCGGGCGCCGCGCCCCGCGCCGCCGCCGCGCTCCGCGCCCGCCTGCTGGCCGCCACCGTGCGCCTCACCACCAAGAACCAGGCGCGCGTCTGGACCGCGGAGTTCGTGTTCCACGGCTCCCCGGTGCGCACGCCCAACCCCAAGGAACAAGGTACGCGACACTGCGACCGGCCGCCGCCGCGCCGCCCGCCACCGTGCCCCTCACTACAAAGAACAAATAGGGGTTTTTTTTGGCGGGAACGCGGAAATTTTCACGTTGTTGCATTGTATTATTTCTCAAAACTTGTGCTTTTTCCAGTATTAATGTTTAAAATTGGTGGCGCTTTACGCATTAAGTGCTGAATTACGAGCATGAGTGTGGGCAAGTGATATAATGTGGTGAAACGTGAGTTTTCGTATTGCTTCCAAAATTCCATAGAAGCTTCTAGTAAAGTTGCCACCACTTTACTGGAGCATGACTTAGACTGGACTATGACTATGACTAAGACTTGACTTTACGTGATATATTCTTTAACGGTGCAATACTTGACACTGGCTAAATACACGACGTGTGGAGCCAAAATCTAAGAAAAAAAAAAGAACTAATAGAAATGTTTTGTATGCAAAACTTCATGCACATACTTGGTGGTTGTTGGAGGAGAAGTGCAGAATAACTTCAATTACTTCTAACGGCTCACATTACGCGATGGATATAGTTACTAATAATTATAATAGTAGCTTTTTTGATCCGTACCAGCTTATTTTATTCTACTTGTTTCCCAGGCGAGCGTCGCTGCGTGTACCTACAGTACGAGCTTGGGACGGACGCGGGCCGGACCGCTGATGCTTTTTTGGCGGACTGGGCCGCAATAGTCCATCTTCATACGCTTCTCTACGACTTTATGTTGCGACCTGTGCAAGGTAAGTAATACAACTTAGCGTCAACATTCGGAAGACGTCCAATGCTGAACACAGACCTCCTCCATATTTTGCTACTTTGGACGCTTGTCTTAGGGTCTGCATTTGCAATAATCAGCAGTGCTTGGGAGGCGGCTTAGTGATCGCTGAAGATTTAATTGTACTGAGGAAAATGGTGCAGCCGATTCCCCGAACATTAACTGACTCTTACGGCATCCATGGGTAGAGATGACATTACTTCCCAGAATTCGACCTCTATTATTAGCTACACTATCAAATTGTGTAATAATACAGGCTGTTTTTTTAATCAACGGGTTCCCTTCCTGGCTAGGAATACTGATTTCCGAAAAAAAAAATCGTGCCCAAGTCTCCCTTGAGTACTTTTCGCTATTCCTCATAGTTTCGGATTTAGACTACCACGCCCACTTCAAAACACTTTCGTATACAGAGCAAAGAAAATATAACAAGCGGTTAGGTTCTCTAGCGCTCATAGCTCGGCTAGCCGTTCCTAACCGATCGGTAAAGTTAAGCAACGGTCGCTGTGCGGTCACTACTATGATGACCGCTACAGCAAAAAGTGGTATTTACAACTGAGCGCTACCGTGCTTCGGAGGGCACGTTAAGCCGTCGGTCCCGACTGCTGTCGTATGACAACAGTCGTTAAGCCAAATCAGAAGCCTTTGCCTAAAAATTCTGAAATCAGGGCTGACCACTTGCCTACACGAGAAGAAGATATTCTCTGCTCTGTATAAGAGAATATAACCGCTTGTACGATCCCCACGATACCCACTATCATAGGGATCGTACAAGAATAAAATGACTAGATGTATTGTGTCGTGTGTCGCAGAGCGTGAGACCGTATGGGCGGGCGTGTGCGTGCGATCGTACACGTACCGATCGCTGGTGGTGGGTTGGGGCGGCGCGGGGCGCGCCACCGCCGTGCTGCAGTGGAGCGCGTCCGCGCAGCGGTACACGGTGTGCACGCCCGCGCACCAGCCCGCCGCCAACGCGCACCATCTGCTGCACCACCACCTCGACCACTACCTCAACTGGTTACTTATTTACTTACATTTTTTTACGCTTGTTAGGCTTGCGTTTGGCCACTATCTCACAAGTGCCGATGCGGTCTAAGATGTAACACGCATGCCTAGAAGATACCTGTTCACTCTCGATTTGAAGATTGTTATACTGACCGTGGGGAGAGGATGCTGATGATGGGGAAGTACCCGCTCAAAGTGGCGCTCTTTGGGGGAGGCCTGTGTTCAGCAGTGGACGTCTTCAGGCTGATGATGATGATACTAACCCAGCATGGTTGATGAAATGGCCCGAGTTGCAGAGATTGCTTGACGACAATTTATAGATTCGGATTTCTGATGAATAATAAACCGCCAAAACACTTGGCCTTTGAAACAATTTCGGCGTATTAAGCCGACTGCCGACGGTGAGCGAGCGTCAAACAGGTAGTAAGTTGTATTTCCCTATCCAGTCACAAGGACCTGATGTCCCTGGGCGTGGTGCTGCGCGAAACGTACCTGCCCCTGTTAGCGCTGTCGCGGCTGCCGACGCTACCCCAGCTAGGGCTGCACCACGTGCGCACACAGATGCCCACGCCCACCTTCACTCTGCTCGCTCACTCGTGGAGAAAGGTACGCACACCCTGATCTATACACACCTATCCAAACAAGCGTTGACCTCACTGGGCGTGACACACACACACACACACACACACACACACACACACACACACACACACACACACACACACACACACACACACACACACACACACACACACACACACACCCATCCTCTTCCACACCCTCTCACACTCCCTCTTACCCTCCCACTCTCCCTCTCACCCTCCCACACTCCCACTCACCCTTCCACACTCCTCACCCTCCCACACACCTTCTCACCCTCCTACACACTTTGTACCCTTTCACCCTCTGATGGAAAAAAACCGAACGTACAATACATGTTTCACCATGCCCTATTATTGCCAGTACCTGTACGGCATGGATGCCTTACATGGAGAGGCTTAAATGACCCAGCAATTCGGTGTTGTTTTTAATTGAATTTAGACCATACATTTTTTTTGTATTATATAGGTGCTTTTGTTTCACAGATCCGCATAATATACGCGGGTGCGTATTCTATAGAGGTGGGCATCCGTGGCGGCGGCATTGTCACCATCCGAGACGGATCCTACTCCAAGTTCGACCGCGCTTCCGTAGTCGACGAATTCGCACCAGCTCAGGGACTGAAGGTATACTTATTATGTATAACTTGCGCCATTAAAAGTACAAATAAACCGTTCCTATCAACCCTCGATTTCCGCCAAACATTGTTGCCTGAAACCCTGTAGTAGGTACAGGGTTTCAGGCATATTTTAGGCACATATTGATCGTGGCACTTTTAAATAGTTAGTTAGGCAGGTTGGATTCTACGCTACATATTTGCTTACTTTTTGACACAGATTTATTTATTTACAGGCATTTCTATCCAAATACGTGGACGACATAAACACTCGCCTTTTGGCTGAAGATGACAACCCGCCTTCACCGATGTCGCCTATGCCTCCAGGTAGACAAACCAAGAATGACCTGGGTCAACTTTCCATAGGGTCCACTCCTCCAGCGGACGTAGCCTTCTCGATCCTCTTATCCCGGCAACAGCCCAAGCTAGTTGCCCGTCACTTTTGTCGGCTGGGTGCCTTAAGCGCCTGCCCCCCGCCCGGTGACGCTGTAAAGGTCGGTAGACCCAACAGCATTAGCCCCATAAAAAAAAAGCCCTGGTTCAGATATTACCCATATTTAACATACCCATTCTAGGTCTTAAAACCATGTAATGTGGTTCCAATTCGTTTGCTTGACACAGGTGGTCTACGCTTCCCTGCACCGTTAACTCCGCCGCAGCCACACACGCCGCATTCGGCGCCAGTGACACCACATCCCGCTTCTCCGGCGCAACATCAGGTATGTTTTTTTCTCTATGAAATTTTTCCTTTTGTGTCAGCATAAATAGTACAGTCCGGCAAAATATTTGTTTATCACAAACATGTTCAAGCATACAAGTCTTTAATTGATATAATAGGCATGATGACTTTTTTATTGGTTTAATTAATTATATTCCTCAAAAGATAAACATTTGTGAAAACAAAAATTAAATATCTCAAAAAATGACCAAGTTACAAGCATTTTAAAAATCGGAATAGAAAGAGATAGCTCAAACGGCCAGTGACGTCAGAGGAAGGTCGTAATATTACCTCATTACTAACCTGTGGTAGCTTTTCATACAAACTCTTTGGCATGTGACGTCACGAGTAAATTTTCATAGTAACTGTGGGGGCGCTCTGTTTCGCGAAAAAGGGACAGGAGATGTCTCCTGTAGAAACTTTAAAAGCTTATTACTCCGTGATTTATTTACCGATTTTGCTTATTTTTTCAATTATTGCATTCATTTTTAATCTTCTTTATGAAAGTAATATTTACTTGTTCATTTTTAATAGTAGTCATCATGCCTATTCACATGAACTTTTTTGTAGTTCTGCCAACGCCACTTGCACTTGCAGGACTGTAATTTGCTTTGCTTTGAAGGCTCAGCTTATTTGCCGGCTATTTTCGAATCTCTGTGTATAAAACACAGATGGGCGGCGGTTCGTTCAACCTGACGTCACCGCCGGGGTCGGTAGGGGGCGGCGCGGGCGGCATATCCGCGTCCCCCGCCTCCCCCATGGCGCCCTCCCCGCACGCGGCGCCGGCCGCCTCGCCCCACCCTCCCCCGACGTCCCCGTTCACCGCGTGGCCCGCCTCGCCCTCGCTGCCGCGCCCCTCGCCCGGACATCATCCCTCGCCGAGGCACCATATGGATCACAAAGGTGATGATCACAACCGTTTTTTGTTGATATGTGGATCGAGTGGATGGATAGCAGGTGATGGCAGGTGGAGCAAGGTTCTGGTGGTGGCCAAGGTAAGGCAAGTGCAGTGTCGGTTGTTCAGCAGAATTAAGGGTCGACGATATTGTCAAGATCGCGGTTGGAACCTGGATTAGATTAGTACTTTGATGGATTGGTCTTGAATGGTGAATACTAACGTTACTTCATTTTGTTCCATCCTGGCGGCGGACGGGTCGTGTGGGGTTCTAGTAGGTTCTCTGCCATCGCGCGCTTTTATAGTGGCAAGGAATTGCTGGGGCATTTACTTTACCCCACTAATTAAAAAAGACCAAGAAGAATGGCATAGTAGTATAAATTATTAAGTTAGATAATTATGTTAAATTATCCCAGCTATGGGATGTAAAAGGTTGTGGATGATGGATGAATTGAGTTAGTGCTGTAAAACAAAGCAGTAATATTATGTCAACGAAACCATGTTGGTGAGGGTAGCTGCACATACAAATGTATAAAACCATTGCTGTACAATGTACATACGCAATTTGGCAAATACTTAGTTGCAGAAACGATCATTCATCTTAATGACGGCATTAAAGCTAATGGAGACCTTAAACTGTAGGTAGGACAACATTTAATGGAAGATTAAGATTGACTCTAAAAGTTAACGATCGTTTCTGCAGCTGGGTGGAAGTGTTGCTGTTTAGAAAGAAAGAAAGAAAGAAAATACATTTATTTCAGGACATCACACAATATTACATTCTAACATACAACATAAATAATATACTTGGCCGACGGGCCCGATAGCTCAGTTGGTAGTATCCCTGCCTTCTGAACTGAGGGCTGTGGGTTCGATTCCTACCCGGGACAAACATTTGTGTGATGAACATAGATGTTTGTTCCGCGTCTGGGTGTTATATTGTATTCTATGTATGTATTTACAAACAAAAAAGTATATAAGTATTGTATCAGTACTAGCTATGCTTAGTTTGGGGCTAGATGGCGCTGTGTGAAATGTCCACACATATTATTATTATTACTTAACAATAGAAAACATAATGCTACCGTATAAAATGTAATGTTGCGTGGCGTCATGATAAAGGTCCCGACTCAGCATGTAATCAAGAAAAGCTGGGTGTGTTAGCTATTCTAGATGTTTTATTGTCCGACCGTTCGTCAGGTCCCCAAGCGACATCGTCGACCAGCAACCGCGTGCTGGTTGGTGGGCGCGCGTGGGCAGGCGCCACGGCGACGCCCATCCCTGTGTGCAAGCTGGAGACGCTGTGCACGCCGTGCGAGCCGCCGCCGGGCGCGCCGGCCGGGCCCGCGCTCGCGCCGCTGCAGCGCTTCCTCGCCTGCGTCTACATGAAGCGCACGCTGCAGCGGTTCGTGCAGGCGGAGGACTATGTGAGTGTACACCCTGACACATACATCCCGGTGTGCAGCTGCAGCGCTGTTCACGCTGTGCAGTGGGCGAGCACGCCGTGCGAGACGCTCACCCATACATTCCAGGTTTGGAACCACTAACACAGTCGAACACTCCGCAGTCGTTTGGTTTGCGAGTCGCGCTGATGTGCATATAGAGCTGGAGAACTACACTCAAGTCTTTGGTGGAGGTGACGTCATGCCATTGCCAGGCCGCACGAACATGTCATATCTTTTTAGTATAAGTACGATCTGGTGAGAGCAGATGCGGGAGGCGAGCGGCCGCTCAAAGTGGCAACATTCCTCCCCCAGAGAGCGGGGGAGGAATGTTGAGCCACGGTCAAAAAGTCAAGCTTCATTAAAGCTGGGGACGCTTATTATAATTCTTCTGTACAGCTTTGGAGAATATACGGAAAAACTTAATATTTCTCTTTCCACTTCAATAATCCACTATTGTTACACATCTCGAAAGTACAGGTTTTGGTATACAATAACCAAACCATGTCTAGTCCCCTCCTAATAAAGCTTCACCCACCTGCGCGTTAACTTGCGTCAGCGTCGGCAGTTCGGTCGGTACCCATTGCGGCCCGTTCTCGTAGACGAATGGGCCGCGATCGCCGCGAACAGCGACCGGTCAGTTTCGCGATGTTTACGCTGCCGCTTTGCAGACGCGCAGGTGTGGCTACACATTTGATCTGGCCGGTCGTTATAGCTGTATTAATGTTTGCAGCTGACGATGGTGTGCGTGGAGGCGACGTCGCTAACGTTCCGGTGCGAGAGCGCGGGGCTGGCGGCGCGCGTGGCGCTGCACCCGCAGCACATGCAGTCGCTGCACCTGCACCTCACGCCGCTGCCTGACCACAAGGACACCTGGCCAACGGATGATCTGCAGGTACCACATGCATCATTGATCCGAGATAATGTCGCACGCACGACACTCGTACGCATTTTCATTGTTTAACTATTGTTTTTTTTTTTCATGTTAGCGACGTGCTAGTTATTCGCCTGATGTTAAGCGTCTCGGCCACCCATAACAGTTGCAGTGTCAGCCAGAACTTTAAATCAAAGTTTCGCGACATACTGCATTGTCATGTCATGTCTCACAAGTATTGTTAGTATACGACTAGTGGAAAAATTTCGAAAAATCTAAAAATAAAACAGAATTCAAAAATCCAAATCCATTTAGCAATCTTAAAACTGTTGCAGTTCTAGGCTTTTGTTAATGTTTTGTGTTTTGGGTTCCATACTCAAAGAGTAAAATGGACTTTATTACTAAATTTCCACTGTCCATCCGTCCGTCTGTCACCAGGCTGTATCTCATGAACCGTGAAGATAGTTGAAATTCTCACAGACTACATATTACTGTTGCCGCTATAACAACAAACACGAAAACTATTATTTAAATCGTTTTTATAGATAATGGTACGGAACCCTTCATGCGTGAGTCTGCTCACAACTGGCAGGTTATTGTACCTTTGCCAGCACTACTACACGAATGTGGGCACATTCAAATCCTGCTTAATGTTTGTGCCACCTTTATTATAAGTACAATACAATACAACAACTCTTTATTATACAAACTTACTTATTACGTTTACTTATTAAGGGGTACCCCCTTAATAAGTTTTACTCAGCGCGGCAAATTCAAATTTTCTAGCGTTTTTTGCCAATCATAGCTTAATTACTCTACGAGATTACATGAAAACTGATTTTGCGCAAGTAAATAGAATGTATCAACAAAATAGGATTGAAAGTATCACCTAGATATCACTAGTTTAGCAACAAATGGATATATCCTGAAAAATCAAGATGAAATTTATTTATTGACATTTGTTGCTAAACTAGTGATATCTAGGTGATACTTTCAATCCTATTTTGTTGATACATTCTATTTACTTGCGCAAAATCAGTTTTCATGTAATTAAGCTATGATTGGCAAAAATCAAAAGAAAATTTGAATTTGCCGTTTGAGTGAAACGTTCCACCTTAAGTACTTGTGTGTGTTGTTGTGTGCGTAGGTGATGGAGAAGTTCTTCGAGTGCCGCGTGGCGATCCCGCCGTACCGCGCGACCGCGCTGCACGGGTGGGGGCGCACGTGGGGCGCGCCGGGCGCCGCGCTGCCGGCGCTCGTGGCGCTCATGCGCGCCGACCTCGCGCCGCCCGCGCCCGCGCTCTGGGCGCTGCAGTGGGCGCTGCGCATCCCGCCCGCCGCGCCGCCCATCGTGCCCGCCGGACAGCCCGCCGTGCTGCTAGCTAAACACAAGATACTCTTCTTTGTGAGTAAACCTTGCTCTCAAACGCGCTCTGGACGCTGCCGTCGTGCGTGACTGCTCGCCAACCCGCCGTGCTGCTAGCTAAACACTAGATGCTCTTCTTTGTAAGTACAACTTGCATTAAACGTGTGTCGGGCTTCATTCTTCCTTCGTAAGCTCTGAACGCTGCCATCGTGCTCGCTGTGCTATTAGCTAAACATGAGATACTCATCTTTGTGAGTATAGCTTACATTATACACGTCGAGCTCTGGACGCTGCCATCGTGCCCGCCGTGTTGTTAGCTAAACATAACATACTCTTTGTGAGTACACCATGCATTTTACGTGACTGTGTCGTCTCAAGCGTGCTCTCTACGTTGCCATCGTGGCTGCTCGACAACCCGCCGTGCTGTGAGTGTTTGTGTCGGGTTTTATCTGATGGACGCTCCAGTAGACATGGAGCATCCCGCCCGTCGTGCCCGCCGTGCTACTAGCTAAACACAAGCTTACATTTGTGTCGGGCAACGAGCTATGGAGAAAGCTATGCTCGGCGCTTCCTTGCGAGATAAGATTCGGAATGAGGAAATCCGCAGAACGACTAAAGTAACCGATATAGCCCTTAACATTAACAAGTTGAAATGGCAATGGGCAGGCTACTTCGCTCGCATAACTGACAATCGATGGTGAAGAAAGGTTCTCGAGTGGCGACCACGAACCGGAAGGCGCAGCGTAGGCAGACCCCCCTACTAGGTGGACTGACGATCTAGTGAAAACCGCGGGGAGCCGATGGATGCAAAAGGCGAGCAGCCGCTCAAAGTAACGCTCTCTAGGGGAGGCCTATGTTCAGCAGTGGACGTTTTTATGCTGTTGATTATACATATACGTGTGTCAGGCTCTGGACGCTGCCATCGTGTCCGACGTCTTGTTAGCTAAACATTCTTTGTAAGTAGACCTTATGTTTTACCTGACTGTTTATTCTCATGCGCACTCTGCAGTACGCGCTGCCCATCACGATTACTGGACAACCCATCGTACTGTTAACACTTCTATGCTGCGCATCTCTGCGCCCGCCATACCAAGACCGTTATATTTTTTTCCGTTGTGTTATTATGGCGTAATAACTTGTAATTCTTCCTCCTTAGATCTGCCTGACCCGAGGCGACACGCAGCTAGTGCTACCCCTAGTATACGACATGCAACTGAATGTGACGCAGTTGGCGGACAAACAGAACGCTCAGCCTCACCTCATCGCGGTCAGCTTGCATCTCAAACGGTAAGCATAAAAAGACACATGTGACAATCATTTCATGAATTAAATTACATAATGTATAAATGCATCTACATTTATACATTATGTAATTTAATTCACTAGCATAAAATGAGCCCATGATAGTACATCATTTATAGATGATTATTAAAGAGTAAAGAGTGTAAAAGATAATATTTTTATTGAAAATTATGAAGATTGCTGCGGCGCCTAACGCAGTTGGCACGGATGACTTTGATACATTTAAACGTTTTTATACATTGTATGTACTAATTAAAAACAGTACTTTATTATTTTAATTAAATTTTGTATTGTAGCATTTGATTAAGTAAGTTATTCTATTTTTTGGAGTTATTATTATTAACAAACTAATGTGTTAGAATTCAAAAATTTTGGCCCACACGTAACCGGTATCAGGAGTACCTACTTTCAAAGGATCCTAATGAATTCAATTACACCCAGTATAACATATTTGAGAGATTTCGATTCATAATTATATTCAAGCCTTTCTGATTCAAAATAGAGGAAACGGGACACCCAATGTGTCTTTTATTCGATCCTGCTCTACCGTTTGTAATTTCGTATGACTTTGTCTCGTTTTGTTACTTCGCCCTCTGTCCGCGCAAGTGTGTTCCCGAGCTATCAACGGGCTCTATAATCTTTGGTTATAACAGTAGTCCGTGTTCCGCAGTTTCAACGAGTTCAACCAGTCCCACGCGGAGTGCACGCTGTGGCCGGCGGTGCGCGACCTCCTCACCAACTTCACGCTGCCGCAGGACGCGCCGCAAGCGCCCGCGCCGCCGCCCTCCTAGCTCGCCACCGTGTGCGGACCTCTACAGGTTATGTGAGGAAACACTCCGATCCCCGATGGACTATGTGTAAACTAACCTTTACAAGTTACTATGTTAATAAATGGAACCGTTAGATTACACTCGGATTTATGTTGGCTGTATGTAACTATAATGTGTGAAATTACTTTTACAACCGGATGGGCTTTGATGCTGTCTGTATGATTAGTGAAATTACTTTTATAAGTTGTGCAGAATTAGGATAAGTACACTCAGATGGCATTTGTATGTTGGCTGTACAATGTGTGAAATTACCTTTATTACTCGTTATCATGTGCCGAACTATAATTACAGGAATGGAGTTATTATGTTGAATGTATGATGAAATGAGTAAAGCTGTTGACAAATATAATATGTACACCTAACGTACGTAACGCGCGATTTTTAATCGATTGGCATGATCCAATGAATGGTGCGAGTACGAACAACTGGCTAAGCTGTACCAAACCTTACTTTAATCATAAGATATGATTTATTGATGTAAAAGGCTGCAGTTGGTAGATAGACGGAATTATTACGTGGACCCATCGTGGACCATAAACTAATCTCAAAATGTTCAATGTAGTTTTTCGACATCGACATCGGATTCAACGGGGCCCTTCTTGGAAGACTCACGTCACTGTTGTATAACTTTTCCATTCAATTGTGTTTAATCGATACGAGTTGTAAATATGTTGATAAAGTCAAAAACTCATAAATCATAATCGTAGTTATAAGTAATAGTTAGACCGTTATTTATAATTTTCTTGAAATCTGAATCTTTTAATATGTATTTAAATATATTGTAATAAAGTTTTTTTATGTTACTGCTGTGTTTTATTCAGATAATTATATAATCAATATTTTTGTTGGCAACAGAAGAAAAACCAAAAAGGATAAATTATTGATTAGATCAATATTTTTTTGTAAAATCATTAAACACTGCTTTGGTTCCGAATCAGAAAAATGTACAATCTTTTAATAGGGCGAATTCTGTGAATTTTATGTAGGGGTCAATATTTTTGTCATACGAGTACGATCGATTTTGAGAATTACGAAGAGGATGGTTCTCATGCGTCTTCTATAATCTATGTTCTAGTATAATAACTTGTTTTTTATTAATCTATGGTCAACGTCACTTCTGACGTAATTTCTACCAAAATAAATAATTTTGAAAACAAGCTTTGCAATATGTGAAAAATTGATTATATAATACTGTAACCAGTAGTAAAATTTAATGTACGATGACGGGAAGAAACGCAAATTCCTTAGAAACAATCCTTACATTTGAAAATAGAGACGTAAGTATAAAAGTATTAATCTGTTCCAGTTTTAGCCCAAGATTTTTGAGTCTTGTCTCTACCTTTTCAAATAAAGGTTTAGAACCATCTTAGAACTTGCATAAACTCATCATGGTGTGAAAAAGGTACGTTTGCATTCATTCAGCGTTTTTATATAGCAGTATACACTTTGCCTCTCAATCTCCCATTTTCAATGATTTCAGAGCCAATGGTCCGTGGTATGGTCTACCACGCACATTCCAGGAATGGACAATGCAACTGGTAACCGCACTAGAAGGCGCGATGCTGGTCGCCGGCACCTTCGACTTGGGTCGTTGGTGCTGGGAGCACTGTTAACTATGCATTGTAGAGTGGCTGCTTCAGCGCTTACTGGAGGAATTTGTAAGTTCCTACCCACATGAAAGAACTATAAAGAAAAGAGAAAGTAACATTAACCGTCATATGTTTAATTACCTAATCATCCTTGTCTCTTTTTGTTCTTTTGCCCCAGTTGTATTTATGCTGCTGTTGATACTGGCGGTTGTAACGTTAGCGAATCCTCTGCGCCACTTTGAAGTGTATCTTGGCCAATGGAGCATCAGTGGACCCGGCCGTGCTTTTCGCATTATACCAATGCTCGATGGTAATATAAATCTACTCTTACTAGGTACAGACTCCGCGCAAACACACTTATAAAGAATAGATTGTGAATTTGTATATAAGGTAATTTCCGAAACTACCTACTAGAAATGTATTTCTTGGTCCTATGTTATGTCCAAATCGTATATCTGTTATTTACAACTATAAGGGCACCACGCGGATTTATCAGCAATTTGGCCGTTTTACCAAAGGATTCCCTAAAATGTTTCTTCAATTGATGTCAGCAAAACTAGTTGGGAAGTAGGGATAGTTTATCATACTTATTTTTGAAGGTATCGGCATAGCAATATGTATAAATGCGATAATTCGTGCCATTAACTGCTGTTCTATAGCTGCGATTGCTGGCGTGTACGTTTGGCATTCAGTCTCGGACGCTAAACTGCCCTTCACATACTGCAGGTAAATAAATAATAAACTCTACAAAATAATAATGGCAAATTATTATGTCCTCCATTATTCGATTTTATTTAGTTTTATTGATGTTTGGAGCCTTTTCTACCCTAGGGTTCTATTTATCAAGGGTTATAGTGATGGACGGAATAACTGCATGCGTTTACCAATTGTGCAAATCATATAATAATATTCTTTCAGAGACTTCGACCTAAAGGCTTACGATCCAATCATGAAGGATATGAAAACTGTGAGGTTACAAGAGGTAATAAAATCCTACCATATTTAACAAAAATGTATTTACATAACTATGTAAAATTCTTGTTTCAGTCTAGATTTTTGATGGAAACCGGTGTCTTAGAAGACGAAGATGAATACGATGTTACCCTTTCAACTACAATAGGGTTATCATTTAATGGTTGGAGGAACGCCACTGTTCGGTAATGCATGTAATATCTTAATATTTATTAGAGTTAATTTAAAAATAATATCTGCATGACATTTTAAATGCATAATTATTTTCATGTGGACTGTTACAGAAGAAGGTATGGATATGATGTAAACAAAAAGCGTAACAAGGAGCCAACACGTCAAATAGCGATGTGCCGTGAGGCTTACAAAGGGAACTACCCGGTTCTGTATAGTACTCCAGCCTATAACTTTTTTTAGTAAGTGTAAAATATTATTCTAACTCCATTTTAAATCTGACATGTTAGTAAATAACTGTTTGTTTTCAGCGTGGAAGTTGTTCAGTTACGCGATGATTATAATATAGGACAATTCAATGTACCGTTGGTGTTATCTGTTGTTATAGTTTGGTCCGTAATTTGGGGATCGATGATTTCTGAACGTATACGTCATGGTAGAGTAAGTAGAGACATGACGATTTTTGGCGAACTTTATTAGTCTTGGCAGTAGTCATCCTTAGTTGTGTGGATTGGCTTAAAAGCGAACGTAATACATAGCTAATTACATCTAGGTAATTTTACTTTATACAAGTTACAAAATGTTATCTGATTCTATTTTTAAATCGCTAACATGTTGGTTTCAGATAGTTTGGAACAACACGTACATTTGGTTTGTGATAATACCTGGCATATGGGTAGTAGTACTATGCATAGCTGCTGTATCTAGTGTGTCGAACACAAACCAGTCGTATAAAAAGGTTTTCCGTATGGGCGCTAAGGAAGTTCTTGCTGTAAGTTTTATAAGTTACATAAACATGCAATACTGTTTACAAGTTGTAAACTTCAAGCTTCTGCAAACCAGTTTTGCTACAGGACAAATTATTATTGAATTTCCGTTTCATTTTGCAACACAATACCCAGATTACCCAGCGTACCCTGTGTTGAGGTATTTTATCAAATGGTGCCTAATAATTGTACTAACGTCTTTAACTGTCGTTTTCTATATGGTATATGGTCCGTATGGTATATAACTTATTATTTGGAATATGACTACTCAGTAATTAGTATGCTCTGCAAATGAACAATGTAATTTCCAGGCCGTCTCTGATGCCTTGGAAGTAGCGCTGTACATTCATTCATTGAGCGTTGGCACAGAAATTATTTATGGAAAAGGATTGAATTACTTCGGTAATACTTTTTGAATTTTGTTCAATTTTGTTAAAATAGATTTCAATCGTTAGTTAAAAATGCATCTAAGAATTATACTATTTACTATTTAGGTATCATTACCAAAAAAATACTATTTAAATTATAGGCATATATTTAGATAGCACCAGCACTATATTATGTATTTGCGTCCATCTTTACTATAATTTTTTTTTTCGTTTATTACATTTCTCCCCATGCTGTCAAATGTAGTAGTGATGGGTAGTAAGACCAAATATTATAAAGCCCTTTGATAGCTCGTGAACATAATTTATCGTACAAACACGACTCACCTACGGGGGCAGGGGGCGAGGTAACAATACGAGACAGTCATACGAAATTACAAAGGACAGAGCAGGATGGAACAAAAGACACATTGGGTGTCCCGCTTCCTCTCGTAGGATTAGCAGTTGAAATAAACTACTAATTTTCGTACGACGAGAAGTTGTATCGTTGGTCAACTGGATTTATAGTCAATGAGTAAGACTAATCCCTGTATTCCAAAACATTTCAAAAATCCTTCACTTGACTTCCACTCAACTTTGAGGGAAACTCAAGGTACGTCGCGATCTTTGATAAGGGAAGTAAGGTCGCGACGTACCTTGAGTTGACAGTGGTAACGACTCACCCCCATATTCTAAAACGTTACCTCGAGCGAGATTACTCCACCTCGACTCAACCTCTAATTAACCTCATTTTTGTGTTTAGGTATTTTTAGTTGGCAATAAATAATCAACTTGACATTTCCGCGTTAATTTTTTTCAAACGAGAGAAGCGAAGCAACTGTCAACTCAAGGTACATCGCGATGTATTTTGAGTTTCCCTCAAAGTTAAGTAGAAGTCAAGTGAAGGATTTTTGGAGAAATGTTTTGGAATACGGAGGTTAGAATATGGGGGTAAGCTAGTAGGAAGGAACGGAATAACTCGATTATCTCGATTTTGTCAGCTTCCGGTCACATAGACCCCGCATTGAACGGAGAAAACGTGTGGCATTCTGCTTTGCTTCTGATTGTGTCTGCTCTACATTCTGCAGGCGCAGCGCTTTGCGCGCTTGTTGATTCTACTCATCTGATTGCAAAAGGCAGTAATCACATGGCAGAAAGTAAGCTTTTGGGTTTTCATTGCTTACATAAAGATGTAGTTGTTAATTTTTAAATTAATTTATTAGCATTAAATGTTTTACCTCCCTTTATGGAAAAATAAATAAATTTATCTGTTCAGGTACTTTGTGGATTTTACCAATGTACTCGAAGTGTGCCTCATTGGGCGGTTATTCTCATTTTATGTAAGCCTTTTTTGATTTGTTTATTTATTTTAAGTAGCAGGGAATAGAAGGATATACAGGGTGTAATTGAATTCATTAGCATCCATTGAAACTAGGTACCTACTCCTGATACCGGTCACGTGTGGACCAAAATTTTTGAATTCTAACACATTGGTTTGGTAATAATAATAACTTAATAAAATGGAATAACTTACTTATTCAAATGCTACAATACAAAATTTAATTAAAATAATGAAGTACTGTTTTTAAATAGTACATACAAGGTATAAAAACGTTTAGATGTATCAAAATCATCCGTGCCAACTGTGTTAGGCGCCGCGACAATCTTCATAATTTTCAATAAAAATATTTTCATTTACGCTCGTTACTCTTTAATAATCATGTTGTGACGATGTCATACACCTTCATCATCATTTCAGCTATTCACCTGCTTTCTTAGTTTTCGCATCAAATATTGGCCTCACATAATCTATATTTAAATTTTAAATTAGAACATTAGTCGCATTCTTTTCATTTTCCATACATTTTCGTCATTCTTCATTCCACCGCCGAGGCGGACAGTCCTCGTTTGTGCTTAACTAATTTTCATAAGATATCTGTTACTAACAGATTTAAGTGCTATTTGTACCTCAAGTTATATTGTTACTACTAGTTGTTCCGTAAAAGTTCAATCGGGAACAAGTTGTGATCTTATTTTCAGCATTTCGGACCATAATCACCTTAAATTATTGTTAAACGACACAATAAACCTAGTTCATCGAGATTTCTACAGTTTCATTCCATTAGCTCCTGATTTCCCACTAGTACCTACGTGTTCCCGTGAGAGTCCTCCCCTATCTGAGCTACCGGGAAGAAGCTTTGGGGGGACCTCCGGGACAATGTATAAATGATGTACTATCATGGGCTCAATTTATGCTAATGAATTAAATTACATCCTGTATAATTTTAAAATATTTTATTTTACAGGACGACAGCAATATTTAGCGGTTTAGTGTTTTCCTATATGACCGTTGCTTTCATATTACTCAAGACAGCTTTGCATATAATTTTTGAATATAAAGTAAAACTGGTGTAAGTATTTTTATATTAACACTAATTACGTACACAACACGATATAATTTAATTATTACCTTTGTTACAGATTTGTGGAACAAATTATCATCGCTACTTTAATGCTTACTTGTATGGGATTGAGTTTATTATATGCTACTCATGTAACTATTTTATTTCGTATATGATGCATTCGTATAGTTGCATGGCTCGCTACTTTTTTTCTACATATTTCTTTTACAGGGTGGCATAGCGCTGCTCGAAAGCGTGGATTCGTTAATGTCCGGCATAGCCGTGCCGTTCGTATGCTTGCTTGAGCTCTTTGGCTTGTTGTATGTGTATAGAGCCCGGGACTTCATTTCCGACATGAACATTTCTATGGAGGATACTCCATGCTCTACCCGTATGGCTACACAATGGCAGATAATACCCGTTATAACGCTGGTAACTACTATGTAGCCACTATCAACTATATTAGGTGATTAAATTGCAGACAAAGCCATATTAAGTTAATTTTTTGTTGGCATTAACCTAGTGTTTTTACAGATAACACTATGTCTGAAAGGGATGGCGCTGGCGCAGGCTGAATTCCCTATAGAGTCCATTAGCATTGGTGTTGCGCCGCTGGTCGGCGTTCTGCTGGCAGTGCCTCTCCGCGCCATTCACAACGCCATCGTATTCATGAGGCCCTCGCCGAGGCGCGGAACGTAGAAGTTTGTTACGAATTTGTCAAACTACTATTGCGAGGTATTGTTAAACTTTCTGTTTTAGGATCTGTATCAGTATTTCGTTGTTGTAATGAATAAAAAGCCTTCCGATTGAAAATAAATGTTTATTTTATCAATCATTTAAAATATTTATAAATATAGATCTTTGTACAATGCATTAACATGCGTACACATGATTGCTGATATAGCCATATTGAGACTCGCATAAACTTAAGAGTACGCAACTTGTAGTTAGAAATACGAAGGCGTATCGCATGAGCTGCGCAGACTGATGCCCTATTTACACTACACCGACTAATCAGTTTTACGTTAGGCATTCGAGTAAAATGTCCACCGAAAGCGACGTGAGATGAACGCTGGGCCTTAGCATGAAGCGTACATAGAATATTGCGTTTTTAATTATCATACAGTTCCGAACATTATGCCACAGCACATTTACGTCTAATGTCAGCAAATGCCTAAGCTCTACGTACGCTATATGACTTCTAACAATGGCAGACGGAAAACATTGGTACGACTACTTTATCCTAGTTCACAATTAAATTAAAATATCACAATATGTACAAATTATTCTCAAACTAAATCTCCGTAATATCAAATTGTTGTGTGACGTAGGCGGGAGTAAAATATATTTACTATCTACGAAAATATTTTACCGTCCCCAAACTGGCAACTGGTGACATGTAAGCCAACAGTAAACTTACAATAATACAAAGCTGTCGATTCGTGAATGCACAACCCTGGTATTGAACATTAATTACATAGTGAGCCTTGCTACGACACAAAACTTGTGCGTTCACGAAAAACATTTCATCGAGAACAGCATCGCGCTTCTAGTTGCGAAACCAAATAATAAAATACTCTCGATAGGCCGTCGACTTTAACAATTAATAATACTATCCAATAATTTATTAAACCTGCTCAATCAATTCCATCACTTTCAACGATACTAACGAAGGCACTCCTAGCACTCATTATCCAATACTCGTTCGATAGGCCACGCCCACAGTTCGTAAACAATTCAATTGTTACACTTTTATCTTAATTAGCACTGGTTTTAAAGAGTTTTGTTTAACGTCATAAATCTGGGAGCCGTTTATGAAACGGCTTCGCGACGACGCGCTCGGTGTTTAAACTTGTAACCGTCACCTGCGCGTGGTCGCTGGCAGAGTAGACAGTGGGTACCCCGTGCGGTGTTCCTCTAGTGCGGTCAGGCGCGGCGCGAGGTGCGGCGTCAGAAGCGGCGGAGCGCGGCCGCGGCGCCGGCGGCCTTGCGCGTCGGCTGCACCGACAGCGGCGCCACCAGCACCTCGCCGCCCTCCGCGCCGCTGCCGCTCGTGCCCACGTCCTGCAACCGACTAAACATTATTCACATGCCATCTGTAGATTCCTACTCTATGATAAGCGTATACAGTGGCATGTTATGGGGAGGCCATGTTCAGCAGTGGACATCTTCCGCCTAAAATATGTGATGTGTGTTGACCATCTGGTAAATCTATATTATATTTTCAAGACAGAAAACCTCGAGTAATGTGGCATTTTCTCATCAGTAAACCTTATTTAGATACACAGACGGATAATCTAAGAAATGCCATAAAACATAAATAAATAAATAACTGGACATTTCACACAGTGCCATCTAGCCCCAAACTAAGCAAAGCTTGTACAATAGGAACCAGATAACTGATAGAATACTGAGATACACACACAACGAAGAAGAAGTAGATATGCAATGTGCAAACACTTTAGGACCTAGAGTGTTTGTCTTTTAAAGGCTATCTCCAGAGCAGTTTGATGACAGTTACTTATAGAGGTAAAACATTTTGTGGTTGATATCAATTGCAGCGGCAAATACATGCACAAGTAAGTCAAACAACATGCCACCTCCTAAAATAGAAAAGACTGTTTACACTCAGTATTTCTGACCTCTTGGAAGTTGAAAGCACGTAGCCGAAGGAAGCAAGTGTGGGTGGTTGTATAGTAGCAGTATGTATATTGTTGGTGCCAGGGACGTTGAAGCGGGTCAAGGAGGGAACCTGCTCGCGTATCGACGCGCTGTGATTTGGTCAGAGCGCTCCGTTGTTACGGCACACAAAACAACCTAAACTTAAATCGGTCCACTGTAAAAATACCGTGCAAGGTGGCCACGTCTGTAATTCTGTACACCATCGTCAACCGAAATATGTCAAATGCTAAACTATAGATTGCCAGATGTCTTGCATCTAATCTACAGTTTTACGATTTTCTATGAAAATCTAATTGGATAAATAAAAACGAATCAAGTTTCAGCTAATAAGACGTGCTAAAAACAAATAAATTGTGTCACCTCTACACGTCGTATCATTGGCATCGGGTAGACTATTGCAAAGAAAAATTTGTTATTAGCATTATTGTAGAAGAAATTCGACCTGAATTCCAAATATTATTAAACTAGTAAACGAATAATACTCACGTTGATGTTGTTACAACTGGCGAGTTTCATCTGCGCGAGCTGCGAGGCGGGCGTGAGGTTGGAGGTCGAGCCGAACGGAGATATCATCGATGACATCGCGCGCTTCAGCTTCGACGGCGTCTTGTTGAACGATAGCGCACGGCCCACCTGCGCCACAACAATACACTCATGACACAAGCACTTCACATGTTCTACGAAAATATATTATGTTGAACATTTTCAAAAACCTTAAATCGTGCGGGGATCGATTCGACAAAAAATACAGTGCTGTATAGGTACAATCATGAATTATTTACATGGTATTTAGAAATGATATCAAGTAGATAAATTTAGCATTTTGTAATATTATAAATTAGAGTTACCGTGCTCGTGAATCTCGTGATGGGAGTCTTTAAAACCTGTGATCTATGAAATATGTGCAGCAGAACATGCCGTATCGTAAGAGCTTTAGAAAGTAACCCGAACTGTATGCTATAAGTTAGTAGGTTAGATGAATGCCGTACAGAAGAAACCAATTTTCACCAGTTAACAACCCATAACCGAGAAGCTACAGAGAAAATGATGAAGGACTACTATAATGCTTAAGTAAACGATGTCACAACGTCAGGTATGGCACGCTCACGAAACACGGTTACACACAAGTGATCAAAGCGAAGCGTTAATTTCAGACAGTCACTCCGACCCTCGACCGAGGCACAATTGCAATTTCATTCATCTCTAGCATCGCTACAGTGACGCTAATATATCACTCGATTATGAAGCTGGTAATGAAAATCATCGACGACGAACGATAAGCATCGTACACTGGTTCCTGTGTCACGAATCGTGCGGAGGTTAGTGGGTGGGACGCGACAGCAACGAGACGAGACCGACATGTGAGGAACACAGGAAGCAGATGTATTAGTGCGGGGGCGGAGTGTGCGAGAGAGAGAGGGGTGGTGGCAGAGCCGCGTCAGACCTGTGCGAGTAAGTGAGCGCGCAATACCCATGTGTCTAGCAGCCCGGCGCCCGGCTCGGCGCGCAGGAACCCGCTCAGGCCGGCCAGCGCCTCCAGCTACAACACAACACTCCGTACTCGCGAACCGACCGACAGCCAACGCGCACGAGATACGATACGCATAGAACCCGATAGGACGCGTCTGCAACACCTTTCCTTCCACTCTAATTTATATACCTTTTGCTGTATTGGTTTTATTATGTACGACGCAGTCGAAGGTGGAGCACGTTGATAAATAAACACAAAAATAAATTTCCCACTTCCACTTTCCAGTATTATGTTTAAGTGCAGTGGCAGTTGGACAGCAATAAAAATATTCTTTATAGATCTTTTATTAACTGAAATGAGTTATAATTATGTAGCAACGTGATAAAGACCAAAATTGATGTGCACGTGTTTGTTGAGTGCGTGCGCAGCGTGCTTTTACGTGCGAGTCCGATCGTTATGGATTCTATGCGTGATCTTCTCTTCTAAAAATACTGTACACACTACAAAATACAACCATATATGGTAAATACTGTACATAATACCATAATAAATACCTACACCAAACAGTCTTATTAATTTGATTAGATAGCATGTTCATTGACAGCTAACTAACATAGGTAACCACATTAACACATCTACAACAAATATACCTTGTTTGGAAACAAGACGAGATGGAGTGTACACCAAAATCGAAAATTAAGTTCTCCGGTTTTTACAATTTAGAAAATAATGATTGTTATCAATGCCAGACCGATTGATTGATTAACATTTAGACTCAATGCAGACAGATACGGATACATGCCTTAGTTACACAGATGGCCGTGCCGACTGTTCCGACGATACTTGCAATGGCATATTGTCTCCAAACGTACCAATAGACATGGTTATGCATTTTGTTATTTCTATATTTAAAGCTAAGCTAAACATCTAGGTTTTATTTTTCTAAGACATGCGAATATATTATACTGTATTTATCATTTGTACAACTTTTATAAACATTTATGATATCATATCATATTTATAGAAGACGCATTTCGTGATATTTTTGGTAAGGTATCGTAATCGGGATTATGATAAAGAAATAAATGAACGTAACTACACGATGTCTGTAAAATAAAATATCATTATAACATAAAATCTACAAAATACGTCTTGGTTTGTGCTAAAAGTGTATGTTATAAGATTATTATAGTACTTAAGTACCTGACTTACCTTAATTTTCGTTCTCGCAGCAAATTTGGACATTTTTGAGAGTGTACTTAAAGCGAGGTCGCTGGTGTCGATAGCAAGTTGGTGAGACTCCAGGCAAACTAAGAATTTGTCCTAGAAAAAATAGAAATCAATAATGTAGAAATTAACTACCCAACCTCAAAACAAAACCAAACCCAATAAATAAAATTTAAAAAAAACTTCGCTCTTTTCAGGCCGCAGTCAACATACTGTTTTTGTTTAATGATAGGAAAGCTAATGAGAAGCTTGATCGCTTCTCATTAGTATCAGCAGTATAGCTGATCAGTATTAGAACCACGATTGACTATATTTTTAAAGCTACTTTTATTTGCCCCGTTAGATTTACTTTTGACCACCAACTCTGCAACTAAACATATCATTACTACGCTATACACATCTCACACATCATCATCATCATCAATGCGTAGTACGTTCATCGTTCACACTATTCAATCATACTTTTTATAGAGTTGTGTACTCACAGCATCAGCTTTGCAAACTGTGTTGGCCATCTGTCGGCACAGCTGGCGCAAGAAGTGCGACTTGTCGACCGTCTCGTCGGTAATCATGAACGAGTACAGCTTCTCCTTCAACTCCTGGTTGTTGCGACACATCACCGCGAACACGTTGTGGCAATCTGGAAATTGATGAAAAACAGTCAATAGATGTCGCTGCAAAAGCCAGTAGGACAAGCAAGTAGTTGCTTGTTCAAGTCTGTAGACCTACGACTTGCAACTCGCAAGAGCTAGGTCGTTTAAGCCTAATCTGACACCCATTGAACCATCTAAGGAGCTGTCAGGATAGGATCTGCCTTTGTATTTTACCTGCTGGTTTGTTTGTTCCCATATTCCGTGGCTGGAGTCTCTGACTGCTACTTGTATTTTTCCGCATCCCACTTTATGGTGACTTACAACCGCTAATCATCTTATACGTACATTAGTCAAGTAAATCATGCTAGACTAGAGAAAATCCCCTTTTCTACCATTATGTTGGAAGTGTAGTGAAAGTGAGAAAGCTACAGAAATCTATGCTCTTCTTTTATTATCAAATCAAGCTTACCTTCCGCCTCTCGAATGTCGACGACTCGCTTCACCGTGCTGAGCGGCATTAGCGATATGTGTCTGTAAGGCTTGCTCGATCCTATCCGCATTGTACCCGTGCCGTTAGTTGGACTTTTACTGTTGAAAGCCTGGGGCAGAACAGGTAAAAACATATTTAAAGATGTGGTGGTATTAACTTATGTACAAAAGCATAAGGTATATTTAATTTAACCCGAGCTTGGCCATGTTTTGGACACCGACTAGGTCTCTTCGGGATTTAAACGGCCTAGGCGGCGGTGGACAAGTTGATAGCTTATGCAAAAGATTGGCCTACACAAGCATTATACAGTAAAAATTGAAAAAAAATGTATGGAGCAGTGGTACATTATGAGCTGCTTTACACAACAGGAATAAAACAAGTTGTGTATTGTATTAATTCGGTAATGTTTTAACTAAGTTTTATATAAGTAAGTGGCCTGTTGAGAAGTAATGCATGAAACTCACCCTAGATCTCTTTTTACAAACTTCCATTGTGTCGGTGAATAGAAAAAGCACTAAATGATCCCCTCTGCCGGAGAGTTCTTTAGATAGCTCCACTACTTCGCACCGCGAGACGAACGACCGGTGTGATGACACGAGATGCGCCTAAAACAAAATGTATTACACCCATATAAATCTACGTTGATAACTATGTATTAATCAAAGATTATAAAGCCCGTTGATAGTGAACATAAGTTCTCGTACAAACACGACTCACCTACGGGGGCAGGGGGCGAGGTAACGACAAAGTCATAGGAAATTACAAAGGACAGAGCAGGATGGAACAAAAGACACATTGGGTGTTCCGCTTTCTCTCGTAGGATTAGCAGTTCAATTCGCTACTAATTTTCGTACTGGGGAAGTTTCACTAGATTTATAGTCAGTGGTATAAATAAATCTGTTGGTAATATCGTTAAATGTGTGTCAATCTAAATTAGTAAGCATGTAGCTATATCTAGGTTCTAGGTAGCTTCTAGGTAGACAGTACATTATGAATAAGTAAGTTGGCAACCATGTATATCTAGTTATCTAGGTTGGTAGCCATATTAGCCACCATGTACCTAAGTAGTGTGAGGTATAATATTTACCGGGCACTGTTCGATATCGTTGTATATGTCGAACATCTGCAGCTGGCCCTCCGTTTTGCGCTTGTCCTCGTTGATGTGAGACATCACCTCGCGTAGTCCCGCCAGCGCCTGCACTAGCGCCGCGTGGTCAGAGTTGTTCTTATGTGTGTGCTTCATTATATCTGGAACACAATACAATGCGATCAATAAACTTAACAGAGTTAATCTCATGGAATGCATTCTAAAGTGTAAACCATACTTCTTTAAATATATCTACGATATAATACGTAGGTCTTAAAATTTTAGCAACCAGCGGGATCCCAATATTATGTTACGAGATATGCAAAACTCAATTTACCGCCGGCGCTGGCTCCGTTTTCAAATCGTATGGAGCCAAATGAAAATGCGAACGTAACATTGTTTTTTTTTTTAAAACAAAATACCCTAGTTGGTCAAAGCTGCCATTACTAACTTTCGTTAAATGAAAATGCATAATTTATCAACTTACCATCGAGTAATAAACTAATACTAGGTAATCGCTGCACTGGTCTTATTAAAAGTTCCTGTAAGCTCTGTCTGCCACACTCGGGTTTTGTTTGGCAGATTTTCAGGAATGCATGAAATCTGAAAGCCAAAAGATACTTACAGATTATGACAATAAAAAATTATACTAACAGATTCATAGAGATTAGAAATCCGACGAAAGTAAGTATTTTTCTATCTAAAGATGTTTCTATCTAACATACCGTCTCTCCACGTCTTGAAAGAAAAGAAATAAAATACATTTATTCGTGACAGTAACACACACAGCAATACACTACATAAATGACATTACAAAACAATATACACACAAACAGAAGCAGTGCCAAGCAGTGCAATGCTGCATGGTGTCACGAATGGGCCCCGACTCAGCAATATATAATTACCTTGGGTTCTCACGGTCGCATTGTTGCAGCATCTCCTTGGTATTTTCAAAGAAATTGACAAACGGCGGGTATGCTTTGACCATGTCTGGGGTATACTTCAACACCAGCCGTCCTATGCTCATTTCCTCGCCCCAATGCGCTTGTGTGTAACGTAAATCTTCTAACATCCGTCTAAAAAGATACTTTCATTTAGTTTGATTGCATCAATATTTTCTGCACTTCAAAGCAATTGGTGTAGAAATAAAAACCAAATGTAAGCAAATAACACAAAGTCAAAGTTTTAGGGACGATACTATATAGCAAAAATAAGATACATTACTCACTGGTGTAATTCATAAATAGGCGGTAAGTTTCCAAATATAATTTTTAATTCTGTGTTATTGAGCAATGCTTGGTTTTTGCCGTTACTGCAGTCATCCTCTGCCATCTCTTCTAACGGTTGTTTGAACATCTGCAAAACAAAATCTCACTCTACTACAATTGTACATAATAATGGTAAATCCTGCAATTACAAGCGATTTTTCAGTTATAATTTCTTCACAGGTTGAAAGTTGGCAGTTTGCGTCGCATAGATCTCAGCGTAATAAATAGGAAACGGGAGTCTTGGCGGGAACGCGGAAAAGTTCACGTCGTTGCATTGTATTATTTTTCAAAACTTTTGCTTTTTCCAGTGTTAATGTTTAAAATTGATGGCGTTTTACGCATTAAGTGCTGAATTACGAGCATGAGTGTGGGCAAGTGATATAATGTGGTGAAACGTGATTTTTTGTGTTGCTTCCAAAACTCCATAGAAGCTTCTAGTAAAGTTGCCACCACTTTGCTGGAGCATGACTTAGGCCTTCGTTCTCTATATCCGAGTAAAGTTCCGAGCTGGCTGGCCAGTGAGTAATAATGATCGGGACGTAAAGGCGTCGAGTAGTTCTTCCCAGTTTCACGAACGAAAACAGTTTCGATCAGCTACTCGTTGGGTAAAAATTTAGGGTGATCTGTAGCAACGTCAACTGTTCATTTCGTTCGTTCAATAGTCACCCTGACCGCTGTCAGTGACGCCATTTTGGGTTCGTTTTTTATTTTTTTTGACATGTTTATGTGCCAGCTATATGCTGTGGTGCGGTAGATGCCCTTCAAAGAGTATTTATTCCCTACCTAAAAACAGTAAGTAGGTAAGGATTTACCTTTACAAAAAAAGGGTATCAACTAATTAAATTAATGTAATGAGGAATGTAATACGAATTTAGATTACATTGTTTAGTTCAACGGGAAATATAATAAGTAATACCTATAGGTACCTGAAATATGGTTTTATCTTGACGCAATAATAATAATTAAAACAACACAAAACAAAAATATCATAATATTATATAAGTATTTAACATATTATAATTGAACAAAAACTTTTTAGTAGTCATCATCATCATAATCATCAGCCTGAAGACGTCCACTGCTGAACATAAGCCTCCAGTATCCATCGGCTTTCCACGGCTCTGAGTGGACTGTTTTACTAATTAAATACAATGATTTCTATATTCATAACTATCTGATCTCGAAATAGAAACAGGAATTAGTCGATGTTTTTATAGCAGTAGCGTAATCAACAGGGTTAGTAGTTTACAGTTCCGTAGATCTCAGTATTTGTGGCATGCAAACTGTAATAATAAATTACAAACACATGCGAGCTTGCAACAAGTTTTGCTATAGCCGTCGGTTAACCGTACTAATCGGCAGCTGATGTGTCCTGTAAGTAGCAGCCTGGTTTACGGGTCGGCTAGCGCTACTCGGACATTCTGAAATTCGTTACTGCAGTTACAAGTGACATTACGTGGTGGCTAGCCAACTCGGAACTTTACTCAAATATAGAGAACGAAGGCCTAAGACTGGACTATGACTATGACTAGGACAAGACTTTGCGCAAAATATATTATAACACGATGAAAATATAATACTTGACACTGGCTAAATACACTGTGTAGAGCCAAAATATAAGAAAAAAAAAATAGGGAACGTACCGTAACTATCGTGTGCAGTATCCCGACGTAATTCGATTCCGTCTGTAGTAGTTCCATGAATACTTGTTGTCGCGGGGACATAAGTTTTCGGACTACAGTGTCGGGAACCTCCGATTCTATTAACATAAACACATTTTGATGACACACGAATACCTTTGAAAAAATATTATGTTTTGTAACTGGCAGATAGGGAAATTGGGAATATCGTAAATAGCAACACTAGAGCATCTCTCAAATGATATTTAGTAATATCCCTCAATGACGAAAAACCCATTGGATGACATTAATTTGCATATCAATAGATGAACGTACGACATAAAAAAAACGTACGACAGTCGTACGAATAACATTACTTAAGTTGCTGGAGCAATTATTTAAAGTGTAATTCAAATCAAAGCTTAGTTAAGTCTGCTCCACCTGGTGAGATAGTAGCGAAACTTTTAGTGCAAAGGATCTGACCTTCAAGCAGCTGCTTGCCATCCGGCGAAGGCGTACAGTCCAGTAAGTTCCCGGAGAGACTGAGTAGCACGGCATCGCCGACGGAGGACCTTCTCTTGTGTAGCGCCGCGTCGCCGCCCCGCAGCTTGCGCTTCCTGAGCCGCTGCAGCTGCGAGGGCGTGCCGGCGGGCGCGGGCGCGGGCGCGGGCGCCGGGCTCGCCGCCTCCTCCGCCGCGCCCACCGACGACCGCCGCGATACCTCGTCTAGGTACTGTTGGGTTTTTGTTATTTTTTTTTATTGACAACCCCAAAGTTACATGTCAAAACAAAAGAAAAACATCGCAATTACGATTTAACAGTTCATTCTGGTAATTTATTTATAGTATTCTTCCAAACTGTAAAAGATGTGCTCCAATAGAAACTTTTTTAAACGGGCCTCGAAGGAGCCGGTGAAAGGTACATCTAGTACATTTTTTGGCAATCTATTATAGATAGAAGAGCCCATTATAAACAAGGACCTTTCCGACTCCCAGTCATAAGCTGTCCAAGCTTATGACTGGGAGTCACAAGGCAATCTTTGTATTTATTACTCCTCAAAGCCCGGGACAGATTAATGCCTCTACGCCGGAACAATTGAAGGTGCGTATGGGTGTACAAATATAAATGAGTTCACAGGGCAGTGGAAGGATCTTGAGCTCTTTAAACAAACCCCTGCAAGAGACGTTCGTTCGGCACGCCTACTATTGCGCGCACCACTGGAATTGGGAAAGATTCATAATGCAACCTGTTTATATTTCACCTTTTACGGGAAGTTAGTTGAAAAAGGTAACCTGTACGGCGCGGCGCTCGTCGATAAGCCCGCGCCTAAGGACGATCGCCGCGATACCTCGTCTGGTACTGTTCAAAGGTTGGCAAAGATTGATATAATTATGCAACCCCCAAATAAATTAATTGTAAGTTTAATTGTGATATATTCATACTTAAGGAAGTAGGTTGTACGCCGGTAGATGTCCACTGCTGAACATAGGCCTCCTCTATTCTAATTTTAGTTGTTACGTCAAATTTTTGATGAAAACCACAGAATGTTGTTTCCTGACTCGCATCATTATTTTTTAAATGGGAAGAGTAACCTTTCAGTAATTTTTATGTGAATAATATCACCCTTTTATTTTTGGCATTTTTATCCCATAGCGCAGTGACATAGTAACAAACTGGAGTCAATTATTGAATGCGTGTTCGTCTGTTAATGTTTCTAGCATAGAAACATCAAAATACGTAACAGACAATTATTTGACGCATTTCATTGTACAATTTTGTACATAGCATCTCTAGGAAATACAATGGACACATCACATTCGCTATTTATTATTAAGTACTAATTTTATATTTATGTCCATTCAATAAAATACTTACATCTTTAAAAAGATAATCCCTTTCATCTTGAGCCTCCTCATTCTGCACGGAGGCCCAGAACCACTCCGCCTTGACGACGTGCACCCTCGGGGAACATTCCGGCGCCAACACTGTGCTGTGCTCGTCGACCACCTGCGCATCATGTCACATACTAAACTATCAACTTAATTACTACAGCGCAGCGAGATATCCTCCACCTCCAAATATTAAAACGATTTCAAATGCACGCTTTATACATAAGTATATTAATATAGCGCAATCCTTTTGTGCGCGCCCTAATAAGCAGCTACATCATTTTGTGTAGTTATTTCTCGTGGCATGCGTTCGAGACCAATTCGAAGTATAGAGGGAACCATCTTTCGGCGTACGCTTTCTACAAAGTCAACTTCGACCGCCTACAGATTGAGCGATGGATATTGTTTAGTAAAACTGAATAAAATGGTGTTAGTACCGGCAGCGATATTCCATGGCATTGCGATATGGCGCGGACGTCACGGGTGGGAGGCGTCGAGGCGGGCGGCGGCTGGTCTCGCGCGGGGCGGGGCGGGGGGAGCGGGACGGAGAGAGGCACGGACAGCGGGACGGAGGGAGACGGGGCGAGCGTGGTCGCCACGCGGATGTGTCGCGGGGACGGCGCGCTGCAGCCACGTATCTCTGCGCCGCCGCAGATAGAATGTCTATGCGCTCGCAGCCACACGCTCTGCGGAGTCTTGAACACAGCCGATTCGTCCAACTCGTCCACGTCAGCGTCGGCATCTCGCCCCGGTGTCGTCAGGTTGGTACTGTCCACCGTATCCACTTGTACCGGCGATATATCCAAGTGCATATCATCCAGATCTCTCTTCGGAGTAGAAACGTTTTTGAGCTCTGGAGGAAGGTGGCATGCGTCCACCTCCACCGTGTTCCTCTCCGCCCTCTTCTCGTATTTCTTCTTTCGTTCGCTTCGGAATGAAGCCGTGAAGGATTTGACGCTACGTCGCAGTTTCGATGCTGATTTCACAGTTTTCGACGCGAACGAGATATCGAAGAAGCCGGATTGCTTGCTGGTGTTCATGGAGCAGATGGACGTGTTGTCGTCCTCTCTGATCGGAGACGAAGTGGACGCTATGAACTCCCCGGCGGGGTCGGTCGGTTTTACGGTTTCCGGACTCACCGGTTCCACCACGATTTCGCCGGAGGCCTTTGCTACCGCCTCTTTTTTGGTTTTCTTGAATATTGCTGGTCTGTTTTTGAATTTGAATGAATCTTTTATCTTCAGCCTTTTGATAGATTTCCAGTTACTATCCTCGCTTTTATCTGGAGATTGATTTACATCTATTGAACTGACTAAAAAGTTGGAGTCTGTTGAATTTCGGCTTCTTTTCTTCCCCGAAGAAATGGTTGTTGTAGATTGCCGTAGCTCTTTATTTCTAGTGGTATCGGGCAATAGGAAGCCGGGTTCTTCCTTAGAATCTAAGTCGCATAGGCTTTTCGTTAGAGAAGAGTGCAAAGATCCAGCCTCGGTTAGGCAATCGACTAAATTAAACACGTTCATGGACTTATTTCTAAACACCTCCCTCTTGTCCTTGAGATTCACTCTAATTGAGTCTTGAAGAAGAAGCGACATGTCCTTGTTTTCTTTGCCGCACATTTTATACTTTCTCAACTCTACGTGATCGACGTTGGTCGGAGTGCTGGTGTTGCCATCGTTCATTTCATCGGGCGAGTTTCCTACATAGGTAATACTGAAGTCGGCGGTTTGGTCCTTGGATGGGGTTCGTCTGTCCGTGAGGCAATCGCGAGCTTGTTGCATGCGGTGGTCGAGGTCGTCTCTAACGAGTTGGTCGCACGCGTCCTCTATTTGCTTGGAGGGGCTGGAGCGGCAGCCCGAGAGACGCGCCGAGAGCCGGCGGTACAGGGAGCTCTTGGGGGTGGACTGGGAGCGGGTGGGAGTGGGACGGGAGGGCTTCGCGGAGGTGGGCGTACTCGGCTGGGGGGAAAGGATAAGCGAACGACCGAAAGTCTCCCCATTGGCCATTACCTGAAACATGTGTGAACACACCACGCAATGATGTAATGAAGCCATTCCAGTACAGACATGCACGACGATAATTTAATACTATCGTGATAGAGCTAGCTAGTTAGACACAGAAAAAGCAGACTGCCTAACAAAGATTGTAATTCTGCAGCGTGATGTATAAGTACGTTTCTTGATATGTGAATAGTTATGTCGCAAGAGAATAATGGTTTTGAAAGAGTAACTGGAATCAGTAGTGTTTACAGTACAACCCATTTAAGAGATAAGAGGAGCTAAGGACAGTACACATGAGCAGATATATTACAAAGCATATAGATATTTTACACAACACATGTGACAAGGTGAAACGTAAACATCACTAAAATGGTGTTAAGTGACTGCGACTACGCAAGTTGTGTAATGTTCGCACAAGCGAATGAATTCCCCGTGATAAGTGATCAGTGGACTGATTGAAAAGCACTATTGCTACATGTGGTGAACATAAACATGACGTGACAAACAATGGGTCGACTTTGCGTCGTATGGTACCGGTTAGGGACGTGGGGTGCGATTCCAGCGTCAGCACTAAACTACGATAGATTTTGAATACTAAAGAAGTATGACGACCACCTACGACGAAAACATAACAAGGCAATAATTCTTTTCAATTGCAAATAAGTGTGAAACACGCAAATTTGAGCGTGTGTGTAATATCCTTTTGTTTGATTATGAAACGTCAAAATGCTACTGACATTGAGTCGCAACTCGAGTTGTAATCATTGTTTGCTCTTGTGAATTGCTAAACAAGCAATAACTGACATTGAATGTATTGCTAAATATAATGCAGGTGCGGAAGAGAATTAATAGGTAGAGCATACATTACAGGGTAATAAACCACCTAATATACCAGCAAGTAATCAGTAACGTCTACATACTACAAAGTAACCAAGAGTGATTTGTGCTCCCAGGGGTGCTACGTGCATGCTGACTTCATAATGCTATAATTAGTAGCTAATATGCATAATGTGGCGAAGAGTATAAATAAACAAATATGTAAAATATTCAGGAGGTAAACGTTCTGTAATAAAGTTGTACAGGACAACTTTGATGTTCCTTGTTTCTTTGTATAAACGTTTCGACTATTTCCGAGTGCGAGCCGTAGCTGCACGCGGTTCGAATTGGCTGTAAACGTACGAAACGTGCGACTTTAAAATGTCGAATGTAAACATTCGAGTTACGTAATGTCCAAGACCTACTTATTCTTCTATTTAGTTCTGAAAGCACTGAATCCGAACGGTACCGTTGCGCCAGACAATCGATCGAGAATAGCTACGAGACCAATCGAAATGCTTCAAATACTTTCGACGTCTGAAAGATATAGATAAATTACGTAGGTTATGAAGCCGCGATATCCGCGCCGTGTCGTGCGGGGATAGTGTTTTCAGAGCTCCATAGCAATGTTTGGTAATAAAGTTAGAGACAAAGTACGGGTTGACTTACAACATGCGTGCAGTCGGAGTCGTCGAGCGGGCAAGTGGCACCACCGTTGCTGGCGAGCACCTCGGCCATATGCTGCGTCTCATCTTCAGGGAAACCCACAAAGCACACGCGAGCGCCAGCGAATACTTTCAATTTGTGTTCTTTCTGTAACCAAGACGTATGCCTAATGAAATACATGTATAAACAGTTATTAATGCTGTAATAAGCAGAAAATGCATTAGTTTCAGAATGACAAACGCAGCATAATGACGTGTAAGCTTGATAGTGAGTGATTATTGCTAAATCAAGGCGATTGTAGAATTCTTAAATACACATTAATTTTACCAAAATGTTACTAGAACGCATGTTGTTTTGAGCAGGTGACGGCAAAAGAACTAGCATCGCATATAATATTCAACGTAGCATCTGCAACTTGTCTTTCTTTACATCTAATTTGGCAACTTCCTGGGGACGACCTCTGAGTTTGGCCGCAGGAAATACACGTTAGCTTTTTGACACACTTCATTCACACCCATTAAGATTGACAGTATTGCTTCGGAATATCAATAGGAAATATTTAGCATGTGCATTTTAAAGTGGTCAATGGTAACGCTTATTTAATGTCGTACTTGTCAAACTGTTTATAACAGCTCTTAGAAAAATATTACAAAACCAATTTTAACGCGTATAACACCAGTACGTTTACCACCGTATATGCTAAGGCTAAACAATATAAACCAAACCGGAAAACCTTCGACGGTTGTTTTCGTACTGATGTCATACATAATTTAATTTGGTTTTAATAAAGCTAACAATATGGTTAGAGAAGATCCTCGATTGTGTCACGGCTCGATATATTTCAGGATAAATATTTCATAATAATAAATTAATCAACATTTTTCACGCAACATTGTACGTATTTATAGGGATATCTCAGCATTAAATTGTGTCACACTTCAACAGTATAAAACCAATTTACCAAAATAGCATTGTATTTTGATCAATAACTATAAATAACAAAACAAATATGGTAAAAGAATATGGCTACACAATAACAAATATGGCTCAAGACTTTGATTTGGGTTCGTTAACCTCTAATTAGTTTATCGGCCTCAAATATTTCAATTAATAAAGAAAACTATACAAACAGACTAGAGTAGCATATTCTGATAGCATTGTATAAATTATACTAAGCATACTGAATGACGGTAAAATCACCCCAAAGCGTATTAAAAATATCGCAAATGTCTACGAATTTTCTGATTCTTGAACAAGTCAGTTTCCTGACAATGTTTTCCTTCGCCGATGTAAGAGCAAGTGTAAATTCCACACATAACCTGAAGTCATGGGTGTGAGCCGAGAAGGATGCGAACCAGGGTGCATCGGTTTGAAACTCGCACGGACATCAGTCCTACGCTCACAGGGAGCACATAAAATATTCTGAGATACAAGAATAACCCTTTAGCTATAATTTATCAAGGAAGGGAAACTGCGGACGGCAAAGGAATGGAACACTTTACGTTTACAACGTCTATGTTTTCCAAAAAAATATAATCTAGGAGAATTCAAGGCGAAAGCGAATCGGTTCACTTCTAGACAAGCATGTTCCATCATCGACCGCGTTGTCACACCATCAGGTGAGACAGTAGTCAAAAGCAGGCAAAAAAATAACTTACAATGATCGAGTCTGCGGTGGCGCTGCACGCGGGGTCGTCGCGTTGCTCCCAGCACGCGTCGACCCACGAGCGCGCGAGCACGGGCAGACCGAAGCCCGAGGCATACCGGTACTTGTCTCCAGTAGCCGCGGCCGCGATCAGGTGCGTCACCTTACTCGACATATCCTTACGGATCGACCCGCCCATGTAGTGGATCAGTGTTATCAGGTACGTCTGTTGGAGACCAACGTTTGTGAGACTCTTATTGCTTATAAGATGTCATTAGATGACAATCAAATGCTACGGGCGCATGTAACTTATTTAATGTGGGATATGGACATTGAGAGCAGAGAGCAATAAGAGCTTCCTAAGATTGTCTCTTTCTTCACACCAAATTTCGAAATACTAGGTATATAGACATACCATCATCAGCCTGAAAACATCCGCTGCTGAACATACGTCTCCTTCATAGAGCACCACTTTGAGCAGCTGCTTGCCTCCTGCCTTCATCAGCTCCCAGCGGTTCTGACCAAATTGTCGGTAGGCACACCTCGTGGGTACCCGGCCTACGCTGGGTATACGGTAATACCATTTCATTTAGGAGATTCAATCAATGAGTGACACAGATCGTAGGTCGTTTAGTTAGAAACATCAATATTTTGACTGGAGCATCAAATTTTATTTAGCTTCCTTTAGCTGTTCCAAAAAAAAAAGACTGTAGATAAAAGAGAATACGCAGTCCACGCGGCATGGGGATGCCATTGGGAGCTGATTTTTATTATTCAAAATAATTTAACGAATTACAAATTTAGCTTTATTTTAATTCTAATGTTTCTAGTAAATCCACTCAGCCATTTCATCAACAATCATTGAGCAAGTATTAGTAGAGCAAGAAGAAGAGTATGGTAAGTATGAACATGTTTGTTTTAAATAAATTGTCCGTATCAAAGCGGTCTAGGGACGCCTCGAGGTCTAGTTTGAACCAGTTTCTAGTCAGATCTATATCTTATCAATCAACATTTAGGCTCCAATTGGTTGGTTAATTGTTTCAATGAAAACGAAACGAAAGTTTTATTGCGTTGTTGAAATTAGATCATAGCAAAGCTAGCTCTGTAGGTTAACTAAGGTAACTGTTTAAACAGAAGTGAATTAATAGTTTGTTTTTCCAACCCCATAAATTACCAAACCTTATCCAATTTCTAAGTATCACTATCTAAAAATGGAGTCAATAAATTAAATAAACCATTCGGAAACTGTTATGGCAGACACATTCCGCATCTGCATATGTATTTGAGTTTTTCATGAATGAACGCATGTGCCGTCGTTGATAGCCAATTTGTTGGAGGCCGCCCAACTGCCGCGTAGTATCATACATAGGATAGGTTTATAGGTGGGGCTTGAACGCGTTAGATCCCAGATACCGCGACTGGGCCCATGCCGAATTGCTTCATTGCGGATTTATGGAGGCCATACAAAATCAATTCCCGTGGAGCAGAGTGCTCATTTAAATTGATGGTTTCTCTAATCAAGATGTGCGGTTTGATGTGCAAAACACGCTTCGTAAATCAAACATAACATGGACAGTTTGGTTCATCATGACATCTTTCTCTTGCGAATTCCTTGACAGTATAAGGTGTGGTTTAACATTTTCCTGCAATATAGGATAACGGATCCATGTTAAATTGTGAGTGATATGCAATATAAATCATAACACCAAAACTCTTTTCGCTCGCAATAACTATCTTTAGATTCACAAATACACATTTCATAGAGCCCTTACAGAAGAAAGAAAGAAAGAAGAAAGAAAGGAAGAAAGAAAGAAAGAAAGAAAAAACATTTATTCCAAATACACACACACAATATCCTAAAAAACTAAAATAAATTATGTAAGTAATACTTATATAATATATAATAAAAAGATATATAAAAGATATTGTATGTGGTCAGGAATAGGCCCCGACTCAGCATACAACTGAGGCTGATGACTACAGCCTCAGTCACTGGTTTTCAGTTGTACAGCACTTACTCCCAATCCCAAGGCATATAATTATTATAGTCACACAACTTTCTGTAAGCCTTTCTGTTTTCTTTCTGTCAGCTTTCTGTTTGTGTGTCTTCTGTTCTTTGTGTTAAGATGACCACTCACATTTCTCATAAGAATTAAAAAAAAATTGTTCCAGAATTTGCCTCTATGGCATAGTCCTCCCGTCTCCACTCCTCTCTTTCCCTAGCTCTTTACATCCAGTCTGGCATAGATACAATTCAGTAGTAGATAGAGATAAGAATAAGGGACGATTTAAAAAAACAGTATACTTAAAAAACGCTGCATCATTGTTACACACGGTACTTACAAGTTCATCTTTCTTCCGGAAGCCAGAAAAGCAAATGACGGCGCCGCGCATCGCCAGCGAGTAGAGCGGTCGCGTGTTGGCCGGCGGCGGCTCATCGCGCTCCGCTAGCTGTAGCACCGCGGTCGGTCCCAGTACCCTGCCGGCAACGCAACACGATATTAAAGCTGTTTAGTATTCGGAGTTGGCTGAAGAAAAGCGTAGGTCAGGCATGCAGTGTCGCCGTTATAAAGATGCCTAAATGCGTGCGCCATTGATCAAAACTGCTGGAAAGGCCTTGCTGAGAAGGGGGCGAGTTGGCGCTTTTATGTTAACAAAGGCGTCAAAACCTTTAATGATTTTTCAAAGGTTGGCCTATTTTATTTTTATATTATTTTTGATTTGTACTGTTTGCTGATCCTAAAATAAATTAAAAAAATTGCGACTTGTCGACCTGGACGCAAAGCACTTTGTTCGTAAAAACTCGCGTCAAGCCCTCCTACGCTTATACTTGTCAAAAGTGCTGGTCAACTCTACTGCAGTGCATGTGATCGCATATTTGAAACCAAATTTGGTATGGCAAGCCACATTAGAGCTCAGTATATGAAAAGGTCGCCGTTGCCGAAAGTCGACAAGGAAGACATCATCATCACAATATTAAAACTAGTGTTAGGAACTTTATAAACTGTATTCGAATATCGATGCTATAGTGGTCCCGAAAAACTAGCTATGGATTATTTTTAAATTTGCGTGACCACTAAACTGATGTAATCAGCTATTGTATTGAGACTCAACACGACAGCAATAATTGGGACAAACTAAATAGGTATAACAACATAATTGTTGTAATTGCTTTATCATGCTGTGTATTAACTACATTCAATTTACAGCTAATCTTATAAACAGTACCTGCGTGGCATAAAAGGAAATAATAACAAGGTGCAGGCAAAAGACTGCTTCTTTTTGTACCACTTTTAATGGCTCCACTCTCCACAGTACCTACTACAATCAAGACATGTAAAACAAAATCCCTACTATAATTTATCCGAGACATCAGATATGTTTTAATAGAATGAATCACGATGTTTATTGAAGCGATTCCACTACCTGTCAAATTAATTCGTCGCAGTTCCAGCATTTCATAAGCAACTTCTCTTGGTTTCATTAATAGTTCAGGGTAAAAGGCGACACCGCTAATATTTTCAACAGAAAATCTTTAGTTTGACGTAAACGTACCGATAAAAATCATGGTCATGATTAACTTGCCTTCTCAATATGCCACATTTCAGTTTAATTAACGTCACTAAGGATTTATCCTTTATGATTTGACAGTTTGGGGAGCCAACTCCTGAACACTCCCAAAAAGGAGACGAGAAGATCGACCATGGCTTATGAAAATCGAATACCTACGTAATGAAAAGACGGACCAAACATATGTTATAATTATGTAGATATTAGAGACAGCTGAAAACAGCTACTTAGAAATTAAAACAGAGCTGAAAACAGACCGTAAAAAATTCCAGATGACAATACAATATAAACAACTATTTAAGTAGAGACAAATATTATGAATGCTATCATTTTGGTTTATTCTATTGCATTTTTACATTTAGAAATTGATCATGAACCTACTCGTTATTGCGATTGCAATAAAACAACGTTCGAATGGCAGATAAAGTATTGCCAATATGGATTGCGGATATTTTGACGCAACTGATATTCAAGATGTTCGTTCATAAATCATCTAAAGTAAAACAGCGCGAGAAATAGTAAAAAGCAGACGCAGCGCTACTATAAATCGAGCCGTAACAGAGATAAATACTCGTTCAATTTGATGTGATAATAAAAGTACTTTTCTTATCAACATATCAAAATGAAAACACCACTGTAAAATAACAGATCACCTATACTATACTAAACTAACACACTAAAAATTAAACAGTATCTATAACGATAAGTTTTACACTGAGATGTACGAAATAGCCGAAATGCTGCTGAAAACGATTTCCCCGATTGAAGGATGCATGAAGCAGTTTCTGTTTCTATATGCAATTAGAATCTTGGTATTACATCAAAATTTGAAGATGTGGTGTACATTTCAAAAACTGTCCTAGCAACAAAATAATATTTGGTTCGTGTTTTTAGAGTTCCGTACCTACAGGGTTAATACGGACCCTATTACTAAGGCTCCGCTGTCCGTCTGTCACCAGGCTGTATCTCATGAGCCGTGATAGCTAGACAGTTGAAATTTCCACAGATGATGTAGGAATTTCTGTTGCCGCTATAACAACAAATACTAAAAAACATAATAAATTAAATTATTTAAGGGGGCTCCCATACAACAATCGTGATTCTTCCGCAATTGGGCGAATTTTTTTGGGAATTTGGTACGGAATCCTTCGTGCGCGAGTCCGACTCGCATTTTCCCGGTTTTTAAAGTGAACTCTGTATCACCATGGCTATTGCAATGACTTCTTATATTGTACGGTGCAAAAGAATAGCAAATTTTTGTAAGTTCGGTCTGTTATTTATGTTTTGTTAGACTCGTACGTATTAACCTTGGATTCGCCTACTACTAGTTACAATAGTATAGTAACACGATCCGTGACATACTAGTTAAACCTTAACTACACCTGTGAAAACATTTAATGAGTCAGGGCACGCACGACTTGTCGCAGCACACTCTGCGTTTTCCCACAAAACAAGGCAAAAGACATTACGCCCGGGCTTGTAACAATACTATCGCGCGGCTTGATCAGCTAGAACGCAGATAACGACTGATAAGGTTGTATGATAATGTAAACAACATGTGCTTTGATTGTGCCACTCTATGATCTGCATTTGTTCTTGCGTCGTCCCTCGATCAGAGATTTCAATGTATGAAATGCGCGGATTCGGTCAAGGATGACACAATACGGTTTTCTGAAAACATAATTATACATCATACCAACCATACCATTTGCTTCGATTAGAAAAACAAACATAAAAAATCTAAGTTTTCCAATAGGAAACTTCTTGTATAAACAATGACACATTTCCTAAATTGGGATATTTATGAGAAACATAATGTTCTCGGAAACAATCCAAACACTTTTAGTTTTTCCGAAATCTAATAGATTCTAATGAATTGTAATGTTGCATGCAGTTTATAGTGAGTGAATTAATCTGTTCTCAGATGTAGTAGGTGTTACTGTTAGAAAAGTGCGCGTCGCTGATGACGCGAGGTTCAGACGTGGACCGCGTCTGGTATTGCAGTGACAAAGTTCTGCGGCGAGCGAGACGATGTGATTTGGACCGCACAGCGACGTCACAGGATACCACATAACTGCCACTGAACCTACGTGTCGTTTAGAAATAGTTGATGAGTTACATTTGAATTCCACGCGAGCATAAACACGGCCGCCGTCGCAGCAGATTACATTAGCAATCGCCTTATTTTAATTTTGAGATTATATCGGATCTCTGCTATACTATATCAGGTAGGTACTGATTGTTTATATCTCCGTAATTTGCAAAGAGGTATAATGTAGTGATTTGTTTGTATATTACGTTAGTCTTAGTACTCTTGATTGTTATTTTCGATAATATATAAGAATGAGTTGTTATCATTGTATTATTATCTCTGTAGTACCAAAACCGTATCATAAATCATAATGAAATAAAAAATATTACAAACAAGAATTAATGTAATATCAATGTCAATAATAAATATTTAATGTGAATAATGAAATTACTTCAGCAAATGGGAGTAACGATCGACACTCGACATCACATGCAACATTAACATGCATGTATGTAAATTACGTTAGTGTCCTTTGATTCTATTTTACAAGGTCATGCAGGTATATGACGTTGTTACCTAAACTTAAAATTACGGAGCAAGTTATCAATTGTTTTTATAAAAACGTTCATTATAGAAAGGAAAGTAGTTCTTGCGTGTTTAACTAAATTGAACTATAACCACTTTCTTTTTTCAGGATCTTACAATTTCATCATCACGGGCCGGCAACGTGTAATATGTAAAATTAAGGTTGTTGTTTTTTGTAAATAAAAAGTATCTAAGTACTGCATCAGTTATTTCTGATTCCCATAGTACTAGCTTTGCTTAGTTTGGGGCTAGATGGCGCTGTGTGAAATGTCCACAAATATTTTATTTATTAATCTTGTAAACACTACGGGTTGACAAATAAATCTTACAGGTCACATTCAGTGTGCACAGCATCCGGTGTTTTAGCTTCCATCCCAGAAACGAGCTCAAGGGTAAGGTCCTCCTCCCCGGGAGTCGGCGGCAGCCGCGTGGGCCCCATTGATGGCACATTCACCGACAATCAGGCACTAGTCCGAGCATCTGGCACAATACTTTACTAGAGATCCACTCACTGACACTGTGTAACATTGTAATCAATGAACCCAACCCTCACACTACACACCCGGCTCTGATACCCCACTCAGTTTCGTATTGATATTTCGCAGAGTCGTCGTTGTGTTAGATCGTGCTAATTCGAGATATAAACCGTTCGATAGTTTATCGCAGCAGCCGTGAAAACAAAGGCACAAGCGGCACGCGCGTTATGCGTTTCACGTTAGATTGAAAAACAGTCGCGAGGAATGTGAGGCCGAAAATAGCGAGGAGCGTCGCGCGGCCACAAGGGCGACCCTCGCGCTACGCCCGCCACCGCCGCGGCCGCTGGCGGCGTCGCCACGTCCCGCGCCCTCCCACACCGTACACACACCTTTATTTACATCCATCCCTCCATGAAACACAGTCACCAAACATACGAGCGTTTTATGAGTGGAAGGTCCCCAAATATAAACAACCCCGACTTCATGCTCAGGGTGAGGCCCGGACGTATTGTAACGAATGCGTGTAAAACTCTATTCATTTCGATGTGCGATGTGTATTATGTAGTCGTACAATACGTCATGATCTTTACTGCGGCAAATACCTTCGTCCATGGAAAAATTACTTCTAAAGAGAAGAAAACACCCAAGCTAGTCAGTTTTCCTTTATGTGGAAAGAGCTAATACAAAGCCGGGGCTTAAAGTACGACTGTAAATGGTGATGATGTAGTATGAGATGCACAAGATCCAGCCACATCACCAATTAAAATATTAGACGATTGTGGTGTGTCTGTGAAATTTATTATCATACGATTCCAATATCTTCTTTGGGGTGGGTTGCACCAGCTTACTTTAACTGTTAACTGTAACCGTCCACGCTTCGCCGGGCGGGCTAATGTCAAAATCTGACAGTAAATTTAACTGTGATTATGGTGCAACTCAGCCATGGTGTGTACAAACGTCGGTAATTCCAGAAAAGCCATTTGCCTAAATTGAGTTGATGTTCTTGCTTCCAAAAAGAGTATTGTTTTTCCACCTTCGAAAATCAAACGAACAAGTGAGTCACCATTGCTCAGAAGTGTGATATGTAAGTAACGCAAAGTTTAATTTTCCGAGAGTAAACATGCTCGCGCATGGGACGTGCAAAACAATAAACAATTAAATCTCATCAGCGCTTCTCAAACAATATGATGCATCGAATGTACGACTTCAAACGCATTGCATCGAGCACCATATTCTGGTGATTTGCTGAGATAAACTCAAGTAGCCGTTTTCAGAGGCACGTTAATGCTGAATATACCTTCATTACATCCACATATTAAAGGAACGCAAATGAACACGGTCAACGATAAGGCGCGGCCAAATTGCCCGCCGTAAATCATGCTCGAACGTGATCGTAGTTTCAGTTGCAAACATGCTGCTGACACAAAGGAAACCTAAAAGCGGAGGGTTGATGAACTTCCGAGACAATTATAGAATCGATGATAATAAGTCGTCAAGGAACTCGGATCGATGTTATAATACAAGATGCAACGCGTAATAATATATACGACCGGAGTCGGTCAGAACCGATAAGCTGTAGACCATCAGCAAGACAAAGTAGGGAAGGAGCGGTAGAGGTGTTGTTTTTAGAAGTCGTAAATCGGCAGTATTCTCGACATCGGGCCAGGACGGTGCGCCGGCGCACTTGCCACTTTTGTTGGCATTCCACGCCACGCTCGCTACGAATTCGTCAAACGGCACCTACTCTTGCTCGTTACCACTGAGTCACGCTCTTTGAACGAATTTGTAGGTTGGAAACTTTACTTAATTATACGCCGAAAATCTGCACCTCATTCACTACTTTCACAGAAATCACACGTTTCTTATCGTAACGGATGATGTGACTAATCCGCATTTAGAATCAGACTTCCTGGCTTTATGTTTTAATTTTAAGTACAGTTTTGCCAAGTGGCTATTTTTGTAATAACGATATAATACTACACTACTGACTGATACCACTAATACAGATTATGCATGCAATTACAATATAGAGAAAAGAGTGATTGGATAGAAGGCACCCTATAACATTAACGCTAAATTAAAAGCGTGTACTCATAAAATGCTTCAGGATAGCTGATTAAATTATTTCCGTTCCAATTTTCGCGATATCAAAACTCGCGTGCTCTTATATACTTGCACTTCCCGCTATGTTGAAATTTATTCAATAACTCATATTAATATGATGCTGGCCTTTGGTGTTTCAACTGAATTTGTAGTGGGTAGCTGAAAACCAAAAAATAAGTACAACTTGCAGCCTTTTCGATCATGTCGACGAGGTAGCGTGCCTTGAAGTAACCTCTCGTATTTGTTACAATGAAACCGGTCAATGCAAAAATACTAATTCATTACCGAGTCTAAAGCGAGATTTATCGGAGCGGTTCATCTTAATGAGCACTATTTTAGAATGACTGAACGTCAGCAGACGCGCGGCTGTCTACTTGTAGTACCTACACCAGAAGCAGCGTAGGAAGGTAACAGAGAATGGCGATGTAATGTAAACTAGCAACAAAGCATCTGTCGCGGCATCGCTCGTTAGTAGTCCACCGATCGAGCTGCCAAAATAAATGTCAATAACGACTCGTTAGCAAACTTGTACACGTCTTTACACATACGTTTTCATATTCTCGCTGTACACGCGACACAGCCGCGGGCGTCCTTCAAGTTTTAACTGACGATCGGTTCATGTACGAATTTCAAGATTGGGCACGCATGCCAAATGAGCTGTGGAAGCAAACGACGTCATTGCAAATATACAGGAAATAGGTAGTGAGAGAAGCGTATGTGACGATGGATGTCTTTGCCCAAAGATGAAACTGCAATAGGTTAACCTTTCTAGAAAATAGGTTTTGGACAGTCAGCGACTAAAGTAGCTGAACAAAAAAGAATAACGGAGTACATATAATATTATTTTGTGTTTAAGTAAAATTTATCCACATAAACAATATCTGTACACCGGAAACGGTAAAATATTTGGAACAAAAAACAATGTATTATCTTAAGCACAATATTCTAACAAATAAATGATTTTGTATTTGTATTTGTTTCGTTGATGTTCAGTTGTCTTAGAGCATTTTCTACTGCGAGCGTAGAAAATGCTCTAAGACAACTGAACGTTAACAACTGACTTAGAGCATTTTCTAAATGCTCTAAGTCAGTTGTTCACTGATATCTGTGAAATTACAATTTGTTCATTTTATTTTATAGCATTCGTAGACCAGAAACTTTATTTTTGAAATGTTCATTCATGATAATGATACGCAGTAGCTAGTGTTCCACACAACGGTATTCGCCGCCCGCTTGCGCTACAAGGAAACCGTACTTAACGACATCAGTTTGCGCGACTGGCGATTATTTCAAAACTTCCTACCATCCACGCATCAAATTTTATTTTATCTCAAGCACATCATCCAGCGCGAATAACATCAGCAAGCAATTCTTCACGAGAACATCTCAGCATAAGCTTTTGAAAATGTTTTACGAAAGATTCTAATAAATTACTTAGCTAAAATGAAATTAAGTTACGTTACTAAAATATATAATATAAAATTATAATTTGACAATGACAGCAATAACATTTTAAATGATATGATTTAAGACGATAGATTATCAAATCAACTAAAGCCTTACAACCAACGATATCTCGAACTATCGAATTTCTTTCAGTAAACATCTCCAGAGTTACCAGCATTCCGGCTGATCTTTTTTCATTCAGATTCCGATTGACAGTCTCCCTAGTGTGGTGGTTGAGCAGTTCGGCGGAGGGTTCGATTCTCTCGACAGGGTAAGTATTTGTGCACAGGAAAAAATAACGCAAATACTTGTTCTGTGTCTGGGTGTTGTGGGAACCAGAAACTACGACGACCGTTCCTCGTAGTTTCTGGGTCCCTAGATTCAGGGAATCTTAGATAGGGTTCAGGATTTACGTATGTGATCGTTGGACATTATTATTATTACCTGTATTTGGCTCGATGTGCGGTGTCGAAGAGGTCACCATCGAAGGGCGAGGTGATGAGGTAGGAGGGCGGCTGCGCAGGCTGCGTCGGCGGCAGCGCCTCGCTGCTCGGCGCCGCCGCCACGGAACCCAGCCGCTCACACGCCGCACGTACTCGCTCGCACTCAAGACACGTCTCATTCACGTACACTACTGGACTCGACGAGCCTGTGGTAAACAATATCAGTCAAAAGTCAATATAAAGATTCAAAAGGCTTATCAACCTATTGGACATTTGGCGTTTCTTCTTCTTTTATAAATGTGGTATAATGTGTACTTTTGTACCTATTCAACTAATTTATGTTCATCCAATCAGTTAGATCCACAGTGTTAGTAGAAAATACCAAAATTCAAACAAATCTTCAAACTGGAGTGTTTAATTGCTTTTGTGGAACATCAACAAAATGTGTTAAGCCAGGAGATGTAGACTACCAGAGTACTACCGGAGTAAGGACACTGATGATGATAAAAAATGATAGAGCAGAAAATGATACCTCTCTGCTATAATGTGAAGATAATCCAGAAAGTGAAGGACGATACACACAAGATGGCTTTAAAGGACGCGGGGTTTTTTTTACATTAAGTTCAATGGAATGTGCATAATTTTGGTAGGTTTATAGACAAACTTTAAGTCTGTGGCATATCACACACATCATACTATTACACCATAAAATCAACGAGGCCGAGCTATCAACACTCGACTAGATTTATCAGCTCTCGAGCAAACATTTACGCGGGTCACAGCAAAGTTAATTAGACTGTGATAATGAAATCAGATTGACATTAAACAAGCGATTCACGAGCATGGTGAAGGCAGTTTTATAGTCACCACAATCGATATGATATCATTGGCTGTTATTAATATTTTACTGCTCAAGTTTGCAGCTATGCAGGATATTATTGGTGTATTTTACCGGAGATGATCTTATGAATTTAATATAATTATACCGTCCATCTTCGCTTCAAGTCTTTTACAATGGAAGATACAAAAATACAGATTACGTATACATGTGCATTTCGATCCGAGTACCACACACACAATACAGTGTAATTTAAATGCTAATTTATCCGAATAACTTATTCCGTGTGAGCTCTAAACACCTGATAGGAGAGAGGTATAACCTGTGGCTTTTTTGTGGCTTTGTAGCTGTGGCTGTGGGTTTGTGGTGGGTCTGTAACGTTTGTAGGTTGATATTATGTCTGAGGGATCAATCGTGCTGTCATGAAGAAAAAGACCGCCGCACCTATTATCCATAAGAACGCGAATTTTATCAAAGCATCGATTATTTTTCTTATGATTTCTCCAAACCTCTTCGCCCTTATTAGTACTGATTATATTAAAAGAGCTCTTAAATCTTAAAGACATCCTCCACTTGGTCGCACTTGGTCATGGTCAGTTGAGTATAATAGCCTACTTATATTAACTACCTACAAGTCTTCTGTGCTATGATGATATGAGCAAAATGAAACAAGTACATTTAGGCTTCTTTGTTCATATGCATAACAGGTAAAGAGTAATGCGGAATTATTCAACAGAACAATAAAAGAAGCCATTAAAAGACCAGCAAATACCAAAGAAGGGTATTTCATATTTCGCATAAGGAAGTCATGCTGTAAACACGATTTATCTGATTACGACAAATCCCCTTGAAAAGAAACAGACGCTGGCATCCAGCGACTCCTTTGATCCTTCAAGAACTTGCAACAGACAGCGGTATGCAGTCCGACTTCAAAATCTTGTAAACATCGGTCATCGGCACACATTATTGTTATTTCGGTCGCAATTTAGCAGACAACCTCAGGTAATTTACGGCTTTCCTTTAATAAATTAATTTTGAATATCGCCCACTTTGTACTCCGCAGAAGTCGAGCGCGTGATAAGACAAATCTATACCCATATAATACCTATTACCTATACGACGAAGAATGAATATTACAGTAGAGTTACGAATACGAATTACGATCCTGGCTTCGTTACGCCGACCATAAATAATGTTGCGTTACGTTAGATGTCACAAGCGCTATATCAACTAGTAACTCACAATATGCTTACCAAAATATAGAAAGCTATACGTGTTAGGTACCTTCTACTACTACCTTCAAGTCAAGTTGGAAATGATGCTTATCATCAGTGTTCACTACCACGTAGGTAAGTAACCACGACGTTTTGTTTGCGCTATGATAGGACCGTGTTTCTCGTAGTTACCTACATTATATTTCTGGAATTGGGGCACGCTCTCGATTGATAACCGCCGCGTACTAGTAGATATAGACGTTTGAATAAAATAACTCGTAGCGTGACCTTTTGGGACGCGTTCTCCCACGTTGGTTCAGGGTCGCTGAGTCACGTTCGCGACAGAGGGAACACCCGACTGTCTTGGCATAAACCCATTGAGGTATGATTCTCACTGCATTACCCACCACAAAAACTAACACGGTGTTCTGCCAACAGGCAGGTTGGAGTACCAAGAGGACAATCGATGCACCAGAAATACCATTTTAAGATGGCATTTTTACATAAATTCATGATAAATCCAAGTCCTCGTTAAGAAACCTTATGTTTAACTTATGTAAAGCTGATTGACGAGGGTTTCGATAAAGGTTCTTATCAGAAATCTCGTACACGTAACGTAAACCCGAAGTTAGATTTCAATACACAGCTCTTATCCTGGAAATGGCAGTTGAATAATTTAATAAGCAGTAGAATAATGAATTGGGTGCAGATGGTCATTGGATCACTCCATGCCGCAAACTCATGCACACTCACATCCTCCACCGAGGTAAGACCGCAGTTGTTCTACCAACGCTAGCATAGCTGGCGGGCGTGCCAACCACGCTTCACGCCATCTGCAAGAGCAGCGATCTTCAACTAAACCATGTCACTGACACTTGCTGTGTGATCCTGACCAACTCAGATGCTCTTTGTCATAACATGAAGCAAACCGTAATAAAGCTGCATTGTATTGTGTACAATCGAAAGATTGTTAATTAGTATAGCAATGAAATATTTTTAGATAAGTAAGATGTTATAGGCATTTTAAATGAAAAGGGTGGGCAAGAAAATAACGTCCAGTTCATACAACTCCTAATTAACATATTAGATAGTTATAATAATGCTTTCCTTCAACCAAGCACTTAGTTAGAAATACTTGTCTAAGCCACTGAATAAATAATTAAATGATATAACTTTATATCATTCCAATTTTTTATAATCATGTCATAGCATTCATGTGTAGTTTTCTGATTTGGTTAGCTACATAAGCTGTAATTAAAGTGGATGGAAGAAAAAACAACATTCAGCACAACACCTACATCATTTATATTTTGATGTTTTTATTATTGTACTAGCGTTTGTACGCGGCTTCGCCCGCGTCGTCTACAGGTTAAAAAAATATACCAAGCCGTAGGACTTTCATCGTGCTCTGTACTCGTTAATACCATATTATCTTAGAACTCAATGACACAGCGAGATACAACATGCACACAAAACTTAGTCATGTCGTGTCATGCGGATGTAGGGTTGTGAGGGGGTGAGTGTAGGGGTGGGTGGGGGTGAGTGTAGGGGTGTGTGGGGGTGAGTGTAGGGGTGTGTGGGGATGAGTGTAGGGGTGTGTGGGGGTGAGTGTAGGGGTGTGTGGGGGTGAGTGTAAGGGTGTGCGGGGGGAGTGTAGGGGAGTGTGGGGGTGAGTGTAAGGGTGACATAAACTCGGTAATATAAACTACTAGGTAGCCGTTGCCCACACATGGAGTATCACATGTTTTTCCCCAGGCTTCAAATTATCTGTTTGTTACAATTCAAGACTAAAAGGTTGAACCAATCTTGATGATATTTGCATGAAGATTGGTTCAACCTTTTAGTCTTGAAGTTTAACAAACAGAGATTTCAAATCAATATTCAGTCAGCATTATATGTGAACAATTCAAATGACATTTATTTGGTTTATTTAAAACTAGCTGACCCGCCGCGGCTTCGCATGCGTTAATTAGTTTTATGTCCTAACCTTGTTTATGGGTAAGAGAGAAACACAAGAGGAATATATAGGGGAAAAGGATGAATAATGGGACGGCAATAGAAGTGAGGCAGCCGCAGCCTGGTTTCCTTCGCCATCCCCGTTCCCTTCTATCTTCTCTTCGCCAGGATGAGTAACAAATAAATAGGTAAAAAAATACACAAAAGAAAATTCTTGTAACAATTACATGTTTATTACTTCATGCACTTGGTCATTTTCAAAAACATAAAATTGCCTAAATGTTATTAAAAAAAAGCAATTGCCATACCCAATTTCAGCAAAACCGTTCAGTAGTTTTAAGCAGGATGTATGTTTAAAGAAACAGCTAAACACAAAAAAACAACTATTTTTACATTGATTAAGAAGTGTAAAGCAGTCAAAATTTTTAAAAATATTCAATTTACAGATTTTCCAAGTTACAGTTTTATTATAGCTATTATACAATGTATTATTCACATCATGCATTCTATTTTTGTATTGTGCAGAAATTAGTTGGAAGTTACTTTGAAATTAAAGCAGAGTTTACATTCTGTCTATCTATCTGTCCAATAATAAAGAACAAAGTTTTGATTGTTTGTTTGCATTGAATAGTCACTGAAACTACTGAACCGATTTGAAAAATTCTTTCATTGTTGGGAAGCTACACTATCCCCGGATGACATAGGCTATACTGTATACTCAAAAAATAGAGATCCTTACTAAAACTCCAATAACGTAACCCAAGCCCAAGGTGTAAAAATTTACCTAAAATATTCTTTACATCATGTGCGCTGCAAAAACTATTGATAATAGAATAAAATAATGTACTACGACTTAGGTCACATCACACACATCATTACTTACAAAAAGTGTTGCAACAGTATAAATGTCTAACTATATATTATAGTTTGGCAATTAATATGGGTTCTTTACTTTTAAAAATGTTATTAAATGCCGCCACTAGAAAATGCTCTTTAATTGTATCTTGGTATTAATCCTTATCAAAATAAATTACTTCATATTCAATACCTACTGCTTCAATACTTTTATATAACTTTCTGAATTAATAAATTAGTTAGGACATTCCATTTATAAGATAAGACGAGTTTAAGAATATAAGTATTAGAAAAAAGCCGCTCACCCTGCAGGCAGCATCTTATGCAATGTAGGCGTCGCTGGGATACGGACCGCCGTACGGGAGATAGAAGGGTGTTATTAATATTTGTAATTTAGAATTTTCTTTAAGTACCCATGTGAAGCCGTGGCGAGCCGCTAGTAATAAGTAAAGGTGTAAAATAAATCTTTGTAGTATGGCTTGAAATATATCTATCTGACTATATCTAGTGCATGCCACATAATAACAGATTGTCTGACTGTCTGTACAGCCACAGAATAGATATTCAGTACTACAGTACAGCCCAGGTATCTAAAAAACAAAATAACTTCCAAGCCTTCAACCGTCTTACCACAAAAGATTTAGATGCGCCTTAAACACTTGTTGAACAGTTGTTTCATGAATTCCATACCGCAAATCCGCGTCTAACACTCGTTTAAGATAGGCGGGCGGTAAACACGTGCTAAAATTTAAACATACTCAACCTTAGTTTAAGAGGTGTTTAACTGTCGCTGTCACCATAACACACACAGTCAAACTTCACGCTAATAACGTTCCGTTTTTTCTATGGTCACAGCTATGACGCTAACATGTATTGGATTTACAAAATGAGTTCTGCGCGGAATGAAACGTTTCGTATAATGTCACCTTATTTAAAAAATGTGGATCGAGTTAGACAGTGTTTAAGTAAACACGGTATAAACATGGTTTTGTGGTGACAAAAATAAAACATCCGTTTAAGGAGCATTTAACTTTTAGACGCTGTCTACTGTAAACATGTATCTAAGCGATGTTTAAAATTATTTTTGTGGTAAGACGGAAAATATCTCAAAAAACGACAGTTACAAGCATTTTAAAAACAGGAATAGAAAGAGATAGCTCAAACGGCCAGTGACGTCAGAGCAATGTCGTCATAGTACCTCATTACTAAGCTGTGGTAGCTTTACATACAATATCTTTGGCATGTGACTTCACAGGTGGATTTTTCATAGTAACCGTGGAGGCACTCTGTTTTGCGAGAAAGGGACAGGATATGCCTCCTATAGAAACTTTAAAAGCTTATTACTCCGTGATTTATTTACCGATTTTACTTATTTTTTCAATTATGCATTCATTTTTAATCTTCTTTATGAAAGTATTATTTACTTGTTCATTTTTAATAGTAGTCATCATGCCTTATATAATAATGGATTTTCAATTGTTTCATTTGGTTTAGATATTTTAAGAGTTAACACATAGATACTTAACTGATTATATTAACTTCCTTCTGCGCTAAAGTTAGACACCTCTTAAGTTCACCCTTAACTCTCTAGGGTGCAACTGCTTAAATATGTTGCAGCAGGAAAGTCACAGAGGGATAGAATGAATGACTTGACAATCTAGTCATTCTATTCTAGTCAGATGATTCCCCTGATGTTAAGCAACACAGCCGCCCATAACAGTTGCATGCAATGGCACTTGGAACATTAAAATAATAAATTTTTGTGTGACACGGCACTGCACACATCATCCTTAGACATCACACAGTCTAGTAATCAGATTACTAGACTGTGTGATCAGGTTGTAAAGTCTCATTTGATCAGTAATTTCACAGGCTACAATACCCTTCAAACCGGAACACAGTAGTGCTGGCACACTACTGCTTGGCGACAGAATAATACTGTACTATTTATTAGCACTGAATATAAAAACACAAAACAGTCTGTTTTCTGGTTTGCCTTTCACATTAACATGATTTGAATACAATTTTGGGTGGATTTGTATTACTTGAATCAACATGATACTTTCATAAAATTGATAGTTCCTGCAGGTCTAGTACATAGGACTTGCAGGAACTGTGCCATAATTGAAATCATTTCTGAGAAAACTAAGTGTACAACCGTGGCAGTTCAAAACTGTGCCTTTAGTAGGACTACACTATATTTAATGGTGTCATAGTGACTGGTTTCTCTAAATGTATTAGAATAACTTTACAGGCATTCAATAAATAAGAGTATTCTTCTGCAGATGAACCTCTACTTGACTCATACAACCCTGTCTTGTCTGGTGTTTAGCATCATACCTAATGTTAGAAAGATAATGTTATTTACTATACTATCGTAATAGCAATCACACATTAGCGAATTTGATTTTATGTTCTAAAATAAGGCAACATATTTCAATATCAAAGACCTCCACTTAAAAAATGACATTGATAGTTTTGCAACTGACCTAGCATATTAATGTTATTGTAACATGCACACTTTTCAATAACCTTATATGTAGCAAAGCTTTTAGACACATACAATGTACACATTTTTTGTAACTACAGTGGAAACTCGATTATCTGGCCCTCAGTTATTTATACAGATTTGCGATTATCCAAACTATAAGAAATTAACGTAATAATGAATTGTAATCATTAATGGTGGGGGTTGCATGCCAAAATTACATATACAGGGTTACAAAACAACAAAATATACAAAACACAAAATATTTCAATAGAAAAATTAAAAATTGAATATCTCGAATAGGGTAAAGGTTACAGGAAAAATCGTGAGCACGATTTTTCCTGTAACCCTGTATATACAGGGTTACAGGAAAAATCGTGTGCTAGATCCGTTAAGAGCGTGGAGTACCCATCACTTCTGACTTATTTCACTATGAAACACCCTAGGCTAAACTTTACCCTTATCGAGATATTCAATTTTTAATTTTTTCATTGAAATATTTTGTGTCTTCTTATTATTATTATTATTGCATTTTTACATGTGTAATAAGATGCTTTAGGACGTCAATCATTAAAATAGTACATAAGTTAATTGAATAGACCGTAGTAGACAAGTGAAAGTTAAGATATAAAAAAAATATTAGAAACTGTATTGTTTTCTAAGGGATATCTACAAAAATATTATTAGTTTAGCCTAGGGTGTTTCATAGTGAAATAAGTCAGAAATCATGGGTACTCCACGCTCTTAACGGATCTAGCACAATTTTTCCTGTAACCCTGTATATAATGTACACTGTATGTATGAAATGATATTTTAGTATGTGTGTAAACTAATAAAAAACACAACATTATGTACTATATAATATGCACAAACCCCCCTTTTCTTCATACAGTGGGTTACCTGGATTTTCGATTATCCAAATGCCTTACGACAATAATTAGTCTGTTTAATCGAGTTTCTACTGTATTAGCATAAAGGTCACTGTGCAAACCAGGTTTGTAGACTTCATTATTAAAATAGGTATCCAATTTTAGGGACATTATTTTATTTCATTCCAGAGTAGAATAATATTTATGTTCCCAGGAGACATAAGAGATAAAATAATTTTTATTAATTTACATTGTGTGAATAAATCACATACAAGTACCCTGCCTGACCAGGTGAAAACCGCGAGGAACCGATTGATGCAGGAGGCAAGCAGCCACTCCAAGTGGTGCTGGTTGGAGGAGGGCTATGTTCAGCTGTGGACGTCTTCAGGCTGTTGATGATAATGATAATGATGAAGAACCCTGCGTAGTATGGGTGGTAGTGAAATGTGGTTTTCCCTATTTTATGTCATTTTCTTCATACTTGCTTAGCAGTTATCAAGTGGTGTAAAACAGGGGAGATACAATTTAGTCTAAGATCCATGCTAAGACAGCACTAACCAATGACAGCTTGGAAGTTGCATGATAGGTAGTAATCAAATCATACATAAAATAAAGTTCTTGTGATGACTTTATGCTTCCTCCCATCATTTGCATTTAGCATGAAATTAATGCTTTTTTTTAATCTCGTGTAATACCGATACATATATAACACGGGTACAACCGAGCAGAGAATCTTCATTTCATTAAATTCACTAATTTTGTTGTTTACATACACAAAGTTCTTTTGAAGAACAAAAGGTAATAAGCAAACTAGACGATGTATAAGAATGCTTTGAAAATATAACACACTTTAGAAAAATATTTACCATCATTTTCTTGAATTTTGTCAGTTGTAGCGGTGCTTCCTGTTTGTGTCATGCCCCTAGACAATTCGTCCATCTTGCCGTCCACTGGTTCGTTACATCAATCATTAAATTCACAACACTATTTACAGTAACATACACTACAGCACATTATATCACTAATCACTTTATTACGTATTCAGTCTTTTTCGAAAATAATTAATTTTAGGCATTTTAGACACATTTTTCAGCAAAACACTGCGCCAATTAATGAGAGTAAAAGAGTTGAAGTTTGCTGTTTGATTGACGTAGGGCTGTGGGATTTAAAAAAATTATTGATTACTAAAAAACTCGATATTTACCTATAAAAGTCGATTCTGACGTTTCGTTTATACAAAGACCGATTATTTAAGGATCGATTTTATTATTTTGGATTCAATTTCATTTCTGTTATTAAAAATAATAAGGAAACACCGCTACCTAATTCATGGGTGTTCAGTGTAAATCACAGATAGAAAATACACATTGTACACTCAGGGTTTACAATATCATAACTTTTCCATTATTTTCTTCTTTTGATATCTTTAGGGAGTACATGGACTCCCATGTTTTTGCAATCCAAAGCTGAACATAATGTCATATTAATTAATTAAATTCAATTCTTATTATTAGTTTACAAAATTACAATGGAGAATATCTCTCAGATTTAGGGAACACTCAACAGTGCTGCAATCTGAAGTGAGCAAAAGTCAGTTTTTAACCTCATTAATTATATTCCTCAAAAGATAAACATTTGTGAAAACAAAAATTAAATATCTCAAAAAATTACCAAGCATTTTAAAAACCGGAATAGAAAGAGATAGCTCAAACGGCCAGTGACGTCAGAGGAAGGCTTTTTATACAATCTTTTTGGCATGTGACGTCACGAGTAGATTTTTCATAGTAACTGTGGGGGCACTCTGTTTCGCGAGAAAGGGACAGGAGATGCCTCCTGTAGAAATTTTAAAAGCTTATTACTCCGTGATTTATTTACTGATTGTTCTTATTTTTTCAAGTATTGCATTCATTTTCAATCTTCTTTATGAAAGTAATATTTACTTGTTCATTTTAAATAGTAGTCATCATGCCTATTATAGTAAACTGGAAGAAATGGTTTTTATTCCTAGCCTAACCCGATAACCTGACCCGGTTGCGAGTTGCGAGTTACGTTAAAAACAGCAAAAAAAAATTATTTTCATTCCCAACGTAACCCTCTTTTGAACCTAGCCCGAAATGATGTTCTTAACCTAACCTGCTCGCGGCTAGCAAAATAATAATAGGGGTGCGGGCCAGAATACCTCCACGTTTGCCTCGAGTGTTGCGATTCCCTTATTAACATTAACATTTATTTTATTTATTTATTTACAAAAAAAATAAGTGCTGTTTATGGATGCTTGCATCCGGGGGGAAGGGCAGCACTTGGACTGGTGCACCCTGGGCAACAGCTAATAACTTTCCTTCGGGGATCTTATTAGTCGTTGGCAAAATTCCTGGCGGGGCTTCTTTGCGATCCTTATGTCTCGGCATAAGGCGCAGCAGAGAGCCGGGAGCGCACGACCGCTGGTGATAGTGCGCAGGGCTTGCGCCGGTGCCCTGGACAGCCCGGAAAGCGGCGGTGCGAGTCGGGGGCAGCCCGGAAGGGCTGCGGAGCTCGCGTGGCGAGCAAGCGGACCTCGTAGTGATACGGGGGTGGCTGGGATGGCTCCTGGGATGGGAGAATGTGTGTTCCTCTAACGCTCCACCACACACGTGTTGGGGTGGGAGGGAGAAAGTACGCAGAAATTGGACGTTCCTACCTTTCCTCCTGTGTGTGTTCGGGGTCCATACCGGTATACTCAGGAGCTTAGATCGAGGAACAAACAGGGATGTAAATCCTCTCGCAGCCCCTACGATGTCGATTTAATCCGTCGTTGGGGAATTCTTGAGAGGAGATGGATGGACACAGGGGTCTTCCGCAGCGCACGCTGAAGTAATGAGGTTCAGCGTGCGATGGTGACTGAGGACTATTGAATGTAGGTAGAAACGCTCACACCACACTGTGCTAGCTGAGACTAGGCAGTGTGAGTTGTGGGGGTGGGATTACAAGCTCGATCCAAAAGAACTGAGTTCTACCTAAAATTATTTTACCTAAATCTGTCAATCTGTCAGGGTGTATGATTAAAGAAAGCGCAAAGTGCTGAAAACACATGCTCGGCTCGCCCGTTTTAAGTTAGTTTGTGTTGCAGTGGCTTTAATTTCTTCATTGTGAAAGCCCTATAGCAGCTGATTATGTAAATTTTTGGGTGTCATTTACAAACACCATTAGGCTTCAGGAGGTCTAGCAAAGATACCAACCACTAACGCTAACGCCAAACGCTAACTCCAAAATGTACTGAAATGACATTTCGGAAATCACTAACTTTTCCGCAGCGAATGTCATTTCAATACAGTTTTAGTGGTTGGTATCATTCTAGACCCCCAGCTCCATCGGTTCATAATATTCACTGTACTTTTTGGTCTTTGAAGTAGTGGCTATTATGCTCTCTACTGTAAAAAAAATGATTTAACCTGTTTTTTTTTTCATATAACTCCATAAAACAAATTAAAAACGAAACGATTATTTTTCTAAAGTACATCGATTTTTGTATAATCGATTTATTTAGTCAAAAATAAATAGATTTTTCCCATCTTAGGTTACATCCCTAGATTGAGGTTGAAGTTGAAGTTGAAGTTAAAAACTCGTCTCGTGAACGTGAACGTGAAGTTCGTCATCATCATTGACCAAAGACAATTTATAATATATTCTCTTTGGTTAAGGTTGGATATATTATATATAATTTTTCTCTATGGGTTGGATTATATATTATAGAGTCTGGCTAATGAAAGTAGACCATGAAAAAGTGCAGCAAATTTAAAAAATATCAGCATGGCAGCCCATACTAAGAAGAACATAAGAAGAAGCTAGGCAAAAAAGCATAAAAAGAGTAGGAAATAATAGGGGCGCCACTGAGCCATTCATATGGTAACCCGCAACCATCCCGCAACTATATTACGTAAAATTTTAGCAGTAGCTACGCAACAGCAGTTAGCATAGCGATCGATTATAGTCTTACCAAGTTATCTGTGAACTGAAGAGCGTTGCTGCGTTCGCACCAGTGCTGCCATTTTATGAATAATGGTCGAATATGACGGATTTCTACAGTACCTACATCTTTTAACATCGTTGGATGTGTTTTAGTAAGTAGGTAAGTAAAATATAATCTGTCCACCCTGTAAGACTTTATTTATTTAATGGAAATGATGTGGTTACTTTTCCTCTTTAATTTTCATAGAACTACTTCACGTAGGTGTACAGCCAAGAACAGTTCAATAAGCTGGCTCCAGCTTACAACATTTTTGCATCTGGTTCATATTTGGCTTGCGCAAGTCTGACCACATATCCGATTTTCACAAAAAGCTCAATTGGTTACCAATCCGCCATCGCTGCTCACATTCTCTCCCTACTCTATAGCATACTGTTTATCCCTTCCACTCCGCATTATCTCAAACAACGTTTCGTGTTTCTCCACCTTAGCCATGCTCCCTTTGGTCCACCGACACTCTGGAACTACAAATGCCAGTTCATGCTTCAGTTGCGTATGACCACTCTTATACTGTACAAGCTGTCCGTTTATGGAATAAACTACCCGTAAATATCCGTCACGCCAAGTCTATCGCCATCTTTAATGACATGGTAAGGAAACACTATCTATCAGTGGGCCTAGCATGAATATTTACGCGCGCGTAAGTGTAACGTTAATGTAAGCCAGTTGTATGGCATTTGAACTGCCCCCCTATTACGATTGAGCTAGCAGTGCTGCTGACGCGAGTCTGCCGCTCAACTGCTGTCAAAATTGTATGAGCTTCGACAGCAGTTGAGCGGCAGACGCAATCGTAATAGGGGGGTTTTACGTTAACGTTGCACTCACGTGCGCGTAAATATTTGTGCTAGGCCTATGGAACTAAGCTAATTTTCTCTGGAATTTGTCACCGGCAATCAATTTACTTATATAATATGTTTATGCTATAATAATAATAATGTAAGTATTATATTAATTTTTATATATTTATTGGAAATAGGTATTCTATGTAGGTATGTTATATTATTATATTTACAATTATATGTGCATGGTATTAGTATATAGTATTATGTATACCTAACTGTAGCTACGTATTATTTTTAGTAGGTTTGTAGAAGGTAAGGGTATAAATTTATTTTTTTATATTTACGCAATCATGCACTTTTTTATCTCATTGTTCTTGGATGTAAGTTGTAACTGTTATAATACCAGCCGTAATTTTTGTTTTAATTCCTGTCTATACAAAGGTAGCCTGGAAGAAATCGCTTAATGCGATAAGGCCGCCCGTTTTTCTACCATTCTTTTATAAATTTGTATCTATGTGCATTCTTGTTTATTGGTGTTCAATAAAGTATTATTGTATTGTATATGTATTGTATTGTAATAAAAAGCCCAAAGCATACTGTAGTCATTGTCGTTGCGAGTTAAACCGATGGCTGACTTATTGAATCACATAAAGTACAAAAAGTATGTTGCGGAATCGTTAAAATTAAGACAAACTTGGTATTTCTGTGGTTTAGCTCCTTTTTACTGAAAATTTTAATCCTTTTTTCGACACTTTTGTATTGGCAACACTGTCTTCGTATGTTCCTATACATGGACGTTATGTTCATGTAGTATCTCTTAGTAATTTGTGATGACTGTGTTCCTATATTACTAACGTAGTAAATTATATACTCTTTGATCACTACCTAATCTGTGGTTCCTATTGCGATTTGTTTCAGTATAAAAATTACTCTATGATTTGTTATTTATTTTGTGTTGTGTGTGTATTGTGTTATGTTCATTAGCTAATGAATTTGACAACACTACGGCGATTGTTATATTGATAAGATAATAAATTCCGGAGGAAAATTTGCTTATTGATAATAAAGCAATACAATGGGCTAGGAGGCAGACTGCGATAGTGAGCGGCAATCTTGTTGGTTTACGCATTGTTTCAGTTTCTCAGTGGAAAGCAACAAAATGGATCATTTCGGTCTTTCTCACATATTGTCTGAGCCAGATAAATATATTCCCGACACATTAAATCTGCTAGTTGACGAAGAAGCAAGGGAATATTGGCTTAATACTTGTGAGAAACTGGTCGAGAAATATGTTAGTTTCGCTCTTGCCAATAACAATGATGATCCAACATTAGAAATACGAGCCCTGAAGTTCAAGACATGTTATGTTGAAGCCCTTAAAGAACTTAGAATAAATCCTCTGTAAGTATGTAGGTGACAAAAAAAACCACGCATCTAGAGCGGAGGGTGACCATATATATCACTATTTTTCATTCCATCTATTTGAAAAGAGGCGAAGGGTTTCTCAATAAGTGCGCCTAAAATAGGTTATTTAGGCATACTAGTATCACTGCCTAATCTGTGGTGTGAGGATTGAAACCCAGCAGCAACATTAGTGTGAAAAGATTGAGATTGCGGTTAAATGCATGCCTATTCAGTTAAAAAAAAATAATTATAATCTTTCTATTAAGTATGGTTATTATTTCTAGTGCCCATGGACAGTTGACCATACGGTTACTACTTGACATCAATGAAACATGCCTACGATCCCAGGGGTTTTTTGATTTGTGGAAAACACAGAAAAAGTTTGAAAATGAAGGTGCATTGGCATCTCTTGGCTCCCGGCTGGCAGAAATAGATGCATTGCCAGATGACCGCCAAAGGTGGATAGAGTTGTGTCGAGGAGTATTAGCTGGTAATGTTTTAAAAATTACTTGAATAGAATTATTGAAGGCTTTTGTTTCAAAACACATTGTATACACCTTATTTTTTAGATGAAGTGTTCTCGTGTAGGCAAGTTGTCAACCCGGTGTCAGGATTTTTTGCAGCCCAAAGGTTTCTGACTTGGCTTAACAGCTATTGTCTTACACCACCAGCTAAAAGCCACAGCAGTGCTCTCCAAAGCATGGTAGTGCTCATTTTTAAATACCACTTTTTGCTGTAGCAGCCCAAAGCAGTGAACTGAACCACACTAAATATAGTTTAGTTTAGAAACAGCTAGTTGCACTTCACTTCACTATCAACTATGAGCGACAATGGATATTGTGTAAAATTGTTTGAACATGAACATATCTATCTCAAAGATCTGTTTCCTCCATAACAGGTAATATGTTTGATTGGGGTGCTCAGGCTGTCACTGCTATACTGGATTGTGGATTATATGAAGCCCTAGAAAAAATCCAAAACAGGCCATGGTTATTTGATGGTTTAGAGAAATGGCTTGAAAAGTTGCAGGTAAGGTAGATAGTGAGTAATATAAAGGTTAATAAAAAAGGGTATTCTTTCAAAAATTATTTCATCATAGCAAAGTTTTTAGAAGATACATATTTTCAATTTTCTATCTAATATTTCAGATACCATTTCCAAAGGTATTCTTGTATCAAATACTTATTTTAACAGTATCCTGTATTTTGTATTCAGATACTTTCCCTCAGTTTCTCATACATTTGTTAAACTCATGTCATGTTAAAAATACTGATTTTTCATTGGTTGCCTGTTGATCATCCGCTGTATTCAACCAATGACTGTTTAGTATTTGCTTTAAGTTAACATGAGTTAAAATATATGAGAAACCGGTGTTTCTTCTATACTGTATCTTGTACATCTCTGTAAAAGCAGATAGTAACATCCCTGCAACTGTAACATTTTTTATTATTTCAGAAAACTATACACCACTGTGCTGCTGTGTTTGTTGACAACAGTGGAGTTGACATAGTTCTTGGGATTTTACCATTTGTAAGAGCTTTACTTCTGAGAGGTACAGCAGTTATACTCTGTGCAAATGAATGGCCAGCTCTTAATGATGTCACAAATGTTGAACTGGAAGATATCCTCCAACGGGCATCTCATATCTGCCCCATCATAGCTGCAGCACTCTCAACAGGGGATCTAGTTGTAAGATCTAGTGGACAAAGAGGCCCCTGTCTCGATCTCAAGACTATTAGTGTAGGTAAGAACACAAAAGTGAATGATAAGACAAGATTTTGTGCAACACCTCTTATCATATCTTGTACTAATAAAAATTATTTATTGCAGGACTTTGCACAGAAATGAAGGTGCGTGGAGTGGATTTAATTATATTAGAAGGAATGGGAAGAGCTCTACATACAAACTTAAATGCTCGACTTGCTGTAGATTCACTAAAGCTTGCAGTTGTAAAGAATGCTTGGCTTGCCCAGAGACTTGGTGGACCCCTCTTTTCTGTCATATTTATTTACGAAGATAAACCTACTCCTAAATAACATAAATCATATACCTACTTCACCTTTTACAACTATCTGACTGTCTCCAGTATTCAATTATTAGATTGTATGTACATAGACTTTATCTTTGACGATACTTGTAAGCCATAATGTGCATTCATATTTTAGAATGCTAACTCGAACTTATGTTCTTAACAATTTACAAAATATATTGTGTGTTACATGTATAATATTTTGATTTTTTTCTAAATTCTGTCAACACTTGAAAACTATACAAATAAATGAATATGTTAACACTTTATCCTGTAAAGAAATTATTTCAATAAGAATCCAACATAAGTGTCTGTCGTTTATTTCAATAAAAATGACCCATTGCATAAATCATTATCTATATTATCTATACACTAAAAGAAAGGTTAACAACTTTCCAACAATTCATTAGTAGTTGAACACAAAAAAAGTTCTTATTATTTTGGGAGTTCACTGTACAATGTTGCAGTTAATGTACACATGGTATAAAAAAAACATCACCTAAATGCTAAGAAATAATATCTTTCATGAACTAACACTTCTTTACTAACAATCAGGAACGTAACATTTCTACGTACATGCCCTTTCCAACTGAATTCTGCTATTTCATGAAGTCAACAATAAATTACATATTTTAATAACTTCATCTTACTTTTAAGTTATGCTTTGCTACTTTTTGGGTTAAGGTCTATTGAGCCAAGAGATGATTTTGAACAGCATGTAAGCTACTCCAATTGCATAAGCAATTTTCTCCTTTTGTTGACGTTGCAACTGGTCAGCCTCAATAGACATGACGCGACGATTCAGCTTGACGATCTGCCGCCGTAAATGCATTAGTTCTTCTGAAGTAGAGAGACCTTCGCCATTGCCCATTGGTGGGGTTGGATCTCTGTGAACAATAACAAATTACTATCTAGTTGGCTGTATAAGACCCATTTCGTACGAGCGCTTAAAAAGTCCAATGTTAGCGCTTTTAAAACGTTAGTAGCACTGCTTGTTCATAACTTCATAATGAATTTTTTGGTCACACTTGATAATTTTCGTCTCATTTCTCCCTGCAGTAGGATGTGATACAAAGACCATTTACAAGTTTATTTGGGTACATGCCCACTTGACTATTAAATAGCTATAGAAGTTGGATAATAGCGCAATAGATTGATCAATCAAGCCAACCAGTTTATGTGACTAGGTTGTGCACCTCTAAATTATTTTCTGTGTTGAATGTTTATCGTACTAATATATAAAAGTTAAATGTTGTTTGTTTGTTTGTTTCTATTTCTATGGCTTTCACGCCAAAATGGCTAAACCATTATAAATATGAATGAATAGTTGCCTCGGGAAAATGCATAGGTTGTGGTAACTATTATCCATTCTGTTGTTGGCGGTAAAAGGTGGAGCACCCTAGAAAGAAATAAGAATGCAATGCATAATAGTAACAGTATACCTTAATACCAGACGTGATTCAGTCATCGTAGATTCATTGAAGTGGTCGGGGCGAGGAGTAGTCGAACGGGCTCCATCACCCTGAGATCTGTACACGCGCAGGTTTCTCGGCGGTGACGCAGGGGGTGCACCATCTCTTGTAAAATCATCAGCAGATGGGAAGTAGTGTTGGTCCAAAGTTATTACGCGTGGTGGCGTGCTAACACGGATCATGCCTGGGTCTGTTGGCAGTACTGCATTGTCCAGCTGGATCTCTCTTGGTGGTGCTTTTGTACCTGTTTTTAGGAAAATATGAAAAATGATTATCATTTTTTTTTTCTTTATTTAATTTGTTGTGCTGCAAGCAAATAGGATTGGAACAAGATCCTAGTGTGATATACAAGCAGCTTTTTACACTATTATTCTTTCTCATTTTGATGGGCCTATGAGCAGAAACATCAGAAATAGGAATAATATACCTATACTTAGGTAAAATGTTGTCGAAGCATGTATTATAAAACCATGGTCTAAAAAAACTGGTGATATTTGAATGAAAGTCATTTGCATCCCAAAATGCAAGTAGAACATACAGAAAAGTTGGACTCAAATAACTTTATTTATGTCTTACATGAATCTTATTGTGCTGGTGGAATGCTATTTATTGGTTTTCTTTTTGGGTAATTGATTAGTTGATGATACAGATTTATTGTAAAATTAAATTCAAACATATTCATCTGATTTATTCATTTTAACTACAAACTATTTATTTGTATGCAGTAATATATTGCTGACTTACCAATGGTCACAACAGTGTGCAAAAAAGGTAAAACTTTTTGATGAACTGTTAAAATTCAAAATGTTTACAGACGTTTGGACAGAAGCAACACAGCACAGAGACAACAGCAGTTAGTATAGCAATAAATGAATATTTTTATCATGCACCTTATATTAATTAATTAATGAAGCTTTCCATTAATAAATATCAATATGGAAAGCACATGTTGTTATATTGATCTCTCTCTTAATCTTACCACGTTTAAGAGTAATATAATACATTTTCAGGAATTACTTTCAGTTAAAATAGAAAATTAAAGCTTTCAATCTGGACTGCCTTTGACAAATATACTAGGATAGACATCCAATGTCACTAACTCTGATAAAATTTTTAAATTGAAACCCACTCATAATTCCTCTAAGGCAGAAAAGATGTTTCACGAACTCTAATCATCACTTGTATTATTATTTAATTACTCCAATTGCATTCTCTATGGCTATGCTTAGCAGTAGATGTCTTCAGGCTGTTTGTTGTTGATGATGATGATGATGATGATTATTAGCAAACAATTTTAATATAAAACTGCACATTATGTACGCTGGAGTCTTGATCAGTTAATTTCTTATTATTTTACTGTTGTTATTTAAATCAGTAGAAAAGACTAAAATGGGTTACCCTAGCCATGTTTAATATAAATATAATTCTGACACTAGGAAAACCAACCAACTAACTATCATAAAGAAGTGTATATACACATGATTAGATAGGTTTAGTATGTTCATAGATTCAGTAACTCATATTCTTCATGGAAGGCTCTGTAGTCTGCACACTCAATAACAAACATATCAGCAAAACAAGATATTCGATATTGTTTACTCACCAACATGCTGATCTTGACCTACGACAAGTATCCTTTCTGGAACTTTCATGTCAAACTTTTCATTAGAATAATCCCACCCACCCATCATACCATTAGGTGTATTCTCATCATCCATTATATCACCCGTTGCCTATGGAAATAAGTATTTAGTGAAAGATACTGGTAATAGAAAGGAAAAGGTAAAAAATTGGTGTAAATTAAACTCCACTTTCTTACAACTAGGATTGCTAGCGTTAAAAAATATTGGATGAGTATAAGTAAGCAAAAACAGATTCTGTTCTGTCATGTGGTAAGTAACCTAGGTACATTATACTTTCGCGTAGATGAATAATAAGATTATGAGGAATGGACGTAAGTAGATAGATACTGGATACCTTAATCCTTTGAGGCACTGTCATGTTGTGACTGATAAGGCGCGTATACGCCTCTTCGGAAGGATACTGCATTCTTTCCTTTCAAGATACACCTAAAATCAAACAGTTATACAAATATGTAGGTAATTGGATAGGCAACCATTGAATAATCAGTATGTTGATGTAGACAGGTATAGGTGCTTCAAATAGGTACGTACATTTTAGCAGCATGTAATCATATTTATTAAAGAGTATATACTTACTAGACAATAAATACTATAAGCAGAACACTTATTCCATTTGTGTTTATTTATTTCAAAATATCTATAATGGAATGGAAATAAGTTTATAGGTATGAGAAGAAAGAAAATTCATAAATTAATGCAGTCTTCTTTTTTGATTATTGGCTACTGGCTAGTGGCTACTTATTACAGTGCTGCCAATACCGATTCGCCAAGTAGAGCTAAAGGATCGAAAAAAAAGGGGTAAAAATTTTCAGTAAAAAGGAGCTGAGCCAAAGAAATACAAATGAGCCGTTTTATTAAAAAAAGCTGTAATTTTATAAAAGCCCAATAGATGGCGCTAAAATGGGGGTTTTACGGTCTGTCATTGTTAAGATAATTATGTATCGAGTTTAGTATTATATCCTTATTTTATGGAAGGCATATTATACTCTAATGGCTTTCTGTGATCCACGAAACTGAATTGTGTCGCTTAACTACAAACTCGGATAAATCCATTCTAGCTAAACTATGTGTGGAGCCAAAATATAAGAAAAAAAAAACCACTCTACCTTTTTTGAGATATTGAAGAAAAACTGAAAAAAGCTCAATTACATCATTTAAAAGGCAGGCTTTTTTTTGTATGACATACTAAAAAAACCTGCCTTTTGAACAGTGTAATGCTACATGTATGTATATATCATAAAAAATATATTACCTGGTTTCTATTATTCATTCACAACTTTCACATCACAGCACTTGACAGTCCTTTTCACAGTAATTTAAGCACAAAAAAACTTGATTTTTCTCAAAATTTTACATCACTTTATCGATTTTGCGCGCGGGTCACGGGCCCGATTTCTAGACACGACTGCTCGGATGGCAGTTGTTTTGAAACTGTTTTTTTTGTTTCGAATTTAGTTTCTCTTCAAATTCATATTTTTCTTTTTCTACTGTCAATTTCAGTGAGGTATTTTATAGTTTGGCCATGATTGTATGTATTTTGACTCTAGATTTATTTTTTTACTATTCTGTATTCAAAATTTTGAAAACTGCAAAAATCTAGAACCTTGGAATGCTAGCGAGGTTTCTTTAGAAAAGCTGTCGCTATGGAATGGCAGTCTCAATTTACTCCTCGAACGAGGAACACTAAATTGATATAAGGCCATTCCCGGGCCAGGCAAGGCCCGGGAACTCAAGAACGTCTTCAAAAACCATCTTTGGCTATCCAACACCAAAATTGTGAAGTGAATCTTGTCACGTTACATCCGTTCCTTTCGTGAAAAAGGTAGAATGGAACGCTACAAGTTAATGAGCAGCTCCTCCCCTACCTAAACAGTGCCTAGGTTGACAGGATCCTAAGAGCTGAAGAGAAAAAAAAGGAATTGGTAACAGATATTTATTTTCGTAAATTTTACAAGCTTTGTAGAAAGCAAAAAAAAAAGTCTCTAGATGATGCGGAAGAACGCGAAATTTAAGTTGTTTACGGCCTACAAGTTATCACGGTAGAATTAGAATGTTATTGGATCCAAACAAGGCCCACTTCCGGGTCTTCAGATAAACAAAGCCCGCTTCCGGTCTTCAACGAGGCCCACTTCCGGGTCTTCAAACAAACAAGGCCCACTTCCGGGTCTTTATTCAAACAAGGCCCACTGTCGTTATAGAGACTGAGGAATTCGTTGCCTTTAGTTTGTCTGACTTCCAGAGTTCAGCGGCTAGCTCATTCAGTTATTAGCTTCTGGATCCAGAAGAAGATTCTCGTCCTTCCACCGTCGATGAAGTATTATTACGCAGCTCAGATTCAAGATGCAGGAGCAGGAGACACGCAGGTATTAGTCGTCAAAGCTTTGACGGACGACGGGCCGGAACATGGTGATGAAGTTATATTGCCACTCAATGTTTGAAAAAGGCAAACCGGTCGTCTCACTGGTTGACGCTCGGCGATAGATTCGTCGTGGTAGATACGGCGGCCGACGGTGACAACAGATGTAGTTTCGGCGATCAGCTCTCGGCGATAGATTCGTCGTAGTTTCGCGACTGGCTGTAGCGGATGTAGCTCGGCGATCGGCGATTTGACAATGGATATGTCGTGGCGCAGCGATTGACGTAGATGGAGATTCACTTCACAATTTTGGTGTTGGATAGCCAAAGATGGTTTTTGAAGGCGTTCTTGAGTTCCCGGGCCTTGCCTGGCCCGGGAATGGCCTTATATCAATTTAGTGTTCCTCGTTCGAGGAGTAAATTGAGACTGCCATTCCATAGCGACAGCTTTTCTAAAGAAACCTCGCTAGCATTCCAAGGTTCTAGATTTTTGCAGTTTTCAAAATTTTGAATACAGAATAGTAAAAAAAATAAATCTAGAGTCAAAATACATACAATCATGGCCAAACTATAAAATACCTCACTGAAATTGACAGTAGAAAAAGAAAAATATGAATTTGAAGAGAAACTAAATTCGAAACAAAAAAAACAGTTTCAAAACAACTGCCATCCGAGCAGTCGTGTCTAGAAATCGGGCCCGTGACCCGCGCGCAAAATCGATAAAGTGATGTAAAATTTTTGAGAAAAATCAAGTTTTTTTTTTGTGCTTAAATTACTGTGAAAAGGACTGTCAAGTGCTGTGATGTGAAAGTTGTGAATGAATAATAGAAACCAGGTAATATATTATGATATATACATACATGTAGCATTACATATTTCCCCCACGGTGATCACCGTTCATGGGACAAACATTTGCAGAAAATCCAATATGCACCACAAACTGTCACGTTACATCCGTTCCTTTCGTGAAAAAGGTAGAATGGAACGCTACAAGTTAATGAGCAGCTCCTCCCCTACCTAAACAGTGCCTATGGGCCTTGTTTGAATAAAGACCCGGAAGTGGGCCTTGTTTGTTTGAAGACCCGGAAGTGGGCCTCGTTAAAGACCGGAAGCGGGCTTTGTTTATCTGAAGACCCGGAAGTGGGCCTTGTTTGGATCCAATAACATTCTAATTCTACCGTGATAACTTGTAGGCCGTAAACAACTTAAATTTCGCGTTCTTCCGCATCATCTAGAGACTCTTTTTTTTGCTTTCTACAAAGCTTGTAAAATTTACGAAAATAAATATCTGTTACCAATTCCTTTTTTTCTCTTCAGCTCTTAGGATCCTGTCAACCTAGGCACTGTTTAGGTAGGGGAGGAGCTGCTCATTAACTTGTAGCGTTCCATTCTACCTTTTTCACGAAAGGAACGGATGTAACGTGACAGTTTATTGAGCAGCTCCTCCCCTACCTAAACAGTGCCTAGGTTGACAGGATCCTAAGAGCTGAAGAGAATAAAAGGAATTGGTAACAGATATTTATTTTCGTAAATTTTACAAGCTTTGTAGAAAGCAAAAAAAAGAGTCCCGCCGTATCTACCACGACGAATCTATCGCCGAGCGTCAACCAGTGACAACAGATGTAGTTTCGGCGATCAGCTCTCGGCGATAGATTCGTCGTAGTTTCGCGACTGGCTGTAGCGGATGTAGCTCGGCGATCGGCGATTTGACAATGGATATGTCGTGGCGCAGCGATTGACGTAGATGGAGATTCACTTCACAATTTTGGTGTTGGATAGCCAAAGATGGTTTTTGAAGGCGTTCTTGAGTTCCCGGGCCTTGCCTGGCCCGGGAATGGCCTTATATCAATTTAGTGTTCCTCGTTCGAGGAGTAAATTGAGACTGCCATTCCATAGCGACAGCTTTTCTAAAGAAACCTCGCTAGCATTCCAAGGTTCTAGATTTTTGCAGTTTTCAAAATTTTGAATACAGAATAGTAAAAAAAATAAATCTAGAGTCAAAATACATACAATCATGGCCAAACTATAAAATACCTCACTGAAATTGACAGTAGAAAAAGAAAAATATGAATTTGAAGAGAAACTAAATTCGAAACAAAAAAAAACAGTTTCAAAACAACTGCCATCCGAGCAGTCGTGTCTAGAAATCGGGCCCGTGACCCGCGCGCAAAATCGATAAAGTGATGTAAAATTTTTGAGAAAAATCAAGTTTTTTTTTTGTGCTTAAATTACTGTGAAAAGGACTGTCAAGTGCTGTGATGTGAAAGTTGTGAATGAATAATAGAAACCAGGTAATATATTATGATATATACATACATGTAGCATTACATATTTCCCCCACGACCCCAGAAAATTTTCAACTCCATTGAAAATTTTGAAGGTTAGGAATAAAACCTTGCTCTTTCATACTTAAATCTTGCACTTCTTCTTTTACTCGCTCACAAACATACTTAGGGGATATGGTTCACATATTTGATGACGCATACTCCACAAGGAACTATTCATTATACATAACGAAGGCTTATTTTTTTTAATTAGGTGTCGTTATCCGCACCTTTTTGAAAACCCGAGTAAAGATAATAAGTATTTACAATTAAGAAAATGTACAACACAAAGGCTTATTTAACGAGTTGTGTACCGCTCTTTAAGAATATTACACACACCCTTGGGTATTGAAGATTTCAAGGAAATTAATATTCAAGAACCTTGTATTTAAGAAATTGCAAGGAAATTAAGATTAGAGTAACAACATGTGCAACTAAGAAAGTATAAAAAAAAATGAGTAAACACAATGGCTTCTTACCCACACGACTCGTGTTATAAGATAAAACAAAAAGAGTGAAAAAAAAAAATAACGTTTGTAAAATGGATTTAAAAAATAAGCCGAAAGGGTCTAGTTTCCTTGTACAATACAAAAATAATATACGCTAAAGCTATTTACAGAATAAGTATACAATTTAGAGAAAAAAACAGAATACAACCGCTACACTATTTACACTTTAAAATCTTTTACATGCCACTTTCCTCTTAAGCCGTTAGGATCCTCTAAAATAAAGACGAGAGGTGAGAGCTTCTCAACAACTGTGCATTTGACATATTTGGGAGCCAACTTTGAACTGAAATATGCACCAGCGTTACTCTGGACGTAATTTTTACGCCAGACTGTGTCGCCAACGTTGAACTCTTTAAAGGTGTGTCTCGTGTTGTAATGAGCAGCATTTTTTGTGTGTGCAGTGTGTAATGCAACCTGTACTTTATCGAAGATGTTAGATAATAATCCTAAATTAGCGGCGTAGATGTCACGAGGAAGAAAAATGAAATTATCAAGGTTGGAGCAGTTAGTGTATAGTGAACCACAGGGTATGGTTTCACGTCCAAAGACCAGAAAGGATGGAGAAAACCCAGTTGTAGAATTTACAGAACTGTTGAGTGCATATTGGATTTTCTGCAAATGTTTGTCCCATGAACGGTGATCATCTCCGACCAACTGTGAAAGTGCGGTGATAATTGTTCTATTATACCGTTCTGTGGGGTTTACTTGAGGGCAGTATCGAGGTGAATAAAATATAAAAGGAATTTTATACTTATTCAGAAAACTTTGAAACTCATTAGATTGAAATTGTGAACCATTGTCCATGATGATGGTTTGTGGCACACCGTGTACCAGAAACACATTATTTTCCAAATACATGATGATATTGGAAGATGTAGCGCGCTTGATAGGGAAAATAAGGCAATACTTTGAAAAAGAACATGTAACCACTAGTATGAATTGATTACATTGTCTTGTGAGTGGAAAAGGGCCCATTAGATCTAATGAGAGGCTTTGAAAAGGTCTTGAACAAATTTTTGGTTTACCCATAGGACCATATGGAGAATGATTCGAATGCTTATAAGAGAGGCATGTTTCACAAGAAGAACACATTTTAGCCACATCTTTAAACATACCAGACCAATAGTATCTTAAAGAAAGCTTCTTGTATGTTTTGAAAATGCCAGTATGGGGATTACTTTCTGAGTCACCATGGCAAGTTTTGATGAGATTCATTCTCTCAGAGGGAAGTGGAACTTCTTTCCAAGCAAAATCTTCATTTAGATAATCGGGTGAGTTATTAAAACGGTATAAATTATTGTTGAGAATTTTGTAATTTGGATAAGCATCAGGATTATCTCGACAGTTAGTAAAAAGTCTATTATATAGTTCCAATTGTGATGCATTGTCTCTAGATATGGGTTCAACACCACCAATAATAGCAGTATCGGGTATTTTATGACGCGACAGAAGGTCTGGGACAACATTTTCTTTTCCTTTTTTATGTTTTAGGTCGAAGTTAAAACAAGACAGACGAAGACTCCATCGTGCCAATCTGCCAGAAGGATTAGACAAATTTTGGAACCACTTTAATGCTGCATGGTCAGTGTATACTGTAAATCGTTTACCGTTATCAAGATAACAACGCCAATGCTCAAGTGCAGTAATGACAGCTAAAGTCTCACGTTCTGTAGTTGAATAATTCTGCTCATGCTTGTTTAGAGATCTACTCATATATGCAATAACAACTTCTTTATTGTCTTTTTCCTGAGTCAGCATAGCACCTATCCCAAAGTTAGAAGCGTCGCAGTGAACGGAAAATGGATAGTCAAAGTCAGGGCAAGATAGTATTGGTGTTGTAGTCAAGCATTCTTTTAATTTAGCAAAAGCAGAGTCAGCCTCAGCATTCCAGACAAATTTTTTTGGAGATTTTTTTCCAGATGACGTTAATTTACAGAGTGGTGAAGCAATAGTACTGAAATTAGGTATGAATCGGCGAAACCAACTGCACGTACCTAAAAATTTTCTTACTTCTTTTTTAGAGGTAGGAGCAGCGTAAGCTAGAATCGCTTCAATTTTACTGGGATCAGCCCGCAATCCTTGCTCATCTACTATGTAGCCAAGATATTTCAGTTCTTTGCGAAAGAATTGACTCTTTTCAAAGTTAATGGTTAGACCAGCATAAGAAAGTTTCTGATGAACTTTAAGTAGGAGTGAAATATGTTCCTCAAATGTCGCACCTATGATTATTATGTCATCTAAGTAACAGAACACTTTATTCTCAAACTCTGGAGTGAATAAACTGTCCATAAGTCTTTGTTGAGTTGCTGGAGCGTTTGTCAATCCGAAGGGCATAACAGTGAATCTATACATTCCTCTACCAGGTACGTAAAAACCAGTTTTATCTCTGTCTTTGAGATGTAATGGAATTTCCCAAAAAGCCTTTGCTATATCGATACTAGACAAATATTTAGCATTTTTGAGGTTATCTAGTATCTCAGAAACAAAAGGGAGGCTGTAGGCATCTTTACGAGTAATTGCATTCAGCTTTCTGCTGTCGACGCAGAAACGCCATTCTCCGTTCTTTTTTGGAGTGATAAGTACTGGAGATAACCAAGGACTCTCACATTTTTCTATAACTTTTAATTCTAGCATTTTATCGACCTCATTGATGAGTGCTTTTTGCTTTTCTGGAGAGAGACGTTAACAACGTTGTTTTATAGGTAAAGCATCACCAGTATTGATCCGATGACTAACTAAACTAGTACGGCCTAATTTACCTCGTTGTTCAAAAGAAATACTTTTGAAACGCTTGATTATGTCATTAGCAATTTCTACTTGATTCCCAGACAGATGATCAAATGTTGATATTTGATTTTCAACAGCACAAGTTGTATGATCTTTAGATTCGAGATTGAGTTCAAGAGAAAGTATCTTTGGGGAGAGTTCGAATTCTTTCCAGAAATCCCACCCAAGTATCAAAGAAGGATAAATATCAGGGAAAACATAAGCTTTGATAACATGTGTCTGATTATGAAATCTCAATGGCAAATGAAAATAACCAGAAGACATTGCTTTTTGTTTATTAGCAACCATAACTTGAGTTGGAGACTTGAATAGTTTAAAGCCTAACTTTTGGATATCTTTATGAGAGTTATTACCTAAAATAGTTATACAACTTCCACTATCTAAAAGACCGGAAAAAGGTATATTGTTTATAGACACGTTAATAAAAGGTCTGTTAAAGTCTTTTTCTTTGTCGTAGAAAACAGAAGTTGTTTTGTAGCAAAACATAAAATTTCGAATAGTATTTAACCATTGATTCCAGTCGTTAAGATCAAAATTATTGTTATGTGATTTAGTGAAACCATTCAAGTCGTCAGCTAGTTTTTTTGTTGATTTGATGGAGCACATTTTGGACATTCGCTGATTCTCACGCCTTTACGACCACATTTAAAACAAATGAGGTATCTAGGCTTAGTACAAGTTTGTAAAGAATGGCCTGTGATACGACAGCGATAACAGAATTCTTCTTTAGAAATGTCATTAGTTTGAGATGACGAGCGTGGATGTTTATCTTCCTGCACTGCATTAGTGTACCTTACGTTTGGAGACGCTTTAGGAAATAAAGCTTTAGAAAATGAAGGAAGATAGGCAAATTCAGCAGCACAAGAAGTGTCTTCAGATCTAGGCTCATGAAAATTTTTGTCTCGTTCAGAAATGCGTTCGTAACTTTGACAAGTAGAAATTAAAGAATCTACCGTTTTAATATCTTTAAGTGCAACAAAAACTGAATAGCACGGTCTTATATTATGGAGTAAAATCTCTAATTGTTCGCTCTCGCTAAGTTTCTTTGAAAGACGAGCAAACATACCGAACATAATTGAGACGTAAACGATAATGGTCTCAGTTGCTCCTTGCGTTCTATTCCTTATAGCTTCCAACAGCTTATAGTCGTAATCATGTATACCAAAATCTCGAATCAGCAATGTGCAAATATCTTTCCACGATAAGGTAGGATTTCGATTATACTGAAAACGAAACCAATGAAGGGCATCACCTGTGAAAATCTCAAAGGCGTGCTTGCAAAGCATACCTTCCGGAATGTTTCGAGAAATCCTAAACTCGTCCAACCTTTGAAGGAATGATCTAGGGCACGATTTTCCATTGAAAGAAAACGTTTTGAGCTCCTTCACAAAATTATCCGAAGTGTGATAGTTTTGTACAGACTCGGAAGCCAGTGGTATACTAGTCAGAATGCTTGAAGGTAAAGTGGGTTGAGGAGTACTCAGTACTTCCAAAGTTTGATTGGTTCCAGTCATAGGTAGTAATTGATAAATCGAGGGAGGGCTAGGCTGAGTCTGAGGACAAGGATTGTGAATGTCAACTAACACTTCTTCAGAAGATCCTGAATAATCTGAAGTTAAGACTTCAAACCGTTTTTGGAGCGTGAAGAAGCGAGATCGTATGTTTGAGCATGACTCAACAAATGGTGGAACGGCGTTAAAGCGTTCGAGGCGATAATGAAGATGATTTACGAAAGATTCAACTTTCCTCAGGTTACTTTTATCATCCGTGGCTTCGAGGTGCGAGATTTTACCCTCGACGTAATTAAACGTGATCTCTGCTTGGGAGAGGTCATGTTTGAGAGGTATTGGAGAAGATTTTATGTCCTCAGGTTGAATGTGACTCAATTTTGCCAGCTGCTCCTTAAGAGCTGTCAAAGTGTCAGCTGGTTTTTCACCTCTGATAGTCACTTCATATTCCAGTTCAAGTTTGTTTAGAAACGAGTATTTAATTGGTCTCGCCATAGTCACAAGTTGAAGTCAATAGTCAAGGATAAAATCAAGTCAAGTTTAAGTTCGTTTAAGTATTAAGTACTATGCGAGTGTTGTAGAATGTAAGTGTGATGTTCCGCGTGTCCTGCCTGTATAAAAATAAATTAAGCAAGTACCTAAGATATTACGTTAGAGCCAAAAGTCAATATCAAATTTTAGCCTACTTGAGTAAGTATTATTTTAGAATTTAGAAGAATGTTTTAGAGGGTTCATTTTAGTTGGGCGCCAAACTGTCACGTTACATCCGTTCCTTTCGTGAAAATGGTAGAATGGAACGCTACAAGTTAATGAGCAGCTCCTCCCCTACCTAAACAGTGCCTAGGTTGACAGGATCCTAAGAGCTGAAGAGAAAAAAAAGGAATTGGTAACAGATATTTATTTTCGTAAATTTTACAAGCTTTGTAGAAAGCAAAAAAAAAAGTCTCTAGATGATGCGGAAGAACGCGAAATTTAAGTTGTTTACGGCCTACAAGTTATCACGGTAGAATTAGAATGTTATTGGATCCAAACAAGGCCCACTTCCGGGTCTTCAGATAAACAAAGCCCGCTTCCGGTCTTCAACGAGGCCCACTTCCGGGTCTTCAAACAAACAAGGCCCACTTCCGGGTCTTTATTCAAACAAGGCCCACTGTCGTTATAGAGACTGAGGAATTCGTTGCCTTTAGTTTGTCCGACTTCCAGAGTTCAGCGGCTAGCTCATTCAGTTATTAGCTTCTGGATCCAGAAGAAGATTCTCGTCCTTCCACCGTCGATGAAGTATTATTACGCAGCTCAGATTCAAGATGCAGGAGCAGGAGACACGCAGGTATTAGTCGTCAAAGCTTTGACGGACGACGGGCCGGAACATGGTGATGAAGTTATATTGCCACTCAATGTTTGAAAAAGGCAAACCGGTCGTCTCACTGGTTGACGCTCGGCGATAGATTCGTCGTGGTAGATACGGCGGCCGACGGTGACAACAGATGTAGTTTCGGCGATCAGCTCTCGGCGATAGATTCGTCGTAGTTTCGCGACTGGCTGTAGCGGATGTAGCTCGGCGATCGGCAATTTGACAATGGATATGTCGTGGCGCAGCGATTGACGTAGATGGAGATTCACTTCACAATTTTGGTGTTGGATAGCCAAAGATGGTTTTTGAAGGCGTTCTTGAGTTCCCGGGCCTTGCCTGGCCCGGGAATGGCCTTATATCAATTTAGTGTTCCTCGTTCGAGGAGTAAATTGAGACTGCCATTCCATAGCGACAGCTTTTCTAAAGAAACCTCGCTAGCATTCCAAGGTTCTAGATTTTTGCAGTTTTCAAAATTTTGAATACAGAATAGTAAAAAAAATAAATCTAGAGTCAAAATACATACAATCATGGCCAAACTATAAAATACCTCACTGAAATTGACAGTAGAAAAAGAAAAATATGAATTTGAAGAGAAACTAAATTCGAAACAAAAAAAAACAGTTTCAAAACAACTGCCATCCGAGCAGTCGTGTCTAGAAATCGGGCCCGTGACCCGCGCGCAAAATCGATAAAGTGATGTAAAATTTTTGAGAAAAATCAAGTTTTTTTTTTGTGCTTAAATTACTGTGAAAAGGACTGTCAAGTGCTGTGATGTGAAAGTTGTGAATGAATAATAGAAACCAGGTAATATATTATGATATATACATACATGTAGCATTACAATCTCCATCTACGTCAATCGCTGCGCCACGACATATCCATTGTCAAATCACCGATCGCCAAGCTACATCCGCTACAGCCAGTCGCGAAACTACGACGAATCTATCGCCGAGAGCTGATCGCCGAAACTACATCTGTTGTCACCGTCGGCCGCCGTATCTACCACGACGAATCTATCGCCGAGCGTCAACCAGTGAGACGACCGGCTTGCCTTTTTCAAACATTGAGTGGCAATATAACTTCATCACCATGTTCCGGCCCGTCGTCCGTCAAAGCTTTGACGACTAATACCTGCGTGTCTCCTGCTCCTGCATCTTGAATCTGAGCTGTGTAATAATACTTCATCGACGGTGGAAGGACGAGAATCTTCTTCTGGATCCAGAAGCTAATAACTGAATGAGCTAGCCGCTGAACTGTGGAAGTCGGACAAACTAAAGGCAACGAATTCCTCAGTCTCTATAACGAGAGTGGGCCTTGTTTGAATAAAGACCCGGAAGTGGGCCTTGTTTGTTTGAAGACCCGGAAGTGGGCCTCGTTGAAGACTGGAAGCGGGCTTTGTTTATCTGAAGACCCGGAAGTGGGCCTTGTTTGGATCCAATAACATTCTAATTCTACCGTGATAACTTGTAGGCCGTAAACAACTTAAATTTCGCGTTCTTCCGCATCATCTAGAGACTCTTTTTTTTTTGCTTTCTACAAAGCTTGTAAAATTTACGAAAATAAATATCTGTTACCAATTCCTTTTTTTCTCTTCAGCTCTTAGGATCCTGTCAACCTAGGCACTGTTTAGGCAGGGGAGGAGCTGCTCATTAACTTGTAGCGTTCCATTCTACCTTTTTCACGAAAGGAACGGATGTAACGTGACAATGTGTGTTGCCAGTGATGACTTATGGAACTGAGACGTGGTCTCTAACTGTTGGCCTCATTACTAAGCTCAAAGTCGCGCAACGAGCTATGGAGAGAGCAATGCTCGGTGTTTCCCTGCGAGATGACCGATGTGGCTCTTAGGATTAACAAGTTGAAATGGCAATGGGCAGGCCACATCGCTCGTAGAGCTAACAACCGATGGGAAGAAAGGTTTTCGAGTGGCGACCACGAACTGAAAGACGCAGCGTAGGCCGGCCCTCCACTAGGTGGACCGACGACCTGGTGAAAGCCGCGGGGAGCCGATGGATGCAGGAGGCGAGCAGCCGCTCTAAGTGGCGCTCCCTGGGGGAGGCCTATGATCAGCAGTGGACGTCTTCAGGCTGTTCAAATAACATAGTTCCATAATAGTTAGTTTTTATTTTACAATCGCGTTTTCTTATTCTATTCATTAAAATGATGGTTAAATTTGTAAAAAGGGTTCCGTACCATTATCTATAAAAACGAGCAAAAAATCACGTTTGTTGTATTGAAGCCCCTATATTTATTTTAGGGAAAAATATAGGGGAAAAGGATGAATGGATGGGACGGGTGCGCCTGTCTCCCTTCGCCGTCCCATCTATTCATCCTTTTCCCCTATATTTTTCACTTTTGCTTCTCTCTTACCCATAAACAGGGTAATGCATAAAACTAATAAACCCGTGCGAAACCGGGGCGGGTCAGCTAGTATATTATTAATTTCATAACTCATATTGAAGCCAGACGACACTGGCCTACCTATTGTATTTTATAAAAGTAGGTTAGGTGCCTATTTTTAAATTGCCAGATTTACACCTACTTTTTCATCCTGTTTGCACTTTGATCTAAATCCATTCAGCGACTTTTAAGGAAGGAGATTTTCTACTTTTTAATCTCCCCAAAACCAAAGTAATTTTGTGCAAATGTATGAAGATTTACGAATATCGACAAAATGTAATGGACAGTGTAGGTACATCACTATTCGAGAGGCGTAAAATCGCCCATCCCAAAAATATCAATTAAAGCATTAAATATTTCAGTAATTGCAATCGCATGGTAATTACACGGTGGAAAAAACGTATATTCTTAATATGAAATGCATATTTACTTCGAAACTTCGATGTTTAACATAAAAATAGTCAGTAAACTTTAACGTATAAAATGATGATTCTGGTTTTCCTTTGACTCCTCGGGTTACTCTTGATGCACAAAACACAGCACAACACGACACAATTTCACTATTGATACAATATTTAGCCCTAATAACAATATAATCACTAAATTTTCACTTTTTATGCTCTCGCATTTAATTTCATGACACACCAAACTGTCAGAACATGACACGCGGTGTCGGTAAGGCGACGTTGCCGTACCGACATTAGCTTTCTCGCATACTCTATGCGACGATTCGTGTATTAGACAGAGATACAAGACAGTATGTTTACACGAAGGATGCGAAGCGGCAACGCCGCATTGGCCGATTTTGGCTCTCTCCATAGACCTCCATGCATTAAAGTATATGTCTTCCATAAAATAAGGATAGGATATAAAACTCGAACCATAATTACCTTAACAATGAATCTTTATAAAATTACAGCTTTTTTTTTAATAAAACGCCTCATTGGTATGTTATCCCAAAATGGGGGGACTGGGACCATGATGCCCTACAAGTTGTGAGAGCTCTACTTGAAACTGGGTGTTTCAAAACCTACACAGTAAAAAATAAAACCACTCGCAAAACTTCACGTGCGATCGCTACGAGAGTTAACAAGATTCTATAAATTTATTTCTAACCACTCAGGCGCGGTGCGGCGGGCGTAGGTAGGTCCCAAAGCGCTCCTCAAATAGCGCGGTATGGTTTTGCATATTTACGGTTTATACGAATAAACTAAGCAGTGTTTTAAAATTTCAAAACTAGTTTTGATAAGTAGCATTACTTGGCTATCTAAACAAATGCATTTTTACGTGTGTTGCAGTATAAGAAACACACACAACAACACTACACATAATAATTGACGCTCCGCCGTACCTAAAGGAAATTACTCCGTCGCCGGCGCGCGCTGGCTCGGCGCGAGATGCAATTTAGACTGAGGCATTTTTTTTTCTCGTGAACTATAGAGACTTTTACTTTATTCGATAGTGATGTTCAACTAGTTTCAATTTTAGTTGATTTATAACGAGTGACACCTCTAAAAATTGATTGCCATCCCTAGTAGCGCAATCAGCTGTAAGCCACAATTGTGGTGGGGAGCGGTCCACATTGCGCGATGCCGGCCGCACATGTGGTTGAAGCGCCTGAGCGGCTAGACACAGGTCGTTAAGCTCATTTATGTGCACTCGGTCAAGGACGAAGTTCAACCACCCAGCTGCGCTAAGGCTATTTCCAAACGTAATCTTTACATGGCATTTCTTCAATGAAAAGCTTTAATTCAGTAAAGTCGTTGAAGAAACGTTGTCCACCTTGGGGTGTAGATTTACATTCAACATCTAAATGCATAGCATTTAACCACTTTTTCAGCTGAAAGTAAGTGGTAACATGGCCTATGGTGGTGCATACTTGCCTAGAAAAAGTAAGTACCTAATGAAACACAAAATCCAAAACCCTTTAAAAAAGGAGCTAAGGTGTAATAGTCTGGCAAAGCTAACTTTGCAGTGATTTCAAATTGGTTTAATATTAAATCTTGTATATGGTTGCACAGTGCAATTTTAATGAGGAGTTTTATTTAAAAAAAACTACTTTCGCCTGCCTGTTTCAACCCACAGAGTACAATGTCATATTCAGATGAGTGGATCACAAAGTATGTTGTCGGTTTGTCGATAGCTTTGGATACAATTTTTAGAGCTGTCAATGCGAAAAAAGAGCTACATTTAGATTTTAAAGAGTTGAGTTGGCAACACTTAATGCTGGCTGTTTGGCGTTTTCTGCCAGTTGTGTTTTACAGTGACATTGACAATAGCTAAAAACTACCGCCGTCATTTTTTGAATTAGTACTCTGTGCCTGAAGGTGGGTGGATAATAATCCAATTATGCTCAAATCCTATTGGTTAATTCATAATGTCTTTATTCTGACCAATACGTTACAAGTATTTTTTAACAAAAGAAGAAAATGTCATATTGAGCCGTGTTCTTCTGTCATTGGCGGTTTCAATTTCTCAATTTTGCGTTGTCTTAGCAAGCAGGCAGGATGAGTTTTTATTTCATTATAAATTGAATTTTTATGTTCCCTGTGAAATGAAATAAAAATTATGATCAAATACGTGTTCTGCAGATGTGTTTCTTAGTGTTTTAAAATACCTTCTATATTCTTGTCTTGAGAATTATAAACATTACAATGAAGTGCACCGGCATTGGAGGTATTTTAGTTATTTTCTCATGTTTGGGGGTCACTTTAGCCTCCAGCGACGAGACACCAAAACGGGAAGAAAGGAAATCGAAATCTGTGACTAGTTTCGTGAGCGCCAAGTGGGAGACGACCCCTATAGTTTTGGAGCTTGCCGAGTATCTTGCTGGCGAAAGTGCAGATTTATTTTGGTCTTTTGTTGATGGTATAAATGCCTTGAAAACTAGTTTGGATAATTTAGGTGAGCCTTAACAAGTTTATTTAATTACGTAAATTACGTTTCTCACACTTGCTGGCTTATAATCTATGTAAACTTTTATCTATGAGATTACAAAATGGTTTCAGAGACTGACAAGCAAGTTTACGATGCGTGTATCGGTGTTGCGAGTACGGTGCTGGCCCCGGCGCAGCTGCGAATGGCCAAGCTTGCTCTATCCATGCATACTATGTCTCCTACAGTCCGCATGTTTGACCAGATTGCTACACAGAATAATGCTAAAGAAGTGCAATGTGATGCTTTTGTGGCAATTGCTTCAAGAAAAGTCTGTGATAATGATTCCTTAAAGGATTTACTCAAAACATGGGATAAGTTGGATGTTGTAAGTTATTTTTATGCTACAAATGCTAGATCATGGCTAAAAGGGATTTTTTTTATATAAAAACATTTACTTATTTATAGTTTGTGGAAATGCAAGAAATCATACCATCATTTTACTGCCTATGCAGGAAGGATTTTTAGTTATTGCTTTAAGAATGTTGTCACTGTTTCTTGGCGCTTCTGTCATTCATAGTGTAGAATTAGGCCCGTATTACAAATCAATGCTCAGTTGTGAAAGCAAAATGAGATTTCATTCAAAAAGCATTGCAAAAGAAAAAGGTAATGGAAGTAAGTAGTGAAAGGAAAAGGGAGAAATTGTTCCCCTGATAAAACATACACATTACAAGAAGTCTCCCTGTTTAACAATATGATTTGGGAAAGTATGGCATTTGCTCAACTTCCACCAAAAATTTATTATTATGTGTTAGATGGGGGCAGGCCATTAAGTAAAATATATGTTATTACTTAAATTACTATTTTGTTATTAGCTGTTGTAAAAACAAATAAAAACTAAAAAATCTCAAATATTAAAAGCATTATAATAAGATATCAAAATAGAAAGAGGAAGCTCAACACAGTGATATCACACATAGCTTTATGGGAGCCCATACAACATTTCCTTTCTCGCAAAACAGATTACCTCCACAGTTACTATGAAAAATCCAGTTGTGACGTCATATACCTAAGAGATTGTATGTAAAGCTACCACAGCTTTGTAATGAAGTACTATGAACAACCCAGCTCTGATGTCACTGGCTGTTTGAGCTATCTCTCTATTACGATTTTTAAAATGCTTCTTATTTGGAGTGTATTGTGCATCTACCCAAGCCAGCCCAGCTCCTTGAAGTAACGGAGTGCAGCTTTGGGGTGCTGGCACAACTGCTCCAGTGTTGGCGTCGCAGATGGTGACGATGATGAGTGGTTACAAGGTTTATACGCTTGTTCACGTTTTAAAATGCTTGTAACTTTGTAATTTTTTGAGATTTTTTTTTACACGAATCTCTTAGGGCATTTAAAAAAGGAGGTGGCAAGGCAAGGCGTTCCCCTCTGCCGGTCATATGGCTACTTGGTCATCTACAATATCATAATGTGCTTGTAGACACTGCGTAACTACTCTAGTTTATATAACGGTGTGCGTGTTTTAAGATGGTGTGCGGCGTGTGTTATACGTATTTACCTCGTCCCCCATAGAAATTCGCAGTAAAATGGTGCTTGCGGATTATAACGTTAACATCTCCATTTATAGATGCTCTAAGAAAAACGTTAATCTTTTGAGGAATATTATAAATATATGCAAAAAAAATAGTAGTCATCGTGCCTATTCACTAGCTGATTGTAATGCTAATTAGTTTAAGGCATCAACATTTACTTTTTTCCTCTAGAGCTACGGTGTAAAAAAATGTATAAGATCTTATTTTTAATAACCACTACTACTTTTTTTACTAGGTGGTAGGGCTTTTCTGCAAAGTTCGTCTAGGTAGGTACCACCGCTTTGCCAGTTATTCTGCCGCCAAGCAGTAGTGTGTAAGCACTACTGTGTTCCGGTTTGAAGGGCATTGTAGCTAGTGAAATTACTGGGCAAATGAGACTTTATGACCTGATTACACAGTGTAGTAATCTGATTACTAGACTGTGTGATGTCTCAGGATGACGTGCGCAGTGCAGTGTCACGCGAAACTTTATTATTTTAAAGTTCCGAGTGACACTGCAACTGTTATGGGCGGCCGTATTGCTTAACATCAGGTGAACGACCAGCTCGTCACGTCATTCATTCCCATAAAAAAAAAAACCTGTTAGAAAGTAACCTGTTTGCATTTCAGGAGGAACATCTTTTAGGAACATATCTGTTGGATCATTCATACCCAAGCAGCGATAACAGAAGCCTGTCTGCTATTCTGTATGGTGAACTAGGCTCAAAGGACTTTGCCACTAAACACAGGATACTGTCTGCATATGCAGACAAAGGTGCCATAAACTATGTTGTGAGATGGAATGTCAAGGTCAGTTTATTAATATTTTGGCCTCATCTGCATATTACATATATAAGATTGCCATGGAAGAATAAGTAGGTATATTAGTATAAAACGATGGAACTCACAAAAATAGTAATGGCAAAAATACCATTGAGACTACTAATAAGTTGTTAAGCTATTTGCACCATTTGTCTAACTTTTAGTTTTACATACATACATTTACATATGTGTGGACATTTCACACAGAGCCATTAAGCCCCAAACTAAGCAAAGCTTGTACTATGGGAACCAGATAACTGATACAATACTTAATACCTTTTTTTGTTTGTAAATACATACATAGAATACAAGATAACACCCAGACACAGGATGTTCATCACACAAATGTTTGTCCTGGGTAGGAATCGAACCCACAGCCCTCAGTTCAGAAGGCAGGCCTACTACCAACTGAGCTATCGGGCCGGTTAAATAAATCTTGTGACCTACAATCTTATTTACTTAGGTACTATTTAATAGCCATGTAACTTAATTATGAATGTTGAATAAGGAAAATCAAATCTTATTTCAGCCACGCGGCAAACCTAAATTGCGCTTATCCGGGTATGGTGTAGAGTTACAACTGAAAAGCACTGAATATAAAAGTCAAGATGACTCTACACCAAAAGAATCGGAAGGTGGCGAATCACAAACATTATCAGAAGAGGAAGATGAAAATGACCCACAAAATCAAATTGATGGGTTCAACTTTGGAAGACTGAAGTAAGTTGTAAATTAATATTTTTATACCAGACAGCTATGTACATGGCTCTCATTTTTTTCTCGTTTTCCTTTGTTTTGTCAGAGCTACTATTTGGTATGCACATCTTACTATGCTGATCACGGCAGGGGTCGCCTTGTTTGCCCCTTATATTGTAATTTTCAAGATATTATGTGAAAACTGCTTTGCTTTTATGAGACAGTTTTTCCAACAATAGCTACAATTTTATCAGACCTAACAGCTAATTAACTTACACAATTGCTGTAAAAACCAAGTTTAAAATTGTTCCTTTTTGCTTAGATTTGTTTGTTTGAGATATCCAATTAATTTCTAAAGTTATCTATGTTTTCAGCTTTCTCTTATTTATTTGCTATAAGTTTGGATTATATTTGGGTTATATTTTTGTTATATTATTATTGTTTCATTAGTAACCTCTGCCTCAGCAGCCTACAGACTTAAGTTATAAGTATAATCTGTTAAAATTTTAATATATGAATTTATCAAACCCTAAAGGAATCTATTCCCCGCACTTCGCACTCCGCTCGAGCGCTTCCGCCGTCATCTTTCCGAGTCGTCCGAAGAGCTAGCGCCACTGAAAGTGTGGCAGATGCAAGCTCTCAGTATGCAAGCGGCGGCAGCGGTCGTCGACGCACATGACTCGGGCGGCGATGAAGCGCTTAAAGTGCTTACTTCTATAGCACAGAACTTCCCTATGCAGGTGAGATTTGAACATATCCCTTTAAAAAATAACAAGATCACTGGCAAATACCTATTTTAAATAATTTGTAAATAGCTACTAAATAGTTTTAAAAAAGTGAAACCTTTTTGTGCATTATGCTAGATTCACATAACACAATGTCCTCATACCTTATGCACTCAGATTTCAGAATTATGTAAGAAAAGCTGTTGGCCTTTCTAACAATAAATAAATAAATAAATAAAAATCTAGTGGTTGTGAGCCATTGTAGCTGACCGGTCTGTGTATTTTTTGTTATGTTTCGCTCGAACACAAACAGCATGGTAAAGAAAACTTCCCACCTCTATCTCCCATTATCCCCATTGCAATAATTGAAGACGTTCTTATTTTATTTCACGCCATTTATCAAAGTTCCCACAGAAGACGCTGAAGCTTAGTAATAATTCACAGACTAAATCCCTTATCCACGTGAACGTGCCGCGCTCGTTCCGCGACGAGGTTCTATACAACCAAGACATTTGGTCGACGTCGCTTGGGCTTCGGCCTGCAGAGCCTCTCTTGTTGGTCTCTGGAGCGCAATACGACGCAGACGAGGTCGATGTCATGGCGCTGCTAGCTGCACTGAGAGAGGATATCGGACCTATGAACACTCTTCATGCTCTTGGTAAGCATCATGGTGTCATTTATCACTTCATCGTAATACTAATAAGATCAGAAAAAGCGCACCGTTCTTATTGCTGGCTCACTGTCAAGTCTCAAACACTCGACGTAGTTTAAAAAAAATTGTGCGAGTGAAATAATAACCTTCAGTTTCCAGCGGCACATTTATGACTCGTATAATAATTAAGGGCTAAATTTCTATTGAGTTAGGGTAGTAGGAAAGCAACGCACTGCAGTCTACCCGCATATTTTTGGACTTACGCCAGGGAAAGTATTAAAAAAAATTGGGCGTGGGAAGTACGCAAACAACTATGTTTGACAGGATATTTTGAAGAATCAAACTCTTCAAGCTTGAAGAATTTGAGAGCGAATGTCCAACATAGCTATTTAAATCAGCTAGCATCTTAAACACTTTTATACACTGAGATGAGATTGAAGAGCTGCGTACTTTCTACGCCCATTTTTTTTAATACTTTCCCTGGCTTAAGGCCAAAAATATGCGGGTAGACTGCAGTGCGGCGGTTTGCTACTACCCTACCTCGATAGAAATTTAGCCCTTATTTATTTATAAGTAAAATTTGACCGAGGTAATGTCGCCAGCTTTTTGGGCACCTTATCCGCAGACAGCGACTTAAACGCGGTTTATATATAAGTGTATATTATAAGTTTCGATAGTTTTAGATAAGTACTTAGTTTAGATTTAATTTAGTTTTTAGTAATTGTATTGTATTTTTTACGTTTTATTCAATAATAAATTTTACAAAAGATTAAAAAAAAATGTAAAATTTTATCTTGAAGTTTGATAGCCATGCTAAAGAGGTTTGATCATAGACAACAACAACTTAAGATAAGATTATCTCACATGCAGGTCTGTCCAAAAATCTGATAAACACAATGATGTCCCTGGAGTTAGGAGAATCGTACACATGGGAGGAATATGGTCTGGACATCCGCGACACTGCGATCTCGTGGCTGAACGATCTGGAAACCGATGAGCGGTACCGAAGGTGGCCGGCTTCGTTCATGGAACTACTGCGACCCACTTACCCTGGCATGCTGAGGAATTTGAGAAGGAACATTTATAATTATGTAAGTAAATAGTTGCCGCTGCAGTTCCGCTTAATCCTTTTTATACACTTTAGATCTACGGAGTAATCTTCACAACTATATCCAATTCTCAGGTAATCATAGCAGACCCTACGTCAACATTATCCGGCCCCCCACTTCGTCTTGGCGAGACGTTATTGAAGCATGCAACACCAGTACGAGTTGGGTTGGTGTTAGCCCCCACCAATGGGGACCTGAAATTGGAGGCAGCGGTCAGATCGGCTTTCAACTACGTGGCGCAGGAAAAGAACTCTAACAAGGAAGCGTACTATTTCCTCACCAATGTAAGTTAAACCTATACTATATTTCTAATCAATTTAAACAACTATATTATAACGCAACAATCTTCTTGAATTGAAGTCAGGGTAAGCACCTAAGTACTTGGAGAAAAAGTTGGAACAATTTTGCATGTGTTTTGAATTTGTTATAGCTCCTAAACCCTGTACAAGACGAAGGACCACTGTCGATTGAGCTTGTGAAGAAACAACTGAAGAAGTACGTCAGCTCGAAGGATAATTTAGATGATATCGTGGAAATGGACTCAGAATACAACTTTGGCGGTCACCTGGCGGCCGAGTTTGTTACCAAAATGGGAAATAACAAGTACCCTCAGGTAATAGATTTCTATCTTAATAATTCCTAATGTTTATTTTAATTTTACAAGTATATTGTAACACAAACCTCAAAATATTTCAACAGGTGGTCTTATACACAGACATCTAATACTCTTACTATTAAATCTCTGTGGTCTTGTAAATGATTAAGATATATATTTTTTTTTATGAGAATGAATGACGTGGCGAGGCTGTCGTTCACCTGATGTTAAGCAATACGGCCGCCCATAACAGTTGCAGTGTCACTCGGAACTTTAAAACAATAAAGTTTCGCATGACACTGCACTGCGCACGTCATCCTGAGACATCACACAGTCCAGTAATCAGATTACTACACTGTGTAATCAGGTCATAAAGTCTCATTTGCCCAGTGAATTCACTAGCTACAATAGCTACAAACAACCCTTCAAATCGGAACACAGTAGTGCTTGCACACTACTGCTTGGCGGCAGAATAACTGGCAAAGCGGTGGTACCTACCTAGGCGAACTTTGCAGAAAAGTCCTACCACCTAGTAAAACTAAAACTAGAGGTGAATCAAAGTTTGTAAGCGTTCTAAATTATATGGTAATTTATATTTCTTATCTGCGTAAAAGAGTCAATCCGAAACTTATTTTTTATGTTCAAAAGGACAGTATCCGGTTTCCGATAGAAAACAGTATAACGCGATTCTATAAAGAAAAGAACTGAAAAGAGCTATAGCTATTCTATAGCTGTTTCACCCCTTTTGCACTCCTTTTGCACTTAAACACAACAGTGGAAGAGAACCAATAGTTTCTTGTTTCCGTCAGATTCGTTTCTTCAATGATACGAGTTATATATAGAAAGCATTTGCAGGTACTAATAAACGGTGTCCCACTAACGGAGGACGGCCCGACTCCCGTGACGTCATCAGTGGAGCTTCTGGAAGAGTCGCTGGTGACCGCTCTCTCGCGGCATACGGGGCGTCTGCAGCGCGCCGTGTTCCGAGGCGAACTGGCCGATGGAGACGACGCGGTAGACTACCTGATGAAACAGCCTCATGTTATGCCAAGGTTCTTATTGGTTACATCAAACTTTTAAAGAGTTTATCTATCTTTTATTCGCAGTTCTTAAACATTATCGCGCGTACATAAAAAATCCACCGAACCACTTTTTCACAAACTGTTTTCAAGCATGTGGTTAGTACAATGAAATATTTTTAGACTCTCACCCATACTCATATAAGTGCCCTTGATAATTAATGTACATCTAGCTGATGAGGGAGATAATTGGCTTCGTAGTGCGTCGTCTTTGTCATTCAGAAGGATATAATCAGCTGGTGTCGGCTTTGTAGACCGCCGTCTCTGTCACTCAGGGATGTTGCTCTAGTGATGCGTGTGACAGAGACGATGCTGTACGAAGCAGAAACTAGCCGATCATTTCTCTCTTCAGAATACACCGCCGGTGCCTAAAGGCTTACAGATCTAATTAAAAATTATGTCCAGTCTGTCATTAGGTTCCTATATGTACCATGAAAGAAAGAATTTGAATTACTTACCGCTGTACAGAGTCTTATAACTATTGTTTGTATTATTAGTTGTATTGCTGATTTCGTAAGTCTACTTTATTTTGAAACAGTACATTTAACCAGGTTAAACCGTCGTGTACTGGGCGCTGAGTCGTCTCAATTCTTGGATTTGTCCGGAGTACCTGCGTCTACTGAGTTGTTCACAGAAGACAAAGTCCACAAGCTTTTACATCTGTCAGGTAACATTTGAACTACCTTGTAAGTATTTATAAATGTGGGCTAAAAGTAAATTTTTAGAGGCTGAAACTGTATCGGGTCATTGTGGAATGGATTACCTATATAATTACTAGCTTTTACTGGCGCACTCCGCGTTTAGGCCCTATGGAGTCGGTTCGTTACGCGTAACGCGTCAGAAAAGCAGCGCTATGGCGAAAGAACGAAAGACATCTGCTTAGGGTAGGCTGTGCAAGCTGAATTACACTTTATTGCGTTGTAGCTAGAGTCGCTATTCGCTAGAGTCGTTATTGTGACTTCGCCGAGCGGATCTTCTGTACTTGTACCTACTATTAAATATTCTGCGCTTTAACCAAAAAATCTTAATCTTCATAACATCTTACTAAGTGAAAATTAAAACTATGGCCTTATATTGTTTGCAGGTCGTGACGCTCTGTTCACTGCGTTGCCGATTTTGAGATACTTTACTAAAAGTAGGAAGCCGGAAAAAGTATCGCAAACCATTTGGATAGCCGGTGACCTGAATGACATTGAGTCAAGAAAGCTACTGAAAAATGCTCTTGCTTTCATGGTGAGTTATGAATATTAAATTATCGTACGCATTTTAATAGCCTGATTACACCTACCGAGTAAAACACACGTCGAGTGGCAGTCGACGTGTGTTTACAAACAGCGAGTACTCGGCGACAGCACTGACTCGCGGTTTTACTCGGCAGGTGTAATCAGGCTATAACAGATCAACTTTAACGAAAGAGATATTTGAATCACAAACGGATTTGACCTCGTATCCATCCGTCCCTAAAGCTGAGACATGCTTTACAATCTAGAGCTCTTCAAGTCGCGAGTGAATAGCTGCACAAGCATGTACCATAGTAGACCGCGTCGTCACTTTCCATCAGGTGAGATTGCGGCCAATAGGCATGGTGACTACTATTAAAAATAAACAATTAAATAATACTTTCCATAAATAAGATTAAAAAACAATGCAATAATTGAAACAATAAGTAAAATCGGTAAATAAATCACGGAGTAATAAGCTTTTAAAGTTTCTATAGGAGAAATATCTCTTGTCTCTTTCTCGCGAAACAGAGTGCCTCCGCAGTTACTATGAAACATCCACCTGTGACGTCACATGCCAAAGATATTGAAAATGAAAAAAAAAAATTAAAAATACATTTATTTGGAAAATAGGCATAAGTGGGTAACATATACATTAATTGGAGCACCTGGATCCCACACTAAAGTAACTAAAGTGTATGTAAAGGTACAACAGCTTAGTAATGAGGTACTATGACGACATTTCTCTGACGTCACTGGCCGTTTGAGCTATCTCTTTCTATTCCGGTTTTTAAAATGCCTGTAAATGTCGTTTTTTGAGATATTTTATTTTTGTTTTCACAAATGTTTATCTTTTGAAGAATATTTTTAATTTATGCAAAAAAAAATTTTAGTCATCATGCCTATTGCGAGCCCTTTCAGTTAAAAAAAAATTTTAGCTACTGTGGGAAGTGATCTCTTGGCTGAAGTCCTTTTTACCTTTACGCGAGTATTTTGGTTATTTAGTTAATCAATAATGTAAAGACAATTATAATATGATGTTGGGGAAACAACTTAAACAGAGGGAAAGAGAAGTAGAGAGATAGTAGGGCTTTCCTTATTTCTCTATCTTTAATCTCAACCATCTTACTTAATGCCGTACCTTTCCAGATTACGCAAATTTCACCTATTTCATTGTACATTTCGTTTCACAGAAGGAGTCAGTGGGCGTCCGAGTCGCTTTCATACCTAACGTCGACGGCGATTCCAGCGAGGATCAGTCGCTCAACAAAGTGGTTGTAGCCGCGCTCAATATGCTAGAACCGCACCGAGCTACGGAATACGTCGCTAGGTTGCTGGACAACGAGGGATGCCACGACAGACAGGACTGTGATATTCTTGTAAGTTGCATCACACAACATTTATTTTTTCTCATAAACCCTATATCGCACTGTTGTCTCCTTGAGATGTTGGCCGAAAGCTTGCCAAATCATTGGCTTATAGTACAGTACCCCTAGTACGAGTTTCGATAGTTTATTAAAACTTGATTCGTGTACGTTTTCTCCCTTTTCTCCCATACATTTCTGTGCAGCGCCCCTAGCGGACACGTTCAGGAACTAAAAATGGCAGTACAAATTTTAAATGGATTCGCGCGTATTCACGTATTGGTAAACTCGTACTAGGGGTACAGTAGTACTGCCCGCTAGTATTTCTTGAAAATATAGAAACAAAATGATAGATTTAAATTCATTTTTATAATAGCGTCGATTTTGTCGTACAAAATAACCAATTTGATGGTTCTAAAACTATTACGGTGTCATTTGTATTTTCCGGAAAAGCTCAGTGACATATTAAAAACTGTTGTCTTTTTCGTACAGATCGAAATGACAAGGATCGCAATAGCCTTAGAACTGTCAGGTAAAGTTTGGTTTACGATTTAGTAGAGTGTGATTCAAACTTAACGGCGGCTGTGAAGTCGCGAAAAGCTGCGCAGTACCAAAAAATAGATGTGCGCGGGCAGCGCACTCCACAGCCGCCATTAACTTTGAATCACACTCGAATAGACACCAATAAGCGAATGTGAACTAATTTCCAGCCTGAACTAATCCCAGCACTGCACAAATACGAGTGGGTGTTGAAGGCAGCTCGCGTGCTGTGCGCGCGCAGTTTGAAGCTGCGAGCGAGCGCACGCGCCTTGGTGCATAACGCACGCTTCGTCGGCCCGCTACATAAGGACGAACAGTTCACTGTCGACGACTTCTTACTGCTTGAGAGGTACTACCACAGAGCATTAACGGTACAAATATATTACTCCGCAGACGTATAAATAGCGATCTTAATACCACGCAATAAAAGTTAAATCAGGGCCATTATTCCGTATCGATTCCTTACTTCGAAACCACACGAATTCCTTGTCTTACATAAGAAATCTGTGAAACTCTATTCTCTATGAAACGAAAACAAAACCGCGCAAAATGAATTTGGAATTGGCGCGATTTGAACTGTCAAAAATCGTATGTTTTAACGAGACGCGTTCCGAAACATCAACACATCAAAAGATATGACCACTTATGACAATATATTTTATTCAAAATAAAGATAACTTTAATGTAAAGTGAAGGTATATCTGACGCTGTGACACGATTTGAACAAGACACGATAACGACGTGGCTTCGTATCGTGTGGAATCTGTGTTTCCATAGAGAATAACCGCCCAGCTTGCACAGCGTTGTTAGCATGAAATAGGTTTCAACTTTTCCCCTCTTCCTATCGCATATCTCTATCTCTTTTGACGCGTTACGATTAACGTGGGTGGGATCGCTGATGGGGCCAAAAGTCTGATATCTAACGTGTGTTTTATAGGTGGTACAAGAGCAAGACTGAAACATTGTAAATTTAGACTGCTTTAAAAACAACCACAGTGCGATAGATATGTATGAGAAATATTGGTTGCATATATTCAATTTATCAATTTTTGATTAACCGACTTATATAGTCGTGTTTTTATTGTATCATAGCATCGTGCGTCGTTGAAATCGTGAGGATTTTTTTAAGGTATTCAAAATGGTTATTTTGTTCTCAGATACAGCAACCAAGTTTACGGTGATAAAATCTCAGAAGTGTTGGACGCTAAAAAGAAATTTAAGGCGACCAATGAAGTTACAGATGATGATGATGGTAAGCAAACTCAGGTCACGCATATGATGAATATTTTATCCTATACTTTCACACGTAAACGGTGCAGTGTCCCCCCGCCCGGTGACACGTCCCGCCCGGTGACGCTGTAAAGGTCGTTAGAGACCAACAGCATTAGCCAGTTCAAAAAAAAAAAAAAAAAGGCGCAGTGTCCCAATGTTGTAATTTTGTGACCTTATCTCTTCCTGCGAGTGCCGTTCAAAGTGGTAATTTAGATATGGAGGCCTGTTTTCAGCAGTGGGCGCCATCTAGTTGTTGATGTGATGGTGATAATTTGTGGTGGGTTTGAATGAAACACACTGAAGTCTCTTAACGTTTTGCTCGCTTTGTAATGTCGATATTACATCTACGTTCTCACTTGTCTATCTTTCCCAAATATTACGGTATTCTACTTGATGGGATCCATCCGGTGCGTTCGATGCAAGTTAGCGCCTACCTTATCTTTGGTATTTGTCCGTGTTTGGGTGTAGAAGACGAGGAGCCTATAGACCTTTCTCCCGAAGATCGTCTGAAGGTGATATCAGTGCTAGCGTCACGAGCGCCTCGCACTCGCACGCCTCTACCCGCCGGCCTTCACACGGAACATTCGCTCGTTGAACTACCGCCTTTGTATGACAATGAAGCTGCCGTTGAGGTGAGATTCTGGCGTATTAAATAAACCGTTTCACTCTATTCCCGATACAAATACCCGTGTTGCTGTGCATCCTCTCTATATTTGTAGGGATCATTGTAATGCATAATCACTTATTTGTAATTTTAATTCCACATATAATAATAAATCATTTATATGATGAAACAAAAGTTACTTCGTAAGAGGCCTTTGTGTGGGTGTGTGCGCCGCGGAAAGGAACGCGTTAGACGGGGTGATAACACAATTTTCACAAGAGTTAAGTTCCCATGGTTGTTTTTTTAGCAATTTTTTTTATAAAGTATTATTTTAAGATAATAATTTTTTATTGATTGTTTTGCTATAAGAGCAGCTGCGGTAGATCAACCTCTGTAAATATTGCGGGGATGCAAATCAACATCCAGCATATTGTTGGTTGTTTGTTGTATAGTGGTGTTGTTTTGTGTTTGTTTATGTGCTTAGTTTTGTTGTTAATCTTCATTAGTAAGTAAAAAATTATTCATTTTCATAGTAAATACACAGAGATGATAAAAATAGACGAGACAACTGCCTTAACTAGCGTTCATTGACTAGGTGGTGGCAGTGTTAGACCCGGCGTCAATAGCGGCGCAGCGCCTCGCTCCTCTGCTCCTGGTGTTACGGCGCGTCGTCAACTGCCGCATCAAGCTGTTCGTCAACCCGCAAGATAAGAACTCTGACATGCCGCTTAAAAGGTACTGTTGACTGTCTTTTTGTATTTGGTAATGTTGTTGAATGAAATGAAATGCATTTTTTCCAGATATTCACACTATATAATTATATCACATACATAACACACATGAATACAATAAAATCGGTGAAACGCGTTATAATATGACGTTGCGTGATGAGAGAGCATACAACTAAAGGTGCAACATGTACCTATGTGACTTACACCCAGTTGCAGAAACGATCATTAACTTTTAAAGTCGACTTTAAATCTTAGTCTTCCATTAAGCTGTTGTCCTGCCTACAGTTTAAGGACTCCCTTTATCTTCAATGCGATTCGTAAATTATGACTATTAAACTTTTTAACTATATCTTAATTACCTAAACAGGGTATTACCACGAAGAATTGGTTAGAGTTGTCATTTTAGCCATATATTTCTGTGCGATATACTCAAACCATGGACTTATCCCGTAGCTTCTACCGTTACGTGTTAGAACCGGAGCTACAGTTCACGTCAACAGGCGCGCTGACCGGCGGCGCCATAGCTCGGTTCTCGCGGCTTCCTCACGCGCCTCTACTCTCTATGGAGCTCCGAACGCCGGCCAACTGGCTGGTCGAGTGCGTCAAGTCGGTCTACGATCTGGATAATATACGGTTGGCTGATGTTGACACCGTTGTGCATAGGTAAGTTAAATGTGTCATCGGTAGACTGCCCTTAGCAAACAACTCCTATATACGCTATTCTGTATTCGAGTCATCGATTGAGTGTGCATCTGAGATCTCTGTGGTCCCTTTTTATGCAGAGTGTTTTTTCTACTGTTTATGTTTTCCATATAAATAAATTGTCAGGGTTCGGCGTGAATCGTCTATCGTTGTATCCACATTATAAAAACCACTGAAAATCCATCGATAATGCTAGACTGTTGGAAGCAGCGACGATAACGTCTCTATGACAAGGTGGAAGGTGGGGCAGAAGACAATGACTGCGTTCTCTAAAAATTATAAAAAAATAACACGCATTTAAATAGTCTCCCACATTATAAAGTAAAACGATTTTAATTATTCAATGTTGTCCTAAATATATAGATGGAGAAAACGATGCCTCCTCCATTAATAAAACAAATAAAGTGGACATTACACCAAGCACCATCTAACCCCAAACAAAGCAAACCTACCAGACCATCCACATACAACTCAACACTTTCATTCTCAGTGAGTTCGAGCTCGAGTATGTCTTATTAGAAGGCCACGCGTGGGACACTGCTCTGGGCACACCCCCGCGAGGATTACAGCTCATTCTTGGATCTCGTGACAACCCTGAGCTCATGGACACCATAGTCATGGCCAACCTTGGATACTTCCAACTGAAGGCTAACCCTGGAGCTTGGATCCTTCGGCTCAGGCCGGGACGCTCGGATGAGATCTACGAAATTGTTGGGTGAGTAAGCTCGTTGGTATTTATTTGTCTGGACTGGTTTGGATCTAAAATGAATCTGATGGTAGTGAGAAGACTCAACATCATTATATTACTAGGAACTGAACTGTTTATGTAATTTATTACTTTGGTAAATTTTGGCCTTATGTGTACTAAAAAGGTTTAGCCTTCATTTACCATTTTTACCCCTTGTCCAACTTTCCAAATTTTTCCAGACATGAAAACACAGACACGCCAGCGGGTAGTGAAGATATCCAAGTACTGATGAGCTCGTTTAGAAGCCATGTCATCAAACTGCGAGTCAGCAAGAAGCCTGACAAGCAACACCTTGACCTGCTCGTAGAAAACGATGACAAAAACTCTGGCGGGATTTGGAACTCTATTGCAAGGTAATAGCAGTTAGAACCACTGTTCATAAGGTTGAACTGTGGTTTTTCCAAGGAGTTTTCTGTACTGTAAAATACTTGGTCCTTACTTAGTCCTCGGAGCTATGCAGCTATAAAAAATCTGTTTACTGCTTATTACTAACATTTTGTCTTACACCAATGAAAAATGTGTGTGTCATGTGGTATGTATTTATGTCTCGCCAGCTCATTCGGTGGAGGAGTTGAAGAAACGGAAGCCCAAGATGAGACAATCAACGTGTTTTCAGTCGCGTCGGGACATCTTTACGAGCGGTTCTTGCGAATTATGATGTTATCGGTGCTGAAGAACACCAAGTCACCAGTCAAGTTCTGGTTCTTGAAGAACTATTTGAGCCCATCTCTCAAGGTGTGTCTTCTGCATGTACTAAAAACTAGTAAGCAGTAAAAAAGACTCCGAATTAGTAAATTGTTCAGTTATTAACGTTATATGTGCACCTTTGATCAATAGAAGCAACAACAAGAAAAATTCCGATAGTGGTATAATAATGTTTGGAAAATGGGAAAAAAATCATGGAAGAACACAAACAAAGCTCGGTATACGCCGCAACATAGTCTGCTGCCAACTTTTTGGTGACGACAAGTTTTTGAGCAGAGTCACACTAGGATATACATATTTATTTATATTGAAGAGAAGATCAACAGCTAATACAATAGGAACTACTACAGGGATAGTAATTATACCTTATCTTATCATGCTCGTGCAAAACATGCATGCACACTTTCTAATTATTTTTGCATTTGTGCCTTTAGGATAGTCTCCCGTACATGGCACAAGAATACGGCTTCCAATACGAATTAGTCCAGTACCAGTGGCCTCGGTGGCTGCAACGGCAGCGCGATAGGCAACGGACCATTTGGGGCTACAAGATTCTATTCCTTGACGTGCTTTTCCCTCTTTACGTCAAGAAGATCATATTCGTTGATGCTGATCAGGTAAATATAATCTTTATGTTTTGGAAATATGGTGCATTCTTCTCTTTTATTAAGTACTCGTGTTTTATTTAAGTTTAAGTTATTTTCTATTCGTTGTGCGTATTAACAAGGTATACTTTCATTTCATCAGAAGTGTTATAAGTTTAATCTAGATGGCGCTGTGTGAAATGTCCACACATTTATTATTTATTTATTTTAATCTGTGTATATGTCTGTCTGTGGTATTTTAGTTCTCAGTAGGATGACCCAATATTGATTTCTATTTTCTTAAGAGAGTTGGCATTATTGAGTGTTGTTATATTTTCAAGAAGTTTTAGTCGTTTGCATGTTATCAGTACTTTTATAGTTGATGAAAGGAATGGTCGGGATTTTTCTTGTACAAAATTATTTTATAAATGACGTTTGCAGATTGTTCGAGCAGACTTGAAAGAGTTGGTGGAATTTGATTTGGGAGGCGCTCCGTATGGATACACGCCATTCTGTGAAAGCAGAAAAGAAATGGAGGGATTCAGGTAAGACATACTTGGCTATAAATATTTTAAATACCAGGACGGTCCTATTAACATCGGGTGGCATGTGGTCAAACGTAAGCTTATGCGATTTAAAAAAAATGTCGTTTATATTTTCGTTTAGGTTCTGGAAGCAAGGATACTGGCGTAATCACCTACAAGGTCGCAGCTACCACATCAGTGCCCTATACGTGGTCGACTTGAAGCGGTTCCGTCGTATCGCAGCCGGCGACCGGCTCAGGGGGCAGTACCAGGCTCTCAGTCAAGATCCGAACAGCTTATCCAACTTGGGTAAGAACTTTATAGACAGCTCTTAAGCTCGCACTTTTCTTTCTAGTTTGTACCCAAATGCGTTGCACTAGGTACGCCAAAGAGGTATAATTGTAAACTTAGGAACTCTAGAACTTTAGCGCTTACGGGCATAAGTTATAAAGCTCAATTCTGCGAGATGGTATCGATGAAACGTTTAAAATCATATCAAATATAAAAAATGTACGGTTGTAATTTTTTGTTTCTCGGTTATTTAGTTTCCTTGTAGGAGTTAGGGGTGTATCTTTTTAATATTTAGTTTTCGATAGTTTGGAACAGGTTGACTAATAAATTATAAAGCTCAATTCTGCGAGATGGGATTTGAACATGTACCTAAGGAGCATGCACGGTATATAGCTGTCCCTAGAGCTGGGACAGCTGTACCTTTCCCTCCACCTTCACCGAAAATAGTTTTCCGTCAACGCCGTTTCTTATTCACAGATCAAGATTTACCGAACAACATGATCCACCAGGTGGCAATAAAGTCGCTGCCACAAGAGTGGTTGTGGTGCGAGACATGGTGCGATGATAACTCCAAGAAGTTTGCCAAGACCATTGATTTGGTAAGTTGTGAAGACGTAAATCTAAAAGATATCTATTCGCTCTGGCCTCAAAGATGCCCAGCACCTCAATTTCCAACCCTACGAAAAAGTTTCAATTGTAAAACGCTTTCCGTCTCTTTCATCTACATTCAGGATAAAGAAGACAGAGAATGTACAGTTCGAAACGAAACGTTTTCGATGGGTTGGGAATCGGGGTGCTGGTCCGTGTCTCAGCAGTGGGAACGTATTGGGCTGAGATGACACCTTGTAACGATAGACATGTGTGATCAACAGTGCAACAACCCGATGACGAAGGAAGCGAAGCTTTCTGCAGCGATGCGCATTGTTCCGGAGTGGACGGAGTACGATAAAGAGATCAAAGCGCTGCAGGCGAGAGCGCGACGCGGCCTCTATCAGGCGGCGGACCATGAACAGGTGACTAGCGGTTTTTTGTGGTTGGCTCAATGTGATTTGCGTATTTAGCCAGTGTCAATTTCTCATAATATTATTTACAAGTTTTATAAAGGAGTTTTGGCGGGAACGTGAAAAAGTTCACGTCGTTGCATTGTATTATTCCTCAAAACTTGTGCTTTTCCAGTATTAATGTTTAAAATTGGTGGCATGCGCAACGCATTAAGTGCTGAATTACGAGCATGAGTGTGGTCAAGTGATATAATGTGGTGAAACGTGATTTTCCGTGTCGCTTCCAAAATTCCATCGAAGCTTCTTGTAAAGTTGCCACCACTTTACTAGAGCATGACTTAGACTGGACTATGACCCGACTTAGACTGGACTATGACTAAAAATATTCTAAAACTCGATGAAAATATACAATACTTGACACTGGCTAAATACACTATGTGTGGAGCCAAATTATAAAAAAAAAGAAAAAGTTTTATAAAAGCTATTCAAATGTCGAGTCGTCGAGTACTATATGCCGTAATTGTATCGGGTATTGGTGACGTAAATGAATTCAGGCTTGCCTATTTTATATCGGCTCTTTAAATCACCTTATTGTTTTTTTATCAGGAAATTGAAAGTCATCACCAAGAGACTGGCGATGTAATCAAAGAAAGTAAGTTTCGACAACCATTTTGTTTACTTTTTTGTATTACACTGTTTATCTATTATTTTGCTGATTCAAATGTATTTTGTTTGCAGAACAAAGACGCACCGAGTTATGATTGCTAGCCTGGACTATTTTAGCAATTTATATTTATATCGCGTTTCTCTAAATAAATAGTCAATTTGGAAGAGTGTACCGCAGTGATAAATAGTTTTGGCACTTTTGCTCACTTTATGATATTCCATAATATAATAATTCAACGGTAGACGAACTCATTTCGCATAACAATTACATGTATTTTAAATTGTATAGTCAGGAACTATATAAATATACTGGACTTTAGCTTTTTCTCTTATAAGATTCTTGCATAAACTTGAAGTCATAGTTGTTTCATGGTCTGTATGGAACGATCTACACTACACTACAGATTAATTTGTAAAGGATAAATTTGAATTACGAGCGGGACTTGAACCCGCATCCATCCATCGCTCAAGCCGGTATATGCTTTACTTAAGATACCGTGACAAGTGGTCTCATGTCCGAATTTTCCCTTCACCTTTTACAACCAACTTACGGGGTTGATATCTACACTGCATTCGCCGGAAGATGCATTTCTGGTTTTCTTATATTTTCATCTTTATTGGTTTATCATTGTCATTCTTTGTAATAGACTAATAGTAATCGCATTTGATGTAAGTATGTACATTGTACATAGGTGGTATATGCGGTCTTATGATGTGTTATTTATAGTTTATAATTAACCATATGTGTATAAATATGTTGTCAACGCCATATTAATGAAACAAAAATGGACTATCTCCAAAGCATCGCCAGTGACAAAACCTTTCTATATTTTAAGGTCAGACATATCCGTGGTGCATTTGCATTCTGTATGAATGTGTTCAAGCTTGTCTGTGCCCTTTTTGGCGAATGTAACGTAATGTAATGTAATTACTGGTATTCGTCGGGCCGGTATAGTATATGCCATCTGAGCTATCACGGACATATCAAGGAGCTTCTCCATGAAGCGGGGAATTCAACTTTTTAGAGGTTTTTTTTGCTATCCGAGTTATCTATTGCATATGTATGTGATAACTACATTCATGCGGAAAGCGGAGGCTCTTATTTTCATTATCTAATAAAACTATTAACGTATGTATTGGTTACCAAAATATTTTTTGTATTAGGTTTAGGAATTATCTTAGCTTGGCGCGAATGTCATTAGCAGATGTCATAGCAATAGTGGACCTCGAGTTCCAAACATCTGTTCGTTTTGTATGATTTTATCATACTGTTGTGATTCAAGAAAAGTGATGTGATTTAATTTTGTTTAGTTGTTAAGTATCACAATTTCCACGTGTTGTTCGAATGGGTGTTATTTTTGTATTCACAACTTATCTTAATCGCACTGTACATAGCTTAAAAGAGCAAACTACGTGATCTCAATCTAGCTGATTGTGATTGTAACAATTGACTGTGCAAGTGGTAGCCTGATAGCGATCTTTGCAATTGTAGGTAATCAAGATCTTGGGACGAGTAAAGCGAAGATATGCGAGTAGATAATTCATATAACGGGAACCAATTGCGCAGTTGATTCCATGATTGAAAGTTACGATTTACTGAGATTCAAAACTAGAACTAATATTCGCAAGTAAAATACCGATTATTCAATAATATAATGATTTAGTATTTGAATTTCTATAATATAAGTACTAGCATTTGAAATACAATTTTGCTCGAAATAAACACAAAACGTCAACATTTCTTCAATGTTTTTCTTATTTATTAATAACTCCTGCCCATTTAAAAAACGCGTATATATTGTTCAATTGCCTTGAAATACTATCCAAAAGTATTATAATTAGATTTTTAGGTAAGTATTACATCCGTTCTGAAATAATTAACTCCCTTCTGCTAGGTAGATAAGGAAAAATAAAACTCAATTATCTAAGTACATTTTTATTTACATTATGAACTAAAGATGCGTAAAACCTTTGATATACACGATAAAGAAATGTAACAAGACAAAAGCACCTAATCATTAGGTTTAGCTCAAGTTGAGAAAACCGAGTGTGTGTGATTTTTATGTATTTTGAACTGATCGAGTACAATCTGATAGTAACTGACTAGTTTGAAACTATATTATGTCTGTCTATTTTAGCGTCGTGTGTTCTAGTGAATTAGGTACTTCAAATATCCTATCACTAAATACTTCAGTTCTATCCTAATATCAAATACTTAATTGTTAAAAGTTCAAAGAGTATGTTTACTATAATTAAAACACCTTATATACACAGCAAACTTACGATTAAATAAATTATCAGATCTAATTGAAAGCAGAAACAAGATAATTTTACGAAGCAATTTACAGCGTCTGTATCGGACTCCAGTACAATATTAATAATTTATTGTCTAATCAGAGTATTCTTAGAAGCTTTAAACAAAATAAACGTACAGAAGATTCCCATTTATAGTAAACGTGATATCTGAAAAGTATATAAACCAAATTACTGGTAAATTAAACACGACACATTTAAATTTCTTCGAGGATCTCATTATCATCAATGTCAAGATGGCTGACTTATAATGAATCCATCAGAGTCGGAATTATAATTAAGATTAGTCTATGTTGTTGAAGACTCGAGTATACTGAGCATGTTTTGAAATCTTAAACACTTACATTGTTAAAAGTTATTTTAGTACACCACTATTTATAATTCTTAAATACATCAAAAACTAGCAAAGAAAAAACATAAGTACTTAAAATATGTATTTGGCATATATATATTACTTGGGCATAAATATCTTATTACAATAAATAATCGACTAAAAATCTAAGTACAACACAGCAATGAATTAAGACTAAAGTCGTCTAGAACCTAACTACTCTACGTATTTTATATCTATTTTAAAAGAAAATTTATATTTATTTTACATAACGGCATCGGCATAATGACTAGGTTACATGCTATGTAAATGCTAACAATAATAATATTCTATTTGAACCACTTTTCTTTGGTTTGTAAAGGTTTCAGTTTATTTGTAGTTTTAAACTCTAAAGAAATGTTTGAGCGTGTCTTAGTGGAATGTTAAATTGAGCCACGGAAATAGTAGACATTAATATATAATTTCAATAGAATTTTGGCAAGAACTTGGCTGAAAGGTCCAATAGTCTAAATTGATAAAATCTTTAGAGAAATCACTCTGTAGATTTTTAATTTGTACTACTAGCTTCTTATCCAACACGCGGAGTGCGCGAAGCCTGGGAATAGGTACTAACATTTTTTAGATCTTTACAATTAGTTGTAGTTTAGAATTTTACTGTTTACAACAGAATGGTCACCGCTAATCTGGGTGTATCATTGGATGTTCAGTTGCAGTAGTGTTCCTCAGTGGCGAGCCGAGAGTAAGTGGTGTTGTCACGGCAGATACCACTTAACAATATGTTCAAATCTAAAGTGTAACTAATAATAACATTTTTATACCTGCTAAATTAGTTTTAGCTTAGAATTGACAACATTTCATTTTAAGGAAGGTAAGTACCCGAAATTCAAAAACCATTTCGAGATCATCCCCTCAAAGAGGTCTAGAAAAAAGATCAATTTTTATATTTTCTATTTCACAAGTTATTATTAAAAACAAAGTAGCCTACGATAAGTAGCCTAGTAGGATAATCGACGTGTGAATCCCACTATGTTGCAATGTCTGCTATAAAAAAGTATCCGAAATAAATAAAATACGCGTTCGTTATGTTTCAACTAACTTTAATAAAATAGGGGTCAAAAATTTGAAATGTTGTCAATGATGTACAACAGATGGTGTATGTATCGTACATATTCCACACTCGGGCTGCGTGTTGGTATGTTCAGTTGCAGTAGTGTTCCTCGGTGACAAGCCGACAGAGCTGGCAGTCGACGCGGCAGCACCAGTGGTACCGGCAGTGGCAGCGCTCGAGCCGCGAGGAGCGCACGGCGCGCCGCCCGCGCCCGCAGCACAGCCGCCCGCACCCGCCGGCGCCGCTACCCACGCTTGCGTTGCATTGCCTGCTCATATACCATATAAAATGTAGGATGTAAGACCTTGCAGTTGGGCGAATTCGCACAGTTTAGAAGGCGGGGCATATTCGGCCCTCTTGGACAAGGTCTAACATAGCTACTTCGTGTTAGATACGAAGTATCTATATTATACAAATTAGGTATTTTAAGGTACCGTGACAAATAGAGTTCGGAGGGCGAAGCGTATTTTTTTGTGCTCTGTGGTGCCACCGTTTATGTATAGGAATTTATTTTCAGGATGGCAAAAACATCAGTTGCGGAAAACTTAACAGTTTTGCTTTTATTTTTTTACACTTCACACATGTATCATTTAAAATAACAATTCTGAATCATCATCATCATCAACAGCCCGAAGACGTTCACTGCTGAACATAGTCCTTCCCAACAGAGCGCCACCTTGAGCGGCTGCTTGCCTCCTGCATCCATCGGCTTCCTGCGGCTTTCACCAGACCGTCGGTCCACCTAGTGGGGGGCCGGCTTCCGGTTCGTGGTCGCCACTCGAAAACCTTTCTTCCCCATCGGAATTTCATGTTTATTTTATTTTCAAAGTTAGTACAAAGCAAAGTCATCGTACCTGCCATGCGTGCCGAGTGAGCCGGCCGCAGGATCCGGGTCGCAGTAGTCCGGGCTCGGCGTGACGTACCGGAGGCGCGGCTTGGCGCGGGCGGCGGCGCGGCGGCGCGGGCGCAGCACGGCGGCGCGGCCCGCGTCCGCCGCGAGCGCGGCCGCCACGCGCGCCAGCGGCGGCAGCGCGCGCCAGCACGTGCGCACCGAGCACGACCCCGACACGCCGTGACACGTGCACTTGGTGCGCATGCCCGCTGACACTGCCTGTAACCTCACACTTGGTTAGTACATGACTACCGACATGGTGAGCTAGGCCCTAATATGCCGTGGCAGGTGCATATGTGTATTGTGTACCTACTGCATAGGTCGATTTTTAGAGGACTCTTAACATTACGAGCGATATCTGATTCTCATTAGCTGAAGGTCCAGGAAAAACTATTGACGGCGATATATCGGGCAAATAATGTAGGCAGGCAAGGTTAATATTCTAGTATATACTCAAGTAAGTATATATTTTTTTCAAATTATAACTTATTTATTATACGTCCGTCATCATCATGTTGAAATTGATTAAGTAAATAATTAATTACCTTTCGACCATATCGGCCATTGATAAGGTTAGCCATGGCGATCAGAGGCCGCAGCTGTTCTAGCCTCGTGCGTAAATCAACTTGCGGGTCAAAGCGAGGGTCGTCGGCTGCCATCCGGTACTCAATGTTGCGATATCTTGAACCTCTGTCTTCAAACTCATACCTGAATCACAGACAACAACCCCTTCAATTTAAAACGATCAAATTGGGAGTACCTATTAACAAAGAAATTAAATTATCAAGGATTCGCATACTTGTTGATAAAATTATGTGCCTACATGTTCATACAGCAATATCATTAATATTTATGATTTTTAAAGCAGTATCGCCTGCTCAGCGTAATCTACAGATTACCCCGTAAGTTGGTTATAAAGGTGAAGGAAAAATTCGGACATGAGACCACTTGTCACGGTAGCTTAAGTAAAGCATATCCTGGCTTGAGGGATGGACGGATGCGGGTTCAATCCCCGCTCGTGATTCTAATTTTTCCTTTACAAATTAATCAATATCATTAATTTAATAATTTTCATTATTTCGTCAGCAGTAATTTATGCTAAATTGCTTATAAAAAAACCCAATTATTTATAAATTGTCGATTTATTGCAAACGGGCAATTTGTCTCACAATAAAACGGTCGACTTTTAGGTTCTTTTCGGTATCACTTCATTTTATTATTATATTATATACTTCTAGTTGGTCAAAACTTTCGGTCCCGGCTGCTGTCGTAAGACAACAGTCGTTAAGCCAAGTCAGCTTTGGGCGGCCTAAAAATTCTGACACCAGGGCTGACCACTTGCCTACACGAAAAGAAGAAGTGTGGTCATAACTAACCTAAAACTCCTCGCTTCGCTCGTCGTCGTAACCTACAGGGCGGTTATTCTCTATGGAAACACTGATTCCACACGATACGAAACCACGTCGTTATCGTGTAACAGTGTTAGATATACCTTCACTTTACATTAAAGTTATCTTTATTTTTAATAAAATATATTGACATAAGTCGTCAAATCTTTTGATTTGTTTATGTTTCGAAACGCGATTCAGTAAAACATACGATTTTTGACAGTTCAAATCGCGCCAATTCCAAATTCATTTCCCGCGGTTTTGTTTTCGTTTCACAGAGAATACAGTTTCGCAGATTTCTTATGTAAGACAAGGAACTCGCGTGGTTTCGAAGTAAGGAATCGATACGAAATAATGGCCCTGGTTAGCCACTACAAACTCTAAAAAAACAATAAATTACAGCAAAAAATGGTGCATTAATAGGGGTTTGTTGAGTTGCATAATTTTAGCTTATTCGCGTACTTATATTTGAAAAAGATCGTTCAAGAAAGGCTTATAGAAAGTGATTACTAAGACAATGCTTGGCACAGTGCCAATTCCTGCGCCAGCTTATCTTACCTTGATCTAGATCTGAACCGTTTCCTTGTCGGTCTGCCCCGGCGAGGAGACCGGGGCAAGCGCTTACGTCCCCGGCGTCCCTTCCTTCCTTTCTTCGGTGCCATAGTCGCGTTGGCCGGCGCTGGCTGGTCATCCACCAGTATAACGTTTGGTGGTATCGTCGTTGGTTCTAAAATTGTCGTGGTAGTAGGTAGTTCGGTCGTTGTAGTTTCTATTTCAAAGAGGTCTTCGATCTTCCCATCTCGGACGTCGATTTCGTGCGCGTCTAGGAATTGTTTGGCGAACCTATGATGACAAAAAAAAATTTACAACTCTCGTATAGATACAGATGTTAAAAAAAAGAAAAAAACTATTTTGTCAGCAAACACAATATAAAAGTTATAATTACTGAGCAATGAACTACCAGTGAGCTCTTGATTTCAAGACATGATAGACTCATGGTACTAGTAAAGTACCTACGCCCGCCGATCGCCTGTCTAGAAATTTGATGGACCAAGGTTAACAAGTCGTCTCTACTCGTAACACGAAACAACCACTTGTGTATTTTTCTACGCACTCTTGCAGAAATCCTAACATCTCAGCCCACAAAGTTATAGTTTTCTATGCACAAGTATTTATCATCGCGTTTTCCCTTGGTTGGTATGATTCCTGATGGTAGTCCTCACCTCTCAGCCCACTGGAAGTTATCACCGCAGCCGCCCCACTTGAACCTGGCGTGTGGCTCAGCGGGCGTGACTTGCGCCTGGCGCGGCGGACGCGGCGGCGCGCGCGGGGCGGCGGCGCACGAGCACGCGGGGAGCGCCCCCGCGGCGCACGCTCGGGCGACAGACCACGCCAGCGCAGCTGCTGACATGGCGTACACGTATGCCTGCTCCCGGGTGCCTGGCCAAACATAACAATTATCTTGGCACCGATTTAATTCTTCTAGCACCTTCCATTTAGCACCAAGTGTCACCCTCTCTCTTATAATCGAAATACCTTCAAATATTTACTAACCGTTTCGACGTAGATAATGTTTCGGCCACTTCGCCTCTACTTTTTCTTTCTCGTTTTGACCCTGCTACTTAAACGGTGTTTCCAGAAAATTACAACCAGGTTGTTCAAGCCATGAGTGAATAACTACCTAAGTTACTGGACTGGCCTTCGACCACATCGAGAGTTGGGTTTGTGGTCAGACGCCAAACTTATCATTGATAAAAAACAATCTTCTGAAATAAGTTCAATGAGGAAAAACCATGCAATATAAACTATAACTGTGCTGTGTCAGTCATCAAGGATGCTCAGTCGTGAATCGATATGCAAGTCGAGATTTGATCATTTTGTAGATGAAACCTTGACTTGAGCACCGATTTCATGACAGCGTCGTTTTGTAACACGGGGCTAAGCCTCACAACTCCATTGCAGTGTAAAAAACTATAAGGTCAAAGATTATAGTAAGTAGATAAGGTATGCCACAGCTTACACAGCAGTAACTTCGGTTACCTACTCGAAAGCATTCCATAAATTATTATTTTAATGCACCTCTATTCACCACTCAATTACTTACGCAATAGCGCATGTGACGGGACTTCATATTCAGCTGCCTCCACATTTTACTTAGTTCCCCCTTGAACCCCTTTCACGATAACGCAGCATTAATTACTCTTCTTTTGATTCTTACGGCATACAGATTCTTGTATCAATTAATTGTTTATTCTAATTGCGAAACCTCATCCTCACAAGCTATTTCTCATCCAGAGATATCGTAATCGTTTTTAATTACAATCTCATCATGATAGAGCCCGCACACGCTCCGGCCTGCGCGAGACAATGGCCCGACGCTTATCGGTCGACACATCGCACCGGATCGCGCGTCACTGCACCACACCGCTCTACCGGCGCTTATCTGAATCAAGCTCGTGAAGCGCCGTGCAAGGGCTCGCTTGATTCATGCGTGTAATTAAATCCTTTGTCCACCCCTCACGCTGATCGCATTGTAAGACGAACCTTCGATAGCCTCTAATTCAACTGATAAACATTGGAAAAGTTGCCGCTCATCAATAAGGATTTGGGCTTGATATATGTGGTTCATTCAGCTTTGATATATCTCCATTATTGCTCATAACCTTAAACACGACTCAGAGTAGATAATCATTATTCAAAAGGTTTTCATGTAAAGATAATGAATGTAAACAATTAAGGCAACTTATCTTCGGGTATTAATGAAAAGTTATTCGTGTTCATTACCCGAGCAGCCGCAGTCTTTACTCGCTTCGTAAAAGTTTTAATTAAAATGTATCCAGCCGGGAGCACTCCAGACTCCTAACGGTTTTGTTGTAAGTAGCCGACGAACGTTCCGTGTCAATTAATTTCCTAAAGTGGGTAGACGGACGAAAAAATAGTGACCAAAAACAATACTTCCTATTCCGTAGTCAGCCGGCGGCATCCGGCTCCCGTCGCCGCCCGCCGTTCGTTGCCAACTACACAATGTCGCCAGCCATGCTAAAGCTAGAAAAACTTCCCATTGTTTGTCTTCTTTCCTATTCCTAACTTTAGTTGTTTTTCAACCTCTCTTGTATAACACTGATTGTGAACGAGTGGCGCGTATAAAAGAAAAACTCCCCGCAAGTAAAAGTCGCTCCTTAGCAAATGTAGAGAAAGAAAGGTAGGCATAGATGGATTAGATTCAAGTAGGAAGGAAAGTAGCTTCGCAACGAGCTATTTTGTTTCCCGGAAAGGAAAATCAATCTGACATCATTATTCTGTAAAGATCAATAGTAGGTAGACTGTAAAGAGCAGTCACGTCACGATAGTCACGACGCGGACGGCGCGCGTAAAGTAAAGACGGGCCGAGCAAGTTCCGTGCGGCTTGCGGAGGCATCGCGTGACGTCTTCAGTTATTTAATAAGGTTCATGCGATCGGCATCAATACCGACATTTTACGCTTTCGGCTCGTTACTGCGCCTGAGGTACTAAACGAACGAACAATGGAGTTTTATAAAGCAATTGGGAAAGAATGAAACAATAGAATAATTTAAAAATTAATTGCCCGCGAAGCGATAAATACGTGGATGTGTCACGTAAATAAAAAGAGTGCTCGGTGCGGAACGAGGCAGCGAACGCCACTGAAAGAAAGGGCCCTGTCGTCACGGCGGCCGCGCCCGCACAATGCCACTACTCTGATTTAAAAAGACTAAGAACTTGGCTTACAAGCTCTTATCTATCATTTACCTTTACTTTGCCGTCGGATGTTCCAGTCGTGCTGTGGTGGACGGAAAGGAATTCGTTTGTTCGCTGCATAATTTTAATTGAATACTTCTCCGAGAAAACTCAAGAGTGCAATCAGATTAATATTCATGCGTTTATGATACTGGTAATGTAGATTTCAGTCATTCTATATCAGAACATAGAAGAAGTGATTTTCAATCTCTTTACATTTTTTCTCTGATGGTCTATTTCATCATCATTTCGTTCGTAATTCCCAACATGATGTATTTAAGCGGTTTCCAATCCTTTATTGTCTCAGATCTCGCACAGTTTGGCATCTCGTACTGTTATTTTTGCCACTACCACGACACGACTTCATTTTATTGGGTACTTATATAATAATTGTCCCAGTGCACTCGCAAACAAAATAACTGCGACCTTGAGCACTACCACTGTGCTATCACCGTATAAAAAAAGATAAGAGAATATTTTAAGCTGAAGTACAGGTTGCAGTGTATACGTGTGTACCTACCTTATTGCGTGGCGTGCTATTTGTCTTTTCGGAAAGATCGTTACGGTAACCCTACCTATATTAGGTACTATTATTTTTGCTGTGCTTGTGTATATCTTACCTGTAAGCAAATCGGGTGTAAATCTCGGCGCAAGCTCTATAGAGGAGCAGTTCCACCGGTCGCCACCGTGTGCGGCGAGGCAGGCAGCGCGCGCGAGGCGTGCGGCCGCAGCGACGTGCGGCATTGCCGCGGGCTGCCGGCGGCAAGCCCGCACCTGCCCGCTCCATAGCGCTCCCGACCGGCGCGCGTCGCTGCACTCACTTTCCGTCCAGTTTCCTTCACTCTCGTGCAAAGCTCTGTGACAAATCACGTTATAAAAAGCTTTAGGCGATGTAACTTAAGAGAGCGATAGGTTTCATATTCTCTTAAAAGCTTTATAAATAACTTACGAGGTTATTAATTTAAAATACCAGAAATATTTACTATATTTATAAGTTATAGGTAGGTAGGTACTTTTACCCACCCATTGTATTACTAGCAAGCGCACCAAAAGGAATTTTTGGGAAACTACATAATTCCAAAATAGCTCTCTATTTATTATTTGTAACTATGTTGATTACATGGCATTATTTGCCTCTGAGAAAGTATCGTATAGGATTCAAAGTCTCGATCCCACGTCTTATTGACTGATTCTTCGTCTTATGATGGTGTATTTCTTATATTAATAAATGACTATGACTATGATTCTTAAAAAAAGAGAATATATATAAATAGTTTAGGTTTCCTTCTATAATATTGCCTTCTAAGTATTGTCTTACATATGCCTATTTATTTTGTTAGACATTTTTGTTACCCTAATTATTTGCATCAAATTCTAATATACCTAACTCTATCTTTAATTTAGAAACCTATAGGCACCTACGTTCTCTAATTACTTATTTTATTAGTTTGGATATCAAATTAAAACACGCTATCATAAGTAATCGTATAATATCGTTTGATTCCAAATTATGATTAGGTATGTAATAATTAAAATAGATACGCAAACTTATCGAATATTCAACAAATAACAATCAAGTGAGTATTTATAGTGTTTTAACTAACTGATACGTTTGGTCGCGCGCTTGCGTTTATGTGCACTAATAAAGTCTATTACTATTTGGTCCCTTTGCTCCCACAATCGGAAGTAGAAGTGTGCGGCGCGTCTTGTCGCCGCGCCGAGTCCGGTCGCTGGCCGCGTTGGAACGCCTCGCACATCTCGTACAAGTAGTTCGGAATGAAATCTGTAGCTTCACCGTCTCTACGCCGTAGCAAGCGATACGCCTCACGCAGCGTAGGCTTCGGCGTCAATCGTAGCTCCAGCTCTACGGCGGTGGGGAAATGAGCTGCCAGCGAGTAAACGATCTCCAAGTCCGACGGGGGAGGGCTCAAGTGCCGGTAATTGGACACCTTATGCAAAAAGTACTCGGACATGCTCATTCGCGAGCCTGATTCGTCGTACTTCCCAAGCTTGAGATCGTACAAAACCGATTTTTGCCTGTCCGGTCCCCAGAACTCCTGTTCGAAAGCCTTGTAAAATCCTTCGACGTTTTTGAACTCGCTCCTAAAACACCGCGCCCACATGAGTGGAACGCCCTCCAAGCAAGATATAATGAACGGTAGCTGCTTCTCTTCCGCCATGTTGAGCTCGGTGATGTAGTACTTCACGCCATCTATAAAGTCCATGGGATGCGTGTCGCCGTTGTCATCATAGTGCGGCCGTTTGTTTATCGAGGCGATTATCCATTCGTTTAGATTTTCCGTGGATAGTTGGATCGTCGGCTTGCGGTATTCGTTTTTCTCGTCATCGATTTCCACAATTTTTGGCGTACTGTCATACCGTGACACGGAGGGCTTATCGAGTCCCCCATCGGTTTTACCCAAATTAGGGAGCGACATGTGACTGCGGAGCCGCGAGGAAGGCATTTCGCGGTAGATGTCTTCCTGGCTCGGGAAGCGGACGCCGAAGGCAAGGGATGGTTTATACTTAGAACTGTATAGATATGAATCCGCCGTCTTCGGCGGCTCTTCAGGGATCTTATCTTTTTTGGGAAAAGATAACTTGTCCACCATTTCGGAGAGATTTGTTACAGAAGACTTGAATTGACGCAAATCGACGAACAAGCTCATCCTCTCACTCGGTGAGATCTTATCTTCACTGCTACTGCAAGCACATTTTTTCATTGATATTGTTTTTAATGCTTATCCTTGTGACGCCGCTGTAAAAAAAACATAAACCTCAATAAAGATATTCTTACATAAAAAAAAAACAAAAGAAACATTAGATAAAATGCATATATCAAAAAACCATATACTTTCTAAAAGTGCGTGCTAAAAGCACTGGTAAGTAAGTACCTACTTAAAATTGATCACCTAGGACCACATAACTGAGCGTAAGCCAGTATAATGAAAACAAGTATTTTGTTTATTGTTAAATAATATACTCAAAATGCTATCGTTATAAGCCCTGTGTGTATTTTTAGGACTTGAAACAATAAACCACTTTATATAACGATGCTATTATTCAATAGCACGATCCCACATCGCGAAAATGTCAAAAAAAAATGTAAAAAAAAAATGCAAAAATTGTGTAAATCTCGTACTATGGTATATTTAATTTACATACCCAAAACACTGTTCATCTTCGAAAACTTTTTAGAATCTAATCGTAAAACAGCAACTCTGGTTGCTACCGAAACAATAACTAATAAATGAAATCAAAACAAAAATGAAACGAAATCGAAAAAAGTGCTAATTTATAACCACTGCGGCTAAGTATGCTAATTGCGTGAAGTTAAACATAGGAAACAAAAAAGACCAATGAAGTCTTGTAGAGCGTAGAGTCCGTAGTGCATTTCGTAGCGAGTGCGTGCGTAGCAAGTTCGTAGCAAGGAGCTTACGTGCGGCGGCGGCGGGCGGGTGTTCCGTACTACCCGCCCGCCCAGAGCTTCCGTGAGCGCACTTTACTTATGGCTTTTGTACAATTAAGGCTTGGCACAAACGATCGACAAACTTTTGAAAAGTTTAAATATGATAAAGCACTTTTTATTTTTGCCAGTTTTATTTAAATAATCAAGTGTTTTTAGGACTATGTGTTAAATTACTATAAAAAAATGTTATAGTGTTAATACTAAGTCGGTTATTTATAACTATTGTGGTTAAAAAAATAATTCTCAAAATAATTCAAGGTTGCAAACATGTAGATGGTATCGCTGTTTTCTTTTGTCCGAATTAGTATGCCCTAATTTCTTCATGTCATCAGATTAAATAACGGCAATGTGTTAATTAAACCACATAATTATGTAAATTAAAAAAATTCATTATGTTTGCCACCATTTTTTAAATACGCTCAAAAGGTGCAAGTAAAAGTTTAGCGAAATTTTCCAGCAATAGTCTGACGATTGTTGTAACCCTTACTTATTTTTATACAGTTTAGGTTTCGATAACTGGGTTACCGTCCAGGAATATTATGTTTCATTGACGTTTCGCTGTGCCTGCCAAGGACACGCGCCGGCACCGTTACCGACATTGTTGTATTTGTGAGGGGCGCATGGCGCATCGCATCGCGTCGTGCGAATCAAAATTAACGCTGTATACATGGTGTACAAAGATTGCGCAACTAAACGATTGGTCACGTTTTTGCTTTGTTCTGCCATGGGATTGTAATTTGTGATCCTAGATAAAGTATTTGTGTTTATGTCAGTCTTTTGATGGTTAATTCAGTTTTTATTTTTATCCATCAACTCTCATGACTAGATTTGCATTTGCAATAACAAAAACAATTTAAAGAAAATGTTTGTTAAAACAGTTTTAACGATTGACTAGAGTTTATAGTATATTTTGTTATGTAATGGCAGTATGAAAGATTTAAAAGTTCCCTGAACGTGCACCGTGCCCATAACTCATTATTGATGCATTAGTTCCGCGACAGCGCTCGGTTGCGCATATTTTTGCGACCGACCAACCAATAAATAACTAGGCATCCTTTCTACGTTACCTACGAGAACTCACGTAAAGTTACTCTATGCTGACATGGCAACACGACACGACATACAATAGCTACAGCCAATATTCCGTAGGTGACCGTAGGTACCTGACTACTTACGTATTTCGATAGGGAATCAACTTGTGGTTTTTGTTTGCAGAAGTGGATGGGGTTCGCCTTACATCCTTCCTGACATTGCATGATGATAAAGTAGATTGTGTTAGCTGTTTTTTACATGAATCCCTATCTGATTGAGTAAGATGTATTATTGTAGAGCTTTGTTTGATTACAATATTTTTGTGCACGCGCGACAAAGGTTTATTTTGGCTACGTAAGTATGTATAGTGATCGATTTCAGTAATGGAAGATTGCGATAGGTTTAATAGATTTGGACATCATTTGGGCTTTTACTTTAATTTATATGTAATAGACTTTCCAGGTATAAAAGTTTTACATAAAAAGAGCTCGTAGTAGGTCTACTTACTTAGGTAGCTCTTTGACAGTACATAAGTAGTGGTACCTCGTGATCCTTTCTTTCTACGTAGCCTCACATCTATAACTATAAACTTAAGTAAGTAATAATAAATGCATTCTATGTGCATAAGTCTCGACAGCTAAAATGCCAACAAGACATTAAAATGACGTAGTTTTTTAGTACATACCTAAAAGTAAATGGAGATGAAATTACATAATGTTCTTAAAGCTGGGACCGATAAGCTTTCTGCCTTTTGTCTGCTGAAAACCTTTTGTCGACGAGTACGAAATCTCTCCAATACATTTGTAAGGACGGCTTTGTATTAAAAATACCTTTGTGGTCATGAAAGGGTCATGTTGTCATGTAGGTACCACACGTTATAGGTAGCGCTAGTTTTTATGGATCTATTAGGTGCTTTTACTAATTATTTTATAATTACCTACTCCGTTGGAATCAAGTGCACGCGACGTCACTCACCATGTCATGGTACGATAGCAAGGGCGGTAGTACCAGGTTAAAAGTATGTAAGTAGGTATAATTATTTTTTATGGTACCGAAGTAGGTAAAAATTTTCAGTGCATGAAAGTTTGTCAAATTGTGACAATGCAGCGCGGCATCCGGGTGGAGGCAGAAGCGCAGCGTATATCCTCAAACCGTAATAGCAATTGACTCCGGACATCAAGTCACGGTGCTACGGGCACAAAGCTTCCGTAGCCGAGCTCTATAATAATGGCTAATTCATGTGGAATGTAATTGTTCCGGCCCGGACCGGTGCCGGCGACATTATCGAATTCGTCACGCCGCGCACGTGTACGTTTGATCTAATAAAATAATTCCCGTATCAAATTTTACGCGCCTATCTCGATCTAGGAGACAAAGAACCGCGCAGGGGCAAAGGGATTCGCTTTGTCATAACTGGTCTTTCGCACAAAGGACCACCCAACTTTTGTACAATTCTTTGTGTGGCTTATGTAGATAAAATAGGCCGACATGTTTCAATGTGCTTTTTGATTTTATTTAAAAACTGAACGCATCAGTAGAGGGTCGAATCGTTTTACTGTTGGACATCTGTGTTAACAACGTTATTAAACCACAAATGCAGTCACCACAATAGCTGATAACTGAGCCCGTATTCACGTAATTTGGTAGGGTATATAATAATCTCATAACAAAAACCTCACAAAGCATAAATTTCAAATTGATTCCCGCATCGTTGACTTAAAAATTCGTCTAAAACGCGTTTCGCGGCGGCAAAAAAACCACGGGGAGGTTTCCAGCTGACGGTTGCACCGGGCGGGCGCGGTGGCAGTGGCGCGACGCTGATTCCGCTTTAATGATGATTAAATGCTGTATGATTGTCGAGCGTGCGTGTCCGCCGGCCGGCCGCGCCCCGCCGGCACCGACGTGTCCCTGCACCGCCAAAAAACAGGGGAAACTTTTACCGATGGAATGTAAACTAATATTATGTAAAAATTTGCGTTGGACTAACGGAGCCGTCGGAGTTTGGAGTTAGCCCCATAGCAAAGTTTTCAGTTTGATTTATCAAAATTAATAAGCAAATATTTTCATAATCTAACCATATTCAGCTGAATCAATGATAACATTTTGGAAAAATGCAGCCACCCAGCTCTACATTTATGAAAAAATATAGGATAGACTAATTAATTAGGTATACAATATACATATAAATAGCTGTCAGTAGGTATTAAATACCACATCGAGAATAGTCACGCTCCAACCAAAACCATTGGCAAAGGAAATTGACAAATCATTTCCGAACCCACATCACAGTTCATTACGCGTTTCTAGCAAGTCAACTGGCAATTGGCTCAACTGTATTGCCGAAAGAAGCTCAATTTGTTACAATCAGGCGCAAGGGGCAGCCTCCCGTCGCGACGCCGCCGTAACCTACCACGCTTCATTACACACCAGACAATGATACTCTAATTATGAACCATTTGACACACTCCCATAAATGGTACCTACCACCTAATGACAATCATTAATCAAATTAGACTACACCTATTACCATATCATATCATGCTTTAATCTATACATATAATAAAACTGTAGAGATAAAAAAATCTGTAAATGCAATATATCGAAAAAAAAATGACACATGTTGGCTTGAAATTTTTCGCTGATCACGTTAAGCTACTTTTTAAACATTTTGTCTGTTTGTTTGTTTGTTTGTTTGTTTGTTTGTTTGTTACGGCACAACTCCGAAGATACTGAACGGATTTTCATGCGGTTTTCACTAATAAGCTTAGAAAAACCCGGCGCACAACATAGGATATATTAAATTTTATATATCGTTAATTTTTTTTTTGGTGAAAATGTGTAAGGTTTCATTATGAAACGGAACGGGATTTTAACAAGATGGCCGCTTCAAGGGTTCAAGGTAATTTTTTTTTCTTACATTTTGGCTCCACACATAGTGTAGGTATTTAGCCAGTGTCAAAAGGTAAGTTTTATTTTAGTTACTAATCATAGATGAGAGGAAAAAAATTTACTCTGTGCTATTGACGGTAATTTTATTTCGGGTTTATCTGGAGGCACAAGTTAAAGAAAAAAAAATCTGTTAGTATTATGGCGCGGCTTCATATACGCCCGAACCTTCGCTGTTGAGTTGAATATCCTCGAAGTTTTTATAGCGCCACAACCCGGACAATTTGTTTTCCTGCTGCGCAACCGACGTGGGCTAAATAAAATGGAGGAAGCAGTAGCGTTATATTGCATGTCGGCGAATAAATATGTTTTACAAACTGTGAGAGTATTATTTTCGATTACAAAAATAAATTTTATTAGTTTTAATTTATAATTCCTTATCAATATGAAGTAAAACCAATTTTTTTTGTTGTCTGTTTATCTGATCTTTTGAATACGGATCACGGTTATTATAGTGGCAACAGAAATATATCATTTGTGAAAAATTCAACTGTCTAACTATCACGATTCATCCTGGTGACTGATGGACAGACAGACGGACAGCGGAGGTTTAGTAATAAGAATTTACCCATTCAGGACGGAACCCCAATCATTTTTATTTCATTCTGAACAATCCCCACTGCACTAAGCAATAAGAAAGTAATTTAATGCATGTTTTTATTTATTACTTAAAAAAAACAGTAAATAACAATTGGCGCGCCTGCATTACCGGCAGTGTATCACACTTTTCGGGCTACGGCGAAATACATCGCGCGATAACTTCGTCTGCGCTCGATGCAATGTAGATTAGAGAAAAACAATCTGTTATTATGTAATTACCTATACCCAAGGAAGTCATAATATTATGTATTCCTTAAAGATTAGTTTTTTCGTTAATCTGTGGTCCAAACTAAAAAAGAGGATAGGTATGAGAACCTTCTTGAATATGAGCACGACACAGAGAACAAGGAATGTCAAAAACTAAAAACTTCTTAGTCTTTTTTTTTTTAAGGCTTCACGCGATATCATATTTAGCCAATATTTAACATACTTAACTAAAATTTTTATTCATGTTTTCGATTTATTGCGTTCTGGCGGGGGCAAAATTCTTTATTGGCGATCTGTTATTATGTATTAGTATTCAAAAATCTTTTACGCGTTACCATTCGAAATAAGTATTTAAAATTGTATTTATAGTACCTATAGCTTAACCTATAGTAGTAACATATTCAGTAATCTGTGCCTATAGGTACTTAATTTATTGATCCCTTTTTTTTGTTCCTCGCTTGAGGATTGGCGTCGCACGTCTTGTGCATTTGCCAGCTTCATGTTTACTTTTCATCGTCTTCTATTCTGTTGCTTCTGCTTCTTCCCAATATTTTCAGAAGTGAAGATTTTCAGACTCCTCTTTTGAGGAATTTATGTATAAACATGTTTTACAGTTGTTTAAAACGGGGAAACCATTTGCTACGCATTGTAAAACCTTTTTTTATTTTGGCATTAGACAAAACATGTATTTAGCCAATGATACGAAGTATTTTATGAAAACTGTTTAAAGGGGAGATTCTTAGACTTTTTATAATCATTCATAAGGCTTCACGCGATTATCATACTTAGCCAATATTGAAGCTTACTTAATTAACATTTTTATTGAAGTTTTCGATTTATACGGTTTTGGCGGGAGCAATGTTCTTTATTGCCGATCTGGTCAAATGTATTATTTACATAAAGTTACTACACGTTACCATTCTAAATATGTAGTTAAAATTATTTTTGCGCTAATGCTACATTCTTTATTGACCCCAAAGAAGTTTTAAGGTACCTGTAGTACTTATAGCTACTTAAGTTATAGACCCTTACCATTGCTACACATTTTAAAACCTTTTTTATTTTGGCATTAAAGTAAGCCGGAGCGCGTGCTATTATTTGTATTTAGCCAATGATACGAAATATTTTATGAAAAATGTTAAAAAAGGGTAGGTACTTAAATATAATTATATGTAGGTATTCATTATGGCAATTGTATCCTCGGATTAACAACAACATGTCGCGTAAGGTTAGTTTTTGGCTGTTTTTGATTTGTTCTTCTTCTTCTTCTTCTTGCATGTTGATTATAGTTAAAATATTTTAGATCTGTGGGCTATTAAAAAAACCACGGGTATAAATGATTAGATTACTCGGTTACTCCAAGAAGGTTAAAGTTTTAGTAAGTAACTATCTTTGGGTGTAGCTAATAATTATGTAATGACGATTTAACCTACTTCCTCACTTTCATCACTAGGTACTTAGGTTTGTTGAAAGTGCAGTGGGAATGAGACAGCGTGGAAAATAGTGGACATAATAATAATTATAACGGCCGATTCTTTATGGAGTGGTGGTTTAGTATTTGTAATTCCTAATTAGTATTAAGAAAAATTATTTATATAAAATTATTTTATTTAATTATTTATTTTATTTATTTATTTTTATATATCTATTGACACTGGCTAAGTGTAGGTAACAATTCGTATGGAGCCAAACTTAAGAAGGTAAAAACAATGTGGTAAATGGAACAAAAAGCGCGTGGATATGTAAAACTGAGCAAAGCAGCACCATCGTGCGTGTGTGTCATTCTTTCATATTTTTCTAAACTGTACCTGCCTGCTTAGGTAACTACTACCTAAACAAAATTTACTGAAACTTCTGTGAAAGACCTGAGTGAAGTGGTGATGATTTCTTTTTGTTGTAATATGAAGAGGTACTTATAAAATTGTAGTTTTTTGTTTGAAACTTCTTTTATTTACTGTTTTATAAGTCTATATTTGACTGAAAACATTTAATTTTAGGTAATGGCTTAAATAGCTTCCACTCACGGCTATGCTTGCGTTATACCTATATCTATGCTAATACAGGTTACTGTGCTCAGCTTCGAAAAGATTTGGTGCATATTGTTGTTTGGTACGAAATGAATGATCTATTATTAGACTACTTATAACGTAAAAATAACATAACACAAGCGTGCGAAGCCGCGGGCAATAGCTAGTATCCAATAAAGGCTTATAATGGTAAAGCCGCATCGGCAGTAATCTCACGTCCGAGTATAACAATAGAATATTAAATTATGAGCGATGCTCCATACGCATAGCCTTTTTGCCTTAAAACGCAAATCGTATCGTACGTGGATATTGGTCCAATTACTTATGTTAAGGCGATTTGTAAGCTGAACACGAATCCCATTACAGATTTAAATGTGGGTAAATGGGAACCTACCAAGTAGGAAACCAGCATAATTGAAATAAATGTAAGGATTACACGACAAATTGTTCAATACAAGAGCGATTTGTCTAAGTCGCCGCTGAAAGGACCAACTGAGTCCAACTGAGACTTTTTATTAGTATTAATTTGTATGAGGAGGAAGGAGTGAGTTTTGATTGTCAAGCTTTTGATTAAAGTCAGCACTTTACGTTACGTAGTAACTATTATCAAGTAGGGTATGTAATGTACTTAGATAAGTATTTTACTTACCTACAATCTATGTAGTCACAAGATTAATACAGCAATAAATCATTGCGATCGCTCTTTTATACTTATGAATACCTAATTTATTTTATCTCATCACAATTAATAGATAACTATGAATCAAAGTCTATCCTAAGAAAAACAAGGACGGTGGCATTCAAAACTAAGGGTTACCTAATGAAAAATAATTTCATGATGTGTTTGAAATAATCGGGGGCAAACAAGAGATTTCGGCAACATAAAACTTAATTAATTAGACATTAGCTGAAAGCTTCGAAACTTTGAAAGCAGCTGTGGTGTTAAAACGTGGATATGTTTTGTCTAAAGAAGCGCTATAAATCTTGTCAAGTTAATCCTAATACGAGCGAGGACCGAGGTGGAAGTTACATCGAGCTGTTGCGACTTCTGCTGAATGGAATTGTAACTACCACAGCGCAAAAAATCTAGGTCTCTTGCCTCTAGGTGCGTGCTAGGTCCTACCTGGCTGTTCGCAAAGGAAGTACTTACCTATTATTTAATTAGGTAAGTAAGTATACCTATTTATTTCACTACAAACAAAAATCTTCTTATGTTGAATTTGTAATTATAAGTACTTATTAAATACTGAAAAAATTTAGATTACTAATAATCAATAATTAATCAATAAAAATCATGTAATTACCTAACCAACGTTTATTTATTTTATTTTATTGAATGAGTTGTAAGATCAACAGCCTATGTACAGTTCACTAATCTAAAAAATAGCCTAATTAATGAACTTTCTAATTAAACATACATAGTGCATAGGTGCAGAATAACTAATAACGACCATGCGATATTTGTACCTACTTAAAGGTTTTATTATATAACTAATGTATAGGTAGAGTAGAGTACCCCTACTCTGCAGAAGGGCGAATAAGTGCGCTGACGTGACGTGCCTTATCTTCAATGACTGAAAAATGCTTACCAATGGGCGGCGCCAGACTTTAGGTACAAACCTTTACACAATTTCATCTAACTATTTAACAGTTACTTAATACAAATAGCACGATTTAAAAGCGAGTTAATATTTGTTGAAACTTTAGTAAAATATCCTTAAAAATTACTTTATACTTTTTGATTCTCTAAGTAACAGAATTCGTACAATATATTCAAGTACCTATACAAAAACTTTAATTCTCATTATTCTATGAATAATAATTTACCGTGTCCAAACATTAAAATTATGTAACGACAAGTTTGTTTGGTGTTTTATAAATTGATTATTTTCCATGTTCTATAGATTTTATTATACTTACTTAGTTTTTTATTTATTCCTTTTCTTTTTCTTTGTGTCCTAAAACTTTGTTAAAGGTAGTTTTCTCCATTTACTTGGTAAATGCTTAATTACTTACTAGTAAGTATAGATTATAGGCTTTATAGATACTAACTTAAGGAATTTAATTATTTAGACTAACTAGAATGTAATCTTTTTCTGCTTGTGAAAACTGTTGCTTGTTTAATAACATCAAAGCAATAATAGTTATTTGTTCAACAAGAGAGCAAAGTTGATTTTTGTGCGTAGCGAGTGATTCTAAGTTAGAATCCTGAGCGAGCGAGGAATTTTAAGGCACGAGTTGCAAAGACTTTGCTCTCGAGTAGCACATACAACTTTTCACCTCAGCAGTGAGAACATCATTACAGGTAGGTACTTATTACCTAGTAACGAAACACTATAGCGTTCCCGCCAAAAGCATGACAAAGAAAAAAAAGAAAAAATAAATTTCTCTCCAAAACTCCATTTAATTGTAACCTAAAACTTGCTAAATACACTTATAGGTACCGCAGTCATAATATTAAAAAATCACTTTGGTCCCACGCAGTGAGCAAAATACGATTTTGCGTGCCATTTCGAGTTGCTGAGGTGAAAATAAATTTATACATATTAGTACAATTTATGTATGTTTATTGATTTTGTTATTATAATTATATATAGATAAGTTATATTTGTACTAGTATATATATGTAATAGTAAATATGTTTTTTTTTATGAGAATGAATGACGTGACGAGCTTGTCGTTCACCTGATGTTAAGCAATACGGCCGCCCATAACAGTTGCAGTGTCACTCGGAACTTTAAAATGATAAATATTATATTATTAATGTAGTGTGTATGTTTATGTATGTTAGGTATGTCGTATAATATGTATTTTATAGTTTTAATTTTATTTTTTTACTTATTTCCATTTACTGTACACCGCCAACCTCCCTAAGTATTAATCTGTTTCTCTCCATCCAAAGGTTGTCTGGAAGAGATCGCTCTAAGCTATAAGACCGCCCATTGTACTACCATTTTGTTATATTTTTATTAGTGTTTTAATTTTATCTTGTGTATATTTGGTGTGCAATAAAGTGTTATTCTATTCTACAAATCTTCGAATGTATCTTCGATTGCAGCTTCGGTGGGCGGGAAGCGGGAAGTCCGCGTGCCCCGGCGTGCGGCGAGGCTACCCAAATTAGCATATAGGATACTTTTATACTTATATACCACAAAGACGCTGACGCTGGGAGTGAATATCCATGAGGACACGGGTAAAAATGCAAGGCAAAAGGGAATTTTAAGTTGTTCTCATGAAAAAATAATTGAATCAAGAATATTGTGTTTATACCTAATTCAGTAGGTATATAGGTACCTAAGCATTGAGTTTGTAAGCTAACACTACTACCAAATTTTATTTGAACAAAACAATGAGTTTGGACTAATTTGATGAAGCAAAACTCAAAGCATGTCCAAACCAACCGAAGCGCCTGTTCGCTTCGAATAACAATGAGTATAACTTGTTAAACTTTTTGGTTTACTTACAGTTTCAGAATAATAATTCATCCATTAAATGAAATGGCCCATCGGTTGAAGATAATGAACGTTCCGTAGCATCAAAGTGTACAGTCGACACGAACGAGAAAACCACGACGAAAATAAAAGAGCACAAATGCAGCTCGAGCTTGGTGAGGATGTCGGTAATTTATGAATTTGTCAGGACAAACTGAACATCGTCGTCGGCGTGAATAAAGAGTACCGAGCTCAGATAAATTTGTGTCAGATCAAATGAATCGTGCGCGGAACGATTTGTTGCACTTATTGGCCTGCTCCACCCTCGACGAGCGAATAAAACAATAGGTCCCGGCCGATGTTGAGGAATGAACTCGTTTGTTCCTTCAAGATAAATTGGTAAAACTTCGATAAACAACAGAGATATTATTAAGAACGCCGAAAGCACACTGCTTTCATATCAAATCGAACTTTTAGAATCAATATTAATTAACGCAACTAAGACAAAATTATTAGCCTTAGCCTTTTGTAATATATAGCTACTTATCTACTGCAAGTTATGAAATGGATCAGCTAGTGCCACAAAAATAGATTCCAAAGAAGCCCTTTATATTTTAAACTAAGTTTTGCTCGCGAGCTTTTGAAGGCTTTCTCGTTAAGAAATGTTTTCATTTTTCAAGTGGGCGTGGAATGCTATCTTTTTGAACAATTAATCAGTTTAAGATACCTTCTTAAGGAAAATAAAGTATTTTGCCAAAAATGCCCTCTACTTAAGTTTTCCGTACGTCCTTACTTCCTAGAATTCGATTCTTAGTAGCGACTGTCCATGACTCCTTTGAGTAGTTTTTAGCTATTCCTCATAGTTTCGGATTTGGACTATCCTCACTCAAAAATTCATCCAGATATAAGTAGGACGTGTAACTCTATTATGCACTATACTAGTAACATATTCAGTTATCTGTGACTATACTCATTCAGTAGGCGCAAAAGAGCACACTTAAAAAATCTGTTCACTATAAAGACATTTATTTTTAGTCAAAGGTTCAAAACTTTTGCTATAAATGCACACCCAGGATGTATTGTAAGGTAAAGACTGTACCTTGCAAGAACTATTTTTTCATGGCAGAGGAAAATAAAACAGAAAGAAACGTGTGTCCAACACGATGCAATAAAATAAATCTTGGGCAAAGTGGCTCGTATTTCACCTTCGCCCGCAAGCATATCGCGGCCACTAGCGCTGAAGGGGGGAATTCAATAAAAATCACAATCGTAAAAACTAAGACGGCTGCCATATAAAAATACCTAAGAAAGCATTAAGAGCCGTCCCCTAATAATAGGTCCCGCCAGATGCACGGGACGGCCGCCTGGAAAAGTCACAGTGGCAACTCGAGCGTAGGAAATTATTTTTTTCGGTCTGCCACACACGGCCCTTGCTAACTCAGCGAGAACAGAGACCGCTTCCACCACTCCTCACATAGAAATCACATCTACCTACACCACACGGTGACGTTTTTACTTTTTGGTTGAGACGCTAGCCTTATGAGACCGTATTAGTGCACGAGGGTAGAATACATAATTATTTACCTGGAAAAAATGGAATATCGTAAATATATAGCCTCCTAATAATAATATAACTACGGGCGACTATAGCATGCTCCATCGGGATTGAAATAGTGGTTGACTCATGCTACTCGAGCTCCGTGGTAGCAGAATATCGATGCAATTTAGTCATCGTATCGTGATTGTAATTTTATTTATGTCACCGTCTTTTTATAAGAACCGATTGTTTATAAAAAACGCGGTTATTTATAAACTGTCGATTTATTGTAAACTCACAATTCGTCTTACAACAAAACGGATGATTTTTCGGTTATTTATAATTAATCGGCATCACTTCGTTTTATTGTACTGTGTACTTACTTCTAGTGTGGTCAAAACTAACCTAAGACTCCTCGCTTCGCTCGTTGTCGTACGTAACCTATTGGTTAGCCACCAATAACTCTAAAAAAAACAATTAATTACAGCGAAAATTGGTGCAATAATACTTTTTAGTTCTCATTTAAACGCTATAAAAACAGTTTGTCTATAAACTCACCGCTGGGCAATGACTATTTATAAATAATCGACAAATCATCTGTTTTATGGTAAGACAAATTGTCAGTTCACAATGAATCAACTGGTATAATTGGGTACTTATACCTTACCTTATACTAAAAAGCCTAAATACCTATAAGTACCCAATACCTATGCACCATACCATATCACGCAGAATTCAAAACTAAGCACTTATACTTTCTATACGTCGGTATTTAGTGGCCAGCCTTCGTTTTACAGTTGGGCTTTTCTCACGTTATAAATTCACGATTCACTCTGGCGTATAAAATAATGATGTAAAAGAGCTTTGTATAGGTATAATATAATAATACTACTTAAAAACTAAGTAGGTACATTAAATGAAGGATATAATGCAATCTTCATACGTACTTATAGTAATAAAATGAGGTAAATGAACGTGTAACAGGAATTCACTCCGATTCAGTGGGAATTAATTAGGCGCTCACATGGACTGTCGAAAATCCTGTTTCGCAACCATCCAGCTCGCATTTCCCGGGATATTAAAGTAATCTCCGGAGCGAATAATAGTCGGTTGCAGCCCAACAACGCGCCGCTCATTAGTGCAATGTTCAGTTAGGGCCGTGTTACAGCTTTGAGCCACTTTGAGCTTCGTATTTCCACGAGAGAATTAACCGGTACATTGTTATTTTCGCATTTCCAATCTACCTACAATTACGTACGTAGCTAGGTACGTATTTACCTATCTAGTTATATTGTAATACAGTATCTACGTGGTATTTTATACTTACAGTAAAGTAATAGAGGTTACTACAATACTAGCTTTGCGTAAGAATGTTTGTCTACTGAATTAAGATGATACTTATACTTATGTTCTAAAAATTCATAATTTACTTTCTTTCAAATATACTATCTTAAAAAATTTAACCGACCAAAACAGAATAAAATCTCAACAAAAATAATATTTTTGTTGGTTTTAATAAGTAATGGTACGGAACCCTTCGTGCGCGAATCCAACTCGCACTTAGGCGGTTATTTTAGGCTTCCATCCTTAGCAGTAGGTACCTACTACAGTCATGATGTGAAGGAATAAAGGAATAACCCAATATATCAAGCAAGTCTTAAAAATTTCATGAACAGGTAGGTACAAGTATACTTCTATAATGAAATGGATGAGAAAATGGCCAAAACAATTAGGTATTCAGCTTGGGATACTTAATTATGATGCAATTTATATAAGTACCTATTTTAGGTACCTACCATTAAGTACCATAGAATAAAGATAAAATACAGACTATAAACCTCAAACTCATTTTATCTAATTAGATTATTAAAGCTTTTATTTACGATCTTAGCGTGGTTCCGAAACACCAACGAGAAGATAAAGTTTCGCCAAAAGTTATGTCCGCGCATAAAAATGCGGTAAAATTAAGTACTTAGTCAAAGAAAGTTATTCATTTCGTAATTGCTAATTCGTTATAAGCTGATGGCAGTTTCAGTTTCTAAGATTCCTAAACTGATATAACCTACCTACATAAAGGGTATCTAAACCTATACATAATTATGCTGTAGGTATGCTCCAACCGAAACATTCATAAAATATTTGACTGACCCGATAGCTGTTTACAGTAGCTATGTCTTCTGAACAGATGTAGGCGTTGTGTGAAATAAATAATAAATAACGCCCAACGATCACATACATAGATCCTGGACCCTAACTAGGATCCCCTGTGTCTAGGGACCCAGGAACTACGAGGACCATGGTCCCACAACACCCAGACACAGTACAAGTATTTGCGTCTTTTTTTTCTGTGCACAAATACTTTCCTGTCGCGAGAATCGAACCCACTGCCTCCGGGTTATGAGCCAGAATGCTCAACCACTACAACATGGAGGCTGAAATGTCCGCACATATTCATTTATTTAGGTTGGCGGGCTATCATCGGCAATGCATGGTCATCATCATCAGCCCGAAGACAGCCACTGCTGAACATAGACCTCACCCAGAGAGCGTCGCTTTGACTGGTTACTTGCCGGAGCACCCAACATCTCCACGCGGTTTAACACTGCGACCCGGTTCGTCGTCGTTATTCGAGTGAAATTTCTTCGGTTCTGCGCGCAATGTAACCTGCCCAATGCCCATTGCCGTTGAACATAACGTCACTTCAGCACATCACTTCGCCCTGCCAGCCTACTCTCAACCTAACATAAAAATAATACCACAATCCATTAGCTTCTGAGCGCAATAATATTTCAGCATAAATAAATAATACAATAACATTTTCTTCTCAGGGGAATGCCCACTCCACTCCACGACGCATCAAATCCAGATTATAACTAACCAAAGGTAATCATAAGTAATGAAATGTGCTAATCCCACATGTATGAATCCGCGATGATTGCGAGGGTTATAATAACCCAATTTAAATAAATTAATATAGAATGTCACCACATAATAGCACACCCACATAAATATATGTAATAATAATCAAAACTGTATGTAATATCTATAGAATTTCTTAAAGAATAACCAATAGAAAACTACAGTAAGTCATAGGCAAAGTAATACTGTTTTTAACTTTTAGGTACATTAATTATTGTAAACTCATAAATCCGGGTCATAATTTTTTCCTACTATGTTCTGCTTATTTTGGTTTTGAGTTTTGTAATTTTAAATTTAAAAAGCATCCTTATAATGCTTATAACTAGATGTAAATATAATCGCATAAAAATACTTACAGCCATCGTATCGCCTCGGATGATTTCGGTAAAAACACAAAAAATAAAACTAAAATCACAACAAAACAACGCATCACAAAACAAACTGAAAACTTTTTAAAAGTGCATCACTGGTTCCAAAATAAATAATAAAATAATGAAAAGCAGACGCGCGCGTAATTTTGGCGCGAAAAATGTCACGTCTTGTTGCGAGGGGTGAGTTGACGCGTCGTCGAGCGCAGTTCAGCGTCTGCGGCTGAATGCAAGCGGAGTCCGACCGGCTCTGCTCAGAGCGGCGGACAGTGGTCAGATCCAGACGGAGCGCGCCGCCGCGCCACGTCTCCGACAAAGATTATAAATTCAGAACAATGGCCCTAACAACCCTATTCTAATCTCGAAGGACCAACTTCATTTGCCGTGAATGTATAACTAATTACCGTTATTCATACAGCCTGGGGCTGCTTTATAAGTATACTTTATTTTCAGAGGCTAAACATGTAGACGGCACTTTATACTGAGAATAATGTTAATTATTTTCAGACTAAGAAAGTTTTATTTAAGAATTGTAATACTTACTTAATTTTTATCAAATTCAACGTTTTTTGAAAACAATTTGCTATTAACCACCTAATAAACAATTTTGTTTTTGTGAGCATCATGAAAATTAAATATAAATTAAAAGCCTCAGTGAGTTTCATTAGACGTAGGCACGTTTAGTCCTCGTAGAATAGATACTGTTGGGCGGGCGGCACGCGTTCCCGTCCAGTCCCCCGCTCGGCACAGCCCACTTATCAATTCAGTCGAGTGGGCATCCATTCATCGCAGAGCATTCTCGCCATTATGCCCGGATTTGGTGCTTATTTACTCGTTCACATGCCACTGGAATGCCCGGTCGGGATCTCTTTGCCTGTTACGTTACTTTTGTAATAATGCAATGACCTACCTAGCAGTTGTTGGTTTTGCTATTACGTGAATCTATAATCTTTAACTTTACACATGAACGCCATCAAATAACAGGGTTTTATTAAAAAATAAGACGTGTTATCTATCAGCTATTAGATTGTTAATGATTAATGAAATCATAATGTTAATTCGATTTTAATATAATAGTATATTACGGTGTTCGTTGGATTGGACTTCTTATTTATTAAAACATGTTTGTAGTTTGAATGATAGTTTATATTAATGTCAAAAAAGCTAATTAAAATTTATAATATACTTACAAACTAAATAAAAATATAATAAAACATTGTGTTTACGGCGTCGGTTGGTTACCTACTCACTGTCTCATTACATTATAATTTAAAAGGTATTGTAATATTAGTAAATATGTAATATAATGCATGTTATCCTAGTTAATGGAAATTGTATGCATCATTCATTTTCTAATTAGATTACGAAACAGTCTTGTGTTTTTAACATTATTTCATGATGGCTACACTAATGATTTTATGTAAAATAAATACTTCCCTTTTAAAATTAAACGAAGTAGGTAATAAAACTCCAATACTCGACCATTTTTTAAATCAAAATGTTTCGATTTCGTATACAGCAAATTGATTTGTGCATTAGCCTGGTTGGAATTGAATTACACAATTACATTATTTTAAAATTAACCTACATAACATCATAGACAATTTAGAGATATGAATAGAGAATTTGAAATGACTTTGTAAAAATAGCGATAGTTTGCATCTCCCGTAGGTCTATCCTGTAGGAGTAACAAAAAAATCTAGGTATGTGCGTCAAAGAATTCGAGCAACGGTCAAACACATTTTCATACGCAGACCCTATTTCACATGAAATTATGGTCTGCTTGATTATGGTGCTATAGAGACCACCCCAAAAAACATGCTAGGTATATATTCCTTGTTTAAGAGTTACGGGTGAAAGATTTTAAATATTGGATTATAAAGTAAGACTACTAATCTCTATTTAAAAAAAAGTAAGTAGTAGATATAGATTACATATTAAGTATACAGGGTTACAGGGAAAATCGTGCTAGATCCGTTTAGGGCGTGGAGTACCCATCATTTCTGACTTATTTCACTATGTAACACCCTAGCCTAAACTTAACCCTTTTCGAGATATTCGATTTTTAATATTTTTTGTGAAAATTGCCGATTTTTAGGCTACAAAATTTAATTTTGTTTATTTTGTGTGTCTTATTATTATGATTATTGCATTTTTACATGTGTATTAAGATGTTTTAGGACGTCAATCATTAAAATATTACATAAGTTAATTGAATAGACCGTAGTAGACAAGTGAAAGTTAAGAAATACAAAAAATATTAGAAACTGTATTTTTCTCTAAGGAATATCTAAATAAAATATTAAGTTGAGGCTAGGTTGTTTCATAGTGAAATAAGTCAGAAATGATGAGTACTCCACGCCCTTAACGGATCTAGCACAATTTTTCCTGTAACCCTGTATACAGAAAGCAAATAAACAGAATGTTAAGTTTTTCAGTACGTAGGTATAATACAGTGTAATAATATTTTTTTAGGGTTCCGTACCCAAAGGGTTAAACGGACCCTATACTAAGGCTCTGTTGTCCGTCTATCTGTCTATCTGTGACCAGGCTGTATCTCATGAACAGTGATAGTTAAGACAATTGAAATTTTCACATATCATGTATTTCTTTTGCCACTCAAACAACAAATACTAAAAAACAATAACATAAATATTTTAGGGGGCTCCCAAACAAAAACCGTGATTTATTTGCTCTCTTTTATAGATAATGGAATGGTACGGCACGATTCCGTCCATACGTCCGACTCGCACTTGGCCGGTTATTATTTATACAGATAGATCCCTTACTAATAAACATTGTGTAGTGAAGAAACAGTTGTGTAGTTTAGGGTTCTGTTTTTTTCAATCAAGTTTAAAATGAGCAGAGAAAAAAAATACCGAGTTGAAATTTCCTTGTTAGGCAGTGTTTATTAGTAAGGGGGTTGTTGTACATTGTGTTAACTAAACTCCTAAAAAACCTGCTTATACAAAATTTGATAAGAAACCATTCTCATCTTTAGTATGTGACTAATTACATTTTAATACATAGTTTGGAACACATTGTATGAGGTTTAGTGCGAGTTGTGTATACCCAATTACTGCAGACAAATCTCAACTATAATAATTTGTATATTTATGATTGCTTATACACTATAAACTATTGAATTTATTGCTTTTGTATTTTCTGTAAATTAACTTGCAAGTAAAAAATGTAAAATTATCTTTTATAATGGAAATAAAATCATCTGCGTTAGCTAGCATTTACGATAGTGTCGGAAGTATCTCAGCAAAACTTGAGGGTGAATAGCACCAAACGAATACACATAACATGAAAAACAAACTTATACTCACACATTCTACTGGAATCCTTTACAATATGCCATTATTCGAGTTACCATTATTTCTACACCTATGATTGTAAACACAGAAAATAACGTACGAACTTTGAACAAACACGATAAATTGTACAAACGATACCGCGAAAGAGCGTTGCGTGTGTCATTACACTTATAAACGCGCTATGGTTTCGAAAACCGCCCAAAAGAAACAAAAGGCTATTTGACTGCTACTAAAAATGTACAATAAATATTATTATTTTAAAATAGGCTAAATAATACAATACAATACAAAAACTCTTTATTGTATATCACAAGAAATAATTAATGATACATAACAGCTTATAGTAGGTATTACAATCGGCGGCCTTATCACTAAAAGCGATCTCTTCCAGGCAACCGTTGGATGGACAGTATTGTATTGTATCTAATAATGTAATAGTTGAAAAATAAAGTAAAATCTGTTAATGCATCACGAAGTAATGCGCGTTTAGAGTTTCTAGAGGGGCCATCGCCTGCCCCTTTCTCTTAAAACCGAGATCATATGGCTTGTATGGCGGTACTCCTTGCATCAACATCATAATAATATGCAAGGAGATTGTAAGTAGAGCTACCACAGCTTAGTAATTTGATACTATGAAGTAATGATTTCTGTAACCACTGCATGTTGAAGCGGTCTCATTCTATTCTTGTATTTGAAAATGGTTGTAACTTTGTTATTTTTTGAGATTTTAATTTTTTTTTATCACAACGGCTTATTTTTTGAGGAATATAATCTATTTATGCAATAAAAACATATCAGTCAAATACCCTAAGGAAAAACGGCGACAGAAAAAATGGCAGCTCGAAAAAGCATCGTAGCACTGCACGGAATGATGGTGATTACGAGAGATGATCACGGCGTGTTCACGATTTGGGTTTCCTAGTATACTGCCTGATGATGATCTGTGGTGACCGTCAAGCAAGATGCGAGAGGTCGTCGAGCTCGGGCGGCGGCTGCGGGCCCGGCGTGCGGGCGAACACCGGCTTCGACACCACCGACACCGGAGCCTGGACCACAATAATCAATCACTGAACTAAATAAACACGGCGCAACGATAGGTTAAATCTACGATCACCAGCTAAACGTGGCGATTATAGCAGTCGATAATCGTCTAAAACAGCGTTATATAGAGAAGGCGTGTTGCAGCAGTAGAGATCTTCTGGCTGTTGATGTGATGTGATAGGTTAGGGTCGTTAGATAGGCCTTACATTACAGCTGGGATTCATTGTATCTAGGACAGCGAGACTAGCTGAGAGATTCATAATAATAATAATTCATAATTAATTTATTCAATAACAATTTTTACATTGTGTCTGAAAATTTAAATATGTACCTACATAATTATTATAACTAGTAACTAAATATAATGTCAAGAATCTAACAGAAGTGAGTAGAGCGGATACCATCAGCATCGTAAGCGACATCGATTTTAGTAGATTATCTCTAAAATATCGTATCAAGTTATTTATTATAGATTTTAAATACTTTCCGTTGAATTTCCCGTTTTTTTTTCTGGCATTTTGTACATAAAAATAACAACACTCAATCATTCATTAAAAATAACAAATCATCCTATAAGTTTACACAATACAAAAGAACCACTACTTAGTCCAAATGAGTCATGCCATGCAGTTTCAATTCAACATCACAATACAATACAATCGAAACGCATATCAAAAGTAACTACTTATACTAACTCAAATCATTACTTACTTAGGTATCAGATCAATAAAAAATAAATGCTTTTTCTTCTACTGCTCTAGTGCACAAAGAGGGACAAGACTTCATTCTTACCGTTTATCAGTTTTAAAATAAAATAAAATTTAGTTATGTATAAATTACAGCCTACTTTGGACAGACAGGCTCCAAGCAACATAGCGAATTGTGTATTGGATAACCAATTTATGATTGTACAAGGAGGCGTAAGGATGAAAAAAAGAGGGAAAAAACGGGCAGGGGTAAAAAAATTTAATTGTTACCCCAAGCATAGACGTAGATCGATAAAGTAACAAAATAAAATGGGCGGCGAAATTAGCAATACAGGGAAAATTTTGCAAGTGGGTGTGGTAGGCCAAATCCGAAACTACGGGGAATAGTGAAATGAAACGTACTCAAAGGAGTCACGGGCCCGATTTCGATGAAGCCTAAACCTGTAGCATTAGATCTTTTTAAAATCAATTTTGAAAATAAAAATACACCATGTATTGTTACACCATTTGAATGTGCAATTTTAGTTTCAACATCGGCAATAGTATTACGTAAAAATTGCAACAGCAGTAGCAAAGCAACAGCAGTTAGCAATGCGACAGCGAACACTTAGCAATCGGTCGCAAGATGCCGGTTGCTCGAATTTACTTTGGCCTTGGACACTAGCGCCACTAGCAACAGAACGGCAATAGATGGAAGTTCATCGATTGCTGTCAAACGACACTTTGCTGCCAAAGTCATGGTTGACAGCAATGATTGCGAAATTTACGCCTGTTGCAAAAGTTACCTAAATGGTCTTTGAAGAAAATCCGACAATGGCGGTTGTGAATTTTGAATTTATTTTTTAAAACTAGTGTATCTTGAACTTTAATGTGTAATAAGGGTGGATTATTATCCGTTGAGTGTTCGTGAATGTGCACGAGTGTTGGCAAATGGTTTCAAGATCATAAAATTATGCATTTTCGTTTTTGCTTCAACGGCCTTTTTTAGAGCCTTCAGTAAAATATCCACCATTTTACTGTTGGCGTTTTGACTGACAAAATATGACTTTGACTTGACATAACCGTACAAATGTTACTCACTTGACATTGGCAGAATTATTGCAAACAAGCGATAGAAAGCCATTAAAGGGTTTTTGAAGAAAATCCGACAATGGCGGTTGTGAATTTTGAATTTATTTTTTAAAACTAGTGTATCTTGAACTTTAATGTGTAATAAGGGTGGATTATTATCCGTTGAGTGTTCGTGAACGTGCACGAGTGTTGACAAATGGTTTCAAGATCATAAAACCATGCATTGTCGTTTTTGCTTCAAAGGCCTTTTTAGAGCCTTCAGTAAAATATCCTCCATTTTACTGTTGGCGTTTTGACTGACAAAATATGACTTTGACTTGACGTAACCGTACAAATTTTACTCACTTGACATTGGCAGAATTATTGCAAACAAGCGATAGAAAGCCATTAAAGAAGAAGAAGAAGAAGAAGCCATTAAAGAAGAAGAAGAAGAAAAGTTACGTAATAACCCCGCCGGTCTGTATTCCTCATAGTTTGGATTTGGTCAACCCACTTCAAAATTTCACCCTGTAGTGTGAGTGAGATGTCAAATGGACAAAGGTAGCCACTTTTGAGAAGTTCGTAGTTCGTGTTACCTGGCTGACGAGCCCCGTGGACGGCGAGTGCGGCGGCATGCCGACGACGACGGCCTTCTGCGCGGGCGCGGCGGTCGGCGCCGGCACCGGCCCGCTCGTCACCACCACCGACTACGCACACGTGCACTACCCTCACTACTATACACACATTATACCTACACTACTGGCTTGTGTTACACTCCGATGCAAACTTTATGGCGTCTTTGAAATTAGACGTAAGATGCTGCGCAGTAACGACGTCTAGGGCTAAGCGCGCACTATGATAAAAATATCGAAAATGATTATAACAAAGACTTTTCCAAACGTGATTGAGGCAACACCTGACCTATGCTGGTCTCTCTTCGGCCAAAGGTTTAAGCATTGCCCGTTGCCGTTCAACGTGGCAATGCTAGAATGCTGCCAGCATACTGGGCTGATAGCTGTTTGTTGGATTAGGTTTGTTTTTGTATAATTGCAGCTTATTATAGCTTTAGTTTCCTATCATAGTAGTTTTGTTTGAGCGTAACAATTTTTTTCATTTAAGTTATTCTTGTGTTCATCAAATACTGTATATTGACGCACTGGAAAAACATATTTTACGATACGATTTGCGATTTAACTTCAATTTAACTTACACTGATACCTAAGGTATCAGCAGGTCGGGGCTATACCTGCGCGATGCGATGTCGATCTCGCAGCTCGATCCACAACCATACCCGCCATAAAGATTGCATCAAACTATAACTAGCTTCACAAGTACAGTCACACATATACGTGGACGAGAAGCTGCGACGGGACGGGGAGTTATTGCTGCTTAAATAGCCCAAGTGTGTCGTATAACATAAAAAAAAACATACACCAAACCGAATAGAAAACACGCTCCTCCTATTGTATAGTCAAGTTAATAATATCTGGAGTTTTGCTTATTTCTAACCTCAAGGATAAAGTGAATATGGGTCTTGTGGGTGGACTAAGGCTAGACGAACTGGTGAAACGCTCGAGAAACGCGCACGCCCAATGTGGGGTCAGCCTTACAAACAGCCGAACCGTAATATTCAAGCAGATTTCTGACACTACTAAGTTCAACATAGGTGCTTTTTATCTCGGAAAGTAGAGTTCTCGCAAGTTTTCCACCTTTGCTTTCTACTCGTTACACTCCCCGCTCCGCCGTCTTACCAAGTTTTTAAAAAGATAAACAAAAGATCAAATTATTAAAAGACTAAGAAAAATAATTTACTACAGAAAGTTTTATCTAAAAGTTTCATAATCATCCGGCATTTTTAATATTCGTAGATATTTTGCTTGTTACTTTAAACACTCAGAAACATGCAGATAATGCACTTCGAAAAATATTACTTTAGTACTATTAGCTCCAACAAAATACACAAAGAACGAAGCACAGAAAGCTTGTAACAAAACTGCTGATCACAGCTAACTGTACATCATACATGCGTCCTATTTGCGTCATTCAAAAATCATTCAAAACAATGGTCCACAGAAACAACTAAAAACCTACAAAATAATTTCTTACCTGCACATTTTGGCTGCGAACTATAGTCGGCTGCGAGCTGTGGACTACAATATGCCCAGCACCGCTCGCTGGTTGTGTCAATCCCTGGCATAGAAAAAAATTACAATATCAAAGCGCTTTATCGACATTTTGAGCAATACCTAGCACATAATTATAAAGCCATCTAATTCTAAACATCTGACTTGGCGCAGTGAATAATTTTTAGCCTATGTGAACACTGAGAATAGACGTTATAGTTAATAGATTACACCATGAAATTGCAATCGCCGTAAGACTATAGCTATACCAGTCAGATTATATAGTGCTGTTAAAAGATATTAATGTTAGAATAAGGTAGTAATTCTATGACATTAACATTCAACATTTTTACATGTGTTTTCCTATAATATACATTACGTATATGCGACGACCACAGAGCAAAAAAAAAAAAAACGCTTCCCCTCTACATAGAGGCGCCTTTTCGACACTTCTCATACAATTCAAGCGTGTCAGGTATTACAATGAAACCTCTATGGTTTACCTGCGCAGATGACATATATAGCAATTGTCTTGTCATTAGTGCCACTGCTGTCAGCAAAACGTGCTGTGGGTTGAGTCGATATATTTTTATCGATAGTTTGATATGAGTTAAGTACGCGGTAAGTTACCTCTTACCTGATTGTATCATTAGGTACACTTTAGTACCTACCTATATCTTTTGTGCCTTTTGTGCGTATTTCTATGTGTAATAGTGTTATTTTATTCTATTATACTCTATTCTGGGTCGACAATGGCCAGTCAATAAACATACCGGTATAAATCTAAAATAAATAAAATTGAATGTAATTGGTATTGGTAGGTACGTCATGTTCGCGTCACGGATATACAGTCCACCTCACCTATTTTATGGCTAATGTAATGTGTGTAAGTATAGAGGTAGTTTATCGTCAGTTTATGGTTATAAAGATTAAGTTTATAAGCAAATCCGATAGGCGTACAAAGTGAGGTTTTATGGGGGAGGCAGTGTTTAGCAGTAGACGTCTGCCGGCTGATGATGTGTGATAGTATTATTATATCTATAAACTAAAGTTTGAAATAGAAGAAACATAACAAGTTATAAAACGATAAAATATATATAAACTCCAAATACATAGGTAACACGTTTTGCTGATGATTCATCAGTATTGTTGCGTCATGTTTCTTTTTGATAGAATTCATCTGAAAATACAATTTTCAGATGAATTTTTAGGAAAAATAATAATAATAATATTGAGTATCATTGAGGTGTTGTAGGTAAACACTTATTTAATAGAAGGAGGTCCTTAGTTTGGCAGTAAATAAAGGTAATTTTTCAGCTCACCATGCGATGTATATTTTAATTTACAGCTGTTTACCAAATAAAAAGCAAGTGAATTTTTTCATTCAATATCGACTAAGACGTAGATTCTTACGTAGAATCAACGAGATCAGTTGTCTTTAGCAACCAAGAGCAATGGTTTTCTATGAGGCTACCATGGATGAAATAAAAAAAAGAAGGATTGAGTTTTGATTGACATCGAACTGAAGCCCAAAATGGCGGACATATTATAAATGTGTGTCAGCTGAAAGTAGGGCGACCAGCTTCCTAAGGGAACTTCAGTTTCGGATCAGACGGGATTCCCTCCTTCTTTTTTAATAGCTCCATGTATAAACGTATATGGTTAGACATTTTCATAAAACATTCAGCTTCAAAATGCTGAGAGCAAACCGTATCATGTTTTTGAGGAAACCAATTGCACTGTCCAGTTGCGAATATCTATTTATCTTTAGGTTTAACGAATTTAACGAATTTATTTCACTCATAAATAACATAGTTAACTTATAATGAGCTTAAGTAGGTATATGTATAAATTATAACTAAATAATCTTAGTTACAATTAATCTAGAATTAATATCCAGGTGATCTGGCGGTACGTATATTATACGTTTAAAAAACATTTGCATAAATATATTTTTTTAGCTTAGATTTGAACACAGGCATTGTTGTACAATCTTTAAGGTCGTTAGGTAGATCGTTAAATAATTGTGCACCCTCATACATAATACATCTTTTACCATATGAAGTTCTTGGGAGTTTCAATTTTATTTTATTTGTATTACGCAAGTTATGTTTGAAAGACCTTTTCGTGAATGATATTTGTGTGTGCATTTTGTTGGTCAATATTTTTTTAATTAGAATGCAAGTTGTGTACGTGTAAAGTTGTTTTAAATTAAATATTTTCGTTTGTTCATAGAGATAACGTGTGTTTGTCAGGTAATCGTAATTGAAAAGAGTTTTCAGCAGCTTGTTTTGCGATATCTGAAGTTGTTTAAGGTTAGTTTTTGTAGCACACCCCCATATTTGTATTAAATACTCCAAGTGTGATTTGACTAGTGAGTTGTATATAGTCATGCGGACTTTACGGGGTATACAGCCTACAGACCTTCGTAATGCCCCTGTTACTGACGAAACCTTCGATTGCACATGTTGAATATGTGCTCGCCAGTCAAGCTTATCGTCCAATTGAAGACCAAGATATTTTTCTTGACGAGAACGGTGTATCACTGCGCCGTTTATAGATAAAGGTGAAAATGGCGGGGTTTTTTTATTTTTGGCTGAGAATATCATGTAAGAGGTCTTTTTAGTGTTAATTGTAAGCAAGTTACTCTGACACCAGATGTTAAATTTATGTAGGTCAATCTGTGCTTGGTTTACTAGATCGGGTAGGCTACGTCCAAAGTAGAAGAGGCAGGTATCATCGGCATATAAGGTTATATGACCCATTAATCCTATTTTGCTTACGTTGTTTACATAAATTAAGAACAGCAAAGGTCCTAACACCGATCCTTGGGGTATACCACAGACTATCCTTTGAAGGTCACTTTCATGACTTTTACCAATTTTTACAACTTGGTATCTGTTTGTCAGGTAGGATACAAAAATCTTAAGAGCTGTGCTTGTTATTCCCAAGTTTTTTAGTTTATTAATTAGTATTTTGTGACAGACGGTGTCAAACGCTTTTTTAAAATCAATAAATATGCCTAAACAAAAGCATTTCTCGTCTATATTAGTTTTAATTTTAGTTATTAAATCTGCGGCGGCTGATAGGGTATTAGATTTTGGGCGAAAGCCATATTGATGCTCATATAAAAAGTTTAATTTTGATAAATGGTACTCAAGTCTATTATATAATACTTTTTCAAAAACTTTTGAAATCACAGGCAACACCGAGATGGGCCTGTAATTTCCAGGATCGGTCTTACTACCGGATTTGAAAATGGGGGTAACTTTAGCTATTTTCAGACTGTCAGGGAAAACTCCGGCCTTAAGATACGTATTTATACAGTCAGTTAATTTTGGAGCAATAATATGGGCAAGACATTTTATGACTTTTGTACTAATGCCATCTAGACCAGTACTCGAGTTTGGGTCAAGATTTTTTATAATTCTGCTAATTTCGTCTACAGTACTTGGTCGTAAGTCTTTAATTTCAATAGGCAGATTGTCATCATTATAAGTCATGGTGTAAAAAGTGTTGTTTTGATAAGTTTTTGGTATATCATTGGCTAACTGTATACCTACTGAAGAAAAAAATGTGTTGAACAGCTCACAAATCTTTATAGGGTCATCTATTGGGTTTGAATTATGTATTAGTTTTGAAGGAGCACAAGTAGTTTTACTTTTGTTTGTTACCAGAGAGTTTATCAAGTTCCACATCTTTTTAGGGTTTTTACATTGGGTGAATTCTTTACAATAGAAATCCTCCTTAGTATTTTTAATTAATAGACCAGTCTTATTCCGTTCTGAGATAAAGTCCTTCTTTAGTTTCTCATTATTAATGTCTTTTTTTAATAGCTGCCATAATAGGTTCCTTTTATTGATTCCATCTATGACGGTTTTGTTTATCCACTCATCTCGAGGTGCGTTTAATATTTTGGTTTTAATGAGTTTGTTCTTGTCTATACATCTTTTAATAAATACTTCCAACTCTGTGTATGAATTATCTTCGCTTGTGTAATTTGCCTCGGAGACACTCTTACGCAGCTCTGCGTAGTCAATAGCTTCATATTGCATTTTTTGTTTTTTATAATGTTTATGTTGAAGTAGTTCAAGAAACAGCTGCTTGTGATCAGATAATGGCGAATCCAGCACTGTCAAATTACATGACAATTTACGCACATTTGAACATAGATGGTCTATTATTGTTTTAGATGTGCTAGTTTCCCGAGTACAATAGTCTTCGTGTATTCTATTTAATATTTCATAGCCGGCTTCCTGCAGCATAGTAAGGTAATTAGTAGTGTCAATTCCATTAGTTAATAAATCGATGTTGAAATCGCCTACTATAATGCATCTTTTTCTTTTTTCTAACTGCTGGGAGTAGGTTTCAATAAAAGTGTTTGTGTTCTTTTTATCGGGCTTATAAATTGCACCGATATGTAAAGCAAATCGATGTAAATATATCCATACGTAGTGAATTCCGGCACTATAAATCTCTTCTGTCAATTCATATTTCAAACTTTCATGTATGTATATAGATATTCCTCCCCCTCTTTTGTCCTTTCTATAGTTATATACATGTGAATAATCCGGTAGGTTAAAATAGACTGCTTCTGATTCCGACATAATCCAGGTTTCTGTTAAAATAATCAACTGTGTTGTACTATTTATGGCCTTTAATATACATTTTAATTCATCAAACTTTCCTTTCTTTCGTATGCTACGTATGTTCGCATATAAGATTTTTAGAGACCGGTTATGAGTGGATATACCTTCATAAGTCGATTTAATGTGGTAGTGTATGTCATTTACTGGGGTAATGTCGTAATCTTTTATATTAGGATCTGTAGGAAACCTAATAAACATAAAAGATATTAAAAGTTTAATTAGTAGAAGTCAATCTAACCACAAAATAAATTGAAAACATTTAAAACTTATTGTAACAAATTTCCGGATGGCATAATAGAAACTATCGATGTGTCGATAATTATAAGGTTAACCAACGCATTACATCACTATCGGTACTTCTGCCATAGGGTAAGTTCGCCGGTTTTGCGACCACTTCCTATATCCGACCGTTTAATGTACATTTGATGAAAAAATACAAAAAATAAAAAGCTTGCGGTGAACACATCTTATGTCCAAATAGGTTCAGTTTTGCAACAAATATTATACGAGAAATCCCCAATTCTATTTTAAAGCTTTGAAACTTAAAAGCACATTCATTTTAACTGCCAGTTTTCGACCACGTTTATCCACCATCTGGTATAAAAACTACAGATACCCAAAATCGCTCGCGGTCGAAAACTATTCCAGCTGCAGAAAAATGCTATTCGACCGCAAAAGCAAACTATATCAAAAACATTATAAATACGTATTTATTTGCATATAAAAGTACATAAATAGTCGATTACTTTGTAAGTTTAACTAATTAGACCAGACACGATCTAAAAAAAACGATTAATGCAAAATAGGCGTGACCAACTGATCGAACCATCATTGAATATTTCTCGCCCAGGGTCTAATGTGGGCTGGCTTTATTACAAAAAAAATAGCGTATTTAGTTTGTAAACATAACTATGTTTATAAACTACGTTAGCCATTTTTTTTTTGTTATAGCTGATATTTTAGCCATATCCTTAAATAATTTTTGGCGGTCTCAGTAAGAAAAAAGATCATGCTTTTTTATATGAGTAAGTGCCTCAAAGCTGGAGAAATCATGAAAATACAAGACAGAGGATCTAAAGAAGCCTTTCTGATCATTGTTTCTATCATTTATTTACCACAGGCACCTACGTCTTTCAATTTATAGTGGTAGGAAACTAGCGAAAATGTGGTCGTAAACATAATTTAGTGATCGAAAACTAGCAAAATAGTTACTATTAGCCTTTGGTTTAGATATTTATAAAAGGGTCGGTTATTATAAAAGATGATTGATAATCTGATAAAAATATAGAGTATAATATTTGAAACGTAGCATTTTATTATGCAACCTAAACTTGACAACTCCACTAAGTGGTCGGAAACTAGCGAAATTACCCTATAATGTCAAACTGACACAGAGGAGTACCCCGTACCGAAGTTTGGCAGCAATAATATGATTAATTTCGTCTCTATCTATAGGCGAAGCGTCATTTGTTTCATAGCTCTGTGGCGACGACAGATCATAAAGTAGGTAACTAAACTTATCCAACCGCCATCACAATTTTCCGGAGAGATATATTATATTTTTCATACCTGCGGTCCCTTCTGTTGTGACACTATGACAAACTTCTGTGGCGGCGGAGTGGAAGGCGCCGGCGACTGAGGCGCGGGCGACGAGCTTATTACCACGCTACGGCTCGCCATTGTCTCTGTGTAACAAGACAATTTTGGAACCAGCTGACAGATGAAAAACCGTTGCAAACTCGAATAATATGTACAAGTGTTAAGTGATTGCAACGTATTTTAACGCACCGGTAAATAAAGCTAACTGCAAGATGGCACCATCGATAGTCGCTGCGAGGAGAAAGACAGAGACCGCGATACACGTCTTAATGAGAACGCAAAGGGCACGACAGGAATCAGAACATGCCTCATATTCCATTTTGTAATGAAATCAAAGGATGTATGTTACGCCGTGTGGTTCCACTCCATGACTATCCGTGGGTGCCGTAACAGCCGGCTAATGGAATATCCAGGAAATGGGCCGTACCATTTTCCTCTGTACATTCAAATCTTTTGCGATCACCAAGCTACCTGCCATTAAGGTGGTGTTTACGGGATTATAATCCCCCCTATGATAAGAGTCCAAAGTGGCGTTTTACGAGGGAGAGAGTCCTATGTTCAGAAGTGGACTTCCAGCTGATGGTTATAAAAGTTAAAACCGAGTCGATTCGCGCACGGAATTTTAACAAAAAATAATTTTGCCTAGATTGATGTTTCGACCAAGTAAGTGTACAGAGCACCAAGTATTTATTGCAATCGCAATTTAAATAGTGGACTTGGAGGCCGTTGTAATGCTATGCTCAAAAAGACCCATTTTAACTTTTATAATACCAGCTAGGCGATTATGTAACTTGATTGCAACCAATAGAAACACAAAAATGTATGGATTTGGCAGTTTCAATACTCAGTTTATGTGCATAGTTACTAAGAAAATTTTCATATTCGGAATGAAATTTCTCCTGTTGCATTGCTGTCAAAGTTACGTAATCACCCCACAGTTCTTAAAAAGACCTATGGATAATATACCCATTTTTCACTTACCAATAGCCTTGGCAGTGTGCGACTGTACGGGCACGAGCGATGGTGTGGAAGGCACGAGCGGCGGAGTGCACGTGACCACAGCCACCGCGCCGCCGCCGCCGCTCGACGAAGGCGACTGGCGGATCTTCACCACGGCCTGTTGCAAGCTCGTCCCTAGGTATCCGTACTCACGTCTATTGGAAAATAAATACTGATTTTAGGAACGAAGACAAAAGTAAACTATTGCAAGCTCGTCCCTAAGTACCCGTACTGATGTCTATTAGAAAAATACCGATTTTAGGAACGAAAGCGATGGTAACCTGTTGCATGCTCGTAAGGGTACTTACGAGCATGCAATACCCCCGTATTCCAAAACATTTCTCCAAAAATCCTTCCCTTGACTTCTACTTAACTTTGAGGGAAACTTAAAATACATCGCGACGTACCTTGAGTTGACAGTTGCTTCGCTTCTCTCGTTTCAGAAAAATTGACGCAGAAATGTCAACTAAAAATACCAAAACACAAAAATTAGGTTAATTCGAGGTTGAGTGGAGTGGAGTAATCTCGAGGTAACATCTTAGAATATGGGGGTTAGTCTCTAAAATCCATCTATTAGAAAAGAAAAACGATACCGATTTGAAATGTGACGACAGCCAGCAGTCTTTCTCATTCGTGTTATCTAATTAGGCTACGGTGTAGGTAAATTATTCGGTAATCCTAATAAAATTAGGAGAAATTAATAAGGTAAACCTTCATAAAATGTAGGTTGATATCATTTGTTGCTCATGTAATGTTTAGAGGGGGTCGAGCTGCATTTCACCCAATCTCACGTAGAGAGGGGTAATTTGTACTGTCGCAAGAAACAGCGTTTAATTACCATGGTCCTTGTCGTTCAGCGTACAGCTAGCCTTAGGGTCCAGGATCTATGTATGTATGTGATCCATGGGCATTATTTAATTGTTTATTTAGTTATATAGCATAGTTGAGAACTTACTATATTATACATAATAGATAGAAAACTTCCTATGACATATCACGCGAGATCAAGTTCTACGCACGCAAGTCTATGTAAAGAGCAAGTGCGTGCTCGGTGCGTTTATTGATTGTTGATGTAGACGCATAAATCAATAAACAGTAAAGTTGAATGGAGCTTTTTATTACAGTGACACAGATATTGCAAGCAGAACGCGGGCTAAAAGATGCTATTCTATTTTCATAAAATACCCGAAACGAGATTCAAGTATTGCGGTTGAGAAACAGCAGTATCTGACTTGAAATGCTAAAGACAGAGATGGGTAATATGGGTACACCCACAAGTTTCATCAGATTTGGACAAATGCAAAAAAACTAAACAGTCAATAAAAATATACTCGATGAGTGGTTCAGACTGGGTAACAAGAAGGATAAATGCCAGGAATGTATGCTTTGAAATATGCAAGATGTTCAAGGGTAACTTTGATAGCATTGCAACATGCCTTTCATAAATCTCTATGGTAACTACGCATCAATACATATAGAAACCGTCAAATCCATCCCAGTTTTGGCCTGTTCTCTCGACTGCAAGTTAGATAATAGATTAGCAGATTGTGGGTACGATACAGTCAGTGCAATATTTGGCTATGCATTACCCCAGATAATATAATACCTACAGTATAGATGCCTCATCCCATACAGCGGAATAACGCGGGCTATGTTACGAATTATTTTATTTCAACCCAACGCAAGATTATCAAGCGACATTTATTGCGTGTTGGCGAAGTATTGGGCCAAATGAATACACTGGACACTAACTAATAACTCTCTAGACACGATTACTTAATTTTTTTCAAGTTCGGGCTATTTTTTGTTTGTTCCTGATGGGACCCCATGGCATTACTGAATGTACAATTTAGAGTGGTCAGACTGACTTGTAGTCATCGGGATGGTCCGGCGGCGCTCGCAGCTGTCGCACGACTGGCGCAAGCACTTTGAGCAGCTGCTGCTTGAGGTTGCCGGCTGCGAGGCGGTCTGCGCCACCGATGCCGCTGAGAGCTCCGTCTAGCCGCTCGCCTAGCCAACGCACGCGCGGCAGTATGAACACCTATGAAACAAACATCCAACTTAAATATGGAACAATTTGTTTTTAATTTGTGGCCCGTGTAGTCCCGGTGTACTAATAAAACTGCCCTATCTTCTCCTGCGGGAGCCTTAACAGAAAGAAAAGGAAATATCCAGGGAATGTGCTGCAGCATTCTAATCGGTACATTTTTATTTATACCTGATTTTATGTGACAAAATGATGGCGTCGCCACACTAAGCCACCTTATACACGGTATCATAAACACGTTTAAAAAATGGTCTGGCTGCAATTTTGAGAGAGTGAAAAAGGGTACGAAACAAACGAGTAATAAGGATAGCTATGTTTACACAACTGCCTTTGAAATATGCAAAACGAACAAATACCTAAGTACTACATATTTAGGTATTTGATCGTTTTGCTTTTATGTACTGACTTTGACGACTTCTGGTCCAAGTTCTGCGAGGCCCTGTACAGCGCCATACAGCGAAGCTAGAGGTGTCTTCTCGGATTCTTTCATGGACGCCATCGATGGACCCACGCCGGTCTCGTTGTTCGTCTGCGACGGGCATTGTAACGCCTTGGCGAATAACCTGCAAGGACATTATTGTATGTAGTAATCGCCTTATAAAAAAACGGATCTGATGGAAGTAAGTATAGAATAGTTTTTCTCACTCCTATCACTATGCATGAAGTATTGTGAGATTGAGACTGCAATAGATGATAAACAAGTAACATTGCCAATTTCAAGGTTGGAAAACACTTACTATTTTTATTTTTTTATTTTATTTACTATGTATTGTTTATAAGATGATGAAGGTGATGAAAACTGCCAAAACTACAGAGAATCGTTTGAATCAACTCTAGTCAACCTTTACTTTCTACTGGACTTCATAATGCATATAAAAAGCCATCACTGCAGGCCTGGCTACTCCGCAGTTTAGGTACGAAGTTACAAGTACCTACGTGCCACCACCAGCCTCGATGTCTACGCACGTTCATTACCACAGACAATACTGTACAGTATTAGATGTCTGTGTTCATTACGCATTACATGTCAAAAGAGACAGAAAGTATGTGCAAACTATGGGTAAAACCACGACCAGTATATTATAAAAGAAACCGACGCAACAAGGTGAAACTGCTGTGTACCTGGTGACTCTAGTTTGAAGATTGTTGGTGGAAGTGTTGAAAGTCTTGCAGATCTGTGCCATGAGTCGCGCAGCGAAGTCTCGCAGCGCCCAGTGGTTGTCCATCTCTGGCCGCAGGCACAGCTGACGCGATACGATGCAAGTCGACACCGATGGAATCAGCTCATGCAACTGCGGACAACCAGTGTCTTCATTTCTGTCTTGGTTGCGCTGCTTGTCAACACTATCTGTACTAATACCATAAAAAAGTTATCATAATGTAGAGGGACTTTTTGAACATTTGTAAGGTTTGGTTATTACAACAACCTTAGTCGATCACACAACATTCTACTCAAGGTATTTCGAGTGCTTCATCATCGTCAATCCAACACCCAACATCAGCACCACTGGAGCAGCTGTTCCAGCAGCCCAGAGCCTCACTCCGTTATTTTAAGGAGCTGAGGTGGCTCGGGTAGATACTGGCAGGGGGAAATGCATAATACACCCCCAAGTGGGATGTCAGTGCAGGACTCAGCACCCCCATGTAGAATAAGATAAGAACCTTAGTCTATATGCAACATTAATTTTGCCATTTATTTTCTTGGCGTGTAATGCTTTTAGTGTCTACCGCGTTACCAGGCGGCCTCGGCACGGCTTGGAGCGTTTGTCGGAAGATGAGAAGACTACGTCCATTAGAAGTGTGAACTCTACGCGTCCCGTTTCTACAAAATAACCCGAAGCATTCCGAGACTAATAAACAGAAGTTTAAACAACTTAATGAAACTCACATATTTCTCCAAATAAAGGGACTGGTTGTCAAGAAGGGCCTTCACCATTCGCATCAGATAGATAAGTAAAGCAAGGTTGTTCTGCACCACATTGACTTTGACACCTTCGGAAATAAATGTACACATCCTTGGCAACATCTCATGGAGACCTGGGTCACATGCAAGCGATTGTAGAGCTTCCTGAAAGAGACACAAAATTATTATCAATTATTAGTATTAGTATTTCTAATGAACCATTAAATAAATAAATATGTGTGGACACTTTACACAGCGCCATCCAGCCCCAAACCAAGCAAAGTTTGTACTATGGGAACCAAATAACTGCCTGGGTAGGAATCGAACCCACAGCCCTCAGTTCAGAAGGCAGGGCTACTACCAACTAGGCTATCGGGCCCGTCCCAACGTCGTCGAGTCGGGGGCGTCGGGCATTGATAAGCCAATTCATCAAATTTACTGAAAAAAGCTATCAATGTTTCTAAGTAAGGATTCTTGTCTTATTAACTTTTTTTAGGGAATATTCTACATGACCATGTTCTACCCACAGAATTCGCCCTATGATACTAAGTCTATGGTTCTTATGCTCTAACTTACCGCACGGCGACCTTCATCACTGCCTACACAAGCTTCGGTAATTTCTTTGTAGTACAACTGCTGTTCGACACTTAACTCGTGTGTTGCTAGCTGCTTCACATGGACAGATTCTGATGCTTTCAGCCGTGCTGCTTTACCACACATTGGCTTACCTAGAGAAAATGAAATTTCTACACCTCCATTATCAGTTTAAAGCTTTAATAATGTAGATGGTCAGCTGGTTTAACATAAAAAACATTGAACTGAGAAAGTTTGAGGCCTCAGGTCTTTAAATATTTTCTCTTAGTCCCACAGCTGCTGTTTTTGTACTACTACACAATAAGGAGGAAATATGAATGGCACAAACCAACAACGGATCATTGATCTTATAACTTGAATAAAAAGGTTTCTTTACCACAATATGAAAAATAGTAAGGGTTTACGTTCAGCACAATGACCTTACCTGCTGCATCTTTGTTGGTAGGTTTACTCAATTTAGTGATTGGATCAACGGACTCTAGTTTCTGCGCTTCCTTTGACAAAGGTGGGGGATTCTCAGGGACTGTAGGCTGCACTCCATCCACACTCAACCAGTGAGCCCGCACGGACACATCAAGGGGCACTTTAGGTGGTGGAGCTGAGAGGATATCAGACAAATCTATCTCTTTTTCTTCAATAAAATGTAGCTCCCTACCACCACCTGATGCAAAACGAAACGGCAATGAGTCAGGTTGAAGAAAGCCATACTGAGCCTGAAATATAATTCAATATGTGTTAATTTATTATGATGCCAATTGGAATTAAGTTTTTTGTAGTGGAAGTATGTATACCTCTATGTTTTTTATTTTCAATGCATGGTCAATGTCACTGATTGACAGCTTTTGTCTCTTTGAATGGTGCATAAATTTCATGGCATCTTGTACAATGACTTTCAAACGGTAAGTAACATCATCTGCTAGTTCTTTTGCAGCATCATCACCTAAATTTGCAATGCCTACACTCTCAGCAATCACTTTCATGGAATCAAGTGACATGGAAGATGTGTAGGAAAATTCAGATGAATCTGCCATCCTGAGGTTTCCTGAAATTAAGTTAAATGTTTAGTTAAAAGTTATATTTGATCATGTGAAACTAGAACCACTACCTGTAAAAAAGTTACCCACCGGACTACAGGCTATGGTCAGTAGAGTCAGAATGGGAAAAATATTCCCTATCAATTTCGTAATGCTATATGGGCAGTAAAAGATCATCCTTTCTCATATTGTAAGTAGTTAGACCGCACATTAACCCATTATTGTTAGCCCATTTTAAAGCCATGAAGGTGTTTTACTTAAGTTTAACAGCTGTGCCTGGCTATAAAATAGTAAGTATCTGTGTATTGTTTTTTTTATAATATAATTGTCTTGTTCCAGAGTGTGTAGCTCAAAAACGATTGAGAATTCAGAACAAAGTTGTAGACAATTTTATGAGCTTTCATATAGTAGAAGGACGTTTTGTTCTAGGATGCACCGTTTCCGAAATATTAACGACAAACCCAAAAGTGGCACCTTTGGACCCTCCCCCTCCCTGGGGGCCAGGACTTTAGTATGTTTATCTCCTGAGCACCCTTAACAAGTTTCAGAAGAAATCGCTTAGGATCCCTCTCATTCACTCTACTACTGGCCATTTGTTGACTGGACTATATTGCTACTTTCCAACTATTATTATTGTTAACTGTTTGTTTGTGTGGGTTTCTTGGCATCACCATATCAACTGAACTGAGTTGCACAAAGAATCAGGGGAGGGAAGCAAGGTATTGTTTTTTATTATTGTTCTTATTATATGACATGATATATAACATTATATTACTATTTATGCACGAAATACACAATCAGGACCAACCACCAACAAAGGTCACCTTGGTTGGTTGGTAAAATGGCCACTAGCAACCCTAGTAGGTAAATACAATTTAAATCGAGCTTTGTTATTACTCTATATTTATAATATAAAGGTTGTAGGTAGGTATCCTTTGTTAAAAATAATAGGTCGGTAACTGACTGATTAAATTGAGTTATATGCATATCGCAATTTGCATGTCTTTATACAGCATTAACAATTTTCGTCATTATCATCATGAGCCTGAAGATGTCCACTGCTGAAAATAAGCCTCCCCAGGAGCCTGCTTTTAGCAGCTGCAGCTACACTATTGTGCGCCACTTTCAGCAGCTGCTTGCCATCAGCTCCCTGCGGTCGCGTGGTCTTCTGGTTCGTGGTCACCACTCGAGAACCTATCGTCCATATTGGCTATCCTAGTTATATAGATTTACTGACTTTCAGCTGATACAAGCAGTAATAATACTATCTTTATCAACACGAAATAAAGCAAAACCAAAATAGAAACAATGAAAGCACAACGAAAGCAACAATTAGTACTTCTCTGTCTGTCACAGCTACAAGTGTTTCGAGAGGAGAGGTACCTACTTGTATCTTCTACTTAGTTTGTAATTACCTATATAGTTTCAAGTCGACCGATTTCCTTTTCAAGTTTTCTTTTGGTTTTCATAGAGGAAGAAATTAATATTATGATTTTTCTTCTTCTTTGTTAATGGCTTTCTATGGCTTTTTAGCAATAATTCTGCCAATGTCAAGAGAGTAACGATTTGTACGGTTATGTCCAAGTCAAAGTCATATTTTGTCAGGTCAAAACGCCAACAGTAGTAAATTATATACTCTTTGGCCATCAATCAGTAAAATGGCTGTGAAAATGGTGGTATCATGAAGGCTCTACAAAACCGTTAAAGAGAAAACGGCAATGCATGGTCTTATAAACTTGGAACCATTTGCCAACACTCGTACACGTCCATAAACACTTAAAGAATAATTATCCACCTGTTAAAACAAAACATCTACTCATTTTTTTAATATGTTTTAATATTTTACGTTTAGCTAGACTATCTGTAGAATAACACTCTTAGGTTTCCTAGGTAACCGATCCACAGATGTCAATAGAACTGGTTGGAGGATATGACCTCCTTACATCCACTCCTCTTTTAGGAGCTTAGACCAAGGGCCTCGCTAGCTTTTCTAGCCTAGGTCCATATAATGGCTTTGTTAAAAGATCAGCCAGTTGAGCCTCAGATGGAACTTGCTGAACCTGAAGCATGCCAGTTGACACACACTCTCTCACATAGAAGTTTCTTCGATGTATGTGTTTTGTGCGGGCATGTTGTTCGTATGGAGGATTGTATGCCAGTTTGATTGCTGATTCATTGTCGACGAAAAGAACCGGAGGCTTTTCAGTATTTGTTATTTCCTCTAGGATCTTCTCTAGCCACACAATCTCCCGAGTAGTTTCGGAAGCAGTTACCAGTTCTGCCTCTGTTGAAGATAGCGCAATAGTTTTCTGTTTTTGACTGCGCCAGCTGATTGGTCCATAATATATGCATAATGTGCCAGTAGTGGAGTGTGACACTGCGAAATCTGCATCACTATAACAAATCAATTTGTTTGGTATATTAGCATTACTGAATACCAATACCCTGTTCATTGTTCCTCTTAGATATCTAAGTATTCATTTTACTGACATAATATCAGTTTTAGATAGGTTATCCAAGTTTCTTGAAGCGGAGCTAACTGCATAGTTAATGTCCGGCCTTGTGGCAACCATTAAATAGACTAAAGAACCTACAACTTGTCTATATGGAAACTCTTGACCTCCGTTATTTTTATTACAGTCCTCTTGATAAGCCATCTCTTTTAAGATTGGTGTTTTCACTGGTTTACAATCAGCCATGTTGTATTTTTCTAAAATTTTCTTAGTATAAGCTTTTTGTCTCAGTATGATATTACCATTATCAGTTTTTTCGATTTCTAAACCGAGAAAATATGAAGCTGGTTTCAAAGTTATTTTAAAGCGCCTCTGAAGTTCTTTGATAAATTCCTTTCCTTCACTCTCAGTTGTGGAAGCCGCCAGCCCGTCATCAACGTAAAAGGCAACCAGCACTTAAGATTTTCCATTCTCTTTGATGTACAGACAAGGGTCTGAAGTACTCTGAGTGAAGTTTGTACTCGTTAGAAATTCGTGTATACTAGTGTTCCAGCATCTAGGTGCCTGTTTTAGGTCATAGAGACTCCTTTTTAACCGACACACTGTTTGTCCCATCACTATATCCTTCAGGTTGTTTCATATAAATTTCTTCATGCCCATTTAGAAAGGCTGTCGATACATCAAACTGACAGAGTGACAATTTTTCTTTTACTGCTACTGCCAGTAGGGCACGAACAGTGGTCAGTCGCACTACAGGGCTAAAAGTTTTATCAAAATCTATGCCTGGTTTCTGTGAAAAACCTTTTACCACCAATCTAGCCTTATATTTCTCGACACTTCCATCAGGGTTTGTCTTTATTTTGTATACCCATTTGGATGGCAAAGCCTTCCTATTCTTTGGTAAGTTGAACAAGTTCCCATGTTTCATTATCATCTAAGGAATTAATTTCACATAACATTGCTTCTAACCATTTATCCTTATCTTTGCTTTCTAGAGCTTCACGATAGTTTTCAGGTTCTCTATTATCCATATAAAAAACTTCTACTGCAGCGTTTACAAAATCATCAAAACTCTCTGGTTTTCTGAGGCAGCTACGATCACGAAGTACTCGTTGATTAGTAGAAGGAACTTCCCTTAATTCTCTTTCCCTTAATATTGGTTCTTCGATAACTCCATTGTCATCAACGTCTTCTCTATTATTCGTTTCTATGGTATGCTCATAGCTGTTTGTCTCTGGGATGAGTGTTTGTGCCATGGAGGTCTATGGAGAGAGCCAAAATCTGCCAATGCGGCGTTGCCGCTCCGCATCCTTCGTGTAAACATACTATCTTGTATCTCTGTCTAATACACGAATCGTCACATAGAGTATGCGAGAAAGCGACTGTAGGAACGGCAACCTCGCCTTACCTACCACCGCGTGTCATGTCTTGACAGTTTGGTGTGTCAAGAAATTAAATGCGAGAGCATAAAACTTGAAAATATAGTGATTATATTGTTATTAGGGCTAAATATTGTATCAATAGTGAAATTGTGTCGTTTTGTGCTGTGTTTTGTGCATCAAGAGTAACCCGAGGAGTCGAAGGAAAACCAGAATCATCATTTTATACGTTAAAGTTTACTGGCTATTTTTATGTTAAACATCGAAGTTTCGAAGTAAATATGCATTTCACATTAAGAATATACATTTTTTCCATCGTATAATTACCATGCTATTGCAATTACTAAAAGATTTAATGCTTTAATTGATATTTTTGGGATGGGCGATTTTATACCTCTCGAATAGTGATGTGACCTACACTGTCCATTACATTTTGTCGATATTCGTAAATCTTCAAACATTTGCACAACATTACTTTGGTTTTGGGGAGATTAAAAAGTAGAAGATCTCTTTTCCTAAAAGTGGCTGAATGGATTGAGATCAAAGTGCAAACAGAAAGAAAAAGTAGGTGCAAATCTGGCAATTTAAAAATAGGCACCTAAACTACTTTTATAAAATACAGTAGGAAGGCCAGTGTCGTCTGGCTTCAATATGAGTTATGAAATTTATAATAAACTAGCTGACCCGCCCCGGTTTCGCACGGGTTTATTAGTTTATGCCCTTACCCTTTATGGGTAAGAGAGAAGCAAAAGTGAAAAATATAGGGGAAAAGGATGAATAGATGGGACGGTGAAGGGAGACAGGCGCAGCCGTCCCATCCATTCATCCTTTTCCCCTATATTTTTCCCTAAAATAAAATATAGGGGGCTTCAATACAACAAACGTGATTTTTTGCTCGTTTTTATAGATAATGGTACGGAACACTTTTTACAAATTTAACCATCATTTTAATGAATAGAATAAGAAAAAGCGAATGTAAAATAAAAACTAACTATTATGGAACAATGTTATTTGAACAGCCTGAAGACGTCCACTGCTGATCATAGGCCTCCCCCAGGGAGCGCCACTTAGAGTGGCTGCTCGCCTCCTGCATCCATCGGCTCCCCGCGGCTTTCACCAGGTCGACGGTACACCTAGGGGGGGGGGGGGGGGGGGCGGCCTACGCTGCGTCTTCCAGTTCATGGTCGCCACTCGAGAACCTTTCTTCCCCATCGGTTGTCAGTTCTACGAGCGACGTGGCCTGCCCATTGCCTTTTCAACTTGTTAATCCTAAGAGCTACATCGGTCACTTTAGTTCTTCTGCGGATCTCCTCATTTCGGATCTTATCTCGCAGGGAAACACCGAGCATTGCTCTCTCCATAGCGCTCTCTTTGCGCGACTTTGAGCTTAGTAATGAGGCCAACAGTTAGAGACCACGTCTCAGTTCCATAAGTCATCACTGGCAACACATATAAAAATGTTACTTACAAACGTTATTTCATATAATGTGTTTCAATATACTTTTACTAGGATGGGTCATCATCATCATCATTATCATTAACAGCCCGAAGACGTCAACTGCTGAACATAGGCCTTCCCCATAGAGTGCCACCTTGAGCGGCCACTTGCCTCCTGCATCCATCAGCTCCCCGTAGTTTTCACTAGATCGTCGGTCCACCAAGTGGGGGCCGGCCTAAGCTGCGGTTCTGGTTCTACGAATATGTAATTTTCTTTATTGTATTAAAACTAAAAAGTATCGAAATTCTGCAGCACTGTTTGGTTAGGTTTATTATATATCTATATATTGGGTAATAGGGGTCACTTCCCTACTCACGCATACTAATGCATATTTAAATACTCACACCAACAGAAAATGGACAGGCATTTTGTGAATGGCCGCCGTCCATATAATTCTATGTTGATGGTTTGTGCATTATCATCACTCTGTATTGACTCGAATTCATAATCACTTGCATCATCAACTTCATCAAAGAAAGTTATTTCAGCGTAACATTAATTTCTGTCACAGTTTTTTAACGGTTCTCTAGTTTCTGTAGTTGATTCTGGTGTTTCAGTGTAATAAAATCGGTTAGTTTTTCGACATTTATTTCTGTTCTGCCAGCTTCAAGTGAGTATTTGTGGTATTTGTATGGTTATAATCAAGGAAGTTATAATGTATTACTACTTCTATCTGAGTACTTCTTTGATCAAACCATACTCAAAAAACAAAACACAAGAATCCTTAATAATGAAAAAAAGGAAAGCCACATAAAAACTGGCACAATACACAAACCGTGTCATGGCCAAAGGACAAAAAAAAACTCCTTCGTATATAACGTCTTTTTTAAAGCGAGGAACCACAGAAAATAAAACTGTAGTGGCCATTAGAAAAGTTCCCTAAAAGTTGGTAAAAAATTAAAGATTGGTGACAGAAAAAGACAAAAGTTGAAGTATCTAATCCAAAGCTAGCGTTTATTCAGGACAGCCTCCGTGGTGTGGTGGTTGAGCAAGTCGGCTCATAACCCGGAGGTGGCGGGTTCGATTCCCGAGACAGGACAAGTATTTGTGCCCGAAAAAAAAAAAGCGCAAATACTTGTTCTGTATCTGGGTGGTGTGGGACCATGGTCCTCGTAGTTCCTGGATCCTTAGATACAGGGAATCCTAGTTAGGGTCCAGGATCTATGTATGTGATCGTTGGGCGTTATTTATTATTATTTATTAATAAGGCCGATAGTGATTAGTTTCATGGATCACATTTAAAGCCCAATTTGTACAATGTACAAAAAATACAATTATGTAACTAACAAAAAATTAAAAAAAATTATAGTAAAAAAGGTCAATAGACTATGTCGTACCTACCTATTATTTATTTGGTTCTAGTTTCTGGCTGAAATCTTAATTTAGCCGCATTTAGATTTTACAATGTTATTTTGTAGATATCTATTGCATTATAATAGGCATGATCACTACTATTAAAAATGAACAAGTAAATATTTTTTCATAAAGAAGATTAAAAATGAATGCAATAATTGAAAAAATATGCAAAAACGGTAAATAAATCACGGAGTAATAAGCTTTTAAGGTTTCGACAGGAGGCATCTCCTGTCCCTTTCTCGCGAAACAGAGCGTCCCCACAGTTACTATGAAGGGGGTTTTGGCGGGAACGCGGAAAAGTTCACGTCGTTGCATTGTATTATTTCCCAAAACTTGTGCTTTTTCCAGTGTTAATGTTTAAAATTGGTGGTGTTTTACGCATTAAGTGCTGAATTACGAGCATGAGTGTAGGCAAGTGATATAATGTGGTGAAACGTGGTTTTTCGTGTTGCTTCCAAAATTCCGTAGAAGCTTCTAGTAAAGTTGCCCTCGCTTTACTGGAGCATGACTTAGACTGGACTATGACTTAGACTTGACTTAACGTGAAATATTCATAACACTGGAAAATTATAATACTTGACACTGGCTAAATACACTATGTGTGGAGCCAATATATAAGAAGAAAAAAAAAGTTACTATGAAAAATCTACTCACATGCCAAAGAGATTGTATGAAAAACTACCACAGCTTAGTAATGAGGTACTATAACGACCTTCCTCTGACGTCACTGGCCGTTTGAGCTATCTCTTTATATTCCGGTTTTTAAAATGCTTGTGACTTGGTCATTTTTTGAGATATTTAATTTTTGTTTTCACAAATGTTTATCTTTTGAGAAATATAATTAATTTACCCAAAAAAAAATTTTTTTGCCGTCATGCCTATTATATTTGGCTTACATGAGGTAATTACAGTAGTTTTATTGGCAACCCCAAAAAATATGACGAAGCCCGAATCCGAAGTGGAATCCGAATGCCGATTTTTTTTTGGTCCCACGCGATTTTTCTCTTAGAAAAGCAATAATAGCAATTTGTGTTGTGGATAATCGTGCAAAATGTATAGGAATAAAAAAGAACTAGATAAATATGTGGAAAATCTTCGATCCAAGCTGTCTGTGTTGGAGGTGAGCAATTAATCCAAAGGTTAACGTGATTGAAAATATCCCCCATGACGTTATTTTATTTCTTACTACTCTTTTATAAATTCTAGTTCAAAACCCGAGCTTTTTCGTTTGCTCGCTTATACTACGATGTGGGAGACTTCGCTAATTGCCAGAAATATGTCGAGCAATATCTCACTCAGAAGGACAATAATGCTGCAGCGTACAAACTCCTTGGGCAGGCTCTACAAAAACTAGGTCAAAAGGATAGGGCTTTGGAACATTTCAAAACATCCCTGGACATAGACCCAACACAGACAAGTACTGTTTTAGACAGTAAGTATACAAATAGTTTTCTATTCCTAGTGTTTTATCCACATCTGACATCCACTACATGCAATCAACAACCATAGGTTAATTTCACTCTTGACTCATTTTTAGGGGTTCCATACCCAATGGGTAAAGCAACTCTGCTGTCTGTTTTCACCAGTGCCCTATTTCATAAAACTTTTGCAGACCAACAATCATCAATTGCCAAATGTTAGTAAATCTACCGAAATGTGTTTCATAAAAACCTGATAATTTATTCAACTAATGGTCAAAATATCATTCACACTGGTATTCATAGTCAAAGGGTGAACAAAGCCCCAAAATCTATCCATCAATTTTCACATACCCTGCGTTTGGTTTAGCACTGGTGGCATTTTTGGTATTTGCAAAATTTGCGATGATGTAAAGCGTTAGTTTTGGAAATGTTAGTAATAATGCCAATTTAGATATAAAAATATCCCACAAGTCAAAATTTGCAGATCAAGACATTTTTAAGCTATCCGAATGGTGAACAAAAACAGGTAAAAATGCAAGTTTTGCTCACACATTTCCAAAGAGCACGCTGCATGTGATCATTTTTGGCATTTTTAACTGTTAATTTTGCCATCTGTAGCTATCTGAACAGGCCTATAGAGGTTGAATGTTGTATCATTCTTTCACTTTCATAGCATCCTGCCTTTGACAATGTCAGAATTGTCATATTGGGGGCCACTTAGTTTGGTTTATGAAATGCATAAAAATAGACTTTGCCACGTTGCGAGTAAGGCTTTCAGTCTCGTTATATTTTTGAGTCCTGGGAAAAATTTCGAAACTCAGTGCGGTCTTGAAATTCCCGAGAAAAGCGAGACTTGAGACTACATCAAAAGAAGGTTTCATACCTTGAACTAGGTGTTTAGGCAGTAAGTACAAGCTAATCATATTGTTAAAAACTCAAATACAAGCAAAAATAACAACTATTTGTAAAATCTTTTTCATTTATGGTCAAACTTTGAAATTCATTTGGTTTCAAACACTTTGCAGAGATTATTCTATAGAAATGTTATTTCTCTTCAACAGCCAGAAGACGTTTACTGCTGAATATAGGTCCCCACTATACAACGCCCCTTTGGATGCATATAATTCAAGGTATTTGCCATAGTCACCAAGCTTGTCAGATGTTTTGGCACAGAAGATTTTAATGTACAAGAACCCTCTTTAGTGGGGAATCATTAAGAGCCAATAGGATGCCAAAATGCTTAAAAAGGGTTAGCGTAAATGTGTGTCCTATTAACAATATATCAACAATAAGTTTGAATTTAAATAGTAAAGTTCAGGACTAATACTAAGTCATATGTATAGTGAACACACAAGTTAATAATGTTTTCTTGATAGAAAAAAAAGACAAAGTTACTTTCAAACCGTACAAATAAAGTGTGAATATTCAATAAATACTTTAAATAAAGCTTTGTGTAGTAGTTGAACTTAATATAATGGTCTTAGTATAGTAGATTTTGAAAATACCCATTATATTCACAGTAATAATATATAATATATTTCCTACATTATCACGCGTTGGAACCATTATGACTTACACCACCCTTGGCGCTCAGACGCAGCTCGCAGCTGGCTTATTTTCTGTTCAACATCATGGTAGAAGACTTTAATCAAAATGATGGGGGTGTCTATTTCAACAATGGACGTTACCAGGCTGATGATGATGATCTCACCTTTGATTGTTATGCCTGTGATCATGACCCTCAGGCTCACCCTAAGACCCTTTGAATATTGAATAAGTATGAATACTCAGACTAAAAACCATGCTAGAAACCAATATTGACAAGATTGCTGCTATTTTTCAAAAAGGCTCGTTGTAATCTCTGTAGATTATTAACCAGAATAAAAAATACTGGTGAATTAATACGTTTTTGAATAATTTGACTCAAGTCTCAAAAGTCTCGTTATTCCTGAGAGGTAGCAGTCTCGAGTCTCGAAAATACGAAAAAGTCGTCGAGACTCAAAATTAGTATTAGCCCTTAGTATTAGTCCTAAATTTCACCATAATATTAAATTCAAAGTTATTGTTGCAATATTGTTGAGACACGGGATTACGCTAAACCTTTTTAAGCATTTTGGCGTCCTATAGGCTTTTAATGATTCCCCACTAATATGGGTTCTTGCTACATTAAAGTCATCTATGCCAAGACTGCCAAGCCATCTGCCAAACTCGGTGATTATGTCAAATCCCTTCAATGATAAGCGTCCAAAGTGGCGTTTTATGGGGGACCTATGTTCAGCAGTGATCGTCTTCTGGCTGTTGAAATGTATACAAACTGCAAACTTACGGGAAAAATAATGTCTGCGATGTGTTCGAAAGCAGATGAATTTAAAAGTTATGACCATAAATGCAAAAAATCTCGCAAATAATTGTTGTTTTTGCTTGTATTTGAGATTTTAACAGTATGGTTAGCTTGTATTTACTGCCTAAACACCTAGCTCCAGGTATGAAACCTACTTCTGATGTAGTCTCAAAAGTCTCGTTTTTCTCGAGAAATTCAAGACTGCGCCGAGTCTCAAAAATTTTTTCCCGGTACTCGAAAATATAACGAGACTGAAAGCCTCAGTGTGTGGGTGTGTGTTTTAAGTGAGTCGTTTAATGAGAATTAAAATCGTGATCTGATGCAAAATAAAAAGGTTGAGATTCTTTTAGCATGCTTTGTTGGTAACGACAAATGACATTATGATTTTTATTAAAGTTATTTTTGTTTTTTAGTTTGTGAACTTCTTGCTGATGATGACTTAGTCATTGAACCTGGACACGCAAAGCATTGGTGCGAAAAAGCTGAAGCTACATTTCCAAAACATCCAGTCACATTTCGACTTCGTGAGAGACTTGCTACTTTGTCTAATTCTGACCCTGAAGCTCTGGTCAAGTTGCTGTTGACTGAGTTGGCAGCAAGACCTAAAGATGCTCTACTTCATGCTCGTTTACTTAAACATTACATTAACATAAATAAATACAAGGAAGCATTTGAACATAGCTGTAACATAGAATTCAGCAATGACAATTTCATTAATAACTATTCTTGGTATGAAGTTTTAGAAGAACTTCTGAAACACAATCTAGATAATGTTAATAATTGGCAATATCAGTTACTTTTACTCACTGTACGAGAGCGCATTTGCATCTTGAGTTTGACTGAAACACCCAGTGGTTCTTCTAAGAGTTTGGTTGAATCTAATGAACTACTCCACGCCTATGACCAAGCTTTAGAGAGTGTGGCAAAAGCTGGCGCTCCTTCGGGCTATGCAGAGTTTCATGCAAGCTTGCTACAACATCACAGAGGACAGTTTGCTTTTTATGCTGCAACTTTTCTACTGAAAAAAGCTAAGAAAAATCAAATAAGCTGGCGTGATGCCAACAAAGTAGCTGCCCCGCTGATGTTGATTGCGTGGCAAATAGTGCCTTTGGATTCAAAAGTTAACTGGCTCAAACTTGTCCCAGAAAAGTTGTTATATGCTGTAAAAAGGTGGTATATAGAAGGTTCATACCGGTGCTCCCAATCTGGCCATTATCTTATTTCCAATTTCCAAGACCAAAGTCAAACACTTCTGGATCAGATTTCCCAATGCTGCTCTGGGACACACTGGAAGGATAAGCTTTATGAAAAAATTTTTTCAAACAGAAGTCATTTGGCTAAGATAAAGTCTTCACACTTCGTTTCCAAAAGCTTCAATGCTCCTGTGCTAAGATTACCCAGAAAAATTGAAGTTGAAGCCTATGACGGCGATGCACAAAAACAATATGGAAACTCTCTCCACCATTTTGTCTGGACACTGTTGAGTTACAAAAATTATGCTCATTTCAAATGTACACTCTTTGACATGCTTACACCAACCATAACAAGCTGTGGGCCAGAAACATTAAACAAGTTGGATATTCATGCATTCTTGTATTGTGCTGCTTTGACTGCACGACAGCAGAAGGCCAACGAAGTTTCTTATGTGTCTCCAGACAAACCTAACACCGTTCCTGCTATTATTACAGATTTATTATGTCCACTTTCTCAAATGAAATGGTGGGACTGTGCTTACAAATACAGCCAAAATGTGTTAGGCACTGAGTTAACTGATATCCGAGTAACATTGAGTCGTGGCATTGAAGTTGTAAGATGTATTGACAATCATGGATTAGATCCAGAACTACTATGCTTGCTTGGCCGCATATTTAGCGAAAGAGCAAAAATTACAACATCAGTGGAAGAAAAAACGTTCTTGGAAGTAAGGGCTGGCTTGTACTATGGATCAGCTATACCATTGCTAGAAAAACTGAAAAGCAAGATAATGGTTAAAGTCAGTGATAAACGATTGTTTGACTATACTCACAAAGAGCTAGGAAACAGAGAATTAAATACATTATTAGAAGAAAGCAAATTGTATGTGGCTATCAATCATATGAATGACTGTGAATATGATAAATCTATAGAGGTCCTCTCAAATGTAAAATCAGCACATGCATATTATCAACTTGCACAAATTTACAAAAAAGTTGCTCAAGAAGAAGTTAATTCTACCATTGATGGTTCTAAATCTAGGAATGCTGCACTATTAGCCAAATCTAAAAGTTATGCTTATAAAGCACTTGATATGCTTAAAGACACAGAAGCAAATAAGAACAGCCCTTTGTACATTGATACACAGGAAATCATTGAAGTGTTAGAGGTGCAATTGAATAAAATTGACCCAGATATATCCGTTAATTTGAATGATGTTGATGGTAAATATTCTTCAGATGAAAATGTTTCATGTAGAAGTGAACCAATGAGAGCTAACAATAATATGTTCCGTAATATAAGTTCTACTCCGAAGGCTCCATCAAATCCTAACATGACTAATTACAGGACAGCTATTGATTCGCATATACTGGAATCAACGCGAATCGATCAACAACATCTAGAAAGAATTGAAAATGAAATGAAAAATTTGCAAAAAAGGGACTCTACAATTTCGGACTTTATGGCCCAGACAAGAGATTGGTTTGATGAAAATCGTAAATTGGGCAATCAAATTATAAGCACCATCAATTCTAATATACAAAATACGACTGATCAATTCAAACTTTTAAAAATATCGGTAGATCAAGTGAAAGATCAAATAGACGAATGCAGAAATGAGTGTAAAGATGTTGGAGATCTAAAAAAACAAATAGCCGAGTTAAAAAAGGAAGTAAACAAGTTAAAGAAAACTACATCTGAAAAGGCAATAGATGAAAGTGATTTGTACAATCTTGATGATGAGTACAGAACTAATGAAAGCGCGCCCAATTACGCTGCTGCGCAATTACCATTTCCTCCCCAAATGTTGCCTCAATTCAATCAGAGACCGCCTTTCCCTGTCCCTCCAAACCCTTATCAGTTATACAACCAGAGCCTGTATAATCTGTACAATCAATACTCTCAGTTTGCTCAGCCAAGTTCTGTACCGGGGGCACCTCCTTTGTTTGATGCATCAAGAGCTCCAATGAATTATCCTAATGTTTATTCAACACCAGATCAAATGTATTTGGATGTGACACAAATCATTCCACCGACTGTACCAGCGGCACATTCAGTCCCAGCTGCAGCCACTATACCTGCAATGCCAGTAGTACCCGTGGTACCTACATTGCCGCCAATGCCTTCAGTGCCTACATCAGCGTTGCCGACTTCAGCTGCTGTATCCAAAGCGACAACGTACACAGAAACTAAAGAAGTTTCTCGAGCGCTACCGGTAAATGTAGTGATTACGTCATCAGACCCATTACCTACCTGTGTTTCATCATCAGCTCCAGTACTCAGCGTTACAATTCCACCCAAGCATATTAAGGGCACTCCACATAACTACCAAATAGCAATGCCTACAGCAAATGAGGGCCAAACTGTATCACCACCAGTGTTTAGTTTTTCAATGCCAGAAAGTTCTGCAAACCAACAGTTATCTTCCAATGCAAGTTGGAAACAGGCATTTCAATCATTTTCTACAGAGGAATCTCCATTATATAGAGCTTTACATGGCGACTCTATCCTGGATAACTCTAAGTCAGTGGTAGATGGACCATCATCTCTGAATACAAGCCTCAATAAATCAAGAACTCTGTCAGAAAAAAGCAACACATCAGTAGACAACTATGACGCTTATCCTGATTTTAAACCTATTGTACCATTACCAGCTGAAGTTAAAGTGACAACTGGCGAGGAGAATGAAGTAGCAATATTTGCTGCTCGAGCTAAACTTTTCCGCTTTGTTGATAAGCAATGGAAAGAAAGAGGAATTGGTGAAATGAAACTTTTAAAACATAAAGTAACTGGTAAAGTGAGAGTCTTGATGAGGCGAGAACAAGTACATAAAATATGTGCCAATCACATTATTACATCTGAAATGGAAATACAACCTATGAAAAATGAGACAAAAGCTTACTTCTGGGTTGCAAATGACTTTGCTGAAGAAACTCTAGTCCTAGAAAAATTCAGTATTCGGTTTAAAACTGCAGACATAGCTAAAAACTTCTTCGAAGCTTTTGATAAGGCAAGGTTAGAATCTAAAAGCACAGAACCAAATACTGCTTCCAATAAAAGTATGTCAGAGTCAGAACAGTTTATTCAAAATGAAACCAGTACACTTGTTAAAGAAACGGGACTGCCACCATTTACGCAGAATAAGACAGTTGTAGGAGGGTTCACTTTCAGTAGCACTCCCATATTCAAACCTGTAGAAAACCAAACCAAAAACAATGAGTTAAATACAGATACAGGAAATAAAACAAATGTTTTCAGTGGAATCACTTTTAAATCAGGCACTCCTTCGCCATTCAGCAATTTATATAATACTGTGCCGGCAGTGGTTGCCTCTGTAGCTTCTACGAAAACAGAAGATATGAATCAAAACAAATTAAACACATCAGATACAGTTGAAGAATTTGAACCAAATGTAGAATTTAAACCAGTGGTACCATTGCCAGCTTTAGTTGATCAGAAGACAGGAGAAGAAGATGAACAAATTCTATTTGAACATCGTGCGAAATTATTACGATTTGATTCTAATACCAAAGAATGGAAAGAGCGTGGTCTTGGTAATATTAAGCTACTTGTCCATAAAGATAATGATCAGAAAATGAGACTGCTAATGCGACGAGAGCAAATAATGAAAGTTTGCTGCAATCATTCAATTACGAAGGATTTGTCATTCCAAAAAATGCCCACAATAGACAAAGCAGTAACATGGTGTGCAAAAGACTTTTCGGAAGGTGAATTGGTAACTGAAACTTTCTGCCTTCGTTTTAAAACTGTAAAAATATGTGATGATTTCATGGAAGCTATCAAATCAGCTCAATCTAAGCTCAAAGACGATACGAAAGCTGCCAAAGAAGAACAAAATGCTGCTAAACAAACTAACCAAAGTGGGTTTGGTGACCAATTTAAAGCTAAACCAGGATCATGGCAGTGTGAGTCCTGTTATACAAATAATTTAGAAAACTTCGCTAATTGTGCTTGTTGTGAACAACCTAAACCACGGTCTAATGCAGAAAACACCTCAAAAACAATCTCAACTATTTCATCTTCATGGGGTGAAAAATTTAAGCCAAAGCCTGGTAGTTGGGAGTGTCAATCATGTTTTGTCAGAAATGAAGCCACTTTAGACAAATGTACTGCTTGTAACACCGCAAAAGATCCTTCGGCTGCTAAATTCAGTACTACCGTTGTGAAAGAAAATACAATGAAGTTTAGTTTTGGTATACCATCACAAACCTCTGCCAGTATTTTGAATCATGCAAAAACAGAATCAAATGAAAAGTCAACATTATTTTCGGGTATCGGTTTCGGGGATAAGTTTAAGCCAAAAGAAGGATCATGGGAATGTAAGCAATGTTTTGTAAGAAATGAAGGCAGTGCTGAACTTTGTGTTGCATGTAATAGTGCCAAAGATCCAAATGCTCCAAAAAATAAGACAAATGTGTTTGATACATCTGCAACCGCTGTAAAATTTCGCTTTGGTATTCCTCCAACTCCAACTAATGATGAGAAGCCAAAGACAGAACCAGCCTCGATCTTTGATGGGACAGGTTCACATAAATTTAGTTTCGGCATTCCTACGGCGACAACAGGTGATCAAAAACCGACGGGAGTTATTTTTGCTACGCCGAAGATAGTATCTGAAACTGAGGCACCAATCAACTTTAGTTTGGATAAGACTGAAGAGCCTGTTAAAGCCCCAGCTAAACCAGCATTGCTACCGACACCTCAAATTGAAACTAATTCGTTTGCGGGTAAAGAGAGTGGAGCTTTCGGTTTTGTATTCAAGCCGTCGACATCTAAGAGTCCTGCAAAGTCTCCCAATAAGAGCTATGGAGGAGAAAGTGATGCAGAAGACTATGTTAAAGAGGAAGATTGTCATGCTCATTTCAACCCAGTAATACCCATGCCTGAAAAGGTTAGTATCAACTATTTTTGATGTATGTGTATTTAGCTATTTTGGAAATAACTTTGTCCACTGCTCCATTACCGAGACGTCACTCGAGGACAAGATGACGGCGCTGAAGTAACGGTCTATACACACATTTACTATGACCGCTTGTGCACTGCACGCCCGTCATGGACGCCCGATCGAGGGCGTGCGCTCTTGAAATGGACAGGCAAAGATGGGCAGTCATAGTAATGTTTGATGAACCGCAACTTCGATGCCGCCGTGCCGTCATCTCCTTCTCTGGTGAAGGCTCGGAGACGGTGCGGTGGACAAGTAGCGTAAAGATAATGCTGGTAATTAAATTCAAGTCATGAGGTCGTGGTTTTGTTAAGTACAGGAAACCTGAATACACGAGTTGCTCTCGCTTCTTATCTTCATTTTTATGTGTACATTACATTCGCATTGATGTTACATTGATTACTTTTTTATCAACCTAAGAAAATGTTTGTGTTTTAGGTTGAAGTGGTTACTGGAGAAGAAAATGAAACAGAACTATATGGTCATAGAGCCAGACTGTATAGATTTGTATCAGGTGAATGGAAAGAACGTGGTACGGGTGTTGTTAAAATACTTAAAAATAATAACACGGGAAAATTGAGGTAAGCTAAGGTTTCAACTACATACATACATACATACATATAGGGACTTTTAAATTTTATATTTTTTGGGTTCCCCATTTGTCTCTATCCTTGGCGATCTCTATCCGCATAGGAAGACACACAGGGAAGGACCCATACCCAAAAGGTAAAACGGAGCAACGGACCCTATTACTAAAGCTCCATTGTCTATCTGTCTGTCACCAGGCTGTATATCATGAACCGTGATAGTTAAACAGTTGAAATTTTCACAGATGATGTATTTCTGTTGCCGCTATAACAACAATTAAAATAAAAATAAAATACTGTATTTGAATCTAAATATTTTTATACAGTATAAAATAAAAAGGATCTCTTTTGTTGTATGGGAGCCATACAACAATCGTGACTTTTTGCTCGTTTTTATAGATAATGGTATAGAACTTTCGTGCGCGAGTCCGACTCGCACTTGGTCGGTTAGTTTTTATATATTTATCCGGTTTAATTATGTTTATGACATAATATGACTCGCCCAGTTATAATCATGAGTACTTTAATTATTTTAGGGTAGTAATGCGGCGTGAACAAGTTTTAAAAATCTGCCTAAATCATGCTTTAACGCCTGAAATCACATACAAGCCAAAAGATGAAAAATCTTGGCTTTTTGCTGCAAATGACTTCAGCGAAGGAGAACTGAGCTTACAAAATCTTTGTATACGGTTCCAAAATAAAGACATTGCATCACAGTTCAAACAAGCTGTTGATAATGCCCTGGAAGGTAAACCCGTTATATCCGTTGCTCATACAATAAACAAAACCGAAATAAACGAAAAGGACGATGATGATGTCTTGTTTGTAAGCGAAATACAAGCTAGTGCAGAAGACAAACAGAAAGCAAAGGAACTCATGCTGCCAGAAAACTTTTACACCTACAAAAATAAAGACCCCTGCCAAGGATGTCGTGGCTGCAAACAGGAAGATGATGCCAAACCAGAAACATCGTCATCTCAAACGATTAAATCAATATTATCAGCACCTTCTATATTGTCCAGTCTAGCGTCGACTGCTGTCAGCACGCCAACAAAATCAACGTTCCCAACATTCCAGAGTCCAACCACTTCAATTTATGGCACCCCTGGAAATATGGAGAAAACGTTCGATACTTCGATATTCCGGACTCCACTCGGATCAATTGGATGCAACACTAAATCACCAACACCGGGTGCCAATAACAATGACACGATTGGCATTGATGCGACCAATAAAGAAAATATCACCTCGAAAAATAAAAGCGTCAATCCCGGAGGTATCTATGGTTTTGGAGAGCAAAACTCGATGTTCTCCACCCCTACTTCTTCGGCGAATTTGTTCGGCGCAGGCAACTTTAAAGCGTCAGTGAGCGAAAAAAGTTCAATAATTGCGCCTCCTAAATTGAGCACATTCAGTACATCCAGTGAAAACCAAAGTCCGGATCCGAAGTCAATATTTGCAGAGGCGGCGGCAAAACCTGCCTTTAGCGGATTAGGAGTCTCTGGACAAACATCTATTTTTGGAAATACCGGTGCATCTACTAACAAGTCGATAATGCCTTTAACTGATAAACCCAAAGATGACTCCAGTTCTGATGTGAAGTCGCTGTTTGGCGGCAATGACCAGAAACCTCTTAGTATATTTAGTGGAGCTGCCCAAGGAAGTTTATTTGGACCTGGCAGCATAGGAAACCAATCAGCATCTGGATCCTTTTTGTTTGGTCCAGCATCTGCACCTCAATCTAATGCATTCAAGTCAATATTCTCTAATAGTACAACACCCAACCAATCATCGATCTGGAGTATGACTCCAAATACCGATGAAAAGAAGCCGGAGGTATCCGCTTTCCCAGTTCCCAGTGATAGCACACCCCAAACACAAGAGTCCAAAGAAAACAAGACACCTGAGATTAAAGAATCACTGTTTAAAGTTGATAATAGTTTGAGTTTTGCGGCATTGTCTACAAGTGGACCTGGATTTGCTGTTCAGAGTAAGTGAAGAATAATTTCAATAAATGATGTTTGCTATTTGGCATTTGTAAAATTTTGTAGTCTTATAATCCGTTATTGTTATGATTACAGAGAAACCTGATTTCCAATGGGAAGGAACGGGTCAGCAGTTGTTCAGTGCGGGCCATAATGCCTCTAAAGATGGCCAGAATGAGAGTGGTGCGGGTGAAGTAGCGAGTGGTGCTGACGAAGAATACGATCCGCATTACGAGCCCATCGTGCCACTCCCTGAGAAAATAGTGGTCACAACAGGAGAGGAAGATGAGGTAATGATAGCGAAAAAGTCAGTCTTCAATCAATATTCAAGTAATACATTTATGAGATATTTATTTATTTATTTAGGTCCGCCAACAGTTAAAACAGGAACTTATGCTAATGAAAGTCACTTAAGATATCTAAACTACATGCTCAACCAATTACAGGCAGACACCGCATGCACCTATAATATAACTTGTATAAAGTGTGTAATAATACTGCACTACGTATAGTTAAACACTAAAGGTGAAAAGAAAATAAAACGTAATATTTTAACAAATAGAATTTTAATGCAAAAGAAAAAACACGAATCACAAGCAGGGCTTTAGCCCGCCTTCACACACGGCCCTATGGCAGAACATGATTTGTTCAAACTTCTGACAAGCGATCTCATGTCCTTTATCCTTCGCACTTTACAAGCAACTTACAACCAATACCTACCTACTTACAATTATGTAACAATATAACATGTAACAGCAGTCTGAAAGACCTCGAGTTATTCCTACTTAGGGGGAATTTCAAAGTGCCTGCATACTAATATACTATTAAAAACCTGCGACCTCAACCCGCTATTGTGCCAAGCTGTCACAGAATATATCAATTTTATCGTGAAGATTTACAAGCTTGATTAAACGCGGGATGGTGGAGTTACTACCTAGAACTGTTTTGCTAAAAGGTGCAGAGAACAATTTTATTTTACTACGAGGATATCTAGACGGCACCCTCAGCTTGACCTTTTCGACTAGCAGTGTATAATCAATTTGATTTCTAAGAATTTTGTATATGAACTGCAAATCCAAGAGATCTCTTCTTTTCTCTAGTGATAGTATATTAAAATTACTTAGCCTGTCTCGATACGAGATTGATCTACGAGCCAGATGTGTGCGTCGACATAAATGCCACATGAACCTTTTTTGCACTCTCTCTAACCTTAAGCTATGAGTGGAATAATGAAGGCGCCAAACAACGCTATCATATTCTAGCACACTCCGTACCAACGAGTTAAAAAGAAGAATTTTGGTTGAGTGATTTTTAAACGCCCTACTGTTTCTAATAACAAAGCCAAGCATGAGATATTCTTAGTTAAGTAACGTAATGTAACTATAACATCAGATCATTTGAGTAATTTTTTGATTTTCACAGGAAAAAGTGTTTGGAGAGCGCTGCAAACTGTACCGGTACGACGAGAAAACTCGCGAATGGAAGGAACGTGGCGTCGGCGAAATGAAGATACTATACCATCCCCACAAAAATACTTACAGGCTTCTGCTACGAAGGGAACAGGTAACACTTAATGATGATTGTATCCATCCTTCGACAAGCTTGGGGAAAAGAGCAAATCGAAAACAAAAGAGCGGCATTACTCCATGTGTCGCAACACATGCCTGCGCAAGATGTGACTTTATACTAGTATTAGCGTATAAGCCACCAAAAGAAGTGTCTTTCAAATCCCCAACACACTGCTTAGAATAGTCTGTAATAGACTTTTTACCATGAATATACTAATGAACTACCTGATGCCTAATCGATGAGGAGCAAATCAGAGCACCAGACAGGATGGTTTTTTTATATTTTCTGTTCGATATTACAAATCTATGTTAACAACCTACGACTACCTAGCGTGATGTACTCTTCCATACTTCATTCCATCCACATTAGCTTAAAACATATTCAACGCTCCTTTCTTTTAGCTACTCCTTTTTGTTAAACATTTTTCTGAGGAAAAGGCTGTACCGGTCTCGATTCAAGGACAAAGCTAATACTTTATTTCTAAACTATGGTCTCCAAGCAGCAGCTTCAGCTATTTCAACTTCAACTTCAACTTCTTATTATGGCTTCTGCGGTGTTGCCACAATTTTGCCAATGTCGCGTGGATAGAGTAGAAAACACACGATGGAGATTGATCGGTGGATATAAAATTTTGGCCGGTTATTCGGATCTGAGTTATATCTGGAACAAACAGGACAACACGAGACATACAAAAGCACAAATATACATACAAACAGGACATGGCAGTAACAAACAGATAGATACGTACAAAAATTTTAGTTTCTATATTACTATTTTACAATTTTATTTTGTTAATTAGTATGAATTTACTTAAGGTATTAATAAATTTAGTAAAAGCAAAGAAAAGGAGGAGACTAATATTGGTAGGACGAGGGATTTCTGGGGGAAGTATGTCGTATAGAGAGAAACGCAACCTTGGGCATTCAAAAAATAGATGTTCGGTAGTACCCTCATCCAGACCACACTCACATAACGAATGGTCACGTACTCTAATTTTGGCTAGGAAAACTGGAGAGCAGGACTGACCCAACCGTAAACGGCATAAAGTTGAGGTGGTGGCTTTATTAATTTTTTTTGAATTTGAAAAACCAGGGTTTGCTTGGGATAGAAGGTTGGACGTAGCCATAGAATTTGCCTTTGATGTTTTTAGATATGTCCCAACATTTTTCCCACGAGTTTTGTAGCTGAATCTGGCAAGTGGAGGCAAGGTCATGGGAGTACGCACTATACCTGTCGGAAATGCCGTGCGTGGCGGCGTGTTTGGCACACGAATCTGCAGTTTCATTGCCAGTTATGCCTGCATGGCCTGGGATCCAAGCTAACGCTATTTTAAGGTTCAATTTATGGCTGTTGAAAAGAGCTTCTTTTATTTTCAAGATGACGGGGAACCTAGATTTTGACTTAAATTGATTGGACAAAATTGCCTGTAAACAGCTCTTCGCGTCTTCAGCTATTTATTTCATTGTAGTTAGTTCATTGTAGTTTTCAGTATGTCAGTTGTAACTGTAGCAATACCAGTCGTTATTTTTGTTTCTTTAGCTCCTGTCCATCCAAAGGTACCCTGGAAGAAATCGCTTAATGCGATAAGGCCGCCCGTTGTTCTACCATTCTTATATTAGTTAATATGGGCATTTTTATTTATTGGTGTTCAATAAAGTATTATTGTATTGTATTGTTATTTAGAAATAGTTCCATCATGTGGGATAGTGGTCAAGCGCAAGCCTATCAAGCGTAAAAAAAAAAAGTTCAAAACTTTTGTACACCTCATGAACAAATCCGTTTAGTTCCGGTTTACGTTTAGGTACACAAGGCCGTCCTCAACATGCTATTGTTCATGGAGTTGGAGCTGCTTCCCATGAAGAACTCGGACCGCGCGTGGACGTGGGTCGGCCGCAACTTCGCCGAGTTCCCGGCCGGAGAGCAGGAGACGCTCGCCGTACGCTTCAAGTCCGTCGAACTGGCGCATTCCTTCCGCGAGCAAGTCGTGCATTGTACCAGGGTGAGTCTACTGTGGATCTGAAACGTAGTAGCCTATAGTGCGGCTTTCTTATCGCCTGCTAAATTAGCCAATTGGTCTTAAAAGAGTACTGATGAAAATAGCACTAAAGATATTTTTAAAACAGGATCCATTTTATTTCCTGGCCTTTTAGAAATCGATTTTTCAAATTTTTACTACTGCAACATTGAAATGATATTCTGCGTTTTATATAAGGTTGAGTATAGCTGTAGCAAACAAGCTCTGTTGATGAATTAGGTTTGAATATTTTATCTATCCCAGTGCTACAGATTTAGAATATTTTATCTGCAACAGAAAATGCAAGCCGCCGCTGCTCAAGCCATAAGAGAGGAACAAGAGGCGAAAGACAAGGCTTTCGGCGCAGTCGCGCCTTTACGGTTACCCAAGCACCTTGCAGACAGCGCGCGCGCCGATGGCCTGATGTCAGCGGCCGCCGCACAGGCCCAGGCCTCCGCCCCTCAAGAGAAACCAAATGGAGACTCCAAGTCTGAAGCCACGCCGGACTCTAAGCAAGTCACCTTCCAAGAACCGGAGGGATACCAAGAGGAAGATGGAGAGTATGACGATGATGGCTACTACCAACATGATTATGACGCTTATTATAATGAGGTACGTTAATGCATAGTGATCGGCAAGTATATTGGTTGGCAGACGCAAAAAAATACTTTCGAGTTTTAATGCAACATTACATAGAAGTTTATTAAAACAGACATTTCTATTGCTGTCTTTTTCCCACAACACATTTGACATACTGTTATAGGAGCGAGAAAATAACACTTTTGGATTTGTGTGACTGTTTATCGTTTTACGGAGTCGCGTATCGCGTCCCAGGGGCCATTACCATGGTTATCCCATCGGTGATCGCAGTAGATTACAATGCAGGCCTAAGTAAAATGCTGTTGCCCTTAGCTGGCTTTTACGGCACTCGCGCGAGGAACGGTGGTCTTCGTTAAGTTCTATTCTTGCCCCGATACTGCAGCAAGCAGAGACTTAAGGCGTGACCGCTGCACCATGTTTTGAACAGAATATTGTTCTTGAACAATGTTTTGTTCAAAACATGGCCCAGAAGACGCGGCTTAAAGTCGCAGCGGACGGGAAATGTTTTGAACAAACAATGTTCAAGAACAATATTCTGTTCAAAAATGGTGCAGCGGTCACGTATTTACGGGGTCTTGCAGGGATTCGTACATGAATATGATTTCGGGTATACAGCTCTGTATAAACGTGTGCATAGCGATCTTTTGCGGCGACTGTGAAGTGCGCTGCAAGCCCCCACACGCTGCGCACACCGCTGACCTCTTCCCACGCAAATCTAATTTTTGTTACTGCGCAGCGTTTCGCGCCGACATTACAGCCGCCATTAAGTTTAGGCAGACTGTACTAAGTATTTTGTTTGATTGTATTGTAAAGGAGGAGGAGGAGGAGAATGCGTACTACTCGTGCGACGCTGAAGCGGTGGTGAAGCAAGGCGACGAAGAGAACACTTGCTCGCAGGCCCACATACAAGTACTGTTCGACCAGGAGATCTACTCGCCCAAGATACTCGTCACCGACGCCGGCACTGGCGAGATACTCGCCGATATGCTCATTCACACCGATACAGAGTTTCAGGTTTGTATACACGATTTTGAGCTCAAAGTCGCGCAACGAGCTATGAATAGTATTGTAATTATATGCTCGAAGTTTCCTTGCGGGACAAGATCCGAAATAAGGAGATCCGCAAGAGAACGAAAGTCTCTGATATAGTTCAACTTGAAGTGGCAGTGGGCAGGCCACATTGCTCGTTTAGGTACTTACAAGTTTTATAATTATAATTTTGTTTGCAGATGAACGGCGATTCATGCACCTGGTCTGGTAGGGACTACACTACCAATGAGCCGATCGAAAAGAGTGTTACAGTAAATTTCTACGATAGCTACACCGCTCTGCAGTTCTTTGATAGTTGTGAGGTAAGTTATTTCATCCAATAATAATAATAAATATGCTCTATACTCCATGGTACGCCAGCACTGCACGTATTGTCAGGTTTCTCAAACCCAGTATCTTGCAGTTATTAATATATTTTTGTACAATAAATATTGTAAAATGTATTAATAAGTTAATAATAATAATTTCATAGAATAGCAATTTTTGATGAATTTGTGTATATATTTCCCGGCCTGACTGTTAAATCCTCAAAATGGTAAACCATTTATTTATCGGGTTGAGCTTAAATAATTTGTAGCGTGGCTTTTGGGACACGTCTACACGTTGCACTTCTAGCAGATCTGAAGAATCTCATTTATAGAAAATCAGTTGTATAGCCACTGTACAAAAGTCTTAATAGTGAATAAATTATTATTGATTACCGTTATGGTTTTCCTGTAGTACCCATTATAGGTTGATAAACGGTTGTAAATAACTTACGTTTCCATTCGTAATAAATGTGGAAGATATTGGAAGAAGGGAGCTGCATCTGCGCCCATTAGGCTAGGTAAGAGGCGCATGAACAGTCTAACATGTAACTTGTTATATTGCTAGTAGGTAAGTATTACATTTATTAGAACTTTAAACATGTGAAAATAATGTTGTATGGTTTGTTAGCAAACTTGTAATAACATTCTTGATTTTTCGGGACCGTAAGGACTTGACCAAAGTATGTTTTTAAAATGACTGTGGATTTTCGGCTGTGGTTGTTTGGTTTATCCAAAAGCCATATCGCAATGAACTGGCGGATCGTTATTCAAAGTTTGCATTGTTGTTTCAGACAAGTAAAGCCGCTACATACTCTTCAACTGATCCAGAATCTTAAACTCGTAAAATGAATGTCGGTGTTTCTATAAGTATTGTATTTTGAATTTAACGTAATTATAATTGTTTTAATTAGGTTTTAGTAATATTTCTTCATAATTAGTATTACAATATTATAGAAGTCTAGTTGACTTAAAAATGTTTTGTTGGAATTCAATATTTGTTACCTGTGTTTTTTTTTACTTTTTATATAGATCTCATGAATGTGAAAACATTTTCGATAATGGTTTCTATACCAATAAAAAATAGTCTCTTGAATAATTACTAAAGTAAAATCTGTAGATCACGATTACGATCAATTTAATAGTTCTTGTCTTTGTCTACTTATTGGAGGTTTGTCTCAAATATTAGACTGCAAATAATTATCTATTAAATGCCATTTTAGAGTCTTCTTATACCTTTTTTGCTTTGTATTTTGCCACAAAAAAAGAGATCCAACCAACATCTTGATCATTAGTATCGGAGTAAACTTTGTTGTGCGTATTCTTATTCATAATTGTGAATCGTTGTTTAATGTTCCTAGTTGGTTAGGTCTTTTTAGTTTATCATGAAGCTACGACTGACAGACTGAACCTCAACGTAAGAAAGAAACATTTCAGATTCTCTCTTACGTTTTAGTAATTCTTAATACATCATTATGTTGCAATATCTTCGCAGAAAGCGGGTGAAGTTGCACACTAAAACTGAAGCGCAAACATTTATCTGATGTCATACTATTATTCCAGTGCTTCCGTAGGTAGGGAATCTTTTCTAACATTATAATATCAAATAGCAATAATCGAATTGATCATAAGTCTAAGGCCGAGGCGCTTATTGTTTAATAATACGCGTAGTCACTCGTAGCTTGATGCGGACACATTGACCAATATTTAATTAATAATTCATAAGACATGTTTAGAGGGATCTGTGGAAACAATTAATAATATAAAGCTGTAATGTAAAGTTTTATTGACTATCTTACGATCATGATTATGAGGATGATAAAACGACTAAAGCTGTTCACACAGTCGCCACAGTTAGATTTTAAAGATATGTCAATCTAAAAATGTCTTGTAAAATGTTTGTAAAAATGAGAAAAGAAAATGACTATCATTATCGCCTTTTTAATTAGATATTATTTAATAATCGAAATCCTATGCGAGTTTTTTTGTCTGGTGGTGAAAGCTGATTAAATATTCCTTTTCTCATTTAAAATGTGATCGTATGTGACATTTATTGGGTATTAGATTGATTAATCAAATGAATAAACAAATATAGCAAATATTAATTCACTTTGTGATTTTTAATTTATCATTGTATTGCATACTATATTGAATTGACATTTGCTGACCGAGACAATCTCCTGACGATCCTATCGCAGCCGTCGCGGTCGTCTTGGCGGCGCAAGGATCTCCTGGCCATGTTTTGCTCAGATTCACTTCTCGGCAACGATAACATAATATTATTAGTCGTGGCTCCCGCGACTCATGTGCAGCCAGGAAGCTAATAGTACCCGACCCGCGCTGCTGTAACCTATAATACATTTTCCATGGCTATGTTTTAACCCGTAACTACTAGGACATTACATATCAGCTGGTATAACGTGTGGCATTAAAGAAACGAATCGGACGCAACAATGAAACTCTTATTTTCCCTCTCCCACTAATATATTAAAGTACAGAGGGTGTAAGTCAGCAATAGAAATGTTCGCTCTATTCAGTTCTTTTTTTTATTGAATCGCGTTATAACGTATATAATTGTCCAGGTATGGCACGGAATGCATGATTCGGGCAGCTTGTGTATTTTTGGGAGGATTGAACACCTTAGCACTGGTAGGTACTTGTTTCCAGACAACTGAAAATAATCTGGGGAGAACTCTCTACTGAGAGCTTTTACCAACTAACTTTAAGCGGCGTTTATAAGTGAGGCCCTAAATGAAGAAGGTTATATTGGCATAGCTACTGACCGCATGTTGAAACTTGGCAACAGGCAACTTGAAAGTCACGATGCGATCGGAGGAGTAGCGTGCTAGCTATAGCTTATATTTTATGCTGGATACTGGAACACATAGGATACCGATTACCTCTTTTATTTAAGCCGCAGCGAATAATCGAATCGTAAGTAGTATTCAGTATTCGAAGAGATATATAGAACCTACTAGTTGCGCATAGCGTTTAGCACACAGCCTTGAAATATAGTGCAGTTATATTATTGTATGGTTAGCAACCCTACGCGCGTACTACTGTCAAACGTTTGAATACATCACAAACAGCTTTGTCGTTCGACAGACGTATTTGTAAAATCCTTAGAACTATGCACAATTCCGACACTGATACCGATCAATGGTGTTTGCCAGTGATACATGTGTGTTTGCAAACAGGCAAACACCAAAATAAAAATACACACACCCATCCTCAAGTTTGTGTTTGCTATTTGATGTTCGCTGTTTGCCAAGTATGTGAAAGCCGCTTAAGGATCAACATGTCAAATTACCCCCGGGTTAAATATATAACGGGATAAGTGGTCAATTTTCTAACGTGCAAGATAAAATACAGAAATAATCCGAGTTAGGCATTTATTCAGGTAAAACGAGGTTAGGCCCTCTTGCACGTTCTCGGTTTAAAATTATAACTGATTACCTAACCCAGAGCTAGTAATTCGAGTTAAGTTGGTAAACAGAAATATCCAGACATTTTCTCTTGCACGTTCGGAATATTGACAGGGGTTAAGCCCGACACACACGTAGCAATAATATATATTAATATACCGTACTATAATATATATTATAGCAAACTACCACACACGGAGACGATGCTATAATATATATATTTTCCTTCATTTCATTGATGGTCGGCCTAGCGTTTACACGTGTTTTGTAATAAAGGTTGATTTCAAAACACAGTAGGTAATTATGAATTCAACAAGAAGTGCATTGTTATTGGATTTACTTGATAGTTCTTCAGACGACCATTCCGATTAATATCACACACTCCTAATAAGGTGGATATAGTTTTTATGAAAAGTAGTTTATTTATAATTTGGCTAATTTAAATGACTTGTACCTGAGGTAGTATAAAAAGTGACCAGTCGCCAATCAGATTTTTACATCGCCGATGCCTAGTCCCGGGTAGACTAAATGGCGATATATCGCCTAAATTGACCACACTGGTCAGGCGGAGGCGGCCCAGGGGGTCTAGCTAAGATTCCAAACGCTAACGCTATCGCCAAATTTTGCTTTTGGGATCGTTCGGGATCCCAAAAGCTTCGGGCTAACCCCAAAATGTACTGGAATGACATTTCGGAAATCGCTTACTTTTGTGGAAAAGTAAGCGGTTAATGTCATTTCAATACATTTTTGGAGATAGCGTTAGCATTTGGGATCTTTGCTAGACCCCCAGACAAAGCGGCAGGAATGGTAAGAGGGGAGAAGCGTCCGAGGAGCGCGTCGGATTTGTTGAAACATGCTGTACATTCAAAATATGTCTCGCTATACCATAATATATATTAATATACAATAATATAAAAATATACCATAATATATATTACGGTATAGGTTGGTCACAGAAATATATATTATAGCTGCGTGTGCGGTCCCTCGAGAATTTGTATAGAAAACATAAGGTAATATGTCTAGCTATAAATATATTAATATATATTATAGCTACGTGTGTGACGGGCTTTAAGTTGGTAAACCTCCGGCTCAATGCACAGAGTAAAACAAAATTACACCTGACTTATGTATTTGAAGTTGAAAGGTACAAGGTATACATATTCTATACTAACTGGAATAAGCTCATAGCATCGTAAATTATACAAAACTAAACTTTAATTTTAATGCCGTGAAATTTACATTAGACTATCGTGCTTGGAAGATAGTACGTTGTGTACCCATGGAGTAGTCTGTCTTTTTCTTATGCCTTATTATCGGAGGTAGTTAACCTGTTTTCATGGGAATACATGTAGGATTAAAAATCTGATAAAGTTTATGAACGGACAATCTAAATGTAAAAAAGGTGTGAGAGTTTATGAACGAAGGAAGAAAGAGAGACCTGCAAGATGTGAATGGAAGACGTGAGAGTTTTTTTCTGCGGTGTTAATAATTAAAAATAGTTTTGTCGGAAAATATAGAAGACTTTGCTGCCTCAAGCCCCCCATCGTTTGATTTTCACGAGCACCAACCAGATAAACTCAACTAAACAATGCATAATAAACTCAACTTCGTAAATTCTCGATGAATGTAAAATAATGAAATTAGGTAAAATTGACTTACCTACTTACTTTTACTAAAACTGTACTAAAAAACAATACAGTAGTCAATCGCACAGAAATCATACTTTCTATGGGATAGCATAATACCGTTACTTCGTAAATTAATCAACTAAATTTTATCAGATTTAGTAAAATTAGAAGCTGTAGCATGCATGTACTAAACTGGGGGCGATCCATGTGGGGGCAACTGGGAATATACCACCTACCGGAGGTACATTACATACTTGCCTTTAGCAGTCTATGTATGTAATGTACCTTTGTTGTTTGTATTCATAGCACATGCTGTTTAAGCATCCTATGCTACACACGGTTCTTATGTGATTGAAGAGATGAAACTGCGGGCCTACTACTTTATTTTAAACTCATTCACAACTCGAGACACAAAAAAAAACTTCTCGAAAAACTTATCGTTTCTGTTCGAAGTGCTTGTTCCAGTTAGTATGGAATATAAGTACTATTATAGAACTTCTTGGAGAGGTATCAATAGAACATTTTCAGCCAGTGTCAATTTAAAACTTATAAAACGTACATACCTAAAGCCGCCTCTACATGCTTGATGTTTGCCACAAACACCTAGTACCCCAAACACCGACCACAAATTACTCAACACATACACTGCATCCACAGGATAGTCAAAAGTGCTAGGTATGGATGGGCAAAAATGGCAGGCGACGAGCGTGTTAGGGCTGCCAACATTTTTTTTCGGAGAAATATATAGCATCTTTTTAATATAATAAAAAACAAAAGATAAAAAAATATATTATTTATCAAATATTCATTTTTATAAACACTATCTAATGTCTTTTTTTAAATTAAAAGTATCATAAAATATGCATTAAGTAAAATCAAAAGGGATATTTATTACTATCTGTTTCTTTGTTCTCCGCGATTTTAAATTCATATCGGAATTTCCTTCGTGTGAATATGGCGGGAATAGAAAGCAGGAACGACATTACTTTAAGGGTCTTACTTATAAATGCCGCTTAAAATTAGTCAGTGTTTTCCCGCGTGACATTTCAAATCAGTCAAAAGTTGACAGAAGGTTTTAAGCAATGGCTAACTTTAGCGTTTATAAGTGAGGCCCTAAATGAAGAAGGTTATATTGACATAGCTACTGACCGCATGTTGAAACTTGGCAACAGGCAACTTGAAAGTGACGATGCGATCGAAGGAGTAGCATGCTAGCTATAGCTTATATTTTATGCTGGATATTGGAACACATAGGATACTGATTACCTCTTTTATTTAAGCCGCAGCGAATAATCTCAATTATTCGCGGGCAGTATTGGAAGAGATATATAGAACCTACTAGTTGCGCACAGCGCTTAGCACACAGCCTTGAAATATAGTGCAGTTCTATATATTAATGTATGGTTAGCAACCCTACGCGCGTACTACTGTCAAACGTTTGAATACATCACAAATAGCTTTGTCGTTCGACAAACGTATTTGTCAAATCCTTAGAACTATGCACAATTCGACACTGATACCGATCAATGGTGTTTGCCAGTGATACATGTGTGTTTGCAAACAGGCAAACACCAAAATAAAAATACACACACCCATCCTCAAGTTCGTGTTTGCTATTTGATGTTCGCTGTTTGCCAAGTATGTGAAAGCCGCTTAAGGATCAACATGTCAAATTACCCCCGGGTTAAATATATAATGGGATAAGTGGTGAATTTTCTAACGTGCAAGATAAAATACAGAAATAATCCGAGTTAGGCATTTATTCAGGTAACACGAGGTTAGAGTGAACGCGCAAGTCGGCCTAATATTATGAAGGCGAAAGTTTGTGTGTGAATGTTTGTTACCTTATATCTCTCTAACTACTAAACCAATTTCAATGAAATTTGAAATGTAGATAGCTTACTTACTGTGTTAACACAGGGGATACGTTTTATCCCGGAAAATCAACTCCCGTGGAAATAAATGAAAATATAGCAAACTCAACTTTGTAACTATATTACTCTTAGGCCGACTTGCGCGTTCTCTCTAATCTCGTGTTACCTGAATAAATCGCCTAACTCGGATTATTTCTGTATTTTATCTTGCACGTTAGAAAATTGACCACTTATCCCGTTATATATTTAACCCGGGGGTAATTTGACATGTTGATCCTTAAGCGGCTTTCACATACTTGGCAAACAGCGAACATCAAATAGCAAACACGAACTTGAGGATGGGTGTGTGTATTTTTATTTTGGTGTTTGCCTGTTTGCAAACACACATGTATCACTGGCAAACACCATTGATCGGTATCAGTGTCGGAATTGTGCATAGTTCTAAGGATTTGACAAATACGTTTGTCGAACGACAAAGCTATTTGTGATGTATTCAAACGTTTGACAGTAGTACGCGCGTAGGGTTGCTAACCATACATTAATATATAGAACTGCACTATATTTCAAGGCTGTGTGCTAAACGCTGTGCGCAACTAGTAGGTTCTATATATCTCTTCGAATACTGCCCGCGAATAATTGAGATTATTCGCTGCGGCTTAAATAAAAGAGGTAATCAGTATCCTATGTGTTCCAGTATCCAGCATAAAATATAAGCTATAGCTAGCATGCTACTCCTTCGATCGCATCGTCACTTTCAAGTTGCCTGTTGCCAAGTTTCAACATGCGGTCAGTAGCTATGTCAATATAACCTTCTTCATTTAGGGCCTCACTTATAAACGCTAAAGTTAGCCATTGCTTAAACCTTCTGTCAACTTTTGACTGATTTGAAATGTCACGCGGAAAAACACTGACTAATTTTAAGCGGCATTTATAAGTAAGACCCTTAAAGTAATGTCGTTCCTGCTTTCTATTCCCGCCATATTCACACGAAGGAAATTCCGATATGAATTTAAAATCGCGGAGAACAAAGAAACAGATAGTAATAAATATCCCTTTTGATTTTACTTAATGCATATTTTATGATACTTTTAATTTAAAAAAAGACATTAGATAGTGTTTATAAAAATGAATATTCGATAAATAATATATTTGTTTATCTTTTGTTTTTTATTATATTAAAAAGATGCTATATATTTCTCCGAAAAAAAATGTTGGCAGCCCTAACACGCTCGTCGCCTGCCATTTTTGCCCATCCATACCTAGCACTTTTGACTATCCTGTGAATGCAGTGTATGTGTTGAGTAATTTGTGGTCGGTGTTTGGGGTACTAGGTGTTTGTGGCAAACATCAAGCATGTAGAGGCGGCTTTAGGTATGTACGTTTTATAAGTTTTAAATTGACACTGGCTGAAAATGTTCTATTGATACCTCTCCAAGAAGTTCTATATTAGTACTTATATTCCATACTAACTGGAACAAGCACTTCGAACAGAAACGATAAGTTTTTCGAGAAGTTTTTTTTGTGTCTCGAGTTATGAATGAGTTTAAAATAAAGTAGTAGGCCCGCAGTTTCATCTCTTCAATCACATAAGAACCGTGTGTAGCATAGGATGCTTAAACAGCATGTGCTATGAATACAAACAACAAAGGATGTACCTTTGTTGGTTGTATTGTTACATACATAGACTGCTAAAGGCATGCCTAGCTCTTCCTCCGGTAGGTGGTATATTCCCAGTTGCCCCCACATGGATCGCCCCCAGTTTAGTACATGCATGCTACAGCTTCTAATTTTACTAAATCTGATAAAATTTAGTTGATTAATTTACGAAGTAACGGTATTATGCTATCCCATAGAAAGTATGATTTCTGTGCGACTGACTACTGTATTGTTTTTTAGTACAGTTTTAGTAAAAGTAAGTAGGTAAGTCAATTTTACCTAATTTCATTATTTTACATTCATCGAGAATTTACGAAGTTGAGTTTATTATGCATTGTTTAGTTGAGTTTATCTGGTTGGTGCTCGTGAAAATGAAACGACCCCATCGTTTCAGGCTTGAGGCAGCAAAGTCTTCTATATTTTCCGCCAAAACTATTTTTAATTATTAACACCGCAGAAAAAAACTCTCACGTCTTCCATTCACATCTTGCAGGTCTCTCTTTCTTCCTTCGTTCATAAACTCTCACACCTTTTTTACATTTAGATTGTCCGTTCATAAACTTTATCAGATTTTTAATCCTACATGTATTCCCATGAAAACAGGTTAACTACCTCCGATAATAAGGCATAAGAAAAAGACAGACTACTCCATGGGTACACAACGTACTATCTTCCTCAGACCACGTTTCTCTCCAAACACGATAGTCTAATGTAAATTTTACGCCATTAAAATTAAAGTTTCGTTTTGTATAATATAATTTACGATGCTATGAGCTTATTCCAGTTAGTATAGAATATGTATACCTTGTACCTTTCAACTTCAAATACATAAGTCAGGTGTAATTTTGTTTTACTCTGTGCATTGAGCCGGAGGTTTACCAACTTAAAGCCCGTCACACACGTAGCTATAATATATATTAATATATTTATAGCTAGACATATTACCTTATGTTTTCTATACAAATTCTCGAGGGACCGCACACGCAGCTATAATATATATTTCTGTGACCAACCTATACCGTAATATATATTATGGTATATTTTTATATTATTGTATATTAATATATATTATGGTATAGCGAGACATATTTTGAATGTACAGCATGTTTCAACAAATCCGACGCGCTCCTCGGACGCTTCTCCCCTCTTACCATTCCTGCCGCTTTGTCTGGGGGTCTAGCAAAGATCCCAAATGCTAACGCTATCTCCAAAAATGTATTGAAATGACATTAATCGCTTACTTTTCCACAAAAGTAAGCGATTTCCGAAATGTCATTCCAGTACATTTTGGGGTTAGCCCGAAGCTTTTGGGATCCCGAACGATCCCAAAAGCAAAATTTGGCGATAGCGTTAGCGTTTGGAATCTTAGCTAGACCCCCTGGGCCGCCTCCGCCTGACCAGTGTGGTCAATTTAGGCGATATATCGCCATTTAGTCTACCCGGGGCATCGGCGATGTAAAAATCTGATTGGCGACTGGTCACTTTTTATACTACCTCAGGTACAAGTCATTTAAATTAGCCAAATTATAAATAAACTACTTTTCATAAAAACTATATCCACCTTATTAGGAGTGTGTGATATTAATCGGAATGGTCGTCTGAAGAACTATCAAGTAAATCCAATAACAATGCACTTCTTGTTGAATTCATAATTACCTACTGTGTTTTGAACACAGAATTCCCCCTATTACATAGGTCCAGAACCGAAGTCTCCATACTTAACCTTGTTTGAACATGAATCAAACCATAGAGCACATTTTTTTTTTCTTCTAATGTCAGCTCCTCTTTCAACATACCATATAAATAGTATTACCCGATTTAGTCGGGTACCTAAATAAAAATCTAGCTAGATGTAAAATGTAAATAATAAAAATTATATAACGCCTACATTAAAAAAATATAAAATAATAAAATTAATTACCATCATAATACTATCTATAGACAAGAAAAATAATAAAAATCATATAGATAGCTCATGCAATCTTTTAATAAAAAGGATTCAAATTAAGTAAAACCAGCAGTTTATCCAACATTTCTTTTAATAACTCACTAGTTTTTCAATATTACCAAGTTAAAGGGTTTAAAGAACAACAGTTATGTAGGTACAGAGGGTCTAGCAAAGATACCAAACACTAACGCTAACGCCAAACGCTAACTCCAAAATGTACTGAAATGACATTTCGAAAATCGCTAACTTTTCCGTAGCGAATGTCAGTTCGATACATTTTTGGAGTTAGCGTGAGGCGTTAGCGTTAGCGATTGTGATCTTTGCTAGACCCCCTGGGCCTCAACCAAAATAATGTTTCATATATTAGGATAAAAAAAATAACCTTAAAAATGGAAAAACAGTGGGCGCGTGGAACGTTTATAGTTGACAATAAAACTATTATCAGTAATTGCACTTCTGTGTTCTGTGTGTTCTTTACTATAGAAATGCTTTGAACATATTGTTGAGCGAGTATTAGGTTTCCACCAATCTTCATTTCGACTTTTTCGAACTACTTTTATCCAACGATCAGCTAGACATGGATCTGTTGGAAATCCATACAAAAGAAATCGGGTAATTATTCAGATGTCGTGTGGCAATACTGATTTTGACATGTCAACTTTTTATTGTAAAATGGTTCTAACTCTTCGTCAAATAGAAATAATTAAAATAATCCTATAAAAATACATGATTAAGGCCACTTACAAGTGAAATGTGATCGTGTGCTTCTGTGATTCGTGCCTCGAGTGATTTCGGCACAGTTTTATCACGCAAGACGGCATTTTTTTGGTATGTATTCAAAAGCACACCCAAGTAACGACTGATTTTGATTTTGACAGCTGAGAATCAATCACACCCAAAGTGGTGTGTACGGTTTTGCCCTGCTTTAATTTCGTATTAGTGGTCTGGATAAAAAGTCTTTGGTTTTGAAATCAACCTTTATTACAAAACACGTGTAAACGCTAGGCCGACCATCAATGAAATGAAGGAAAATATATATATTATAGCATCGTCTCCGTGTGTGGTAGCTTGCTATAATATATATTATAGTACGGTATATTATTATTTTATTATTATTATAATATATAAAGTTCGTTACCCACTCACTCACTCACTCACTCATGATTGACATTTTTGTTCCCGAGCTCCTGGAAGTAGTGGAGAAAAACCGAGTATGAGGTTGTATAGAGAATGGTCACGTGACAACCAGAAAAATCTGACATCAGCAAAAAATCGTCTCCTTGATGGAACCGGTCAATGGCTCTCGGAAACTATAAGTCGGATGGGTGACCTGTTTTAACTAAAGTTGTAGTAAACCCTGGGACGCTTGGAGAGAAATAAAAAAAAATAGGGGTTGCCATACAAAAAAATAAAAATTCCATACAAAATTGAAACGCTTATAAATCGGAAACGGTAAGAGGTAGGGGGGGTGTGTTCGACCAAATGTCATAGAGGAGGATAGGCGCTTTCGGATGGTCGTCATGAAAATCCAAGATGGCGGATCCAAGATGGCGGCTATTTTGAAAGTTGGTCCGATCGGGCTGATTTTTTGCATCGGGGGGTTTTTGGGGTCCCTGATTTGATATCTGAAAAAATATTTTGGATCCCGCCATTTTTAAAGATGGCTGCCATACAAATTTTTTTTTTCATTTTTGGCTCATTGTTTCTCGATACCTATGGGAAATTTTGATCCTTTTTTTATTGGTTCGTATAAAAATAGACGTTCTTAATTCAAAACATTTGATGACCTGGTCTTCCGACCTTCCATCATAGTGACCATCAACGGCCTGGCTAAACGATGTGAGATGGGTCATATGCGTTCTCAGGAATGTCATAGCAAACCCTGGGACGATTTTAGAGAAAATAAAAAAAATTCAAAATGGCGGAAAAAAAAATCACCCATACAAATTTAAACCGGAAATGACGCCGAAACCATGATACTTTAGTATAAAGAGCTCGAACTAATATTGTTTGGAGGCCGGAAGGGAAGATATCAAAAAAAATTTTTTTTCAAAATGGCGGAAATTTCGGTCATGGCGGAAAAAAAAGTTTCTCCGATCCGGATGAAAATCGATATCTGAGGGTCCCCAAAGATGCTGATCAACATTTTAAAATCAAATTTTGACATTCGCCATTTTTCAATAGGGTTGCCATACAAAGGTGATTTTATCGAAATATGAACTTTCCTTTTTTACGCCTCCAATATGGATTTAATAGAAAAGTTGTTTCGGGGGATCGAGTAAAGATGTATAAAGGAACAAAACAAAATACTAATAAAATAGATTTTTTTCAAGATGGCGGATGGAGACGTATCGACTTACAAAAAAAGTTATCCGATCAGGATCAAAATCGATATCTAAGACTCCCCCTAGATACTTAGTAAGAATATGGGGAAAAATTTTTGATTCCGCCATTTTGAAAAATTTCATATTTTTTACTGAACTTTGTTATGGATCTCCAATCCGTATGAAAATTGATATCTGAGTGAACTACCTATCGCGACGACGAGCGAAGCGAGGAGGAGCTTCAAACTACCTATCGCGACGACGAGCGAAGCGAGGAGGAGCTTCAAACTACCTACCGCGACGACGAGCGGAGCGAGGAGGAGCTTCAAACTACCTACCGCGACGACGAGCGAAGCGAGGAGGAGCTTCAAACTACCTACCGCGACGACGAGCGAAGCGAGGAGGAGCTTAAAACTACCTACCGCGACGACGAGCGAAGCGAGGAGGAGCTTCAAACTACCTACCGCGACGACGAGCGAAGCGAGGAGGAGCTTCAAACTACCTACCGCGACGACGAGCGTAGCGAGGAGGAGCTTCAAACTACCTATCGCGACGACGAGCGAAGCGAGGAGGAGCTACAAACTACCTATTGCGATGACGAGTGAAGCGAGGAGGAGCTTCAAACTACCTATCGCGATGACGATCAAACTACCCATTGCTACGTTTACAATGTTTTACTAATGCGACGTTTTTTAATTGGCTTTAGCTAATCTAACCTAACTTCAACACCACTAACCTTTTTTTACCTAACAACTGAATATTTTCGGGAACCTTGAATAAAATAGACACTCTTTGAAGAAACATAACAAAATGGCCGCCATGCAAAATTAAAAGGCGCACACTATCGAAACTAATAGAGGCAAGCATAGCGTGTTTGGACTCATGTTACAGAGAACAACGGAGGCTTTCTTACAGTCTTAAAATAATTCAAAGATGGCGGATTCAAAATGGCGCCCGATTTTATAGTAACTCGGATTCGGCTGATATTTTATATTTAGGGGTTTTAAAGGATTCTGATTTCAAATTTTGACCTTTTACTTGACTGACAGCATTTTTCAAGATGGCCGCCATGCAAAGTCAAGCGCATTATCATTTTCTTTGAAAAATACCGTCGTTTTGTACTTGTACTTGCAAAATTTAAAGTTTAGCACAAAGTATAAGACTTTTATAAATACAACAGCCACGATAACGTCCTCGCGGGCCGCACGCGGCCCGCGCACGGAGGAAGATACTAGTTATAATATATAAAGTTCGTTACCCACTCACTCACTCACTCACTGACTGACATTTTTGTTCCCGAGCTCCTGGAAGTGGTGGAAAAAAACCGAGTATGAGGTTGTATAGAGATCGGTCACGTGACAACCAGAAAAATCTGACATCAGCAAAAAGTCGTCTCCTTGATGGAACCGGTCAACGGCTCTCGGAAACTACAAGTCGGATGGGTGACCTGTTCTAACTAAAGTTGTAGTAAACCCTGGGACGCTTGGAGAGAAATAAAAAAAAATAGGGGTTGCCATACAAAAAAATAAAAATTCCATACAAAATTGAAACGCTTATAAATCGGAAACGGTAAGAGGTAGATGGGGTGTGTTCGACCAAATGTCATAGAGGAGGATGGGCGCTTTCGGATGGTCGTCATGAAAATCCAAGATGGCGGATCCAAGATGGCGGCCATTTTGAAAGTTGATCCGATCGGGCTGATTTTTTGCATCGGGGGGTTTTTGGGGTCCCTGATTCGATATTTGAAAAAATATTTTGGATCCCGCCATTTTTAAAGATGGCTGCCATACAAATTTTTTTTTTCATTTTTGGCTCATTGTTTCTCGATACCTATGGGAAATTTTGAACTTTTTTTTTTAAATTTGTATGAAAGTGGACAATCGAAATTCAAAACATTTGATGACCTGGTCTTCCGACCTTCCATCATCGTGACCATCAACGGCCTGGCTAAACGATATGAGATGGGTCATATGCGTTCTCAGGAATGTCATAGCAAACCCTGGGACGATTTTAGAGAAAATAAAAAAAATCCAATATGGCGGAAAAAAAAATCTTCCATACAAATTTAAACCGGAAATGACGTCGAAACCATGATACTTTAGTATAAAGAGCTCGAACTAATATTGTTTGAAGGCCAAAAGGGAAAAGAACACCAAATTTTTTTTTTCAAAATGGCGGAAATTTTGGTCATGGCGGAAAAAAAAAATTCTCCGATCCGGATCAAAATCGATATCTGACGGTCCCCAAGGATGCTGATCAACATTCTAAAATCAAATTTTGACATGCGCCATTTTTCAATAGGGTTGCCATACAAAGGTGATTTTAACGAAATATGTACTTTCCTTTTTTACGCCTCCAATATGAATGTAATAGAAAAGTTGTTACTGGGGATCGAGTAAGATGTATAAAGGAACAAAACAGAACACAAATGAAATTGATTTTTTCAAGATGGCGGATGGAGACGTATCGACTTATAGAAAAAGTTATCCGATCCGGATGAAAATCGATATCTAAGACTCCCCCTAGATACTTAGCAAGAATATGGGGAAAAAATTTTGATTCCGCCATTTTGAAAAATTTCATTCATTTTACCGAACTTTTTTATGGATCTCCAATCCGTATGAAAATTGATATCTGAGTGTCCCCAAGGATACTGATTAACATGCTTTAGCTTTTTTAGACATCCACCGTTTTTCAAAATTGCTGCCATACATATTTTCAAAACCACCAATGCGACGACGAGCAAAGCGAGGAGGAGCTTCAAACTACCTATCGCGACGACGAGCGAAGCGAGGAGGAGCTTCAAACTACCTACCGCGACGACGAGCGAAGCGAGGAGGAGCTTCAAACTACCTACCGCGACGACGAGCGAAGCGAGGAGGAGCTTCAAACTACCTACCGCGACGACGAGCGAAGCGAGGAGGAGCTTCAAACTACCTACCGCGACGACGAGCGAAGCGAGGAGGAGCTTCAAACTACCTACCGCGACGACGAGCGAAGCGAGGAGGAGCTTCAAACTACCTACCGCGACGACGAGCGAAGCGAGGAGGAGCTTCAAACTACCTACCGCGACGACGAGCGTAGCGAGGAGGAGCTTCAAACTACCTATCGCGCCGACGAGCGAAGCGAGGAGGAGCTACAAACTACCTATTGCGATGACGAGTGAAGCGAGGAGGAGCTTCAAACTACCTATTGCGACGACGATCAAACTACCCATTGCTACGTTTACAATGTTTTACTAATGCGACGTTTTTTAATTGGCTTAAGCTAATCTAACCTAACTTCAACACCACTTACCTTTTTTTACCTAACAACTGAATATTTTCGGGAACCTTGAATAAAATAGACACTCTTTGAAGAAACATAACAAAATGGCCGCCATGCAAAGTTAAAAGGCGCACACTATCGAAACTAATAGAGGCAAGCATAGCGTGTTTGGACTCATGTTACAGAGAACAACGGAGGCTTTCTTACAGTCTTAAAATAATTCAAAGATGGCGGATTCAAAATGACGCCCGATTTTATAGTAACTCGGATTCGGCTGATATTTTATATTTGGGGGTTTTAAAGGATGCTGATTTCAAATTTTGACCTTTTACTTGACTGACAGCATTTTTCAAGATGGCCGCCATGCAAAGTCAAGCGCATTATCATTTTCTTTGAAAAATACCGTCGTTTTGTACTTGTACTTGCAAAATTTAAAGTTTAGCACAAAGTATAAGACTTTTATAAATACAACAGCCACGATAACGTCCTCGCGGGCCGCACGCGGCCCGCGCACGGAGGAAAATACTAGTCATAATATATAAAGCTCCTCACCCACTCACTCACTCACTCACTGACTGACATTTTTGATCTCAGCTCCTGGAAGTGGTGGAGAAAAACCGAGTATGAGGTTGCATAGAGATGGGTCACGTGACCACCAGAAAAAGCTGACATCAGCAAAAAGTCGTCTCCTTGATGGAACCGGTCAACGGCTCTCGGAAACTACAAGTCGGATGGGTGACCTGTTTTAACTAAAGTTGTAGTAAACCTTGGGACGCTTGGAGAGAAATAAAAAAAAATGGGGGCTGCCATACAAAAAAACAAAAATTCCATACAAAATTGAAACGCTTATAAATCGGAAACGGTAAAAGGTAGGTGGGGTGTGTTCGACCAAATGTCATAGAGGAAGATGGGCGCTTTCGGATGGTCGTCATGAAAATCCAAGATGGCGGATCCAAGATGGCGGCCATTTTGAAAGTTGGTCCGATCGGGTTGATTTTTTGCATCGGGGGGTTTTTGGGGTCCCTGATTCGATATTTGAAAAAATTTTTTGGATCCCGCCATTTTTAAAGCTGGCTGCCATACAAATTTTTTTTTTCATTTTTGGCTCATTGTTTCTCGATACCTATGGGAAATTTTGAACTTTTTTTTTTAAATTTGTATGAAAGTGGACAGTCGAAATTCAAAACATTTCATGACCTGGTCTTCCGACCTTCCATCATCGTGACCATTAACGGCCTGGCTAAACGATATGAGATGGGTCATATGCGTTCTCAAGAATGTCATAGCAAACCCTGGGACAATTTTAGAGAAAATAAAAAAAATTCAAAATGGCGGAAAAAAAAATCGCCCATACAAATTTAAACCGGAAATGACGTCGAAACCATGATACTTTAGTATAAAGAGCTCGAACTAATATTGTTTGGAGGCCGAAAGGGAAAATAACACCAAATTTTTTTTTTCAAAATGGCGGAAATTTGGTCATGGCGGAAAAAAAAAATTCTCCGATCCGGATCAAAATCGATATCTGACGGTCCCCAAGGATGCTGATCAACATTCTAAAATCAAATTTTGACATGCGCCATTTTTTAATAGGGGTGCCATACAAAGGTGATTTTAACGAAATATGAACTTTCCTTTTTTACGCCTCCAATATGGATTTAATAGAAAAGTTGTTTCGGGAGATCGAGTAAAGATGTATAAAGGAACAAAACAAAACACTAATAAAATAGATTTTTTTCAAGATGGCGGATGGAGACGTATCGACTTACAAAAAAAGTTATCCGATCAGGATCAAAATCGATATCTAAGACTCCCCCTAGATACTTAGTAAGAATATGGGGAAAAATTTTTGATTCCGCCATTTTGAAAAATTTCATATTTTTTACTGAACTTTGTTATGGATCTCCAATCCGTATGAAAATTGATATCTGAGTATCCGCAAGGACACTGATTAACATGCTTTAGCTTCTTTTAGACATCCACCGTTTTTCAAAATGGCTGCCATACATACTGTCAAAATCACCAACGCGACGACGAGCGAAGCGAGGAGGAGCTTCAAACTACCTATCGCGACGACGAGCGAAGCGAGGAGGAGCTTCAAACTACCTACCGCAACGACGAGCGAAGCGAGGAGGAGCTTCAAACTACTTACCGCGACGACGAGCGAAGCGAGGAGGAGCTTCAAACTACCTATCGCGACGACGAGCGAAGCGAGGAGGAGCTTTAAACTATCTAATGCGACGACGAGCGAAGCGAGGAGGAGCTTCAAACTACCTAACGCGACGACGAGCGAAGCGAGGAGGAGCTTCAAACTACCTATTGCGACGACGAGCGAAGCGAGGAGGAGCTTCAAACTACTTACCGCGACGACGAGCGAAGCGAGGAGGAGCTTCAAACTACCTATCGCGACGACGAGCGAAGCGAGGAGGAGCTTCAAACTACCCATCACAACGACAAGCAAAGCGAGGAGGAGCTTCAAACTACCCATCACGACGACAAGCAAAGCGAGGAGGAGCTTCAAACTACCCATTGCTACATTTATAATGTTTACTAATGCGACGTTTTTTAATTGCCTTTAGCTGATCTAACCTAACTTCAAAACTAACCTATTTTTACCTAACAACTGAATATTTTCGGGACCCTTGATTAAAATTGACAAAATTAAATGGCGCACACTATCGGAACTAATAGAGGCAAGCATAGCGTGTTTGACTCATGTTAAAGAGAACAACGGAGGCTTTCTCATAGACTTAAAATAATTCCAAGATGGCAGATTCAAAATGGCGTCCGATTTTATAGTAACTCAGATCCGGCTGATATTTTATATTTGGGGATTTTAAAAGAGGCTGATTTCAAATTTTGACCTTTTACATGACTGACAGCATTTTTCAAGATGGCCGCCATGCAAAAGTCAGATCAATTATCATTTTCTTTGAAAAATACCGTCGTTTTGTACTTTTACTTGCAAAATTTAAAGTTTAGCACAAAGTATAACATTTTTATAAATACAACAGCCACGATAACGTCCTCGCGGGCCGCACGCGGCCCGCGCACGGAGCAAAATACTAGTTATAATATATAAAGTTCGTTACCCACTCACTCACTCACTCACTGACTGACATTTTTGTTCCCGAGCTCCTGGAAGTGGTGGAGAAAAACCGAGTAAGAGGTTGTATAGAGATCGGTCACGTGACAACCAGAAAAATCTGACATCAGCAAAAAGTCGTCTCCTTGATGGAACTGGTCAACGGCTCTCGGAAACTAAAAGTCGGATGGGTGACCTGTTTTAACTAAAGTTGTAGTAAACCTTGGGACGCTTGGAGAGAAATAAAAAAAAATAGGGGTTGCCATACAAAAAAATAAAAATTCCATACAAAATTGAAACGCTTATAAATCGGAAACGGTAAGAGGTAGGTGGGGTGTGTTCGACCAAATGTCATAGAGGAGGATGGGCGCTTTCGGATGGTCGTCATGAAAATCCAAGATGGCGGATCCAAGATGGCGGATTTTTAAAGATGGCTGCCATACAAATTTTTTTTTTCATTTTTGGCTCATTGTTTCTCGATACCTATGGTAAATTTTGATCCTATTTTTATAAATTTGTATGAAAGTGGACAATCGAAATTCAAAATATTTCATGAACTGGTCTTCCGACCTTCCATCATCGTGACCATCAACGGCCTGGCTAAACGATGTAAGATGGGTCATATGCGTTCTCAGGAATGTCATAGCAAACCCTGGGACGATTTTAGAGAAAATAAAAAAAATCCAAAATGGCGGAAAAAAAAATCTTCCATACAAATTTAAACCGGAAATGACGTCGAAACCATGATACTTTAGTATAAAGAGCTCGAACTAATATTGTTTGGAGGCCAAAAGGGAAAAGAACACCAAATTTTTTTTTTCAAAATGGCGGAAATTTTGGTCATAGCGGAAAAAAAAAATTCTCCGATCCGGATCAAAATCGATATCTGACGGTCCCCAAGGATGCTGATCAACATTCTAAAATCAAATTTTGACATGCGCCATTTTTCAATAGGGTTGCCATACAAAGGTGATTTTAACGAAATATGAACTTTCCTTTTTTACGCCTCCAATATGAATGTAATAGAAAAGTTGTTTCTGGGGATCGAGTAAAGATGTATAAAGGAACAAAACAGAACACAAATGAAATTGATTTTTTCAAGATGGCGGATGGAGACGTATCGACTTATAGAAAAAGTTAACCGATCCGAATGAAAATCGATATCTAAGACTCCCCCTAGATACTTAGCAAGAATATGGGGAAAAAATTTTGATTCCGCCATTTTGAAAAATTTCATTCATTTTACCGAACTTTTTGACATCCACCGTTTTTCAAAATGGCTGCCATACATACTGACAAAACCACCAACGCGACGACGAGCGAAGCGAGGAGGAGCTTCAAACCACCTACCGCGACGACGAGCGAAGCGAGGAGGAGCTTCAAACTACCTATCGCGACGACGAGCGAAGCGAGGAGGAGCTTCAAACTACCTACCGCGACGACGAGCGAAGCGAGGAGGAGCTTCAAACTACCTATCGCGACGACGAGCGAAGCGAGGAGGAGCTTCAAACTACCTACTGCGACGACGAGCGAAGCGAGGAGGAGCTTCAAACTACCCATCGCGACGACGAGCGAAGCGAGGAGGAGCTTCAAACTACCTACCGCGACGACGAGCGAAGCGAGGAGGAGCTTCAAACTACCTACCGCGACGACGAGCGAAGCGAGGAGGAGCTTCAAACTACCCATCGCGACGACGAGCGAAGCGAGGAGGAGCTTCATACTACCTACCGCGACGACGAGCGAAGCGAGGAGGAGCATCAAACTACCTATCGCGACGACGAGCGAAGCGAGGAGGAGCTTCAAACTATCTACCGCGACGACGAGCGAAGCGAGGAGGAGCTTCAAACTACCCATCGCTACATTTACAATGTTTTACTAATGCGACCTTTTTAATTGATTTTAGCTTATCTAACTAACCTGTCTTACCTAAGATCTAAATATTTTCAGGATCCTTGATTCAAATTGACGTATAATTGATAAACAAAACAAAATGACCGCAATACAAAATTAAAACACGCACACAATCGGAACTTATAGAAGCCGACAAGGCGTGTTTGGACTCATAACAAAGGAACAACGGAGGCTTTCTCATAGACTTAAAATAATTCCAAGATGGCAGATTCAAAATGGCGTCCGATTTTATAGTAACTCAGATCCTGATATTTTATATTTGGGGATTTTAAAAGAGGCTGATTTCAAATTTTGACCTTTTACATGACTGACAGCATTTTTCCAGATGGCCGCCATGCAAAAGTCAAATCAATTATCATTTTCTTTGAAAAATACCGCTGTTTTGTACTAATTCTTGCAAAATTACAAGTTTAAACTAAAGTATAACATTTTTATAAATACAACAGCCACGAAAACGTCCTCGCGGGCCGCACGCGGCCCGCGCACGGGGGAAAATACTAGTTATAATATATAAAGTTCGTTACCCACTCACTCACTCACTGACTGACATTTTTGTTCCCGAGCTCCTGGAAGTGGTGGAAAAAAACCGAGTATGAGGTTGTATAGAGATCGGTCACGTGACAACCAGAAAAATCTGACATCAGCAAAAAGTCGTCTCCTTGATGGAACCGGTCAACGGCTCTCGGAAACTACAAGTCGGATGGGTGACCTGTTCTAACTAAAGTTGTAGTAAACCCTGGGACGCTTGGAGAGAAATAAAAAAAAATAGGGGTTGCCATACAAAAAAATAAAAATTCCATACAAAATTGAAACGCTTATAAATCGGAAACGGTAAGAGGTAGATGGGGTGTGTTCGACCAAATGTCATAGAGGAGGATGGGCGCTTTCGGATGGTCGTCATGAAAATCCAAGATGGCGGATCCAAGATGGCGGCCATTTTGAAAGTTGGTCCGATCGGGCTGATTTTTTGCATCGGGGGGTTTTTGGGGTCCCTGATTTGATATTTGAAAAAATATTTTGGATCCCGCCATTTTTAAAGATGGCTGCCATACAAATTTTTTTTTTCATTTTTGGCTCATTGTTTCTCGATACCTATGGGAAATTTTGATCCTTTTTTTATTGATTCGTATAAAAATAGACGTTCTTAATTCAAAACATTTGATGACCTGGTCTTCCGACCTTCCATCATAGTGACCATCAACGGCCTGGCTAAACGATGTGAGATGGGTCATATGCGTTCTCAGGAATGTCATAGAAAACCCTGGGACGATTTTAGAGAAAATAAAAAAAATCCAAAATGGCGGAAAAAAAAAACTTCCATACAAATTTAAACCGGAAATGACGTCGAAACCATGATACTTTAGTATAAAAAGCTCGAACTAATATTGTTTGGAGGCCAAAAGAGAAAAGAACACCAATTTTTTTTTTTCAAAATGGCGGAAATTTTGGTCATGGCGGAAAAAAAAAATTCTCCGATCCGGATCAAAATCGATATCTGACGGTCCCCAAGAATGCTGATCAACATTCTAAAATCAAATTTTGACATGCGCCATTTTTCAATAGGGTTGCCATACAAAGGTGATTTTAACGAAATATGAACTTTCCTTTTTTACGCCTCCAATATGAATGTAATAGAAAAGTTGTTTCTGAGGATCAAGTAAAGATGTATAAAGGAACAAAACAAAATACAAATGAAATTGATTTTTTCAAGATGGCGCATGGAGACGTATCGACTTATAGAAAAAAATATCCGATCCGGATGAAAATCGATATCTAAGACTCCCCCTAGATACTTAGCAAGAATATGGCGAAAAAATTTTGATTCCGCCATATTGAAAAATTTCATTCATTTTACCGAACTTTTTTATGGATCTCCAATCCGTATGAAAATTGATATCTGAGTGTCCCTAAGGATACTGATTAACATGCTTTAGCTTCTTTTAGACATCCACCGTTTTTCAAAATGGCTGCCATACATATTTTCAAAACCACCAATGCGACGACGAGCGAAGCGAGGAGGAGCTTCAAACTACCTATCGCGACGACGAGCGAAGCGAGGAGGAGCTTCAAACTACCTACCGCGACGACGAGCGAAGCGAGGAGGAGCTTCAAACTACCTACCGCGACGACGAGCGAAGCGAGGAGGAGCTTCAAACTACCTACCGCGACGACGAGCGAAGCGAGGAGGAGCTTTAAACTACCTACCGCGACGACGAGCGTAGCGAGGAGGAGCTTCAAACTACCTATCGCGACGACGAGCGAAGCGAGGAGGAGCTTCAAACTACCTATCGCGACGACGAGCGAAGCGAGGAGGAGCTTCAAACTACCTACCGCGACGACGAGCGTAGCGAGGAGGAGCTTCAAACTACCTATCGCGACGACGAGCGAAGCGAGGAGGAGCTTCAAACTACCTATCGCGACGACGAGCGAAGCGAGGAGGAGCTACAAACTACCTACCGCGACGACGAGCGAAGCGAGGAGGAGCTTCAAACTACCTACCGCGACGACGAGCGTAGCGAGGAGGAGCTTCAAACTACCTATCGCGACGACGAGCGAAGCGAGGAGGAGCTACAAACTACCTATTGCGATGACGAGTGAAGCGAGGAGGAGCTTCAATCTACCTATCGCGACGACGATCAAACTACCCATTGCTACGTTTACAATGTTTTACTAATGCGACGTTTTTTAATTGGCTTTAGCTAATCTAACCTAACTTCAACACCACTAACCTTTTTTTACTTAACAACTGAATATTTTCGGGAACCTTGAATAAAATAGACACTCTTTGAAGAAACATAACAAAATGGCCGCCATGCAAAATTAAAAGGCGCACACTATCGAAACTAATAGAGGCAAGCATAGCGTGTTTGGACTCATGTTACAGAGAACAACGGAGGCTTTCTTACAGTCTTAAAATAATTCAAAGATGGCGGATTCAAAATGGCGCCCGATTTTATAGTAACTCGGATTCGGCTGATATTTTATATTTGGGGGTTTTAAAGGATGCTGATTTCAAATTTCGACCTTTTACTTGACTGACAGCATTTTTCAAGACGGCCGCCATGCAAAGTCAAGCGCATTATCATTTTCTTTGAAAAATACCGTCGTTTTGTACTTTTACTTGCAAAATTTAAAGTTTAGCACAAAGTATAACATTTTTATAAATACAACAGCCACGAAAACGTCCTCGCGGGCCGCACGCGGCCCGCGCACGGAGGAAAATACTAGTTAATATATATTATTGCTACGTGTGTGACGGGCTTAACCCCTGTCAATATTCCGAACGTGCAAGAGAAAATGTCTGGATATTTCTGTTTACCAACTTAACTCGAATTACTAGCGCTGGGTTAGGTATTCAGTTATAATTTTAATCCGAGAACGTGCAAGAGGGCCTTAGGTTTGATTCACTGAAACTCGGGATAAATATACTTAAAAATAAATAACGAAACACGTATTTTTTTAATTTCTCAACACAAAACCTAGGAAGTGTAAAATGGAGTTCTAAAGTTTGTATGGAAAAGTGTTAAATCACGTTGCTTAATCTTTGTAACTACTGAACCAATTTTCATGAGATTTAGAATCTATAGATAACTAATATACTGGATTAACACAGGGATACTTTTATCCCGGAGAATTAACTCCTTCCCGAGAAAACAACTTAACTGCTAAAAACTAATATGGGAAACCGAGGACAACTGAAACAATTTACTGCAATCGCGTGTAGTGCATTATATATTGTGCCCACACATCGCAAATATAAATGTCGTTTACATACTTAATTTTCGTTATTTTATTAGTCGTTGCACTGACTCGAAACTCGGTATAAATAAATATAAAAATAAATAATCAAATTACTTTGTTATTTCTTAACAGTAAACCTGGGGCCTCTTCCAATCCCCTACATCAAGTTCTAAATCCAAGCCCCCGGCTTCCAGCGCACTTCACAGCCGCCTAAACGTTTGCCGTGGACTCTACCTGTGGTTTATGTATTATTATAGATTTCCCACACGGGTTAAGCCACCAGGTTTTAATTCGAGACGTGTCAGGTGAACTTGTTTTCGTCCAGCAATGTAATGTTGCACGCCGACGCCGACGCTCTACCGGTTAAATACTCGTTAGTTAACAAAAACTTAGGTTACTCAGACATAATGACCGAGCGAGCAAAGTCCTTGCTACATACTACGTACAGAATGGCTAATATAGTTTGCTACAGTACTATACCGGGTGTAATTGAATTCATTAGCATCCTTTGAAACTAGATACCTACTCCTGATACCGGTCACGTGTGGACCAATATTTTTGAATTCTAAGGCATTGGTTTGGTAACATAACATAATGTACTATATTCAGTCAAAAATATAATAATTACTTCATGCATAACTTGATATATTTTTTTCTTGGGTCTGCTTTTCATTTACCCGATTTGATCGGGTGATACTTTTCATATGGCATGCTGGTACTGACAGAACTGCCACAACTCACATAAAAAAAGTTTTTTTTTTATGAGAATGAATGACGTGACGAGCGACCTGAGGCCCTAGCACGAACATTTACTGCTTTACTTTTTACCGAGGTTTGTGTGGGGATTTCGGTTCTGGACCTATGTAATATAAGGCTAATATATAGCAAAGTTCTCTGTCTACGTAGTAAATTATATACTCTTTGGTTCTCTGTGGGACGAATTCTGTGCTCTATACCACAGAGTACATTGGTAAAGACATGTTGATGACTGAAACTCTATACGTATAGTATAAGTTCTTTTCTCGTTTTTATTTCTCTTTTGACATGACACTGGCAAAAATGTGCTAAACAATTGCCATAAAAAAAAAAAAAAAAAAAATAAGTTCTTTTCCTTGTTCCTTTCACAGAAATTCAGTGGAAAGAACAAAAAAAGAGAACGCAATTCTCTTTTGTAATGGGTTAGTTAGTATAGCTATTCAATTAACTTATTTAACATTCATAAGTAACCCTCTATTATAATGACCTATGTAAATTAAATAGGGTGAACCCTGTCATCATCATCATCATCATCATCATCATTAACAGCCTGAATACGTCCACTGCTGAACATAGGCCTCCCCCGGGGAGCGCCACTTTGAGCGGCTGCTCGCCTGGCTTTGGGTAATTCGGTGACTATAACTTCTAAACTTTTATTTTTATAGGAAAATGCAATGTGATATTCGGACTTACTTTGATAGCAGTTTTTATAGAAGCGGCGAAAGAGACTAACCAAGTGGAAGTGAGAGCGGTACTCATAAACTGTGAGCTGGATGCAGTAAGTACCTACTATATCGATATAGCTCTTTTCTGACGCGGCGCGCGTATTCTTAAAGCCCCACTACACTGCTCTCAAGGTCTACTTCACGAAGCACTTACTCATTGAAGTTGACCGAAGTGGAAGTACGTGACCACCACACACCTCGTGTCATATGTCGCGTATTTTAAACACGTGTCTATTTGTCTCGACACGAACTAAAGTGAAGTTAGCCGAGTGCTGTAGTGAAACGCTCCGCGTACAAGTTCGTCCAACTTCTAGAATACTGTGGAAGCCGTTTTGTTTAAGGCCTGCCGCACACGCTCGGTTTCCTAATAATGTTTCCGGATTCGGAATTCAGATACTGAATTCCGTGGGACGTATGCGGCCGGCCGGAAACCGAATATTACATTTTTTTCCGTTCGGAATAACACTCACATTAGGTTTCCGGCCCGCATACTCCTACGGAATTCTGAATCTGAATTCCGAATCCGCAAACCTGGTCAGGAAACCGAGCGTTTGCGGCAGGCCTAACTCACAAACTAAGTAGAGGATACAGGGTTTATGTAGAGCGGAAAGCGGAAAGTCCCTACACTGGCTTGTATGGCGCTTCATTTCATACAATATTATCATCGTGGAGTATTTATTGGAGTGTATATTGTCACATCATTTGCTGATTCAATCGGTCAAATTGCATCGTGTGGATGCGAGTTGAGCTCTCATCCAGCAGGTAGAATCAAGGAAGCGCGTGACGGAGTCAATTGTGCGTTGAGTAGGTACCTTTTTAGTGATGACCTCTTCTAAATAAACCTTATTTACTCTTAGGTTGGTCAGAGCGCCCAGTTCGATAATGAGGTGATGAGATTTGAAAGGGAAGAGCTGTTCAAGCATAATACGCTTAGAGACTGCCATAAGAAAATTGCACTTACCGTCAAAATTGTCAGCGAGCCAGGTGTTGGTATCTCTTATTCCTATACTGATTTTATAGTCTCATTGCATTATTATTTCAAAGCGGTTTCACCCGCAGTTTTAAAAGAATTTCGAGATAACAATTTCGAGATGCATATTAGTGTCTGAATTTTTTTTATCAAAGTAGGTCCCGATTTCTTTGATTGGTACAAATTGGTGGCTACAAAGTATTTAATAGTAATTTTATTGATCTTGCACCTGCTATTATTATGCTCTGAGGGGTATATTCCTAGTTTGGTTAGAATCCTACATGGATTGCCCCCAGGGTGGCAATAGGGAACTAAATTCCGTATTACTTTCTTATTTATTAGAATTCAGGTGATGAATATATACCTATAGAACACGTGTTCCAAGGGCCCAAGAAACGAGTGCGATTGTTGAATCCTTACGTTTTGCGTTTGCGGAGAGAATCACCACTCCAGGCTTATAAATTAAAAAAGATCGATGTAAGTTGGTTTTTAAGATGTCACTCTCTTGCTATAGTCAATAGTTGTTCAATGGTTACGGAATTATTAGTACCCAACAGACCGCAATAGTGCATGGCCGTGAAGGGGCGATAGCTATAGTAATATTATCCACCCACTAGTTAAGCTAATGGGACGTTAGGTCTGCCTTAGTCGAAACAATTTTATTTCTAACCATAACTTATTAGTACATTATACGTGGGTAGGTATACCTACTAGGTACATACTACTATCATTTATCACATTTTTACGTATATATCATTTTTATTTCAGACTGTTTTTGGTACTATAACCAAAGATATTGTAACTAGAAGAAAAGTAAGTACCTACAATAAATAAACAATCACACTTTTTTGCGAGTCTATACTGAAAAAATCTGTAGCTGTTTTCAAAAATGGGTAAAAGTACCTACTGTGTAACTCAAACAAGTTTTCATACAAAAAAGCAGAATTCGATTGTTTTGTTGTTTTTTTAGGAAAACTGGTTTGGGTAGGTAGTTATTTCTCTTTTTCTATGTTCATAAATGTCGTAATACACGAGCGAGATAGAGGACACAGGTATCATAGCCACAAACATTTTTTTGTTAATAAGTACTAAACAAAATATTAGATGTAATTAATGTAATACTTACTCGAGATACCTAAGTGCGAAATACCTATACCTCCACAATCATTCTAATAATCAAAATAATAAACATACAAACGATTTGAGAGTGGATTTTTAGCTGAAGTGCATCAATCAATACATATAATAAAAATTTTGACTGCTTTACACTTCATAACTTTTTTGAATTTTTTGTCAGTTTGTCTGTCTGTCCCTTTGAACGTGCATTACGCTGGAACTATTGAGCGGATTTTGCTGAAATTTGGTATGGTAATGTCACGGGGTCCCATCAGGTACAAACGAGAAATAGCCCGATGGTGAAAAAAAGGTAGTACTCGTGTTGTAAGCGTTACTAGTAAGTGCCCAGTGTATTCATCCAATACGCAATAAATGTCGCTTGGTAATCTGGCGTTATGCAGAAATAAAATAATTTGTAAAATAGCCAGAGTTATTCCGTTGTATGGGTTGGGTGAGGCATCTGTACTGTAGGTATTATATTATCTGGGGTAATAGCTATTTTTTCAGAATAACATTAAGGATACTTTTTGTTCTCTAAAACGGCCAAGTGCGGGTTGCACGAAGCAAGAAGGATTAAATTTTTAAGCATGAATTTTTGTTTGCATATTTTTTTTATTTACTTGCCTATTTATTTATATAACTCATCCTGTCGAAGGAAAAAGGAAAAACATAGGGGGAAAGGGTGAATGGATGGGACGGCGAAGAAAGGCATGCTGCGCCTGCCCCTGCCTCCCTTCTATTGCCGTTCCAGCCGTTCATCCTTTTCCCCTATACAGGGTTACAGGAAAAATTGTGCTAGATCCGTTAAGGGCGTGGAGTACCCATCATTTCTGACTTATTTCACTATGAAACACCCTAGCCTAAACTTCACCCTTTTCGAGATATTAGACTTTTAATATTTTTATTGAAAATTGCCAATTTTTAGGCTACAAAATTTAATTTTGTTTATTTGTGTGTCTTATTATTATTATTATTGCATTTTTACGTGTGTAATAAGATGCTTTAGGACGTCAATCATTAAAATAGTACATAAGTTAACTGAATAGACCGTAGTAGACAAGTGAAAGTTAAGAATTAAAAATAAATATTAGAAACTGTATTTTTCTCTAAGGGATATCTAAAAAAAATATTATGGCAGTTGTTCGGCAGATGTGTTTTAAAATATCTACGTTTCATTAGCTATCTAACGAGGTATAATAATCTAGGATTTTATTCAAATGCATTGAAAATAATTTAGTTTCATAGGCGACAGTGGAGAAGAAAATGTATACTTAGCCCTATAAAGCAAAATAAAACAATAGGTAAGCATGCAATGTCATTTTTTAAAGGTTTTCACAAAACTTTTTCTTATTCTACAGTTCATGTTCAACATGGCCGCCTCTATTTCTGATACATTGTCGCATTCTTCTACGGAGACCAGTCTTCACTACTCCAGTGGTCAACGTGGTCCTCATTTTATTTGCTGCATTCACAATCCTTTCTCTTAAGTCTTCCACAGACGAAACTGGATTTGGCTCGCTGTACACTAAGACTTTTCATGAGCCCCCACACATGAAAATCCATGGGGGTTAGGTCCGGACTCCTTGCTGGCCATGGCAACGGCCCACTTCGTCCTATCCATTTGTTTTGGTATTGAGTGGCAGATCATCCAGCATATCACTCAAATCTGCTCTCAGGAAATTTTCGTAGCTTTCCCCATTTAGATTATCCGGGAGAAAGTAAGGTCCAATTCACATTCACGCTGAATCTTCGTTGGGTTCCATCTTTCACTCTTTTCTTATTGGGATTCCTTAGTTCTTTTGGGGCCCAGTAATGGGCGTTGTGATAGTTGGTTATGCCATCTTTATCAAATTTGGACTCATCCGTCCACAAGATATTTCTTAGGAAATCTGGGTCTTCTACGTCAGCATTTAGCATAAATCTATAAAAGTCCAGTCTTCTCGCAGGGTCTCCTTCTTCAATAACGTGTACCGGCGTGTAATGGTACGGGTATAGGCCAGCAGTATGCACTGTAAACCACACTCTGCATTGCGAAAGTCCCAGATCACGGGCAACAATATTAGTGGAAGTAGTCGGATCCGTTCGAAAGCGTTGCACCATCTCATTGTCCTGTTCTTCGTCGTCAATTCGTGGTCTTCCCATGTCTGTATTTCGTCTCAAAACAGAGCCAGTTTCTCGAAGTCTTCGATAAGCTCTGTCAAAAACGGCCACATCCGCCACTCGACGACCGGGGTAGCGAGTTATGTATTCGTTGCGAGCTTGCGCAGACACACAATCGCAGTATCCGTAACAAATAAGCATATTATCAGCATATTCCTCAGGTGTGTAGGACGTCATCTTCAACAATTCCGTATCACAGGTACAAATCAAAGTCCGGTTAACAAGCACAGTAATCACAACAATCAGAAGAAAAAGTCCAGAATCACAGCCAAGTCGAGAAATAAAGCAAAACGATAACACATCTACTATGTACGAAGCACAAAAGCAGACTGACAACCAAAACAATACCCCCTGTTGCATTCCCAGCCCTAACCAGTCTCTACACATTTTTTCTTTCATTCGCACCTACATAAAACGTCACTTGTCTCGCTCGCACGGTGCGTCTTAACTTGAAGGACAATAGGCGCGAGACCATTAGAACTGCTACCTGGAGCGTCCCAACTATTTTTTTTCCATGAAATGTAATACAAACCCTAGATTATTGTACCTCGTTAGATAGCTGATGAAACGTAGATATTTTAAAACACATCGCCCGAACAACTGCCATAATATTTTTTTTAGATATCCCTCAGAGAAAATTACAGTTTCTAATATTTTTTTTAGTTCTTAACTTTCACTTGTCTACTACGGTCTATTCAGTTAACTTTTGTACTATTTTAATGATTGACGTCCTAAAGCATCTTATTACACATGTAAAAATGCAATAATAATAATAATAAGACACACAAAATAAACAAAATTAAATTTTGTAGCCTAAAAATCGGCAATTTTCAATAAAAATATTAAAAGTCGAATATCTCGAAAAGGGTTAAGTTTAGGCTAGGGTGTTTCATAGTGAAATAAATCAGAAATGATGGGTACTCCACGCCCTTAACGGATCTAGCACAATTTTTCCTGTAACCCTGTATATTTCCCTTTTGCTTCTGTCTTGTTACCCATAAACAGGATTAGGACGTAAAACTAATTCACCCGTGCGAAGCCGAGGCGTGTCAACTAGTATTTAAATATTTATATTTATTGTGTGTTGATTTCAGCGCAATTTAAAATCTGTTACTTCCAATGCTCAAAACCAGCAACTAAAAGCGGAACATGATAGCGCAGCAAAAGAGATGTCACAGAATGGAAGCTGTGGTATGAAACTCAATGTATAAAATTTGGCTTTCTTTTCTACTTATCTACACCTTATACCTTGTATTATACGCTATTAAGTTTTCTTGATGACGTAACGTAATATAATGCAAGTTATGTAGGTAAGTATAAGTTGGAGATTATTAGTTAGGCAGGTACCTACAATCTACAACAAGCACCACCGTAGGCCGCGTCATCACTTACCATCAGTGAGACAGACAGTGGTCAATGCTGTGCCTATAAATTATTAAAAAAAAAAGCATTTATGTTACCTTGTGAATTTGCAAACCCAAAATATCACTGACAAAATACACAAACATAGTTTGTTTAAAAAATACATAATATTTTATTATGTTTATGTGTCATCAGGTGCTTCAGTCTTGATTTTAGTTTCGATGATCAAATTTTGTCGAGGTCTGGTCATATCTTGAAACGATATTTGCTCTTCGGCCTCAATAATCACTGCAAATATTTTCTTTTTAACTTGTGTTTGCATCCACGTCGGCATTTCTCTCGTGCTTTTAAGCATGCATTGAAAGAATGATTCCAGGGCATCACTGTTGTGCTCATGTGGGTGTCGCTGTATGGAATCATTTACATATTCCGGGCATCTACGCTTATTTTGATTTTCTCGTTTTACTATATGAACGGTCTCAGTGGTGGAGACGTCTTGCTCTGATTGTTTATTTGTTAGGGATGAATTTGCAGAAGAATCCATTTCAATATCTTCCGTAATACGATACTTCATGAAGGGTTCCAAGAACTGCATAGCCTTAGCGTATTTCCAAGTCGTTATTTGCGCCGGCAAAAGTTTGTTTTGCCCCAATTTGGCTCGTTTCAAAGCTTCCCGGTGATTGTCTCGGAGTCTCTTCCACTCCGCTCTTGCAATCCTTACTGAAATCACATAAAAATATTTTATTACTTTTATTTTCATGTATCGCAATCGTATATATCAGACTAGCCTCCATCTAAGTTCAATTATTTATTTAATGGCTAAACGAACTGCCACCAGTTTTATCCAAGCATTTACAAAAGTACCCTATTTACCATCTAAAATCGAAGTGTTATTGCATTTCTTGACAACCTGATCCCATGCTAAATCTCGCACAACCATTTCGCGGTAATCTGGATGTTGAGGGTTCCATAGGCAAGGAAATGCGCGGACGTTTTCTATGAATGTTTCCATAATAACGACGCGGGTTACGAGTACGTGCGCACACACCGGCCTCTACTGCGCTCCACTGGCCTCGCCGAGAAGTCGCCGTCTATGCCAGGCTCCGCACTGCCCTCTCCTTACAATAAAACCGGTTTATCCACTGAGTGCCGCGCCGACTCCGATAACAATGTTACAGAACCAGTTTACCGGGGGACCTGATGCTTTCACGCTCTTAGGTAGGTATTATTACCGGCACAATACACAGATACAGCATCACTGTTGTGTGTGTGTGTGTGTGTACCAGTTAGTACAGCGGCACTAGTAAGGACAATGACCAATGATCGTGTAAATATTTCGCATACCTACTAAAATTATTTTATTAGGTGTACCCTTAGAGCATTTAGAAATGCTCTAAGGGTACCCCTACTAATTCATATATAACAATATACCCATTTAAAAAAAATTTCAGCTAAAATGAATATCGACTTGTGCTTGGGCCGTAGTAAGCGACACAAAAGTGGCTTAGATAGCATTGCTTCTGGGCTTAATGCTGAATTAAATGAACTAATGAGTGCTTATGATGGAACCTCGCATGTAGGGCTAGACAATAACATGCTCGAGAAATCAGAGAACTTAAATCACATCAGTCAAGCAGGTGAAGATATGAATTTAGATGATTGGAAGTCCGGTAATGAAATAATTCCGCAAAATACTATGACAGCTACACAATATAACACCAAGATGAGTACAGATTTGCCTGAGCTGGATGAATTTAATGCGAGCGGTAAATTAAAACAAAAAGATATACATAAAATTGGCCACGATAATGAAAGAGAGTACGATATGTATGAAATTGGTAACGCTGATTTATGGTACACAGTACAAGTTCAGCTATTTGAAAAACTGTCAACGCCTGATAGAAAAATCTTGTGGAATGACTTAACCAAAGGCAATCCAGCGAGGTTCTCAATAGTAGTATATCTAATTATTTACTGAAGGTGATTTGAAAACCTTGTAAGTATCATTTTTGGCATTTTCAGAGTCAGTTCATTATCTACAGAATGGAACAATCATGATATGAGCATACGATATCGGTCTTCGGAATGGATTCCAAGATCACAGTTTACCTTGCCAGTGACAAGCATGTGTCTTCTTGCACCGGCTGCCAACACGACGTCTGCAAAAAATTATAATGTAAATTAAAGTACCAACAGTGACAATATCAACACCAATCTATTGAAATTGGTTCTAATGAGAATATGTTTAGTCTGTAGATCAGTACATCATGGTGCCTCGGGAAGATGTCGTGGGTTTTTCAATTGATGGAAACGGTTCAAAAATGGAGAATCACAAAACCCTTACAAAAAGATGTGAACAGGTGAAATAAGTTGGCGTGTTTTTTACAATTTCCATAGCTGTTTAAGGTTCCATAGATCCTTCAACTTTCAGGAGTGATTTCAGCGCTAATACAAACCTCTAAAACTACGCGAAATAAGGACTATCACGATTGCATCAGCACTACTTAGTAAGGAAATTCATTACACCTAGGTACTTGAGTACTTACCTACTAACTCTACATTTTAGTCCCATCGCCGTGTAATGATAAGAACATCAAGAGCTTTAATTGGTTGCGCGGAGGATAAAGTGAGTATAGTGCCTAAAGGAACAGAACAATATCTGACAATGATGCACAGACAGCCACATCAGGCTCAACTGGACCTAGAAGCTCGAGCTGATAAAAATCAACTAGTTTATGTAGGGTACGTCACTTTTTTCGTTAGATGTGAAAAATGATTACTTTGGAACGATTAAATCTTCATTATAATATCTGCAGATCGTTTGGCCGTATTATGACCGTAGTGGTGGATAGTTCACGACAAACGCGCACTGTGCTGACTGTACAAGCAACGAACACAGGACTGGCTGCAGCTCGCTTTAAGTGAGTTTTTGCCTTTGAATTTCAGTTGAACACTGTTATGACAATAATAATTATTTACGTATGTACCTACATAGTTAATATTATACTCTACTCTCTACCCCAGATAGTATAATACCTACAGTACAGATGCCTCATCCCATACAACGGAATAACGCGGGCTATTTTACGAATTATTTTATTTCTGCATAACGGAAGATTATCAAGCGACATTTACTGCGTGTTGGCGAAGTATTGGGCCAAATGATTACACTGGACACTAACTAGTAACTCTGTAGACACGATTACTACATTTTTTTCAAGTTCGGGCTATTTTTCGTTTGTACCTGATGGGACCCCATGTCTCTACTAAAATTACTTATCTTGAGGCCTTTCTGTACAACCAACTTGATCATTTTATTACTGTGTTAAACAAATCTTAACTTAATTCTAGGGTGGTAGCGCGTGAATGCAGTCCTGGTATTCCAGAGTTATTGAATGACAAAGCTAACAAAAATGCTGATGATTTTATGGTTCTGCCTCCTAAATACACACAAAGTATCCTATTGGAGGTGTCCACTGAAATCCCGGTCGATGTAGCTCATTGCTCTGGTATGTTTTCCTTGACTGCAAGCACCTTTTTTTTGACCTTAATAAAGATGACAATGAAGTGACTTAGAGGTTTCATAGAAGAATCGAAATGGACAACGTGGTCAATTTTTAAATGCTAATTATTTTCGGCAGTGGCTTTAATAAACGGAGATCACGAGTCGGTAGCAGTACGAGATGTGACGATCAGGAAAGGAGACCGCTGCTTCTGTGTATGGCATTGCGAATGTGTTTGTCTAGGTGAGTTTTTTTTTATGTTTCGGCTTTTGCGAAAACGTGTAACAGTAGGCGCCTGATAAAAAAGCTTTTATCGTAGTGTACGCTCTGGAAAGCAACTGCAACTATTAGTGGAACTGTCACGCTAATGTTCGTTGCTGGTGGAAGGCTTTGTCGGTTATAACTCCAATGTTATTCTCAACCCGTACAATAATGTCAATGTCAATAATAGAAAAATTGTCTGACTATGCCACGGAGATAAAATAGGGCAATAATTCTTTATATTTAGAACGGCAGGGTTTGTAAAATAAAGCTCTCTGACATGCGGACAGATGGATATTTTAGGCAAAACGTTCTCATCTCAGTAGATGTGATGAAACTGCTGCAAAGTTATGTATGGCGAATTTGCTCTACATACTAGGAGAGGACCCGAAGCTGCTGTGCCGAGAGATGACGGAGCCGCGACAACTCGCCGCAGGCCTGTCATTGCGCGAGAGAACGCGTCACGTTCGCTCCGTGTGTTACCACGATATGGTCTCCTTAAACTTATGCTTTACTGCCTTTGGAGTAATCACCACTTTGCTGCTTTTTGGTAAGATAATCCATGAAATTCAGTCAGTTTTGTGCCATGAAAAAATAGACCCAAAGGCATCAATTTTTTTGAACATGGTACAAAACTGACTCTGAATTTGACATTGAAACATCATATAGGTACAAAATAGTAGAAATTAATGTTATAGTAAGAATCATGAGGATACAAACAATCCACCGCTGCACCGGTCTACGTTTTACCTTGGATGCAACCTTTTCGTGTAAATACCACGTAACTACATATTTTTCAATAAGGCATAAATACCTAGCTACCTATCTACAATTTATAACATAGGTCTGGTGAAAGCCTTCTTAGGCCTGATAAGCCGATGCATAGGCTTCTGGGGACTGCCTCGGATAGTGCAGATGCCTCGTAAGCTCGACCACTACTACGAGACGTTGCTACGGGACCGCAAGGTGGTGTACGATGATGAGGGCTGGCCAGTCCATCCTGACACTAAGGAGAGAACTGTCCGGTTGATCAGCATGTTAGTACTCAGTAGCTATCTTTTCATTTTGTAGGTACTTATTAGTAGGAATGTGAGATAGCGTTTTATAGAGCTGTTATCGTTTTTTACCTAACATAATATGATAGGTGGGTATAGGTAGGGTAGACTGGGTACGGTTGAAACGGTGGACGGTTGAAACAAAGTGAATATCTTGTGAATAGTGCGCGATGAGGTGAAGGGTACAAGGTAGGGCATGCATTTCGTAATTTCATAGTTTCGAATTTTCGGACCATTTTTGCATGTTCTGTAATTTCGAAATTGACACCCTTAATTTCGAAACTTTTGTTTTAAAACGGCCTAGAAAAAACGTAAAACCCTTCCTCGCGGTCTGTAATCTGTTCCTAGTATGTAGTAATCTGTGATCAGTACGTACCTCCTCATTTCTGGTCTTCTGGTGACTACTTCATAGTTAAGAATCCTAATAAATTAATATATTTCCCATGGGACTAGTAGGCTAGATGCCAATGACAAAGATTAACGTTAGTTTTAAAGAAAAACTGAGTTGTTGATCAAAATTATTCAAGACCTAATCCAGAAAACTAGAATTTAGAACTCAGAAACTCTGAAAACTAACTCTGGAAGTTCTGGAATTAATTGCAGACTGGAGTAAAATTAAATGAACGATCTTCAGTGCATGCATATAGTATGTCAGTTTATGGTGCACTCAACTCAATAGACAAATCTGGAGTTCCATGTGACATGACTAGCGTGCTTTTAGTACCTGGGTGCTTCACGTATTAAGGCCGCAATAGAGCGGAACCAAGGCTCTCAACTGAAGAATAACAAGAATTAGCGAGTTGAAATGGAAATGGGCAGACACGTAAAACAGATTACTGTCACCGATTAGGAAAAAAGGTTCTCGAATAGCAACCACGAACCAGAAGACGTGGCGTAGGCCAGCCTTCCCACTAGGTAGACCGATGACTTTGTGAAAGCCGCGGAGATACGATGGTTGCAGGAGGCGAGCAGCCGCCCAAAGCGGCGCTCTTTGTGGGAAGCCTATGTTCAGCAGTGGACGTCTTAAGGCTGTTGATGATGAAGGCTCTAAATTGTTCGCAACAGATTCGTCTATGTAGCGAAAACGGCAGTATCAATTCACCCAAGCCTGTGATTCTGAGAGAGATCGAGAGCTTCTACGAGCGACACTATACCGAAGACATCCCGGACATCAGCCTATTAGAATGGCATTCAAACAGCTTAAAAACAAGAAAGCGCCCGGTGAGAATGGAATTATAACAGAATTGCTGGCAGCGGGTGGTAGACCGGTACTTGTGGTCCTTCAGATGTTATTTAGTTTCGCCATCTTTGAAGGTACAACGCCAGTGAACGTGATATTGATTTTCTTCAAAACAGGTGATAAAACTAAAACTGACAAACTTTACTGAGGAGCTACAGGGCCATCTAATCGCAATAGGTCTTTAGTCTACTCGAGTCATGTGTAAGCGAGAATCATTACAAATTGTCTCGCGCTCAGGTTTGAGGAATTTTAGCCTCCCGAACAAGCCGCTTTCCGGATCTGATTCCCAGATTTTAACAGAAAACCAGAGTACAGTCGGCCGTTTTGTCTAGCATTTGTGGAGTATGAGAAAGCCTTCCATAAAGTCGAGACTAGGCGGTGCTGCAATCCCTATAGCGATGCCAAATTAACTATAGCTTTATCGAAGTGTTTTTACAGTAAGGCCACTGTGTCAATCCCAACTACTACACCAAAAATACCATTGCAAAGAGGAAATAGGGTCGGAGATGTTATCTCTTCGAAACTGATAACAAATGTATCGGAGAGGACGTTTTCAAGCTTTTGAACTGGAATAGATCTGACATCAGCATAAATGGCGACATCACAAACCTTCATTTTGCCGGTGATATAGTCATAATTGTGGAGTCACTCGAGGAACCTGCCATCATGCTCAACGATCTCAATAGAGTCTCCCACCAAGTTGTTAGATTTCATTAAGATGAACGTGGACATCATGCATGTCTAATGCCTATGTTCAGTAATTATAGGAAATCCTACTCTCCAAGTTGTTGGAACTGACTACCAAGGACAGACTGTCCAATTAGGTAGACTCAACTCCGACAACGAGATTGCACGAAGAATTCAACTCTGCTGGGAAGGTTTCAAAAAGCTTCGACCTATATTTTCTTCAAAAATACCGCAGAGCCTAAAAGCAAAGGTTGTCATAAGTGTGCGTTGCCAGTGATAACTTATGGCGCTGATACGTAGTTTAATCATTTGGGTAAGCTCAAAGCCGTGCAGCTAGCCATGAAGAGAACTATGCTCTTACGAGATAACATCGGAATTAAGGAGATCCAAAACATAAATAAAGTCACAGATATAGCTCTTAGAATTAGCAAGTTGAAATGGCAGTGAGCAGGCTACATCGCTCGTAGAACTGACAGTCCTGCCATCAGACCAGACCTCTCTTAAAAGAGCCAGATACTTATTGCCAAAAAATGACAAAGTTATTCATTTTAATCCTAACTGTAATTTCATAGCGTAAGCCTCCGTAGAGTCCGTAGTACCTAAATAGTTTGTGCCTACAAATTGTGATCCATACGCTACGATAAAATATCATCGCCTATGACGATGAAACTACTCTTGCTACTGCTGTTCTGTGTGTGAAAGAGAGACGGAAGAGAGAAAAGAGTGAATGGATAACGTTGAAGAGAGGCAGATGCACCAGCTAGTTACTTAGTTGTAGTTCCTTATAGTTCAATTATTGATCAAAAGTTGAGTTACTTAAACATTTAAAAATTTCATCATCAGTTTCGAAATTTCGAAACTGATGGCTCTAATTTCATAGGCCAATTTCGAAACTGAAAATCTGAGAAAGTGCACGCCCTAGTACAAGGGGAGTACGAAGCGGGCGACAGGTCGAAACATGAATCTTAGTATTGCATTGCATCGCTCTTCGGGCGCTGTGCTTGTCTGTAGGAGGCCCCATTGTGTTTTTTAACGGAAAAGTAAGTATTTCAATATCTACATTTTTGCAATTATTAAGATTTCATTTATAGTTAGAGTATTGAGAGTTTTGTTACAGTTAACTGGAAGGTTGTACAATATCGTAGTATGATTAGTTTTTATTTAAATTTACTGCCATTCTTACTGTGAACCGTTTTATACCAAGATGGGGGGGTGGGGACAGTTGAAACATTATTTGTGGGTACGGTTGAAACAGTTTATTTATTAAACTTTCTTGTTTTTTAGATGCCGAGGGTACGCCAAAGAAAGACTACAAAAGGTCAAGCCGACTTATTAACATACCAACGAGCCTATGAAGATGTAAAAGCGGGATCTTCGGCAGAAAAAAATGGACTGAACCAGTGTTCTGTAACCGTTAAAGTATTTTTGTTTAAAATTTTACTATATTTTATTTTTCATTTTTATTTAATTGATTATTTAATTATTTAATTTATATGATTATTTAATTTAATTTTTGTTTGCATAGTTTATAATTATGTGTTGATAGTTGAGAAATATAAAAGCATGATTGCTTAGTAACTTTATTTAAAAAATATTATCGCTACCAACATCTTATTATTATTTAGTTCAAGTTATAGGTATTATAGGTACTTAATATAAAACTGAAGGCTGATTAAAAATAATGTGAGATTATAAGTATAGCCAAAGAATTATCGCTCCCAACATCAAATTATTATGATGTACTTAATATAAAACTGAAGGCTGAATAAAATAATGTTAGATTATAAATATAGTCAAAGACTAGAATATTACTTAATAAAAATATTTGTGATAGTCAACTGTGCCATTACTATTTGAAACATATTATTAGAAGATTAATAAAAGATCATAATTGATTATATTTTGTATTATTTGCATGTGTTTCAATTGACCCCAGACACTGTTTCAACCGACCCTGGCATGGGGACGGTTAAAACAAATTACTGTTTTTTTTTAATTTAAATTTGATTTTGCTCAGAAATTATTATACAGTGATCTTAAATAACATTGCCCTATAGTAGACAGTTATAAGGTCTTTTATTTAGTATATTTCCGATATCGCTCGCTTAACAAATCCCGATGCTATGCATGATAAATGCTAAAATGTTTCAACCGTACCCAGTCTACCCTATATATTGATAGGCTGTGTCTCTTAACCTCAGGTGAACGACTTGCTCGGCACGTCATTCATTCTCATAAAAAAAAAGTAGCAATACTTATCTTAAAAAATCGGTTCTATACACGTGGAAGCTTACGTATAGGCTACGTTTTGAAGAATCATAGTTATTCGTATTTAACTCCTTAAAGTGAAATTACTAATATAAGAGCTAAATAACTAATACGTCTAATAACATTGAAGATCCATCGATTACGATCCCAAACATCTGCCATTCAAATCGCCACCTGGTTTTACTTGTGTAGATACTGTCGTATCATATTTAGCTACTGATTGCAGGCCTATTGAATTTATCCTGAATGTAATATTCTTCGTGTCAGCGCCTTGCGTTATTATTTACGACGCTCTGAGGCAACTGTTCAAGGAATGCACAAAATCCGACGCTACTGGCAGTATCCGGAGTGCTAACAAGAACACTAAAATATTTAGCTCCCATGATATACAGGTGTGTTGCCTTTTTTATTTGATCTAGCGACGAATCTCTTATAAATTAACAACACGAGCAAAAGTCTTTCTCGCATGGCTTTGCCTTGCTGGTAAGCATTTATTGCGTGGACACAACAGTGAAGAATTGCCCTTGTAAAAGAATCTTGTTTTAATAAATACAGTCTGAAAGTAAACAGGTATAACTTACTTATATTTTCCGCGTGATATGTCAATCAGTATCATATCATTACTCACCTTACCAAAGCTAAGATCCATCCTAAATCCTAATTTATCGTAGAAGTTTTTCCAGGGCTGAAGGACTAGTTAGTGTTCGCGGTTTCATTTTTTTATGTTAAAGTGCAATTCCTCACTGTTGTAGAGCGCTACCACGCGCTGCCGGCGGCGTCGCTGCAAGCTCCAACGATGGATGACACCGGAGGCTGAAAAGTTGTCCTCCAACGTATTACAGGAAGCTCTTCCGATCCGCGCTTCGATGATTAGAGATTACGTAAGACTATTGTGTAATAATGTATTGACGATAATATCCAGGAACAACAGAAAATAAAGACAGCTAGATTAAAACTGTCGATAGTATGAAATCGGGCTGTCTGGGTTAGCTGAAATAGTATTTACAGCCAACCAAGACAGCTAGATTAGAACTGGCGATAGATTGAAATCTGGCTGTCTGGATTAGCTAAAAAAATATTTACAGCTAACCGAGACAGCTAGATTAAAACTGGCGATTGAAATCTAGCTGTCTCCGTCAACAGTCAAGATAAGTAGGAACCTAATCTATCAACAGTTTCAGTGTTTCAATTAAACAAAAGTCGTGTTATTATAGTATTGAAAGCAAAGATCATAAATCTGGTTGCATAGACAATAGGCTGATGGCTACAATTTTGTTTTTGCATAAATCTATCTATACATATAATAAAACTGTAGAGATAAAAAAATCTGTAAATGCAAGATATCGAAAAAAAAATCATACAGGTTGGCTTGAAATTTTTCGCTGATCACGTTAAGCTACTTTTTAAACATTTTGTCTGTTTGTTTGTTTGTTTGTTTGTTTGTTTGTTTGTTTGTTTGTTTGTTTGTTACGGCACAACTCCGAAGATACTGAACGGATTTTCATGCGGTTTTCACTAATAAGCTTAGAAAAACCCGGCGCACAACATAGGATATATAAAATTTTATATATCGTTAATTTTTTTTTGGTGAAAATGTGTAATATTTCATTATGAAACGGAACGGGATTTTAACAAGATGGCCGCTTCAACAAGGTAAGTACTTTTTTCTTACATTTTGGCTCCACACATAGTGTAGGTATTTAGCCAGTGTCAAAAGGTACGTTTTATTTTGGCTACTAATCATAGATGAGACAAAAAAAATTTTACTCTGTGCTATTGACGGTAATTTTATTTCGGGTTTATCTGGAGGCACAGGTTAAAGAAAAAAATTTCTGTTAGTATTATGGTGCGGCTTCATATACGCCCGAACCTTCGCTGTTGAGTTGGCGCGCAAAAACATCTCTGTTGACTATCCTCGAAGTTTTTATAGCGCCACAACCCGGACACACAGTCAATTTGTGTGCCTGCTGCGCAACCGACATGGGCTAAATAATATGGAGGAAGCAGTAGCGTTATATTGCATGTCGGCGAATAAATATGTTTTACAAACTGTATTATTTGCGATTACAAAAATAAATTTTAATAGTTTTAATTTATAATTCCTTATCAATATGGAGTAAAACCAATTTTTTTTATCACGGTTGTTATAGTGGCTACAGAAATGAAAAATTTAACTTTCTAACTATCACGATTCATCCTGGTGACTGATGGACAGACAGACGGACAGCGGAGGTTTATTAATAAGAATTTACCCATTCAGGACGGAACCCCAATCATTTTTATTTCATTCTGAACAATCCCCACTGCACTAAGCAATAAGAAAGTAATTTAATGCATGTTTTTATTTATAACTTTAAAAAAAACAGTAAATAACAATTGGCGCGCCTGCATTACCGGCAGTGTATCACACTTCGGGCTACGGCGAAATACATCGCGCGATAACTTCGTCTGCGCTCGATGCAATGCAGATTAGAGAAAAACAATCTGTTATTATGTAATTACCTATACCCAAGGAAGTCATAATATGTATTCCTTAAAGATTAGTTTTTTTTGATTAGTTAATCTGTGGTCCAAACTAAAAAAGAGGATAGGTATGAGAACCTTCTTGAATATGAGCACGACACAGAGAAAAAGAAATTTCGAAAACTAAAAACTACTTAGACTTTTTATTATAAGTTTTAAGGCTTCACGCGATATCATATTTAGCCAATATTGAAACATAACTAAAATTATTCGAATAAGGCGATCTGTTATTATGTATTAGTATTCAAAAATCTACTACGCGTTACCATTCGAAATAAGTATTTAAAATTGTATTTATAGTACCTATAGCTTAACCTATAGTAGTGACATATTCAGTAATCTGTGCCTATAGGTACTTAATTTATTGACCCTTTTTTTTGTTTCTCGCTTGAGGATTGGCGTCGCACGTCTTGTGCATTTGCCAGCTTCATGTTTAATTTTCATCGTTTTCTATTCTATTGCTTCTGCTTCTTCTCAATATTTTCAGAAGTGAAAATTTACAGACGCCTCTTTTGAGGAATTTATGTATAAACATGTTTTACAGTTGTTTAAAACGGGGAAACCATTTGCTACGCATTGTAAACCTTTTTTTATTTTGGCATTAGACAAAACATGTATTTAGCCAATGATACGAAGTATTTTATGAAAACTGTTTAAAGAGGAGATTCTTAGACTTTTTATAATCATTCATAAGGCTTCACGCGATTATCATACTTAGCCAATATTGAAGCTTACTTAATTAACATTTTTATTGAAGTTTTCGATTTATAGGGTTTTGGCGGGAGCAATTTATTTTATTTATTTATTTATTTATTTACCAACCAAAATACATATCATACTTATACCTATTTACTATGATCTAATCTAGGAATATACTCCAAAATCTACCATAGTTACAATTAACTTAACGTATTATTATAATATAATCATAGATAAGAATACAATATAACAATATCAAAACTAAGTAAGTAGGTATAGATCATGAAGGGACATTAGCAGCCGTGCTAGGTCGTACCTGTGTTACAGCTGCCAATATCTTCCTCCTGTGTAGTAACAGAACAGTAAAAATAAAAAATGAACAGAATTTCAAACATTTTAGCCCCTACCCAAAAACATCCAAGGCAATAAAAAAGTTATAATAAGAGAAAAATAAACCTGACCTAAGTACTTTAGCACAACATCCCATGAATATCGTGTAAATATTGACCTAAATTAATATACAGCTGTTGGCGCAATAGATTCTAAGATATTTTCATTAAAAAAAAACATACAATGGTACAAAAGTGCCATAGTGGGTAGGCAGTAATAAAGTAAGGAGAAAATAATACATTATTTAGAAGCAAGTTTTGATAGCCTACAGTGCTGTGTCCGACATCTCCTTTTGATACTAATCATTATTCAGAAAAAAAAAAGAATGCAACTACAAAAGTAAGATCCTACTCCTTGCATAATAATTTATATACCTAACCTAAATCAATCAATGCAATATCGTAAGGGAGGCATACCCACATCGCACGATTACAAAACAGCTCAACCACTGCAACGTAGTAATACGAACGAGACAACTTGTTACACGGCACATGAATTGTGGAGCCGGAAAAAAATAAAAATATAAGTGTTATGTTTGGGCAGGAGCATAAAACTAATTAATAAAATTAGTGTTAGTAGCAAATGTACAAAATAGGGTTTTAGTACGTTATTTTTGTTTTATTCATTTGTTATATTATGTAATAGGTATACGGTTAGACTTAGTAAAATATTATTTATCTGTGTGAATTGTGTTAAGTAGATGAGTATTACAATTTCGCTGTTTTATTTGTTAATTTTTATAGGCAAGGTAATAAGTAAGTGTTTTTAATTTCTATTTTGTTACGGTAATTAATTTCTCCACTTCCTCATAACTTAGAGCGAGTAAGAATTCTTTGAGTATAGTCTTACACTTGTAGGTAGTAAGTGGGTAAATATGAACGTGTTGACTAATAGTTTTGTATAAGAAGGGCCCTAGAAAACAGTAGTGTCTTTGTGCATACGCCGAAGAGAATCTAGAGGGAAACACTAACAAATCTTTACGACGCTTATTGTGATAACTTTCTTGATCGAAGTCGTGATTGGAATGTGTTTGTTCTTCAATGTTCTTTATTGGCGATCTGGTCGAATGCCATAAAATTACTACACGTTACCATTCTAAATATGTAGTTAAAATTATTTTTGCGCTAATGCTACATTCTTGATCGACCCCAAAGAAGTTTTAAGGTACCTGTAGTACTTATAGCTACTTAAGTTATAGACCCTTACCATTGCTACACATTTTAAAACCTTTTTTATTTTGGCATTAAAGTAAGCCGGAGCGCGTGCTATTATTTGTATTTAGCCAATGATACTAAATATTTTATGAAAAATGTTTAAAAAGGGTAGGTACTTAGATATAATAATATGTAGGTATTTATTATGGCAATAATTGTATCCTCGAATTAACAACATGGCGCGCAAGGTTCGTTTTTGACTGTTTTTGATTTGTTCTTCTTCTTCTTCTTCTTGCATGTTGATAATAGTTAAAGTATTTTAGATCTGTAGGCTATTAAAAAAACCACGGGTAAAAATGATTAGATTACTCGGTTACTCCCAAGAAGGGTAAAGTTTTAGTAAGTAACTATCTTTGGGTGTAACTAATAATTATGTAATGACGATAGGTATGTTGAAAGTGCAGTGGGAATGAGACAGCGTGGAAAATAGTGGACATAATAATAATTATAACGGTCGATTTTTAAGGAGTGGTGGTTTAGTATTTGTAATTCCTAATTAGTATTAAGAAAAAATTATTATTTATTTTATTTATTTATTTTTATATACACTTATTTTTATATATCTATTGACACTGGCAAAGTGTAGCTGTACCAATTCGTATGGAGCCAAACTTAAGAAGGTAAAAACAATGTGGTAAATGGAACAAAAAGCGCGTGGATTTTTATATTTATTTGATATTTATTTATTTATTTATAACTGGATATGTAAAACTGAGTAAAGCAGCATCATCGTGCGTGTGTGTCATTCTTTCATATTTTTCTAAACTGTACCTGCCTGCTTTGGTAACTACTACCTAAACAAAATTTACTGAAACTTCTGTGAAAGACCTGAGTGAAGTGATGATGATTTCTTTTTGTTGTAATATGAAGAGGTACTTATAAAATTGTAGTTTTTTGCTTGAAACTTCTTTTCTTTTACTGTTTTATAAATCTATATTTGACTCAAAACATTGAATTTTAGGTAATAGCTTAAATAGCTTCCACTGACGGCTATGCTTGCGTTATACCTATATCTATGCTAATACAGGTTACTGTGCTCAGCTTCAAAAAGATTTAGTGCATATTGTTGTTTGGTTCGAAATGAATGATCTATTATTAGACTACTTATAACGTAAAAATAACATAACACAAGCGTGCGAAGCCGCGGGCAAAAGCTAGTTAATAATATTTCTCAAAAGATAAACATTCGAGAAAACAAAAATAAAATATCTCAAAAAATTACAAAGTTACGAACATTCTAAAAACCGGAATAGAAAGAGATACTTAGCTCAAACAGTCAGTGACGTCAGACCTTGACTACTTTTTCTTTATGCAAAAAAAAAGTAGTAATCATGTAAGTATTGTGATAGGTAGGTTTAAATACGGTTAATGCGCGTAAGTTGTGTAACGATTTGAATATAACGTAGATGCGGCCGCTACTCCGCGAGGGCTGCGGGCGCGGCGACCCCGGCACGCCTCCCGTCATGGTGCCAGAGTTGTGCGGAGACTCTGAAGTCGATGACACGGAGTATGTACTCATGCAGATGCAGAAAAGCCGCGAGTCTTTGGCCGTTAGTATGTTGTTTTTTTTTGACTTCTTGATGGCTCCGATTAGAAAGCAGCCATTTCATCTCATTCTCGATAATTATGTCCTTAATGATTTTTTGCTTTTTCGTTGGCACATAATAGTACTGTATATAGGTTCTAGAGTGGCGACCACGAACCGGAAGACGCAGCTTAGGCTGCCCCCCACTAGGTGGACCGACGATCTGGTGAAAGCCTCGGGGAGCCGATGGATGCAGGCGAGAAGCAGCTCAAAGTGGCGCTGCCTGGGGAGGCCGTGTTCGGCAGTGGATATCTTCAGGCTTTTAATGATGATGATGATATGTAGGCACAGACTAAGTATGTAGATATATGGATGTATAATGTGGACAGGCTTTAAAGACTTCTGCAATTATGTGCTCTGTGACAGTAGTTATTTGTGCAACAAGAAAGCAAAGTTGATTTTTGTGTCGAGTGATAATGTTGAATCCTGAGCAAGCGAAGGATTCTAGTATTGAATCACGAGCGTAGCGAGTGATTCTAAGTTAAAATCCCGAGTGAGCGAGGGATTCAAAGGCACGAAATGCAAAACTTTGCTCTCGAGTAGCACATACAACTTTTCACCTCAGCAGTGAGAACATCTTAACAATTTACAGGGAACCTAACCTAGTAACGAAACACTATCGCGTTCCCGCCAAAAGTATGGCAAAGAAAAAAAAACATGTTCTCTCTAACCTCATAATAAATTTAACCTAAAGCTGGTTAAATACACTTACCGCAAAGTCATAATATTAAAAAATTACTTGGTCTCACGCAGTGAGCAAAATACGATTTTGCACACTGTTTTCTCGCAGCAAAGGGTGCCATTTCGCATACACACAGCTGCTTAGGTGAAAAATCTTTTTTTCCAGTTTATTATAAAGCGTAGGGTAAGTTTGTTTTTTTTTTGGGATAGGAGTATGCGCAGTGTGGGGGGGTCGGATGCTACTGCATAAACGAAGTGATTATATCCTCTTTGCCGCATGGATGGTGGATGGGAGTAGGAGTAAAGAAAAGGTGGGAATAAAGGGAAAGGGACGAGGATAAGTTATTAAAATCCCGTTAAGATAACTTCTATAGAAGAAGCAATCTAATAATAGGATGTAAATTTTACTCTGGCATGTTTTTAAAAGACAGCGGCTACTTAGCCCATCAACTTTGGGAACATGCCCAGGCTAAGTTAGGTTAGGTTAGGTAGGTACCTACCTATAAGTATAATAAGTACAATACTTTCATAAAGCGTGAAAACTAAAAAAGAAATGGCGCGGGTGGCTAGGATATGCCACAAAGGTTCCACCTATCTTGTTTGGTTTGATACGTCAATAATTTAGCATCACTTGGAATCCGCAGGATACCTGTCTGGTGACCCATCAAGTTTTCACCTACAAGTATAATAAATACATAAATAAAAGCAATGTCACATATCGTGTTTGGGTTCACAATGTTCTCAATGAATAGGTTTACTATTGTAGTTAATAGTGGTAATCACAGAGCAAAAAAAAACGCTTCCCTTCTACATAGAGGCGCCTTTTCGACACTTCTCATACAATTCAAGCGTGTCAGGTATTACAATGAAACCTCTATGGTTTACCTGCGCAGATGACATATATAGCAATTGTCTTGTCATTAGTGCCACTGCTGTCAGCAAAACGTGCTGTGGGTTGAGTCGATATATTTTTATCGATAGTTTGATATGAGTTAAGTACGCGGTAAGGTACCTCTTACCTGATTGTATCATTAGGTACACTTTAGTACCTACCTATATCTTTTGTGCCTTTTGTGCGTATTTCTATGTGTAATAGTGTTATTTTATTCTATTATACTCTATTCTGGGTCGACAATGGCCAGCCGATAAACATACCGGTATAAATCTAAAATAAATAAATAAATATAAATAAATAAGTATAGAGGTAGTTTATCGTCAGTTTATGGTTATAAAGAAGCAAATCCGATAGGCGTCCAAAGTGAGGTTTTATGGGGGAGGCAGTGTTTAGCAGTGGACGTCTGCCGGCTGATGATGTGTGATAGTATAATTATATCTATAAACTAAAGTTTGAAATAGAAGAAACATAACAAGTTATAAAACGAAAAAATATATTAAAACTCCAAATATATAGGTAACACGTTTTGCTGATGATTCATTTGTTGCGTCATGTTTCTTTTTGATAGAATTCATCTGAAAATACAATTTGCAGATGAATTTTTAGGAAAAATAATAATAATATTGAGTATCATTGAGGTGTTGTCGGTAAACACTTATTAATAGAAGGAGGTCCTTAGTTTGGCAGTAAATAAAGGTAATTTTTCAGCTTACCATGCGATGTATATTTTAATTTACAGCTATTTACAAAATAAAAAGCAAGTGAATTTTTTCATGCAATATCGACTAAGACGTAGATTCTTACGTAGAATCAACGAGATCAGTTGTCCTTAGCAACCAAGAGCAATGGTTTTCTATGAGGCTACCATGGATGAAATAAAAAAAAAGAAGGATTGAGTTTTGATTGACATCGATCTGAAGCCCAAAATGGCGGACATATTACATATGTGTGTCAACACAAAGTAGGGCGACCGGCTGCATATGATGTGAGCGTGTGCGTGTTCCGCTCGTACGTACGAAGCGTTCCGGCTTCCTAAGGGAGCTTCAGTTTCGAATCAGACGGGATTCCCTCCTTCTTTTTTTAATAGCTCCATGGAGGCTACATGAAAACTCTTTCATGGGCGAGCACGCCACATCATTATAATGTCCTCATCAAATAATAAATGCGGATAAGAGAAATTATAGTCATCATCATCAGCCCGTAGATGTCCACAGCTGAACATGAGCCTCCCCCAGAAAGCGCCACTTTGAACGGCTGCTCGCCTCCTGCATCCACCGGCTCCCCGCGGTTTTCACCAGGTCATCGGTCCACCTAGTACCTCGTTAAAAATAGGATAGAGTTTCAATGTGGGAATAGCGTCAAAATATAAACGTATATGGTTAGACATTTTCATAAAACATTCAGCTTCAAAATGCTGAGAGCAAACCGTATCATGTTTTTGAGGAAACCAATTGCACTGTCCAGTTGCGAATATCTATTTATCTTTTATATTAGGATCTGTAGGAAACCTAATAAACATAAAAGATATTAAAAGTTTAATTAGTAGAAGTCAATTTAACCACAAAATAAATTGAAAACATTTAAAACTTATTGTAACCAATTTCCGGATGGCATAATAGAAACTATCGATGTATCGATAATTATAAGGTTAACCAACGCATTACATCACTATCGGTACTTCTGCCATAGGGTACGTTCGCCGGTTTTGCGACCACTTCCTATATCCGACCGTTTAATGTACATTTGATAAAAAAAATACAAAAAATAAAAAGTTTGCGGTGAACACATCTCTAAAATATATTATGCCCACACAATTATGTCCAAATAGGTTCAGTTTTGTAACAAATATTATACGAGAAATCCCCAATTCTATTTTAAAGCTTTGAAGCTTAAAAGCACATACATTTTAACTGCCAGTTTTCGACCACGTTTATCCACCATCTGGTATAAAAACTACAGATACCCAAAATCACTCGTGGTCGAAAACTAATCCAGCTGCAGAAAAATCAAAAGCAAACTATATTAAAAACATTATAAATACGTATTTATTTACATATAAAAGTACATAAATAGTCGATTACTTTGTAAGTTTAACTAATTAAACCAGACACGATTAAAAAAAAAACGATTAATGCTGGTGGTCGCAAAATAGGCGTGACCAACTGATCGAACCATCATTGAATATTTCTCGCCCAGGGTGTAATGTGGGCTGCCTTTATTACAAAAAAAAGTAGCGTATTTAGTTTGTAAACATAACTATGTTTATAAACTACGTTAGCCAGTATTTTTTTTGTTATAGCTGAATTTTTCAGCCATATCCTTAAATAATATTTGGCGGTCTCAGTAAGAAAAAAGGTCATGCTTTTTTTATATGAGTAAGTGCCTCAAAGCTGGAGAAATCATGAAAATACAAGACAGAGGATCTAAAGAAGCCTTTCTGATCATTGTTTCTATCATTTATTTACCACAGGCAGTCAGGCACCTACGTCTTTCAATTTATAGTGGTAGGAAACTAGCGAAAAAGTGGTCGTAAACATAATTTAGTGATCGAAAACTAGCAAAATAGTTACTATTAGCCTTTGGTTTAGATATTTATAAAAAGGTGGGTTATTTTAAAAAATGATTGATAATCTGATAAAAATATAGAGTACAATATTTGAAACGTAGCTTAGTAGCATCAAGTCAAAAAATGATACTGGTACATTTTATTATGCAACCTAAACTTGACAACTCCACTAAGTGGTCGGAAACTAGCGAAATTACCCTATAATGTCAAACTGACACAGAGGAGTACCCCGTACCGAAGTTCGGCAGCAATAATATGATTGATTTCGTCTCTATATATAGGCGAAGTGTCATTTGTTTCATAGCTCTGTGGTGGTAATAGAGAGCAAGCTTTAAATTTTAATTATTTTTTCTATATTATTTCATGATAAATAAACCGCAATAGGCACGATGACTACTATTAAAAATAAACAAGTAAATATTACTTTCATAAAGAAGATTAAAAATGAATGCAATAATATAAAAAATTAAGCAAAATCGGTAAATAAATCACGGAGTAATAAGCTTTTTTAAGTTTTTTTACTCATGACGTCACATGCCAAAGAGATCGTTGACTATAACTCTGTTATTAAGAAATAAATAAACGATAATAATAATGATTGCATGAAAAGCTACCACAGCTTAGTAATGAGGTACTATAACGATCTTCCTCTGACGTCACTGGCCGTTTGAGCTATCTCTTTCTATTCCGGTTTTTAAAATACTTGTAACTTGGTCATTTTTTTGAGATATTTAATTTTTGTTTTGACAAATGTTTATCTTTTGAGGAATATAATTTATTATTCCAAAAAATATTTTAGTGTCATGCCTATTATTATACTGTTTAATTTCTGTCCGACTAAACTTAGCCTGTTATTACAGGCTAACAAATCGCTGGATGTGATAAGGGGGTCTAGCAAAGATCACAATCACTAACGCTAACGCCTCACGCTAACTCCAAAAATGTATCGAAATGACATTCGCTACGGAAAAGTTAGCGATTTCCGAAACGTCATTTCAGTACATTTTGGAGTTAGCGTTTGGCGTTAGCGTTAGCGGTTGGTATCTTTGCTAGACCCCAAGAACGCCTGTTGTTCCACCGTTCTTTGTTCCGCGAACTTCTGTGTCATACGTGCATTTATAATCTAAGCTTGCGTAGTGTAGGTAGCGTAGCGTAGTTTGGCGGGAACGCGGAAAAGTTCACGTCGTTGCATTGCATTGTATTATTTCTCAAAACTTGTTCTTTTTCCAGTGTTAATATTTAAAGTTGGTGGCGTTTTACGCATTAAGTGCTGAATTACGAGCACGAGTGTGGGCAAATGATAATTATAATGTGGTGAAACGTGGTTTTTCGTGTTCCTTCGTAATTCCATAGAAGCTTCTAGAAAGTTGCCACCACGTTACTGGAGCATGACTTAGACTGAACTATGACTACCCGACTTAGACTGGACAATGACTATGACTAAGACTTGACTTAACGTAAAATATTCATAAGACTATGAAAAATTACAATATTTGACACTGGCTAAATACACTATGTGTGGAGCCAAAATATAAGTAGAAAAAAAATATCTACGCGTGCAAATACATGGAGGTATTCTGATTCTATGTTGATGCAAATAGGTAAGGTAGGTAGGTATAGGGCGAATTAAGTGGTGCATTGTTGTAATTTGGTGTATAATAAATTTGTATTGTATTGTATATTATTATTGTATATTGTGTATGACTAGGGACCTATTAGATATACGTGTAAATGCATGTAACTTACAAGAAGGTAGGTATTTGGTATTTTCTAATCTAATAACTTTTTTATTTACTTGGCAACTTTTTCATTTCAACAGAGAAGCCAAAGAAAATTGAATGTTCCTATGGCAACCACAACAAAAGGAGTAAGAAGATGAAGAAGTATTCACTTTATAGAGTATATTCCCAGTCGCCCCCACGCCCCCAGGTGGCAACTGGGAAGCTATTGCCCTCACTTCAATTTCTGTATATTGCTGGGTTGATCGCCAACTTCCTTCATTAAAAAATATCCCGGTCCTAATGTAGTATTTAGAAGTACAGGTTGGCTGGATCAAGTGAGGGAGTAGGTGAGAGACAAGTGAGGGGAAGGTAAGTGTGAGTGAGGGGGAGGTCGGGGAAGTAAGGAGAGGTGGGGCCACGGGTGGAGGGGAGGGGGGCGATGAAGGGAAGGTGGGGGAAATTGGGGCAAGTAAGGGGTAGGTGGAAAGAAACAAGGAGAATTGGGGCAAGAATGTCGGAGGTGGGGGAAGGGAGGGGCAAGTAAGGAGAAATTGGGGCAAGTGTGAGGATCACAGATAAACAACCCCCACCCATACTCCTTTTGCCTCCTCCCCTCCCCGGCTCTCCCCCACTTTTCCTTCCTCCCACCTCCCCCTCAAGTGCCCTCACCTCCCCTCACCTGCCCGCCACCTACCCCTCGCTTGCCCCCACTTCTCACCCAATTGCCCTGATCTCCCCCTCATTTCCCCCACTTCCCCCCCTCACTTGGCCCCCACCTCCCCGCTCACTTGCTCCACCCACCCTGCACTTGTAAATACTACTCTCATTTGGACTGGGATACTTTTTAATGAAAGGAGTTAGCGATCTACGCAGCAATGTACAACGAAGTGGGGGCAATAGCTCCCCAGTTACCACCTGGGGGTGATCCATTTGGGGTCAACTGGGAATATACCCTTTATGGGGGAAGAAAAGAAAAAAATATAATCACTATAATTTAAAGGGATTCCGTTTTGTAAATGCCATGATTATTACAATTATACATAAATTATTATATTGTTATTTCTTTTAATTTTTTATGGATCATACATTGCCGTATATACAAGGTGACATTGGTATGTTATCCCGAAATGGGAGGACTGGGACCCTGATACCCTACACTACAAGTGGTGGGGAGCCTTACTTGAAACTGGGTGTTTCCAAACCTACATGGTAAAAAATAAATCCACTCGCAAAATTGCATGTGCGATCGCTACGAGAGTTAACAAAATACTATAAATTCATTTCTAAACATAGGTCGTTAAACTCATTTATGTGCATTCGGTTAAGGACAAAGTTCAACCACCCAGCTGCGCTAAAGCTATTTTCAAAAAATAAATAAATAAACGTAAACTTTACATGGCATTTCTTTTCTTCAATGAAAAATAGTCTTTCATTGAAGAAAAGAAATGCCATGCAATTTAGTAGTCATAGAAGAAACATTACCTTGGGGTGTAGACTTACCCTCTATCGGGATAACATACCAATTCAAGGTGACCTTGTATTAATAGTCTATGCCTACTGCCATCTACTGGAGGTTAGCGATCAGTCTGTCGCTGTCGCCACCAGGAACTATAAAAATATAGTTCATACATCGAGACTACCATGAAGATGCCACATTCAGATTTCAGATTCATGCTGACTATTCATGCATGACTCAAGATACGACACGACTCTCGCACTCACTCAATCCTCTAGCGTTTTTTTTTCTTATATTTTGACTCCACACATAGTGTATTTAGCCAGTGTCAAGTATTAATCCGTTTCCGTTCTATCTAATACTCTTTGTCTTTGATTCTCTCATAGTTTATTTACCTTGGTGTTTGTGTTGTAATTTCTCTTTTGGCGTTAGCGTTTGGGATTTTTGCTAGTTATCCTAGTTTGTCTTAGAGCATTTAACCAAAGCGTCCGACTACAGGACTAGCAATGGGATTTATTCCGAAATAACGTCTCTACTTCAAGCAAGCCCCTTTACAATGACAAAGAGGCATGTATGTTATTTCTCCAAAACTGACCACGAACGCGTGGAGGATCTTTCCAAGCTCTTGAAGTGGAAAGGATCTGGCATCAACATAAATGTAGAGTACATCGCTGACCTTCGTTTTGCCTATGATAATTATATGTAATTATGGATATTGGCAAAGTCGCATGAGGGCCTCAGTACAATACTCAAAGACATCAGTAGTCTCTCAACAAGTTGGTCTTAAAAGGAAGATGCCTAAAACGAAAATCATATCTAATGCGCATGTTTCACCTACACATGGTAACTCTTGGGAACGATACTTTCCAAGTTATTGATGAACTCAAACCTAAACCGCTAATCGATGGGGAAGAAAGGTTCTCTAGTAGAGACCACTAACTAGTAGACTAGGGCTTTCATCCCGGGAGTCTCGGTCTCGAAAATTTCGAGTCTCAACGATTTTTTCGTATTTTAGAGACTCTGCGACCTCCAGGCTCGGGAATAACGAGACTATTGAGACTTTAGTCAAATCTTTCAAAAATGTACTAAACCACCGGTATTTTTTATTCTGGTTAATAAACCATAGAGATTTCAACTAACCTAATTGAAAAATAGTATCGGTATTGTCAATATTGGTTTCTAGCATGGTTTTTAGTCTGAGTATTCATGCTTATTCAATATTCAAAGAGTCTTAGGGTGAGTCTGAGGGTCTTGATCACAGGCATAATAATCTAAGGTCTAATCATCATCATCCTCATCGGCCTGGTGGTAACGTCCACTAAATATAGAGCGAGGCGGCTGCTTAAAAATAATGATTTTGAAAGGGTTAGTACCTAAGTCTTCTACCGTGGCTTTCAACAGAGAATGAGCAAGTTACCAGCTGCAAGCTAATTTGTGGCACATAATCTCGCAAGCAGTACCTATGTCTGACAAAATAATTATGTAGGAAACATTACTTTCATTTTAAAAGACCTATAAAGGGCTTGTGACCTACCACAAGCCCTTGCCCTACCATCAAGGACTTGTGGTAGGTCAGCGCGAATCCAAGCCAAAGCCACAGAATAGCTATTAATATTTAATACTAGGCCAAAGCAGGGTCGGGGGGGCTGAGCAGCAGGGGTGGTCTAGGTCATCATGGCTCCAACGCGTGATAAAAATTGTAGACAATATATTATTACAGTGAATATAATGGGTACTTTTAAAATCCACTTTACGACCTCCATTATATTTAGTTCAACTAGTACACAGTTTAATGACCTTATTTAAAATATTCATTGAATAATCGCGCTTTATTTGTACGGTTTGGAGGTAACTTTGTATTTTTTTTCTATTGAGAAAATATTATTAATTCGTGTGTTCACTACATAATATACATAAGCCTTACTATTGACTTGGTCTTGAACCTTACCATTTATTAAATTCAAAGTTTTTTTTTTTTTTTTTAAAAAAAATGCAGGAGGTTAGCAGCTTCTCAAAGTGGCGTTCTCTGGAGGAGGCCCATGTTCAGCAGTGGACGTCTTCAGGCTGTTGATGATGATGATCATAGGCTCTTAATGACTTAATTATGCCACATTAAAGAGAGTTCTCGGTACATTAAAATCTTCTGTGCCAAGCACTCTGCCAAGTTCGGTGATTATGGCAAATCCACACATGATAAGCGTCCAAAGTCGCGTTTTATGGGGGAGGAGTGAATAAAAATTTTGTATAAGAGAAAAATAATGGTAGCGCTGTGTTCGAAAGCAGGAATTTAAAATTTACAACCAAAATGAAAATAAATCTCACAAGAGTTGTTATTTTAGCTTGTATTTGAGTTTTTAACAGTATGACTAGCTTGTATATACTGCCTAAATGCCTAGTTTAAGGTATTAAACCTTGTTTTGACGTAGTCTCAAAAGTCTCGTTTTTCTCGGGAATTTCAAGACCGCGCCGAGTCTCGAAATTTTTTCCCGGGACTGGAAAATATGAAGAGACTGAAAGCCTTATAGAAGATTTCCGGAATCTGATCCGGAATAAGGAAATCCGCAAAAGAACTAAAGTCACCGATATATCTTTCAGAATTAGCAAATTGAAGTGGCAGTGGGCGGGCCACATCGCTCGTAGAACTGGCAACCGATGGGGAAGAAAAGTTCTCGAGTGGCGACCATGAACTGGAAGACGCAGCGTAGGCCCACTAGGTGGACTGACGACCTGATCAGAACCGTGGGGAGCCGAATCCGATGGATGCAGGAAGCGAGCAGACGCTCAAAGTGGCGCTCTTTGGGGCAGGCCTATGTTCAGCAGTGGACGTCTTCAGGCTGATGATGATGATGATGATGATGATGATGATGACTAACTAGAAGACAATATAGGTAGGTAGGCCTTCCAGTATATGGATCAATGATATGAAGGTTACGAGCATCCAGAGGATGTAGATGGCAGAATGTCTTTCAGTGATAGGAGAGGAAAGCCTATATTCATTAAGCAGTGTACGTCTTCTGACTGATGATGATGATGTATTTAATGTTACAGATTACATTACGTCTAGTGTTACAGATGTCCATAGGCTACGGTGACCTCTTCCCATCAGGAGGGCCGTATGCTTGTTTGCTACCTATAGCATAAAAAAAAAAATGTTGCATGAATTAGGAGGTAATGAATCAAACATTTTTGCAATAATTAATTTTAGTTTCTGTCTGAAAACAGTATACCGCAACCCTTTACACGATTACTCCCTTAACATTTATTGCTTGTATGAATGTCTTCTACACATTGGCAAAGGTTTGAAAGGTGGCCGCGCATGAAAAAAAAAATTCAAGAATTTTGCCAAAATGTTACAACCTCTTTATTTCATTTCATTTATTCATTTATTGTGCTCACATATAATACAGACTATATATTTAACAGTAGCTTGTCTTAAGGATCAATATATGTGCCCTGCAAGGGCGCTGCACATTTTATTGCGTGTTGGGTTGTCGGAGTATTGAGCCCAATGAATCCACTGGACACTAACTAGTAAAGTAACGCTCACGACGGAGTTTTGGCGGGAACGCGGAAAAGTTCACGTCGTTGCAATGTATTATTTTTCAATACTTGTGCTTTCTCCAGTGTTAATGTTTAAAATTGATGGCGTTTTACGCATTAAGTGCTGATTTACGAGCATGAGTGAGGGCAAGTGATATAATGTGGTGAAACGTGATTTTTCGTGTTGCTTCCAAAACTCCATAGAAGCTTCTAGTAAAGTTGCCACCACTTTACTGGAGCATGACATAGACTAGACTATGAATACCTGACTTAGACTGGACTATGACTACGACTAAGACTTGACTTTACGTGAAATATTCAATTAACATGATGAAAAATTACAATACTTGACACTGGCTAAATACACTATGTGTGGAGCCAAAATAAATATAAAAAAAAACGCTCACGACACAATCAGTATATTTTTTCACAACCACAAGTTAGGGATGCACTGTGAATAACATCGATCCGATTCTAACCATTGAGTCCGATCATTAAAAAATCGAATAGGTCAATCGCATGCATATACAATATTTAAATATTCCCCTTACACCTTATTCCTTATAGCTGATGTTTAATTTTATGAAATTAGACCCCGCTCTTGATTTTCAAGGCAGTGCCATTTTAGGGAATACAATATATCCTACACAGCTTATGGTGCATTACCCATTTCTTAGGAATCATATTGCTCCTGCCGCCTGCCGTCGCGTCGTCGCCAATGATTGACGACATATTTATAATATACCAAGTACCATCAACATACCTCCATGACCTATACCAACATTACATTGTGTGCAAATGGCAATGTTTGGATCGCGATCCGATATTTGAAGGGTGGAATTGATCCGCAGTTCAGATCAACCCCCTTATTACGAAGGAGCTAGCAGCGCTGCTGACGCGCGTCTGCCGCTCATCTGCTGTCAAAATTGTATGAAAATTGACAGCAGTTGAGCCGGAGACGCGCGTCAGCAGCGCTACTAGCTGGTTTGTAACAGGGGGCTGATCCTTAGAGCATCTATAAATGGAGATGTGAGCGTTATAATCCGCAAGCACCATTTTCTACCAATTTCTACAAGGAATGAGGTAAACACGACCGTATAGCACATGGGGGTCTAGCAAAGATACTAACTACTAACGCCAACGCCTCACGCTAACTCCAAAATGTACTGAAATGACATTTCGGAAATCGCTAACTTTTCCGCAGTGAATGTCATTTCAATATATTTTTGGAGTTAGCGTGAGGCATTAGCGTTAGTGGTTGGTATCTTTGCTAGACCCCATGTGCAAACCGCGCGTGTAAGCACACGCCTCGCACCATCTTAAAACACGCACACCGTTATATAAACTAGCGTAGTTACGCAGTGTCTACGCACACATGATATTGTAGATGACCAAGTATCGCTATATAACCGGCAGAGGGGAACGTCTTGCCCTGCCACCTCCTTTTTAAATGCTCTAAGGATCAGATCTCATGGTTTCGATCCGATCTTCGACACTTCGGATCGGACTGGCGCATCCCTAGCTACGAGGATACTACATTCCAGTGGTCTCGAACCTACCGATTTTTCGGTATTTTTACCGATATCGGCTCTGTCCTACTGAAATACCGAAATGCAACGATTTTTCCACGATTTCAGAGAATATGTGGAAATTCTCCCGATTTTATTTACCGATTTCACACTTCTAACCTGGCAGCCCTCTTCATTTATGTTTTACGTTAAGGGGAATCAATAGCAATAGTAAGCGCAAGGGTTAATTTTAAATTGTGAAGACTATTTAGTTAAAATGTCGTGTGACGAGGAACCGAGTACAAGCGCAAAAAGAAAAAAATATCTACAATTTTATAGAAAAGAATGGGAGAAAGAATTTTCAGGCTGGCTGCAAGAAAGTAGTAAAGGCGTAAACTATGCCTATTGTAAGAGTTGTAATAAGGATATTAACATAACATCAGGGAAAGATGCTCTAAAGAAACATAGTTCTTCACAAGGACACTCGGTGTCATCAAAGAATATACAATCACAACCGAAGTTATCATCATTTACCGTGAAAAAAACTCAAAAATCTGACACACTAGTTAAATAAGGTAAAAAATTAAAAATGTTAAATAATTTTTTACAACCTATAATCTATTTACCTACATTTTTTTTAGTTAAAATTTATTATTTATTTATAGTAAAAGTTATAATTTAATTTATTCAATAAAAACATAACATTAAAAACCATAATTAAAACACATGACAAAAACAAAACATAAAAAAAAACTACAGCTAAAACATTATTTACAAAATTTACAATATAAACATTTACCTACATTGTTATTATTGGTACTGTGGCGGTACTGTATGACCATGCAAGCTTATTGCTGTTATGTTAAAAAACAACGATTAAAATATTGTTCGGTGACAGGCGAGATTTGATCGCGGCTGTCAGAGAGGTAAAAAAATAGATTTTTCATGGATACCACAGATTCCAAATAATAATTTAATTTATGTAAAATTAATTATATCAATGCGACCTGCTGCTGTTAGTGGTGGACGATAATTCCCACCTGTAAGTGTCCAATAATCGCATGTAAGAACTACACTTTAGTTCCCACTGTAACGCGTATCACCAGCCAAGAAAAAACCGAGATAATGAGCTAAGTATTTCCTGTTTTCATTTCTACGACGCCCCCGCATTTCTGTCAGGAGAAGTAACGAGTGGAGGTTTCCAGTGGGGAAATAGTTTACCCCACGAACCGAACGAGTCGCGACGGGACCTCCAACATCTTTACAGTACTAAAAATAATTATGTAAGTATTTTTATGTTGACAGCCTATTTAGCTGTTTTGTTGTAGTTTTTTTTAAAATAAGCTACTAATAATTAGTAAGTCTTAAGTGTGTTTGTAATTAGTTTGTAAGTTAACTATTTCATTATAAATAAACGAATTTAATTGAATTTTGTATTTTTTTTTGTCATATACCGATTTTGGGAACAAATAGGTACAAATATACCGATCTTAGTGGACAGCTCTACCGATTTCGCAATTTGACGTTCGAGACCACTGCTATATTCGTTTTTATTTCTCTTTTGACATGACACTGGCAAAAATGTGCTAAACAATTGCCACAAAAAAAAACCACACAATCTATTTCACAGATTAATGTGTTATTTATTTTATAAATTAATTACCTAGTCGTAGGGAGGGAAAACTAGTTCTGTGAAGTCCTGAGTATAGTGCACTGTGTGGGGCAGTGTTCTTTGAAAGTCTTGCAGGAAGAGGAAGTTAAACTGGATAAACTTGTCTTGCTTGCATTTACTTCTGAAAATAACTTGGAAAGCTTGCAAAACGAGAAAAATTGCACGTAGTGCAAACTAGTTTACTCTCGACTCGATATTGCGGAAGTCTCTTACTCTTACTCATTTTTGCTTATCAAGAAAGTCATCATCTCTAAAGTTGCGCAATAAGTTATGCGTGTAGCGTTTAGGTCGTTCGTGGTACTCGGAAAGGTGGTACGTTCAAGCGTTCATATTCAGTTGAAGCATCCATTTACGACAGGTACGACGCCTCGATGTGTTTAGTGTCGGCATTTCATACAGAAGAACTCGCACTGTTTTGGACAGCTGCCAGATATAGCAATCAGTAAATACCTACCGACCCTTTATCGTCTCTATGATATACACAAAAGTATTTATTTTACAGCATTAGTGTGGAGAGCCATGGAAGATAAAGAAGCTTTGAAAAAGCGTCTGACGCCGCTGCAGTATCATATTACACAAGAAGCTGGAACTGAGAGACCATTTACGGGTATGAAATCTATTTACATTTCGATTCAGTCAGTGACTACCACCTTGATATAGTCTATACATATAGCTATAGGTAAGTAGGTAATACTAAGTGTGGTATTTGTGTGAATAAATTGTAATGTTTTCCAGGTGTTTACAACAAATGTTATGATGAAGGAATGTATGTTTGCATAGTATGCAGACAAGATCTTTTCAGCTCTAAAACAAAGTTTGACTCAGGTTGTGGCTGGCCTGCATTCAATGATGTTTTAGCCAAAGAGAAGGTCACTTTACACAAAGATACAAGTGCAGGTATGTTCCTATAGTAAAGCTATTTAAGCAGACAGGCTTCTTGTGTCATAATAATCTATCACATGTTTTCAATGAATGATGAATGAAAAGTATTATTTGTGTAAGATAATGTCATATTCTCAAGGTAATTGATAACAACTAAAATAATCTCTCGCTTTGTGATATTTGCCTCAATTTAGTGCCTGATCATGCAGAACCACTAACTTCAATGTCATTGAATAATACCTTTTGTATGGATTAACCTTTTAACAAAAGATCATTCTAGACCATGTTTACAAAGGATGCAAATCAAGGTCCTCTGTATTCTATTCATTATATATAACAATCCTAAACTAGTTCTTTTGAAATGACTATGACAATAAAAAACATTTTATCAAGTAAGTGATGTACTTAATGTATTTTTATGCTGTATTACAGTTATTGGTCACAGGGTTTTACAAAAGCAAAAATATACATGCTAGGAACAAATTTGGGTTGGTAGGTGGTTTCCTTTGCAGTTTGCAGGTTTTGTTCTTAGGATAAGGTTTATTTTGAATATAAATAATCTTATTATGCATAATAAGATTATTTATTTTTTACTTATTTGTATACTATGCACTATGCATAGTGCATAGTATACAAATTATACAATATTTATTCAAAATCTCAAGATACTCAAAATAAATGCAATGTTTCCTCAGAACAAAAACTAACTTTAAGGGAAAAGTTCCCAACCCTTATTTTGTCCCAGCCTGTATAAGAAAAATATATAATAACGACATTATACATTTCATTTTCAATAGAATTAGGAAACTAGTCCTTCCCATGAAAATGACACTGACTGACCTGTGATTATAGGACAGAAGAGAATCTCTCTGCCTTGTACCTCTTATCATAAAACGTACTGCCCCACATCCAAAACAGAACCATCAAACATGCTTGTTTCTCTTGCCCCAACTCATGTGCCATTGTTTGATATAGTTTAACAAAAATACTTATTTACTTGTGCAAATTATGTAAAAATCTTTCTTTTGTAAATACAATTTATTATTAAGTAAATAAATAAGTCTAGACCGAGATAAATGTAAGCATTATATACACAGATAAGTATATTTGTTCTGGATATGGTTGCACAATGTTACTTCCCTACTTAGATTAATGGCCTTCCATAAATAGGTACATTTAGTTGTGATTACTCACCGCTAACCTTCATCTTGATCAATATAAATTATGCCTATTCTATCTATGTATTTATATTTTATGTACTTTATACTTACACTCACAGAGCTATGCTTACACATGGCTTACACTGTTTTACAATTGGCTATGGTAATACACTTCATAACTATTCTATTCTATTCTATATTGTAGATTTATCATGTTTTGTTTTGTATATATTTTCTTACTGCATTTAGTTGACTAAAACTCTAAAAAGTAACCGAAATAAATGAATAGTATTTACATTCAGAAGAAAAGAATTCAGACACATTCAAAAATTTGAATATGAACACAATTTGTTTCTAAATAAACCTGATGAACTTGGTGTTGGTAATTGGTGCTAATAAATTATTATATTTTTTCTGTTCTCCCTGTATCCTTGTCTACCTTCCAACATTATCCTGACACTCCACAATAAATGTAAGTCGGGCCTGATTGGTATTGTATTTTTGTTTTTTTTTCTTGTATTGTTTTTATGCTTTATGTATGTAAAACCACATGGACAACTATTTAAAAAAAAATCACTACTGCACATTCATTCTTAAAAATTCGCACCACACATGATACAATACTGGATTCTTAAAATAATAACTTGTTCTACTACCTTGTTTGAATGGTCACAAACAATACACATTGTATTGTATTCTACTTCTATCTGGCCGTAACATTGGGCTTCTGTTTTGCTCGCTAATTGAGTATGCTTCTATCATAACATCACATAACCATTGTGGAATGCGCATGTCGAATAATATGCATTTGTCCTCGCCACCTGAACCGCCGCCCTGTCTTGTCCCGTCCCGCCTGCTCCTCTTGGATGGCTGCCGGCTGACAACCCACAACTGCGGCGGCGTCTGCGATACCCACTCCACGACACAAACTCTGTGAAACTCGACGCGGAGGTGTTCATAAATTACTCAAATATTGTAAATAAATCGCTTGTTGGTGAACGGACTCTGCGATTGAAGTTGGGGGAAATATATTACTAGTTTTAACACGGCCAGGTTTGGTGCGAACTGAGGTGCGATGCTCGAAGTGCGCGGCTCACCTGGGGCATGTATTTGATGACGGGCCGGCACCAACCCGCAAAAGATTTTGCATTAATTCTGCCTCAATGGACTTCATACCCGCTGAAGAAAGGAAAGATTGACTTTTATCGATTAGCCTCCGATTTCGTGAAAATATGTGTAATGGAAATTAGTAATTAGAATGCAAATTACAATTAACAAAACAGTGCTTTTAGATAAAACGTAATAATTATATAGGGACATATTTTTAAGCCACAGAGTGAGGAATGTATTTTGTAAAACGAATGCTTTTTTTTTATCAATGATTATGTAAATCAATAATTTTGAAGTGTTTATAAATGAAAAAGCCATAAAATATAATTAGTAATAACTCTCCTTTAAAACGGCATTTCAGTATTTATTTTTATGTATAGCTCCAGTCACGTGAGAACTCTAGCCGCTGAACTACGAAGATTACTAGCAGCTAGGAACTTAGTACTTTGGAATAAGCAGGAATTTAAAAAACCTCTCATTTCGCAGGTCAACGGCCAAGCGTTCTTATGTGGATCATATACTTATTATTAAAATGTAACTAACTATTATTATCGTTATGCATCATTGTATACAATAATAACATTGTAAAAAGAAGCTCAGGTGTCGATTATCTGTAATTATTATTATTAAAAGACAGCTGAACTTATTTCTAAAATAGTTACCATCAATCCATTAATTTTTATATATTCAATTCTGCAATATAAAAACCTTCAGTACAAATACTTGTGTGTTGGTTAGCTTTTAATTAATAATTATATTTATTGATTAAAACAGGAATAAATATTTTTGTAAACATAATTTGGTTGACTTTATTTTAAAACCAGGTACATTTTTTTCAATTTATTTAGGTAATAAATAATAAGTAAATAAAGATATTTCCAGCAATTTGGTTTTGTATATTGTATGTCAGCCAGTAACTCAAGGCAAAGCCTTTTAAGTAGTTCCAGAAGGATCAATAATTTATGTAGACCACATAAATTATTGATCCTTACTACACTAAGATAGTTGACATCGTAACCCTTCTCTTTGTAGTAGCCTAGTATGGGTAATTTGTTTCGTACCAGCTGACCCGCCGCACGGACTAATTAATCATCTGCCCGCCTGCAGCCTCTACCTCTTCTCGGTTCGTTTTCCTTGTAACTATTCATACTCACCCTCCCTACCCTATCCAATCTCCTAATATAGTATAATATTATCTGGGCCTTAGTTAAGTACTTCCATATCCAATCGTATTCGCGGTCGTTTCCTCTCCATTCCATTCCATTTGTATTTGGTAAATTCTTGAGCGCAGCAAGGGATTCAAAATGAAAAAACTAAGTGCCGCTTATTTGTATCACATATTTAGCGTTCTATGAGGTCCTAAACATTATTAGTTTTTTATAAAACTACAACTTAGTAAATTATAAATTCTCTGTTAGTCCCTAGGGATAAGAGTTATCTTAGTTTTTTTTTACGAAGAATAAACTAGCAGTTTTCGAATAGATGTGTTAAAAAAATAAAAATATAGCTTTCTATACCCACGGGTCAAAAAAATATTTTTAAAGTAAAAACTGAACTTCATGGTGAGTCTTTTATTCATAGTATGGTTGTATTTAATATTCACAGTCGCTCATACATGGCACTGGTGTTTTACAACTGTCAAAAACATGAAAAATGTTCTATTATTGAATTAAATGTTTTGTTCAGTAATCTTTACATTTTAACTTAGAACTATAAATACGTAATTATAGTTACTTTCTTCATATAACGTTCTAATGCATACTTAAAATTCATTTTCATGATCACATTGTCGTTAATACACTTCTTATCGTTTTAGTTCCATAGATACTGAATAATTTTGTTCAAGCTCTCTTGCAGTTTTGGCTACGATTTATACATTTCTACATTATTGCACAAGTTGGTTACGGTTGGCGCAGTTTTCATTTTCTATGTGTGCTCTTTTGTGTCAAATAAGTTTTTCAAATACATATAAACTCTGTAAACTATATTTATTAGGATATTAGGCCGTTTTTGAAGACTAATAATGTGCCCATGACGATCTTACATTGAGATACCAACAAAACTACAAAAATAACAGGTAATAAATTATATCGTTAAAAAACTTCGATTAGGTAATAATATTTGGAAATTTCTAAAAAAGCTGAAGGAGATTCATCTTATATTTCTGGCAGATTGTTAGTCCTTGATATTCGGGTAGCATCACATAAAATGCAATGCACCAACCTCTGGTCTGCACAGAATCTACATAGCATAAATTGGTCACTTTATATTGTCAAATGAGTAATCTACTCGTGTCTGTACAATTTACAACAAACAAGACCGTAAAGTCACGTTTTATCACTTCATCACAACTCTTCATATACACTTTACATTGTAATGAACATAACTACATTCACTCCCTTAAAAATATTGAATACATATCAAAATAAAACCAAATAACAGCATCTGTCGGCACAACCTAAACAATAATAAAAGCAGAGAGACAGCTAAAAACTTAAATTAAAATTAAAAAATACTTCAAAGCTTTAATACGAATTATGGGGTGATAGATAATGTATGATAACTATTCGCTACTATTGTCGTAATGTATGTTTAACTCATCGATTCTCTTACGCTATCTAAATTGCATTATCTATGGGTTCTTGATAATTATTATTCCTCATTAATTGCTTAATCTTATGCGTAGTTTGTGCCATAAAATAGTCTGATAATTATGTATTTTTCCGCTCAGCAAGATAAATATTAAACGAATATTGCAAATAGACTTTATAAACTTAATACTAAGTAAATGCTTCACTTGTTTTAACAATAAAATTAGTCATCAAAACATTTTAGTCATATTATAATACATGTTTAAAATGAACGTAATTTTTTTAAATATGCGCGTGCGCTCCGATACTATGTACTGTAATCGAATATGAGGCCTAATTTTTACTATTTGTAGAGGAAACCTAATGACTGAATAAATTGCATCACTTAAATCATAACAATCTCAAATGCTAATAATCAAAAGCAATAAGCAATTAATAAATTAACAATCATTAATATACACGCTGCTATCGCAACCTAGTAGTAACTTATCAAAAATAATATAAAGCTGGTTAAGCCATCGTCGTCACAACAAACAATACATAATATGCACGGTGAAAATGGCATCTTGACATTCAACATTTCGTTTAGCAGTTTTAGCATCAAGCGTTTCTAAATGTATTATATGGAAGTAGTTGATTCAACAATACCAAACAACTGGCAATTATGGATCTAAGAAAAGTATGAATCATTTAATGCCACGTTCTCATTTCCCCCAATGCAAATTCATAAATAATCACTCATTTCTCAGTAAAATGCTTGGTATCACAAGTACCAATAAACCATCTAATATCTCGTATTTAAATTATATTTCGATATATAGGAATACATACAGTTCCAATCAAACTATAAACTCATCAGTCATCCATCATCATCATCAATTACTCTTTTTAATCCAAATCAGGAGCATCAACATGTAAATATTTTCATATATTTTCAAACTTAAATACTTAGATGTTATTCTCATAAGAATAATGATATCGCATATTTACATAGGTTTAAAATGTTGCATATGTTTACATGTTAGTGCTCCAGCCCATACTTTCAGTAACTCTGGCAAAAACATAGCAATGTTTGGAAAAATAAAGATAAAAAGATTGCTTAATATAGTTATTCCAATTATTAAAAGCATTAAAAAATGTTACTAAAATTCACTAATAAATACAATTTAATGTTTCCCTGATGTGCTAAGTTTTTGTCGGACAGTAGGTACTCCGCGAATACTCGCGACAGCGACACGATAGGTGCGCCGGCGCATCGTCGCAAGTGCAAAGACGCTCTACATTGATGTGTTCCCGGGACCTCCCTCCGCTACTGGCTATCATCACAGTTGCAAGCCGAACGGGTAGTACTAACGTAACACACTACATTTCTCTAATATTAATATTATACAATGTCGCCTAAACAACTGCCAGTCTTCGTTTGCAGCTAAATCTTCGTAACGTTCCTTAAATCGTACCTACCGCTATAACTATCTACATCCTATTCAATCTCATCATTACAACGGGACAGTCGAACGGAACACGCCAATCAGACACGTCGCTTATTACAATAAATAACTTCACTACACGATTCTACATGATTTTATAGTTAGTGGACTGCAATTTTATTTATTTTAATCTCTTGTAAAAATATGATTAACTCTATTATAATCGTCCGGCAGCCATTATACTGTTAAAATATTGCTCTCTAAGGGTTCGTAATAGATTGTTCACATAGTATACTTGTATACGCGTTGCCGGGTGTATCTCGGAGTCCACAAGTATAATGGGTAGGCACTGGGGGCGCTAGGACCGCGCGGGCGCCGCGGGCGCCGGCGGCCTGCGCTAATGGCCCTTGGCCGCTTCCTTGGCCGCCATGATCAGGGGCGTCAGCGATGCTAACGGTCGCGCCATCTTCAGGAACGGGTGCTGTAAAACAGTGCCGGTTATTTAACGAACATTGTTCAAACACACTTCAAAAGCAAGCCAAGCTAATAACATAAAATGAGATCGTCCGAATTGGTGAAGAGTGATCAACAGAGATTTGAATTATAAACAAAATGCAAGGAACCTTGAATGTGTGAAGGTGAATGTAACAAAATGCTTTCGCTTTGCTTGCACAGCAAAGAGATGACTACTCTCTACTCTATCAAATTAAAACATTTGCGATTCATCATAGTCAGCCTACTGAAGTTCAACTGCAAATATCAGACAACGGGCGTTGGCAACAGCCAGACATCCACTGCTGAACATACACCTTCATAAAATGCCACTTTGGACGCTTATAATTTTTGCCGAAATCACCACGCTTACGCTTGGTAGTCGGCTTGGTGATCACAGTAAATAATAATGAAGACCGGAGAATGCTGCTGCGCATTCCCTGGGTATTCCTTTAGCCGGCTCTTACTCTCACGGCTCCCACGGGAAGCGATGGGATGGTCCTATTCGCACACCAAGCGGGGTCACACAGCCTTGAAACTAATAACACTCGCAAAAATTATTCGATTCACAGCGAAACAAATGAATGCGAAGGCCCGCAAAGGTACGTCAGGGAGAATTGATAAGTAACCATTTTTTGCGTGTATAAAGCCGGCCACACACGTTTTTGATTCAACTTTTAAATAAAATATGTTTTACGTTAGATTATTTGTTCAATCGCTTGAATGGTCCCTTGCAACAGGTTTATCGCAATGGCTAAACGAACGAACCCGTAACGGTATCCGAATCAGAAAAACGAGTGTATGAGGCCGGCCACAATATTGTTGTCTAGCAACAAGTACAGCGTTTTTCAAACTTAATGGCGGTTGTGAAGTGCGCTGCAAGCCCCCCGCACGCTACGCTTATCGCTTTCCAGTGCCCGCGCACATCTTATTTTTGCTACTGCGCAGCGATTCGCGCCGTCTTTACAGCCGCCATTAAGTATGAATCATGCTGTAGTACTATTTACTAGTTTACCTTGAGTAAATCGAGTGCGGTGGCACGCCTTTCGACGTCCACTTCCAAACACTGGTCTAGGAAATCTTGGAACACGGTGCTAAGTTTTTCCTTCTCCTTAATATCCGGCTTGCCGTTGGTCGCTATAAGGTACAGCGCCCGGAGAGGGTTCTCATTCAAGTACGGCGGCTCGCCCTCGATCATCTCGATCGCCATTATACCCAACGACCAGACGTCAACCTGGTTAACAAACATGCTATGATTTAGAAAAACACTGCACATTTATCCCGCTAGATGGCGCATCTGTTCTGGTTGAAAGACGTTCTTTTTGCTCTTGGCTAGGTGTGTAACTGTGAGTAACACCAATTGACTATAAATCCAGGTGACCAACGATACAACTTCCTCTCGTACGAAAATTAGTAGTCTATTTCAACTGCTAATCCCACGAGAGGAAGCGGGACACCCAATGTATCTTTCGTTCCATCCCGCTCTGTCCTTTGTAATATCGTATGATTTTGTCTCGTTTTGTTACCGCGCCTCCTGCCCCCGTAGGTGAGTCGTGTACGAGAAACTGTTCACGAGCTATCAACGGGCTAAATCTTTGGTGGAAACCAATATAAAATGTCAGAAATATGCTATATTTTTGTTTCAGGGCTATATTGATTTTTTACCCTAAAAATACATGAAAGGATACAAAAAATCTGTATTGTATTCAATGATTTGAATAAGATATTTGACTATAAACTAACAACACCAGCGACGAAGGCAACACGGCACCATCTGAGAATAACTTTGTCGGTGTCATAAGACTTTTTAGCACTTGAGCTTTTTACCTTTGGTCCATACTGTTTCCGCGTAACAACTTCTGGCGCCATCCAATAGGGAGTGCCGACCATTGTCGTTCTTTTGTTTTGCTCGGGAGATATTTGCGCGCAAAAACCGAAGTCAGCTGTAAATTGAATAAGTATTTCGGTTTAGTTTGTATTCATTTACTTTATTGCCAAACAATACCGTGCGTGCGTTTAATTCCTTAAAATAAATAAATAATTGATTATCTGTTTTATATTCTGTGATGTCATAGGATTTTTTGACCCTGCTGACGACATCTCGCCGCTCTCGGGGTCATGGTGAGATGTCGTGGGATTTGACTCAACCCCCTCGTTCGAGTAGGACTTCGCCATGTTTTCGCAACAGTACACTCTGTCTTGAGGAAAAAAATTACGTGATATTGGGTGACATTTGGCGCGTTCCCCACCTAGTAAATTTCTCGAATAAATATTGAGATTTCGAGAGTTTCTGACCAAAGCGACTTACTGAGTTTGACTTGTCCGTCGAGGCCAAGCAGGATGTTGTCGGACTTGATGTCTCGATGGATCACGTGGTTCGCGTGCAGGAAGTGCAGCGCCTGCAGAACCTCGCGACAAACCGCCGCGATCTGTCCCTCGTCCATACACGTCTCCGTCACCACGTCCGTCAGCGAGCCACCCGCTAAATACTCCATCACTACCCACAGCTCCTGCGGAAGGTATGAAAACATTTTACCTAATAAGATTATCATCATCATCATCTGCTTACCATTATCCCATTTTAAGGCCAGTATATTTGTGCATCCTCTATCTCCCTCGCGCATTGCGACATTTTTGATGTTATTACATGGTAGAATTTACTTACGAAAAAAAGATCTGTAGAAAAACCATAAAAACATCCCAAATGTTCAATAAAAAAATCACAATTTAATAAATTTAAAAATGTCGCAATGCGAGAGGGAGATAGAGGATGCACGAATATACGGGTGTGAATTTGGCCACAATCTCACCCGATGGAAAGTGACGACACGAGATTGTAAGTGCAGCTACCATAGAAATAGCATAGGTCAGTTACGAGTGCAACTTCAACTCTAGTGGCAACTTTAATGGCCTCTGTGGTGTAGCTTATGTTTAGATATCGCGTTGACTAGCTCGTTACGTTTTCTCACCTCGTTAACAAGATAGCTGTCGAGGTAGTTGACGACGTTATTGTGCTTGTTCTCCCGCATCACGAGGATCTCATTGATGATGAGCTCCTTCTTCGGCTGCTGACTGAGGTTCATCTGCTTTATGGCCACTTCCATGCCCGTTGATGTTTCTATCGCGGTGTATACCGTGCCTGACGCGCTGTGGGAACGAAATATTCAATAAGAAATTGATAGGATCGACGTTGTTGGTTGTATTAAACAATGATAATGAAATAGACAGGCTAAGCTCAGAGTCGCGCAACGAGCTATGGAGAGAGCAATGCTCGGTGTTTCCCTGCGAGATAAGATCCGAAATGAGGAGATCCGCAGGAAACTAAAGTGACCGATGTAGCTCTTAGGATTAGCAAGTTGAAATGGCAATGGGCAGGCCACATCGCTCGTAGAACTGACAACCGATGGGGAAGAAAGGTTCTCGAGTGGCGACCACGAACCGTAAGACGCAGCGTAGGCCGGCCCCCCACTAGGTGGACCGACGACCTGGTGAAAGCCGCGGGGAGCCGATGGATGCAGGAGGCGAGCAGCCGGTCTAAGTGGCGCTTCTTGGGGGACGCCTATGCCAGCAGTGGACGTCTTCAGGCTGTTAATGATGATGATGAATGAAGTAGAGGGTAATTATTATGTACCCTGTAAAAATGTACTGAGAAGTTTCATATTAACCGATACTCGGTTAGTATCAAAATCCTTATGCATTTCGTTTTCAAATGAGAGTTATACACTTAGTCAAAATCTCCTGAAACCGATATTGCAGCTCCAAAAGGGCTTATAACTAAAAGTACCAAAAATTCTTTAAAGGTAAACCACCAATTCTGTATTAGCAGGCCAATTTCCAAATCAAATCTTTCTTAGATGCCATATTACTTGCTGAGAAACCACGGGCTTTTGAGTAATAATATCAGCTGAAACATCAAGACAGTGTCAAGAACACATTGTTACACTTGCGTACATTATTCAATAAGCCCGACAAGCAAGGGTTTCAATGCACAGGTCGAGGTTTCTTCAGAGTATATTTGGAGAAACTTACCCTTGACCAATTTTTTCCATTTTAGTATACTTTCTATTGGGATCACCCACACTAACAATAGTTCTTAATTTTTCTAATATTTCTTCATCAGTCATTTTCTTTTTTCTTTGTTGCTGCCCTGTTGATCTCCTGCGGAAAACATTAAAATGGTTGTACTAACTCGCTAAGCTTTCTTGACTGGAATAGTTCATTTTGTTGGAAAAGTATCTTCTTTATCTTTACCCATATATGAGTCGAAAATTACTCAAAATAATATACTTTTTTTTTTTTTAAAGAAAACCTCATTCATTGTATAAGACGGAGAGCGAAAGTCGTATCAGAACAACCACAACACCACTGCCTGGTGGGTGGTAGATTGTGAATCATGCTGCATAACATTTTATCATTCAAGGGAGTATGAAAGAAAAGGACAAGATATAGGACGAATATAGAAAATAGAATAATCGAATACAGGGACAATAAGGCATCCATTTAAAAAAAATTCTGGTGGTGAAATAAAAATTTTCGGGTGTCGGTTACAGGTGTGATCAAAGCTCCAGATCGCAATTTCCATTCTGTGTTTTGCACAGTAAAAAAAAACCTTGTTAATCAAACGCATTGCTTGCTGCCACAACACTATTTACTAATTAATCTTCTAAAAATAATATGATTAATTTATATTATTATGTTTTATTATTTTTTATATTCTAATTTTGGCACATAAGTGCTAAAAATAACCTATTTGCAATAACCATTTAGTTTTGATCACTGTCGGGCCCGATAGCTCAGTTGGTAGTATCCCTGCCATCTGAACTGAGGGCTGTGGGTTCGATTCCTACCCAGGACAAACATTTGTGTGATGAACATAGATGTTTGTTCTGCGTCTGGGTGTTATATTGTTGTATGTATTTAAAAACAAAATAAAGTATGTAAGTATTGTATCAGTTATCTGGTTCCCACAGTACAAGCTATGCTTAGTTTGGGGCTAGATGGCGCTGTGTGAAATGTCCACACATATTTATTTAAATTTACTGTACTCTTAGTACGAGTTCATTCGAATGTATATTACTGTAGTCGCTATATCGAGTAAATATAGCTATTAACTAGAGGTACTGATATCTCCGACAGGTATAGGTGTATTTACCCGGTGTCGGTGGCGGTAGTGACGGGCGCTCCGTTGGCGGGCGGCGCGTGCGGCGGCGGCGCGCCCGCCGGGTTCTTGTTGCGGTCCAACGCCGCGGCCGGTACCTCGGCTCGGCTGCAGATCTGTCGCATCACACCCGTGTTAGCTAGACCTTTGCTGTACTACAATAGGCTTAACCTACGTTTATACAGACCAAAGATAAACCTAATTTGATTTTATTGATGTTTTAGGCATGTTTGTAAAATGTTTCATAAATCCGCTCAGTTGTAGATTGGTAGAGCCACACTCCTGCAAGAGCCACACTCCTGCAAGTGGTTATGAAATCTAGTTACGTTGGCGGCCCATGCATTTTAGTTGGGTTAGAAAACCGAAAAAAATGAGCCCACGGAATCGAGAAATTATTGGCAACTGCAAACAAGTCATAAAATATACTCTTTTAGACTTACGGTTAATACCTCGACGTCTGTCTCTTTCCTACACCCTAGCGCGTTTTTTACGATTACAAATATGCACGCCATTTCGAAATAAAACTATGTGAAAGTGTCCAAAAACCGTCGTTTTCAAGTAACGTGATTTGTGTTATTGATTATGTTTATGATATCGCCATGTTAAGTAATTAACTTCGTTAGATATCTTATCAAAACTCTTAAATAGCACTTATAATGGAATGGAGAAAACGGCCAATAAAACTTCGGTTTTTAATTTGTCTTCCCCATAAATAGATGGGCTACTAGCCTCTTGCATCCATCGACTCCTCGCGGTTCGACCAGATCGTCTGCGTCTTTCGGTTCGTGTCGCTACTCGAAAAGCTTTCTTCCCCATTGGTGGGTGGTGAGTTATACTATACAAAGAAATATCTTAGTATAATAAATAATCTTTAGCTAAGAATGTTCAGAAGAAAATACCGAATGTGTGGTGAGCGCTGGGTGGGGCACGTGAGGAGGAGACGCGGGCGCCGGCGCGGGCCGAGGCGGTGGTGCCTCTTCTTCTTCTATAGGTTTCGTGTACTGGAAAGAGAAGACTTGAAATTACTTACACATTTTGTGCGAAACCACAGAGTGCAGTTTTAGTGTATACTCATATATAGTTGTATACAGCCTGAGCTAAAGTGCAGGTTAGGCATTCTGCAGAAGTTTGGAATCCAAAAAAGCGATTTTATTTTAATTAAAATCACTTTGTTTCATGAATCCAAACTGGCAAATGAGCCAACAATGTATCGGCCGCGTTGCCCATCACCCAAGATAGAACGGGATGGAAATATCTTGTTTCCACTCTTTGTCCTGATGTGGGGACTTGGAAAGTGAAGAAGTAGAAGAAGAACCATGCGGTGACCACCCCTGCAATATTGTGCACTAACTAGCTCCAAGTTAATGTACCTGATCCTGATAGTATTTTCGATACTCACAATACTCTTGGTGCGATCTGGGCGCGAAGGCGGCGGGGGCGGTGGCTCAGGGTGCTCCGTGTCCGTGGGAGTCGACGACGATGGACTACTCGACGACACACGCGACACTGACGATCCTGGTTACAGAAGATATGCACATCACATAAGCAGGAACACATCCACTGCTGAACATGCTTCCCATAGAGGGAAATTATTACAGAAAATAATTATAACACTTTCATTTTTACATGTTATACAGTATTAAACCGTTTTGTTGTGTGATATTTTATTTTCTTGACCTCCTGCTTCAAACTGCTTCGACTTCATTTTGAATAAGGATAATGTAATGATGTAAACTTTGATTTGATTTGCTCTGATGGAAATAAATAATTTTACAAGATGAGCATTTTACTGGTTTCACACAAAAAGAGGATTTGCCAAATAAGCCCACTATTTTGGCCCATTTTATTCCATTACCATGACACTTAGAACATTTTTAGAATGTTGTATTATTGAAGTGTTTACCTGAATGTGTTGTGTGCATCTGAGCAGAAGTCATGTACTTTGATGGTGGAGGTTGAGTAGCCGATGCATCATACCATTTGAGAACATCTAAAACAGCTTGAGGGTTGTTCTTCTGTTCTTGCTTGCTAATATTTGCTGCCATTAACAACCGCGCCCACGCCTCCGGCATGCCCTGTAGGTACAACAAAACAAACATCATAAAATTTAATTAAATATCCAACAGTGGTGTAGGCAGAAGTGTATAAATCCAATCTAACCCAATACAATGTTATGTATCCCTTTCACTTCATTCTGAATATTGAAACGGTGAGGAATTGTAGAAAGGTACCGAGAGTTTAGTGGTTGACTTCAATAAACGATCTTTGGATGGAAACTATTGATTGATCTCAAGCCGGCTTGATTGGCTAGAATAATAATAACAACCAATCAACATGGCTAGACTGTTTTTTCTATACATATTGGTTTCCATCCAAGGATGTTTACTGAAACTAGCTGTACAAAGAGCTTGTATTGCAAACTTCTTTAAACATGCAGATTGTTTGGCAGAGCTTTTGCTTTCACACTGAACTGGCTCTCAAACCTCAATAGTAAGCATGCTATTCACAAGCAAAAACAGAAAAGTTGTACAACATCTGTTATAAAAGTTGAGCAATTTAGGTGAAGATAAGTCTTTAAACTAGTACCATAAAAAATAATATGCCAGATTTCAAGTTTTTGGCATAATAGAATAGACCATATAATATGCTATTTTTTATTAAGCATGCCACATAAATACTTCTAGGTTGTTCAAATGCTACATAGAATTAATAAGAGAGTCAACATTTTACACAAGATTGTCAAGTTTTCATAATGTTCTTTGAACAAAGGGAAAACTGGACTCTAATAATTTATAATATAAGCCGTTACTTACTGTCATAGGCAGCTTGAAACAAAAGCGGTAATACATGGAGCTCAATTGCATGTTGGACTTATACATAGTCATTAACTAACTTGTACATACTCAACTGCTAAATAATTCTATTCATACCACCATGGTCCCGAATTGTAGGACAAAAAGAAACCCATGTATTGGTAACATGCTATATAATTTAGGGTAGTGATTTGTTATTAAATTTTTAATATTCCTGTATTACCAATCGATGATACATAGTATAAGGAGTGTTAAAGCAGTCTATATTTTAAGGAGTCAGATATTCTCATAATAGCAGTTACCTTCCCTGAATCAATAAAAATGACTGATAGACTCTGAGTCGGGCTCTGATATGATTGATATAATTATGTTCTTATTTCCACTACCACTTAGTTTCAGTGGTTCACAAAACACGGCATGGCAAATCTTTCCCTATTTTAGGCATTTTAAAGTAGTTAAAAGATACACTTTTCTTACACATACACGAAATATTTCAATTATATATGAGAGAAGGCTAAGAATAAATTAAAAATAATATATATTTCTAGGGCGAAAAGTAATGAAATCAAATTACTTCAATTTTGTCAGGTACAACTTATAACTAAAAATATAGGTTCACCTGTAAATAGCCGTAGATATTTGTTTTTTTTATGAATGTAGCTTTGTTATCAGGTCATCGATTAACAATACAGGAGATACATAAATAATTTTTTTTTTTTTATTTGTATCGTGTTTCGCTCCACCCTCATACATGGCATATACTTAGTTCCTTTAATTACACAGACTTGAACTAATTTCCCATACAATTCACTATCAATTTGAAACATGCTTTACTTAATTCATACTTTTTTACACTAATTTAATAATACAACCAAGCAAATTGAATAGTTGGGTAGTAATCAGTTTTTATTAAATTTTAGTTTTCTCAAAATGAAATTACTTACAAAAATACATTATCTTAAATAATTCACAATAACAATTTTCTAAAGCTTTTGTTTAGCAAGCAATAAGCTTTAAGGCAAAAGCTTGGACCCTATAGCTTTTAACTCATTATATTCATTTCTTTGGAATACAAAATTGATTTACTATGACACCCAACACTGGCAGTAATACCTCTGACTCTAATAAGGGAGATCAGTTGCCAATAAAAAAAATACTGTGACACCACAAAATTGCACTGGAACTAACCAAAGAAAAAAGGAACCTTAACTGGTTATTAATCTTTAAACTAGAATATTAATTGTTGTACCAGAGTAACTATCAGAATAATAATAAATTAAAATCTAAATTAACTACTGATCAACTTTGACAAAATAGTAAGAGTTAATGTGTCATGGGTTTTTCCAACAACTATGTAACTTTATTCTATGCAATAATTATAATACACTTACTGTAAACTCTCCGGTGACAGCATCAAATCCCACATGAACTGTGTGTTCAAAGTTAGTAGGATAGCTAATATTTGGTTTATCATTATGGGCTGTGCTCTTAGAGCCTTTAATTTTAGCTTTTAAAGTTTTCTTTTTCCTATCACCAGCATCATCCGGTTCTGTAACAATAAACAATTATCATAAACTTGTCACCTTATACGATGTATGAAGTATGTTTCTATTGTTTACTACTCATTGCAAATTAATTTATACAGTGGTCAAATAATATGCAGCCAATTGATTATTAAAATTAGTTACCTTTTGGTAGAGGCCTCATATCAACAGAAGCCACCGAGTCCCCGCGATCTGTGGCACGGTTGCTAGTGAGGCGCACCGGTGGTGCTGGAGGCTTGTCTTCATCACTGGACATTGTGCTGTTTTACTCCCGTGGTGAGCTGGTTATGATTCACCTAAACATGAAAAGACATTCCATTAATCTGTCTGCTGTAGACAAATATGTAATTCTAAATATAATTTGTAATCACGATTATTATTTAGACCACGAAAGATCTGTGAGAAAAATACTCAAGATTGCAAAGATTGCTCTGTAGCAAAGCAACATTGGGAGTTATTAATATCTGAGCAAGTAATTCATTATGACAAGTAGCTTACAAGAAAACTAAAAAGAAACCCCAATATTACTCATGGACGCGCCCCGCAAAGGTTTGCGATTGCGACAAAAAGATACTGCTAGAAACTTGTGCTTCTTTATAAAATTACCTGATTATATTTGCCACTGTAATTTAGAAACTATTGGATAATACACCTGTATCACATTTCATTAAAAGGTAACACCTAAAAACGCGTTATCATATCAGAAATTAATAAATTACATTCACACACATGAAACGATAGCAATGATGACTAGAGCCGCCATTACACTATGACATTTTTATTTTTTATTTTGCTTTTAGGGATGTACGCTTCGATTGACGAATAATTGACCAATTTACGTTGTTTATATTCTATTCTAATTACTATTCTTGTAAGTTGCAAGCTTTAGCTAAAATGGTTAATGTTCAAATACGAGTTTTAGGACTTCTAGGTAACTAATGACTAGCAGTGTTATACATTTTCTGGATTAACCATTTTAGCTAAAGCACTATAAAAGTTATGTAACGAGTTGCTTACTACGCAATATAATTTACATTTCCTTTCTTTAATTTTTAATTAAATTCTAGGATTCCTAGACTAGGAATAAGCACCCGTGCGTAGTTGTAGCTGAATGAAAAATCAGGGAAGATAAATACTAAATTAGTGGCTACATTCATATTCAGTTATCACCTGTGGGATGATCACGTCACTTTGACAGCAATGCAACACGTTTCATTCCAAGTATGAAAATTTTCACAGTAACTATGCACTTAGGAGTTTTGGTGGGAACGCGGAAATGTTCACGTCGGTCGTTGCATTGTATTATTTCTCAAAACTGGTGCTTTTTCCAGTATTAATGTTTAAAATTGGTGGCGTTTTACGCATTAAGTGCTGAAATACGAGCATGAGTGTAGGCAAGTGATATAATGTGGTGAAACATGAGTTTTCGTGTTGCTTCCAAAATTCCATAGAAGCTTCTAGTAACGTTGCTACCACTTTACTGGAGCATGACTTAGACAGGACTACGACTACCTGACTTAGACTGGGCTATGACTAAGACTTGACTTTACGTGATATATTCTTTAACGATAAAAATTACAATTCTTGACACTGGCTAAATACACTATGTGTGGAGCCAAAATATAAGAAAAATAAACTATGCTCATAAGCCTAAGCCGTATTGAAACTGTCACTGCCATACATTTACCTGTTTCTAATTGTTGCAATCAAGCTGATGCTCATTGACGTTTAATGAACCTGCACTCGATAAAACAACTCAATAGAAAATTAGACCACTTTTTTAGTTTTCGTATGTTTGAAAATCCGGAAACGTGGGCATCACTATTTCTAAATGTTGGTCTGCCAAAATGTGTTGACATTGACAGCAGCCTGTAACTTGACAAAGGTTCTTACGTATTCCGATTCACGCTAGAATCGATAATATCGATATTATCGCGCTAAAATCGCGTACCGTTTGGCCGTGAGCGCGACAACGAAATCTCTTGTACAAACGTCATGATCGACGCTATCTTGCGATATCGCTATTCGTGATTGGTTGTTCCGAGTAATTGACAGCGGTCAAAGTCGTGAGCACAATATCTTAATCGGAACGCTGAAAAATCAACGTGAGCGCTGTGATCGCTGTGAGCGACTATAGCGTGAATCGGATTACGGGGGTAGTTTATAATTTATAATTATATACTCTTTGGTCGTGCCGTCGTGTAATTTTTCTCTGTGACTGGTGACAAAACGAAGTGATTATATCATTTTATATGATTATATCCTCTTTGACTGGTGACATGACTGGGACCACAGAGTACAACTGGGACTGATAGCTATTATCAGTGCTGCCATGTGCACCATTATTACGGTAAATGTACCGTAATCGGTGCTTATTTACCACCTACCGTTGAAGCTTGACAACGGTGAAAAAATCTATCGTAATTTGCAGAGGTACGAATATTTGTAGAAAACAAACGCCCAATAGCGAGTTGGACTCATGCACATAGAGTTCCGTACTATTATCTATAAAAACGAGCAAAAGAATTACGTTGGTTGTATGGGAGCCCCCTTAAATATTTATTTCATTCTGTATTTTAGTACTTATTTATTGTCATAGCGGCAATAGAAATACATCATCTGTCCAACTATCTTATGGTCACACTACACTAAACTCCGTCTCACGTAAGCTGTCCCGCGGCAATAAGTGGAACTAATTTTGAAAGTAAGTAATTTACATCACTACACAATATACACACAGTGCTATACAATGCTTTATTTACTAAATGAAACCAATATTCCCATATGACTTTATATTGAAATTGAGGGAACTCTAAAATATAGAGGTCACCAACATTCCGCAGCCCGAATGTGGCGACGCGGCCACGGGACTTTTTTCGTGTGACGGAGTTTACTGTTTTCAACAATGCCATTTTACCATCATGCGTCATGCATTGCGATCGCTAGTGTCAGCTGAAATCAATGCATGTGCAATATGATTATGTCGCTATACCATCTAGCGAAAGTTAATAATGTTAAAATTACACGAGAAAAATTAATTTAATAGATCTACATTCAGTTACATTGCATTAAGGCCCTGACAGGACCCAATGCGAGCACGTTTATTACAGCAGACAAACTTGAAACTTATTTTGTACCTTATAGGGTTACTTTATGCATAGCAAAAATATGGCGATTACCTTGCGTTGCACTTTGACTTTTCCATTTTTCGGTACAAATAATTAGTAATTATAAAAGAAATGCTTATTCTTATAAAAAAAATAAGCTTATAGACGGATGCATTGAAACAAAGCTTATCACTATGATTTATTTCAATGAGGTGTCTTATTATAATGTAGTAACATTTTAAGACGTTTGAATGATTTTTTAGAGGTCACATCACGATTTTTTTCTATTGAAGAAACTTTTCGTAAACGTGTTTCGGTTTCGGCAGATGGAAAGAAGACATGACCAGTATTAACGTGCATTATTTTCAATCCTATACGTTTACGGTATACGTTTTGAGATAATCACGTTAAAAATAGTCAATTTGGGAGCGTTGAATGCTTTAAAATATGAACTTGCTTTCTTTGACTGATTGTTTTGGTGATGCATTCTAGTTGAATACATTATTTTTGATGTGAAATAACTGTTTTATTAAAAAGTAGTACACCGTTGTTTTCCGGGTGCAATCACGTAATGTCTTAAAATCTACCGTTTTTTGAAATAGGTTTCACGGCCTTTCCGATTTTTGACATGGCAACACTGGGTATTATATACTCTTTGGGGACTGTTTGTTGATGACAAAATTAAAATTATTATAGGAGTTTTGGCGGGAACGCTGAAAAGTTCACGTCGTTGCATTGTATTATTTTTCAAAACTTTTGCTTTTTCCAGTGTTAATGTTTAAATTGTTCTATGTTGATGGGTGGCGTTTTACGCATTAAGTGCTGAATTACGAGCATAAGTGAGGGCAAGTGACATAATGTGAAGTGATATAATGTGGTGAAACGTGATTTTTCGTGTTGCTTCCAAAACTCCATAGAAGCTTCTAGTAAAGTTGCCACCACTTTGCTGGAGCATGACTTAGACTGGACTATGACTATGACTAGGACATGACTTTGCGTGAAATATATTATAACACGATGAAAATATAATACTTGACACTGACTAAATATACTATGTGTGGAGCCAAAGTATAAGAAAAAAAAAACTATTATACGTTTATACGTAGTATCACTACCAAAGAGTATATAATTTAATCACTACCTAATCTGTGAAATTATTATTTTATTTTGTTTTTAGTTCATATTTTATTAATTGTTTCGTGTTCTTGGTGTCGTTTTGAAAATCATAATTAAGTATATGCTAAATTAATGTACAATCGTGGCGTTGTTTCGTCGTCCTGTTCCCAAAGAATGTGCTAAACAGTGCAATTCGTCATATCATCGTAATGGATCCTTCGGAAATCACGGTTTGTTATCATTTCACATTACTGTCATTTACAGTCACACTACTTGTTCACTACTGAACTGAGTGGATACCACACCGCTTGAGTTATTACTTGTTAAGTTGTCCAAATAAGTAACTGTGTAGTTAGTAACAAGTTGTTAATAACTACACAGTTACTTATTTGAAAATCCTAAACCAATACGGTGAAATTACTTATTGGGATCGTTTGGTTAGACGGTTTGATCTCGTAAAGCGCGGTAGCGGATTTTAGTTTAGTTATACCAAAAATGGAAACAATTTGTGCTTCCCATAGCTGCTCTAGTACGTAGTATATATACTGCTTTGGCTTTGTATATTCTAAGGCTATATGCATTATGAGTGTTATCGTAACACAATAGTTATGGTTGTCTGGAAGAGATCACTTTAAGCGATCAGACCATCCATTTTGACACTTAGTTATAAGATTTTCCACTACATTTTTCTGTAAAATGGTGTTTTTCAATAAAGAGTTTCTCTATCTATCTAATAGTTTGTTGTTTGTGGTAACCAGGGGAGGTCAGGTAGCTAACAGGTAGCATTTTATACTTATAATAATTAATACTCAACAATAGCTATTTGTCTTGCTCTGGGAGATAGGTAGCCATAAACATTAAAAAATTTATGCTGAGAGGAGTCTATAATTAATAAACCTTAGCCTTGTTATATTTTCAGCATCAAGATTCTGTGGTCAAAAAGAGTCCATTTGAAGATTTAACTCGGGATGAGCTAGTGCTTAAATGCAAGGGACTACTTGCAATAGCCCAAAAAGCGAAGCAAGCCAAGCTTGGTAATAATATTTGTATATTTCGTTTTATAATAATAACTAACGGCACCTTGTGGTATCACTTTGAGTATACATGATGTAGCATTCATAGCAAACCTTGAGGTGCCATTCTTAGGCTTAAAGCTAAGGCCACATTGGGTGTGCACATTCCTCAAGTGTTTAGCCTGCATGTGGCATAAGTTTGAATGACACATGATACACATGGTGAAACACTTGAGGAATGCACACACATAATGTGGCCTTAGCTTTAATCAATTAATGAAATTGAGCAACATTTGATGTGATCAATACTTGGATGGATCAATGCTACAAAAGTGTTATTTACGAGTGAATGGTACCATGCTTCAGAGGGCTCCTCCATCAGTCTCGGCAGTAAGCCTTAGTTAGAAGTTCTTGACACTAGCTAGTGTCCCCGGTGCCGGTGTGAAGTGAGGCTGGGTACTTTTCATATCTATAAATCATTGTGTACCTACTCAATTCTAACTCATTGTAGACAAATTCATCATCATCGTGATGCATGATACATACTCATACACAACGATTTATAAATATGAAAAGTAGCATCTAGTAGTTTCTACCAAAACACTTCAACCAAATCCAAAACTTAAACTTTCTTTACAGAATTGCAGAGTGAAGTAGAAAGTTACAAACTGCAGCTTGAAAAATGTGAATCAGAAAAAAAACAGTTTCAAGTAAGTTTTACAACTCTTCAAGAACTTGTCGATTCTCTAACAGAGCAAAAACTTAATATTATAACTGAAGTGGACTCCGCTCAGAGCAAAATTAAGGCATTGAATAACCTATGTGATAGTTATGAGGTAGAAATTAACAAATATAAAGCAAATCTGTTAATTAAAGATCAGAAAATTTCCGATGTCAATACAAAGTTGTCAGATCTTGATAGTGAAGTGATATCACTTAAAAGGCAAAACAATCGTCTTATAGAAGAAAACGAACAGTTGATCAATCAGCTGACTGAAATTGAAGCCAGAACTGCAGAGTTTAATGATATTGGCTTGCAACAAAGAATATCGGAAGAAAGTGTTTGTTCAGGTAAGAATTTTTTAACTTACTTACAATAAAAGGCAGACAAGGTTCAAAGTTGAACTTTTCAATCATGGTTGTTTACAATCCTGGACACTCATCAGCATGACACTGATGCCCAATATTAACACCCTCAATAATTAATAGTGTTTGCTCTATTTATGCAACAGTGCTGTTATTATTAGATATATTCCTTGCGTTCCCTCTAGGACCTGTAGCATTTTTGGCATTTGCAAAATTAGCGTTAATGTAAAGCGTTCGTTTTGAAAATTTAAACAATAATGCCAATTTTGATATTTTTAGCAGTTGACGATGTCATTTTTGACTGTTTTTGACCTATCCAAACTGTGAACGAAAACAGTTAAAAATGCAATTTTTGCTCACACATTTCCAAGGCGAATGCTGAAAGTAATCATTTTGGCATTTTTAACTGTTAATTTTGCCATCTGTGGCTAATCCGAATGGGCCTATTATGCATAAATAATAAATACCAATATTTAAGGTTAATATGATTAGGTTACATGCATATAGAGGCACAAGGATCTTTTGGCATCTGGACAACGTTATCAGGAGGGTGTGGGTGAGATTTTGGGGCTGCTAGTTAGTTAAATCTTAAATTTAATTAATCTTGTGTATTATATAATACTTGTTATTGTATATTACCTATTTGATGATGTACATGAATGCAGTAATAATAAATAAATAAACAAATGTCCTTGTTTTTGGGGAAATATTACTGAATAAAATACACTTTTTTGTCTAAATTTGACATCAATCATTTAGATTAATAATTTGTAATACTCTCATAGGAAATACTAAATTAATGATATTGGGAAATAATGTGGAGATACTACTCAAGAACACATCTAGCCTTTAGAGTTTTATACTATAATAATTGTATTCTGTAGGAAACATTGTGGCCAGAATTTCGTAACAATCATCATCATCAAAATCTTCCTCACTGTCACTGCTTTCTTTATTTGAGCGTAGTTCTAGAATGAAAGGTTTGTTTAAATATCCGTCTTGAGCTTGATGATTCTCTTCAAATTATTCACATGCATGCAGTAGGTAATTGCGCCACTCAAGTGCCCAGATGACCTAACATGCGTACCGCGAGAAAACTTGTCGTCGATGTTAGTGTGAGACGCACTTAAGCACTCCGATAGTCTTCAAGATCTCTCATGAGAAAAATTTTGTTGCGGTGCGCACGCTATCCCGGCTGAACTCGTTTCTGACATTTTCTGATGTTTCGATGCTTTTTTCCCTAAAATATTTATTTTCTTTATTATTCATTTAAACTAATTACCTACTTACTACTGAATACCTAGGTATGTGATTTGTGGAAATCAAAATTAAACGACAGTGTATCAAATTTTCAATTTCGTCCGCAATAATTAAAATTAAAATGTTGTATATGGCGCGTAATGAGAAACGCTCCATAGGCACATACAAGTAAAACAATTTATAATTTTAGGGCAATTCGGGTGGGACTTAAGATTCGCGTAAATGGCAACCGGAGCAATTTGTCAACAATGACACTGACAAGATGTCAGCGGTAGTTCCAATTTTCTCCACGTGCCAAAAGATTCTTGTCGCACTGTATTGTACATGAAATTGTGTCAAAAATCATAAATGAATTTTACTTGCAGATGAAGACCTAACAATCAAAGTTGATGTTCTTAGTACAAAAATCAAAGAGTTAGAAAGTGAATTAGAAACCAGTAAAAACACCAAATTAAGAGAAAATAAAAATTATGAATGTAGGATTAAAGAAGTCACTGAGTTATATGAATCAGAGAAATCCAAAAAAGAAAAAGCAAATGTGAAATTGAGGACTTACAAAGATAAAATCCTGAAATGTGCTGCATGTATAAATCAGCTAAAGAACTCACGCTATATATTAACCAAGACTGTAAAGGAATATTCTGAAAATATTCCAAAATGGCAAAATGATATCATCAAAGCATCCAAGGTATTAGATGACCAAGTAAACCGATTGACTAATGAAAATTCATCTCTGAAAGAAAATATTCATTTGCTCAAAGTACAAATAGAAGAAATGAGAAAGTCTCAAAATGAAAATAGTATTGAAATATATAGTTCTGAAATAAAAGATTTAAGAAAAGAGAAAGACGTAATAGAGTCTCAGGTTTCTAAATTACAACGCCAATTTAATGAAGCATCTAATTTAAATATTATACTTGCGCAAGAGATTAGTGCTCTTAAATTGGCCAACCAGCAGTTATGTGAAATAGAAATACCTGCACATGTAAATGAAAATAAGTTGCTGAAAGAACAGTTAAGTGATAGTATTCAAAAAAATTCTGCACTCACACAAGCCAAAATTGAAATGATGAAAACTATACAAGATCTTAAGAGTGAAAATAAGAAAATAAATGATTTTATGCAAATTAATACTAATAACAGTGATTTTATTGAAACTTTAAACTTCCAAATTAAAGCATTGGAGAGTGAAAAAGCTACACTTCTCAAGGAAAAGTTAAATGCAAAAGATAGTGTAATCGAATTGGAAAACCATAACAAAGTACTAACAGATCAAAACACTAAATTGAATGTAGATATCCAAACTATCAGGCAGGAACTGGAAAGAGTTACACAGCAAAAAGCAATATTAGAAAGCAAACAAAGAACTGAAAAAGATGAGGAAATCAGTATGTTGAAGTGTAAATTAATGGCACAACAAGAACAATTTGAGAATTATAAAAAGGAATATGATAACATGCAGGATTTAAATAATTTGCTAAAGGAAGAAGTCGAGACTTTAAAATTATCTTTGGAACAACCAAAAGATGACTCTGAAAACTTATCAGATCTCAATGTCTCCTTACAGACAGATATAGTGAAGCTGGAAACAAAGCTGGCTGCCTACAAACAAGAGAATTCTTCTCTTCTATCTGAAATGAAAGAATCTCGTAATAAAATAAAAGAATTTGATGCAATGTCAGCTGAATATGAAGAAAATAAGTCCAAGTTGCAGAATTATAAAACTGAGAACACAGAGCTGTTAAATGAAATGAAAGAAATAAACCAAGTGTTAAAAGAGCGTGGAGAATCCATATCTAAACAACAAAAAGCTATTGCTGAAATGGAAAGGTTAATTGATACACTAGAAAAAGACCGAGACAAGGCAAATGAAGAGAAAGCAGAATTGCTTAAAAAAGTCATATTTCTGGAAAGCGAGTTGAAGAAGGCCGAGACTAAAACAAGTGAGAATAGTGAAATCATCCAGCAAATTATTTCTGATAGAGAAACGGCTCAATCACAATTGATAGAAAATGAAGGTATAATATCAGCACTCAAAGAAGAAATAGAGAAATTAAAACATCATTCAACCAGTCATGGTAATAAATTGGTCTTATGTTTGTGACTTCCATTGATTCCAAATGTGTTTTGTAACCACAGTCATTATCATTTTGTTTTATGTAGAATTGCCGAATGAAGACATGTCAACTTCAACCATTTCCAAAGCAGAGGAATGCTCAAGAATGAAAGATTTGGATGAAACATTTGAAGAAAAGTAAGTTTTACTGCTAAATAGTGAAGTCCCCTTGATACCTTTATCATAATTTAACATTACAATATTATTGTCTAATATTCTATTATAAACATTTTAAGTTTTTCTACTGTCTTTTACTGTAAACGCAAACCACTTAAAATGCTAATGTACCTAATGGATAAATTGTGTTCACGATAAAATTAAAATAAACCATTAATTTATTGATATCAGTAAATATGTAATCGTGATTAATATCACAAGTATTTTCAGGTATACGAAATTAAGAATATTCGCCTTGAAACTAAAGAAAAAACTGAACGAGACCATTACATTGCTGCAAAACGCAGAGATGGATAAAGCTAAACTAGAAAAAATGCTTCATGAAAGTGGACAGCCTGACAATAAAAGTACAGTGAAACCGGATTCAGATGAATCCATGGCGAGTAACAAAGTCAGTGGTAGTGGTGATAGCTCAGAAGTCATGGAGCTTCAAGTGAGGTTCGAATCTTTATCTGAAGCTTCGGAAAAGATGTCTACTGAGCTAGAAAAACAAAAAGGTAAAGAGAAACAATTTGAGTCTTTGAGCATTAGTTAAAATAGTAGCACTTTTAGTTTATATTTTACAAGTGTTTTATTAGTATTTCTGTTTGTTAGCTGAATTGAACATAAAGTGTAACGAGCTAGCTGCAGAAATCGAAGCTCATAAAGTTACCAAAGATAGCTTGGAGAAAGCGCGCCGCGACGTTAAGAAGAAAAGTGTGTTGAGCCTCGAAATGGAGGATTATGAGAGGTCACTAAAAGAGTTGACTGCTAAGATGGATGAGAAAAAGAAAAAGATGGTCCAGGTAATGTGGAAGAGCGTCGAAAACTTATCCTAGCCATAATATATCTATTCTGTATCCAAGCGGCGAATGATACAACATGAACTTGAATTAGTATGTTATCCCGAACTGGGACACTGATACCCAAAAAGTTGTGAGAGCCTTACTTGAAACTGCGTATTTCCTAATCTCCATACTAAAATATAAATCCACTAACTTAGCGCTGCGCAATGAGCATAGTAAACCCTATAACGCTCAACCTAATCCACGAAAGAGATAGAGGCATAAACATGCGCGCGCGAGAGAGTTAGCGAGAGCTAACAAAATACTAAAATAAATAAATGAACTCATTTCTAAACACAGGACGACGAACTCGTTTAAGGAATTCGGTCAAGGACTAAGTTTAATTACATTATTACACCTAGCATGCTAGGGCTGTCTTTGAAGCATTTGGGTACATATTATACATATTATTTGGGGCAATATTATAATACAACGTAAACTTTACATGGTTCTTCAGTAAAAAACTATTATCTTAGAAAAGTGGTCTAAGAAAGGGTGTCTACCTTGGGGAGTAGATTTACCCCCTTTCAGGATAATATACCGATTCAAGTTCATATTGTATATGTTAGAAGTTGATTGTGTTTCGTTATTTTAGATGGAGTCTACAATCGACACGCAAGAGGGTACAATTACTGCAATGAAGACTCAGATCAAACTTCTTGAAGAACAAATCAAAGCAGAAGAAACACAGAACAGACTCACGAAAGAAGAGTTACAGCATGCTATCGAGGACAGCAAAGACAAAGACAACGTGATACAAGCAAAGACTGCTATCATATTGAAACTAGAGCAAGACCTTGAAGATGAAAAGAGAAAGAATGAAGAGGCTGACTTGGAAATGACGTCGGTGATAAGTGAAAAGGAAAATATTATTATGAGTCTAGGTGAGGGCAAGGCTGAGTTGAATAACAAGGTGAAGAGATTGGAGTTCAAGTGCTCTGAACTCAACGAGAAGTTAAAAATCGCTGTCATGGAGTTGGCCGATTTGAAGACTGAATATACTAGCTACAAGGTAATTTAATAAAATCATATGATTTTATGACCGAATAGAGTCTATTTGGTGTGTGTTGTTGTTGGTACATATTTTGGACGTTACACGTTATTGAATATTGAACTATGATTGTCAGGTGCGTGCTCAAGCAGTGTTACGACAGAATCAGACGGTAGACCACAGTCAAGAGGAGCAGTTGAAAGAAGAGGCAGCGGCGCTTCGAGCCCAGATAGAAACATTCACATCAAAACTTGCCACTCTGCAGTAAGGTTCTTTTGAATTTATTTGTATACCGAATCATAGATTAATATACCCGTATACCGCATATATAATAATTTTTTTCTCACTTATAGGCCTCCCCCATAAATCGCCACTTTGGACGCTTATAATAGGTGGGGATTTGCAATGATCAACACGCTTAGCAGGCGGCTTGGTGATCGCAGATTTTAATGTATCGAGGTGAATGTTATTGCCCATTCCTTGGCTATTCTCTTAGCCAGCTTTTACGGCACCCACATGAAGGGATGGGGTGGTCGCAAACTGGGCCACACGGCATAATAGTACTTATTTTGCTTTATTTATTAAGAAGTTTATCTCGTTTAGCGAGGTTGAGGAAGTTATTATCCAAGTATCCAACAAGGCAATGCTGCCAGCATGTTGGGTACGCTACCTACCGTTAGTGGGTTGGAGCATTTGGACTGTATATAGGCCATCCTGGCTAGTTTGCAATTCAAATGTTATTTATAGTAGGTAGTAGAGTAGTGGTTCTAGTTAGCTTAAGTAACAAAGGCACATTGCCCGTTGAAAAAACTGATGTTTTTGGACGTTATTTATCGTTCCCTACAGAGAACAATGTATGGAGCAAAGCAACGAAGCGGACAACGCGAGACGGCGAGCCTCGGAAGCAGCGAGCGAGGCGGCGCGCGCTCAACAACGCACCGCGAGGCTTCACGCCGACCTCACGAGGATATCTCAGCAACTTGAATCTGAGAGGACGCAACATAAACTACAAGTAAGGCTTGCCAAGATATACAAGGTGACCTTGAATTGGTATGTTATCCCGAAATGGGACTGGGACCATGATACCCTACTAGTTGTTAGAGCCTTACTTGAAACTGGGTGTTTCAAATCCTCCATGGTAAAAATTAAATCCACCCGCAAAATTGCACGTGTGATCGCTACGAGAGTTAACAAGATACTATAAATTCATTTCTAAACAGGTCGTTAAACTCATTTATGTGCACTCGGTCAAGGACGAAGTACAAGGACGAAGGACGAAAAAAAACTACTAATTTAGTAAAGTCGTAGAAGAAACATTGTCTACCTTGGGGTGTAGATTTACCCCCTTTCGGGATAACATACTAATTCAAGGTCACCTTGTATACCTAGCTAACAAGTACCAATGGAAATTTTTTAATGTCTTAAAATATCATTCTCATAATTAATATAACATTTATTAGTTTATAAATACGGCTGATTGAGGGTAATCGTTATTGCTAGACTACCTCACGACAACTTGGTAACTACGGGAATTGACGGCGCGTTGGCTAAATTTTGCAAATAGAATTTTTAAACTCTTCTTTTGAAGGTTTCTGGCTTAATTGAGGACCAGAAATTCAGTATTGCGTAACTAACTAGGTACTTAGTATATAATATATATTCTTTCCTTAACGAATTATATATACGAAATGCTAATTTCAAACTTAGATTTTATGGTTAATAGAAGAAGATTGAAGCTGGCTTTATTCAAAATCGCACCTCCTACATATTGATGATCGTGTAATTTCATGTATTCACAGGTATCCACACTCACGCAATGCTACAAGACACAAATTAACGAGCTTGAAGCTAAACTCGTAAAAGAAACGGAATTATTAAAGAAACAGCTGGTAGCTATGCAAGATAGCATCAAGTCTGGCAAAGCAGCAGTTTTGGACGAGGCTAACCACAACCACTACATGTTGCCTGTCATACCGAAAGACGATAGCGATGGAGAAATGGATATCAACGTATCGATGATACCCAGGGAGGAGGGTGAGGTAAGCTATCAGAGTAATAAACAAATGCTACTTTATCTACCAGAGGGCCCTAATTCTTTTTCGAGTCCTTACTATGAAACACGCGAATCCTTTGTCTTACTTAAGAAATCTGCAAAAGGCATTCTATTCTCTATGAACATACAGTTTGAATAAGACGACAACGACGTGGTGTCTGTATCGCGTGGAATCTGTATTTTCATAGAGAAATATGGCCCAGGCCTGGTGCACTCCGCACTTTAGGTTCAAAGCTACAGGTACATAATATTTACACAATCTATAACCAAATCACCACCATTATGCCGAATACACTTGTTATTACAACGAAACCTAGAAATTGGACGCGTACTGTTTGTTTACGTATAAAATAAATGATGTATGTGACATTCTCGTAATACATTACCTATTGCCACCTGTTTGCTTAAGTGTAATGTTTACTAACTGCGTGATAACGTAACCAATGTATTCCTCGATTTCATCAGATATAGGTACTTGTTAATTGACCTTGGCATACTTACACTAATTGTAGACAATAGCTGAAGAGAAAGTGAAAAATTGCATAGCATGAGAATTTTTTTTCGCTGTATTGTTGGCTTAATGTTAAACCTTGGGCATAACGCGCGTAAAAACTCATAAAATCGTTTATCACACACATAAAGCAACAAATACAGGCTGATTTGTTTTTAGTCGAACTATGGTTGCTCCTGCGTTTTCCATTGCATTGTTTCCAACATCTCTAGCGCAGGTTGATTTTATTATAGGATAAAAAACAAGTGCACCAAGACATTGAATTTTTCGGCGATCGAATATGAGTAATCGGGTTCTGAGAATCGCAAACTATAAATTGCTACAACTCCAGATTAGTTAGTGGTTTTCCTGGTTTACCTATACTTACATATTTTAGAAAAGTGTTTTTATTTCAATACGTTCGTCGGTTCGGTAATGGTTCTGTGTTTTTGTACCTAATGTGCTATGAATAAATAAATATGCGAGGACATTTCAATTTCACACGTAAGACCCTGTTCCATATTCCTTACTGATCATCCGCCTACCCTTAACTTACTGAGGTCGATGCAGTATGCTTTTATCTTCCGCTCACCTCTGTTAGTAACATTTACTTTGTTTATTACATCATCAACAGCCGGTAGACAACTGCTGAATACAGGCATACTACTCCATTCGTCACACATAGTTTTACACAAATCCAGCCATAATTTGTAGGTACTTTATATTCTGTATCCATGTGTCCCAGGGTTCGGAATCGGCCCCGACGCCACCGCCTTCAAAGCCTTACTTGTCAGGCGCGAGCAATCGGTCGCCGGTGCCGCTCGAGCGGCTTCTCGAGGAAGGAGTGCCGGAGGACGAGGCCTTTGACACTTCCTCCTTAGATCTCACTTCAGATCAGGAGATAGCTGATTTGAAGCGAAGACTGACAGCCACACAGCAAAGGTGCGTCCCTGTACTGGAGGGCTTTTTGCCAATTCGTTTGTCATTATCAGAAAGTAACCTGAAATATCTGTACATCGTATCATAATATGTGTTCATACTGCAGTAACTGAACGAATGTTTCTGTTCTGCTCTTAGTGATATGATGTTACATGCCTGTAAAGGATGTTGACTGATTAAAAATACTAATTGCCTCAAAAGACTATCTGCTATCATCTGACTGTTGCGTGTCTGTCTTTTGTTATGATATTGTCTCAATACTTTGCCCATCGATCCAAGTTCGTTTCTTTTAAAAATATCGTCAATGCAACTCGCAGCCAAACGGCTGATGCGATGTTCCACTTACCCTGACCTGCACTGCACCCCTACCGCGTAACCATTCTGGTAATGAAAATCGCCGGCCATCCTGCTTGCTCCAATTCACAAACCCTTGAGTGCACACGATTGCCACCAGACTTATGCGTTGAGGCCACTGATTCGTCCACTACAACACCTTAGCCCACTTAGCAATGGTAATAAGACCAACCAAATTGTGGCCTGTAGATGACCACGTGACCCGAGCGATAGAAAAAAATGCATAAACTGTAAAGTACGCAAGTCATGGGATACTTGATGCTTTTTTTTTTAACTTTTCCGTTACTATACCAATAAATCGTTACTATAATATCGATAAATCGATCGCAGGGTAAAACATGTAACGGTGTTGCTCTCGGAATCCGAGCGTGAGTGCGCACGCATGGCGCAACTAAGCGAGCTTCTCAAATCGGAGCTACGACGCGTTCGAGGAACCACCAATAACGCGCACAATGCGGAGTATATGAAGAATGTCACACTTAAGGTATGTGTTTTTAAAAGTAAGTAAGGAGCTAGTATAAGTCAGTGGGAGTAAGTGGGCTTTAAAACTGCGACACAACTGCTCTGAACTTCTATAACATCTACGCGATGTCGACTCAAACTCACGCCATTTTCGCGCTTATTTGTATAAAGCATGTAAGACTGATGATAAAACTAGCATAATGACAAACCCCGTAAGTAAATCATTGAGTTAGAAATAGAAGTTAGCTATTATTACTTTTGATATTGATAAAATTATTCTAACTAATATTCCTCTATGTTTAGTTCCTGACGCTGCCACCGGGAGACGAGCGCAGCAGACTAGTTCCGGTGCTTCAGAAGATATTAACCCTCACACCTGATGAGACGCAAAAAATCAACGCGGTGGCCAAAGGTAAGTCTAGCACTTTACTAAACCAGCCAGTCAAAAAAACCGAAAAAAATGGAGCGCCCGTTTAAACTATAACCCGGTTGTGTGGCTTTTATGCCATAGTGTTTAATACGATTTAGACGAATACTTTTTGAATAAGTTTCGTTTTTATCGTTTTTTAGTTACACAAACAAATTGGTAAATTGTGGGTTAGATAGATCGTGGGGCGCCTCTATTATACCAGCACTGGCGCACTCTGCTTTTTTTAGTTACGAAGCTACTACGAGAAAATAGGAGCGTCTAGACGCGTGGTCCGTTACGCGTAACGCGCCAGAAGAGCAGCGCTATAGCGAAAGAATGAGAGGCAATTATTTAGGGCAGGCTTGCAATGCTGTGCGAGCTGAACTTTACCTTATTGCGCTATTGTAATATTATACATTTTGATGACTCGCCGTTCTACTCGTTAGGTGTAATCAGGCTTTAAGAGTCGCTATTTATTATATTTTATATTTATATTTTAGCTATGCCTTCTGAACTGTAAGGTGTGGGTTCGATTCCCACCTGGGACAAATATTGTGTGATAACCACAGGTGTTAGTTTTGCGTCTGGGTGTTATATTGTATTCTATGTATATATTTAATTTACAATCAAAAAAGTATCTAAGTATTATATCAGTTATCTGGGTCCCATAGCACAAGGTACGCTTAATTTGAGGCTAGATAGCGCTGCGTGAAATGTCCACACATATTTATTTATTTATTATCAGTATGCTATGGCCCAGGCTATGGTAACACATAATTATCAGGTATCTCTTTGTTGACTTGAAAGCCTCCAGACCTATGTGGTTGCTGTCAATTATTTTATGAAGAATTGAAGATACTAGTAGTGACTAAATTTAATTATTTACAGGGCTAGATCCAAATCCAGGCAAAGGATGGGGCAGCTACTTGCCTTGGCCGGGAGGAAGTAAATAGATTAGATTATTTTTTACTCGATACAGTAGCTCACGTTTGCGGCATTGATACGGAATGGTGGGTGTCGAAATTCCAATAGAAAAATTTCAACATTTCGAATATTTTAGATTCATGGTGATCGGATTTTAGAAACGAAGTCTGACCGAGTTTTGCCAGGGATGAATATAATAAAGTATAAACATAACTATTTCATTTGCTTTTTATAACAATAGTCATAAAGTCTAAGTTTGAAGATACAAACAGCCGTATTTATAAACGTTACTTTCAATCAATGCTTATAATGATGTGTCTCGTTAGCGCTTCTAACATTTCTCATCGGCGAGAAGTAGACAAGAAATTTGAAGCATTAATTGAATTAAAGTAACGTTTTTACGTAAACCCACGTGTAATATAGTGTAGCAAACTGTAAAAAGGTCTCACAAAAGTATAGTGCCTAAGATTAATAAGTATAGATATATTAGATTATTTGTAATTTATATTCGTACCTATATTATACTGGTTAGTATTTATTACAAAATTATATTTTTTTATATGGAGTAACTGTTTTTTCTGTTTGGACAAGTTCATTATGAATTCATTAAATTACCAAACCGACGACCTCGCTAGCATTCAGAATGGTTTGAAAGTAGAGAGATATTTCTATACATATAAAAAGATTTACATCTTATGTACATACATAAACTACTTTAAGCATTTCATTCGCGTTTTGTTTTTAGGTATTTACATAACATAATATACTTTTACTTAATTTTTGATGCAACATTTAAATTATATTTACTATTGTATTAAAACGGGCTTATTATCGTTATTAAACTTAGATATTTAATTTACTGAAAATTGTCACAGAGACTTTTATTTTTATGCTAGTATCTAGCTAGATAATATTGGCAATAAAAAATGTTGACAGTAATTATCTACCTTATGCAAATGTAGCAGTTATTTATTGGCTTAGGAATTAGTGTAAAGCGGAAGTCTAGAGGTAATACAATACCTACCGGAAGCTCTGTATACTTGTGTATGCTCTGAGATTTTTATAGGGATCGCGGCTATGGGCATCGTAGACATCATCGGAGAACCGGTTTGGCTCTGAACTTAACCTGTGGATTGATTAATAGCAATTAAGGAAGTTGTTGAAGTTGAAGTCGTATTTCTAATAGGCAATACAACTTATGTTTTTTTTTGGTAGTGCTCTAATAGTTAGCCTCCCTAATAATCTTTTTTTAGATAACGCCCCTCGTAAGTTGCGGGGTTTGAATGGCTGGTAACAAAATTGTATAGGTCGTTGCTAGAGCCATGTAAAAGGTTGCATCGGAATGACAATAATAGCACTTTTCAGGGCACGGTGCCCTGGAAAGTGCTCCTGTGATGGCGGATACGCCTCACCTGAGGAATAAGAGATAATCATCGCATATTATACGTTGCGTGTACTAATATTATACCTATAATAATAACAAGTCAGCGCACCCACATTAAAAATCCAGGTCATCACGCCCATGGTGCTGTGTCCAAGCCCGATGTCTTACCTCTGGACTATCGCTTCACACTAATTCCTAGGGCCCCCTCACTCTGTATATTGTTTAACTTTTAGTAATTGCCATATCTAGTTTATCAAGTTATGTCTAGATTTATGTGGTCAAATAACATTACAACAAGTTTGTAGGGATTTTAAAATTAGGCAGGCCATTGATGAACCCAGATAGAAGAACCTACACAATAACTTGTTATGAACTGTTCAATTATTGTGTCGATTTAAATGATTACATTCCATTGAAACTAATCACGCCGTCATCGAAAAATGAAAAATAACAATAAGCCGATATGGAGAGTTAAGATTTCAATTATCATTATAAATTCATTTATAAAAAACTCGTTCTGTTATATATTTCCATTGAACTCGATTTTACTAATTTAAACTGCTAAAAGTAATTATTTACGTCTAAAATATTATATTTTCAACTTCAATTTGTGTACGATTTTTGTGTAAATTAAGAGTGTAATTTGTGTACAACCATCGCTTTATATTATGAAATTATAAATTATTACAAAATGAATGCCGCTTTTTATTGAATTTTTTTAATACCTTTGTTAGACAAGCAATTATCGTCTAGCTAAAGGCCCGTTCGGATTAGCCATAGATGGCAAAATTAAACAGTTAAAAATGCCAATTATGATCATATCAGCGTTCGGATAGCTCAAAAATGACATGTGAACTGCCAATTTTGACTCGTGGGCAAAAATATCAAAATTGGTGCAAAATTTATTGGTAAATTTTCCAAAAAGAACGCTTGACATCACAGAGCTATGAAACAAATGATGCTTCGCCTATTTTTTTTTTTTTTGCTCTGTGCTTGACATTATCGCTAATTTTGCAAATGCCAATAATGCCACCGGGGCTAAAACGAACGCAGGGTGAGGGTTGTAGTTAGTTGCAGAATGACAATGAAGGTAAAACGTCGAAGTTGCACAAGGTATGGATTGGTATGGTTTTGGATGGATTTATGGATTAGGTTTGGATTGGTATTGGTTTTGCCACAGATATTATAATAGTAGTTACCTATTATTTGCTTACAAAACGTCTAAGTAAACAAAATGTCTGGATTGCAGAAAGACTGTAAGCAAAACACTGACCCCTATAATACTAGTTACAAAATGACTGTTTCTTAAAATGGCGTATTCATAACGTAGTAGGGTATTACGTGTACTAATGTAGGTGTACTCTCTGTAAAAAAGATCTTACTCTACTCTACAAATCTACATAATAAAACTCATTCAACTGCCAAAGGATTGAAGGTTAAAAAGAAAATACCTGATTCTTCCGCTTTCCTTCGTATCAAATCAAAACTTTCAAAGTTTTAAGATGTTATGAAACATATGAAATTAGGACGAGCTTATTATTGAAATTAACGATATTATTTACATACTTAGGTAAATTTTAAATAATCAAAAACAACGTTTTCTTTAAAGAGATCGGAAATGATATTATCGATTGCACTTCCCCGGGCGAGACGCCCACCGCGCATGCGCTAAGGAAACCACTCGGAAAATTTGTGTCTGCGGTGCGGCTGAAAAGGTAAGATTTCTGTTTTTATCGCCATTGTTTTCTTTTTCTCCTGAAACCCTTTATTATAGTCGTTTATCAATCGTTCCCAATGTTTATGTCAGCATTTGGTCCTTTTTGTACAGGATTCATGACATAGTGTCTGTGTAAAGGCATGCAGATATTATGCCGGCTGAATTACGCAATTTGTTACGGGAAAGGGTTTCTCCTGTGTTTTGAATAAGTTAGCACAAAACCCAAAAACAAACCTATATTAGTGATCTGAATTTATGAAGATACTTAACATTTTCTGGTTCATGGCATGCAACGATTTCATGACACCCTTTGCTTTTGAAGTTGGACGTGCGTAAAAATGCTTAACCCATCACATAACCCAACGTGTAAAATAGTGAAATTGGATTCCCATCCCATTATATTCCATGTCAATTAGTAAATTCTTAATAAAAATAATGTTATTGCGTTTCCAAATTCAAAACAGTGACGTGATCTTGTCATTTTAGATTCGCCAATGCTGGCAGAATGAGCACAACTCACTAACACCTAAAGCTGTATATGTTTTATTTAAGTAGGTATAATATGTCTCAGTATTTAGGTAGGTATCAATGCAATAAAGTGCACTAGATCGACGCATAACAAAGCCCATGTGCTTCGTCAACCCGGCACGTTACCTACGTTATGCGACATGCGGTTATTCTAATTTTGAAACATAATAATTAACTTGTTGTACTTACATAGGGTACATATGAACATACTTTGCTTACCTAGACCTATGTAGATCTCATCTCGCGACTCAATTTAGATCGAATTTACTTGTCTTTGTTTTATTGTAAACATTTGCGACGTCGTCATTCTAAATATTATCATTCCCTTAGCTAATGTTTTCGACCTTTAGCTTATTTTGAAATGAAGTTTCTCTTCTAAGGTCACAAAATTGGGCAATTTGTGTTAGTGCACGCGTGTGGCATTTTATAGAGTCGTAGAGCGCTGATGCACTTTGGTAAATAGAAGTGGTAGAACCGGTAATCAAACCTGTGCATTTTTGACCTTTACTTACCACAAAAGACTAATACATTCGGTTAACCTTTTGTTTCATTACGCCACAGAAAAGACAAAAAGTACCTGCAGAGATATTTTGGTAGCGTTACAAAGAAGACCTAGCTTTTTGGGGTTATTTTATTAATATCAGGTTGTGTTTACCTATAATTTGCGAAGGCAGGCGCTCTAGAAATAGTCTATATTTGGCATGGCAGGCCCGCTGTATCGATGTTCCGGACCTCAGCGATGCGCACGCTCGAGACGGAGCTCTCATTGAAGCATTACCTACGTTCATTTTAGTCATAACCCAAAATCATGTGCATTTAGTGTGCGAGGTCGATGCATTTCGAATAGGCGTACTATTCTAATTGAATTGGAGTTAGGAAACGAGTCGTGAAAGGCTGGTAATTGTAGGCGGTTTCTGGGGTCGCCGCAACATTTGCAATTTATTTCATTGCGCAACAATACTGTGTATTGTTTGTCTAGTTGATTGCTATGATTCTATTATAATAGAAAATTAAAACTTAAAAGTTATGTCGAAATTTGTTTTAAATACATAGTTGGTTTTAAAATAGAGACTGAATTAAATGGGTAGGTATTTTAATCACCAGAGCAAAGCAAGTGATTCAGAATATTATGGAGATTTTACTACTCTTTATGTCACTAATTTGTTTGCCGATACCTGCTCGAGACTAGTTTATCTAAATAGGTAGGCACGATCGAAATCTGGTTTTAAACATTATTTTAAGCACAAAATATCTGAATTTAGGAATAAAATTGTAAAATCACTATGTTAGATATGGAAATTCCGTGAACTTAATTGGTAATATAGGTCCCTAAATCAACAAAACAATGTCTGACAAAGATTTTAGCTCCTAAAAATAGCAACCAGCGGGATTTGAACCTGCGCCTTCCATCTCACAGGATTATACGCTCACTCATTTATTGCGCTATATATTACACTTTAAAAATCCATTCCATGAATTTCGGACAAAATAGTAATCTGAATAATTTTGCCTGACAGATTTATAACATCGCTTTCCGTTGCATTTGACGAAGATGGGCAAGGAGAAGACTCACATTAACATTGTGGTGATCGGCCACGTGGACTCCGGCAAGTCCACCACCACCGGACACTTGATTTACAAATGCGGGGGCATCGATAAGAGAACGATTGAAAAGTTTGAAAAGGAAGCTCAGGAAATGGGAAAGGGGTCTTTCAAATACGCATGGGTAAGTCACATACGCTGAATAGGTACATATATTACCAATTTCATCATCCTGTTATAGACATTTATACTTAATAATGATGATCACCTTTCCATCAACAATTAACTAAAGTGACCGATATAGCTCTTAGAATTAGCAAGTTGAAAAGGTAATGTTGCTAATGGACATTGGACAGGCCACATCGCTCGTAAGGTCCTCAAGTGGCGACCACGAACCGGAAGACGCAGCGTCGGCCGGACCCCCACTAGGTGAACCGACAATTTGGTGAAAACCGAGGGAGCCTGAGGGAGGCCTATGTTTAATAGTGGCGGATGTGACCCCTACGTCTATCTGTCCTGCCGTATATCCTAAACACTTACTTAAAATATAGTACTTATTTATAAAAAGCAATATAGATCGTGCTGTGGAGTGGTTATTACATATTTCCTCTAGGTCCTGGACAAGTTAAAAGCAGAGCGAGAACGCGGCATCACTATAGACATAGCACTGTGGAAGTTCGAGACTGCCAAGTACTATGTCACCATCATTGATGCTCCCGGACATAGGGATTTTATCAAGAACATGATTACAGGCACTTCCCAGGTATGTGGCATGTCAGAAATGGTCCGCGGCCCATGAAAGTTTTTTGGAATTAGACACACTTACATTGGCAGTGAATATACTTAATGACTCTGTCGAATCACTTCCTCACTGCATACAAACATGGAACTGAATGCAGATATAGGAAGTGATATTAAAATGGTTATAAAAAACCTGTACTATACCTACCTGAGTATAATTACATAACACACGATTTGCATTTATGTTTTATTCACCACATCATAATAACGTAACCTTTGACTCGTTTTCTAGAATGACATTTAAATGTTTGCCGACCTTGCTCTTTAATGCAAATGTTAGCTAATTTTTTTATATTCAAACGCCAGGTTGGAGACATCGCCAATAATGTCGTTAGATTGAAAAATGCCGTCTTATTATTATGGGACAGGTTTTAAACTTGTAAAACATGATTGTCTATTTTAGTGGTTTATGATGTTTCTGGCTTTGTATAAGTCCCAATTTCACCACATCTTAGCTATGATACCTACATTATAGACTTATCCTCAAGGTCAAATTAGTTAGACCTAGATTGTACAGGACTTCCCAAGTCCCAACAACCAGGTGTTCATTTTCAGGCAGACTGTGCCGTACTAATAGTGGCGGCAGGCACGGGAGAGTTTGAAGCTGGCATCAGCAAGAATGGACAGACTCGCGAGCATGCCCTGCTCGCGTTTACCTTGGGCGTGAAGCAATTGGTCGTCGGCGTTAACAAAATGGACTCCACAGAACCTCCTTACCACGAAGCCCGCTATGAGGAGATCAAGAAGGAGGTGTCGTCCTATATTAAGAAAATTGGTGAGTCTCTAGCCGTTTTGAAACTGTTACCCAACGTCTTTAATTATGTGGTTTGTTTAAGGATGGATAAAAATGTTAAAGCCAGAAAAGGTAGAGGAAGACCGAAAAAAGTGTGGTCGGATTGTGCTAAGGGAGCGAATGTTGTGATGACGTCTGACAAGAATGGGTGGAAGAGATTAACAAGCTACAACAACCCTATTTAAATGTGATAAGTGTAGGCTGGTGATGATTAAGATTTATAGGACGTCAATATTTCTAATGGAAACTACAATTTGCATGGATGTTCTACAACATTGTGACATTTTTCGTGTGCGACATTTTCGTAGAATCGGTACCCCCTTGTACTTTGAAATAAAATTGTCTGTACGGTGTAAGGTTACAACCCGGCGACGGTCGCGTTTGTGCCGATCTCGGGGTGGCACGGCGACAACATGCTGGAGCCATCAGACAAGATGCCGTGGTTCAAGGGGTGGACCATCGATCGCAAGGACGGCAAAACCGAGGGGAAGTGCCTTATTGAGGTACCAATTATACAATACCTCATTATCTGTGCAGTTGAACTCTCTACCATGTCTTTCTTATCATTCCATGTGTTAACAAAAAGTTATGGCGAAAACGTGCAACTGAACTGATAAGTTGGTATAATGTACCTAAGTATCTAGATACTTAGATAAGTAGGTTTTTGTAACGTAGGTAAAAAGGGTTGCCTGCATAGAAGTTTTGCAGTATTTTCATTGTTTTGCGTGGACTGCGATCTAGACTTGTATGTAAGAATTCCTCAGAATCTGAATCGTTTGGCTAGGTCTAATTGCACAATAAAGTAAGATCAATTTACCCGCATCGGGCATTCAATAATATCAATATTGTAGAAAATAAAAATTAAAATTATGAATATTATCACCACTGATCCGTACAGAAATAATTAAATTGCTACAAATCATCTTTTAAATTAAACCCAATATAATAGGTACGTACACGTCTTCATATTTCTGTCAGTTTGTTGTGCCCACCACCCCCAATGGGATAGATGTAGATTCTCTAGTCGAACTATACCTACAGGGTACCTATCAATCTACAAAACGATTTACGTGCTTTCTAGACGTTCGCAATAACAGAAAACTTATAAAGGTGCTTCACAAATTAAACAAGTTAATGCTACTCTCCACTGATCTACCGTGCTATGCCCTAGTCTGCGTATTATGTAAGCTTTCTTTGCCTTTATTAAAACGCGCTATATTAGACATGGACGTCACAATCCTAACTCCACCGCGTTTGCTTGAAGGCCCTGGATGCGATCCAGCCCCCGTCCCGGCCCACCGAGAAGCCCCTGCGGCTGCCGCTTCAAGATGTCTACAAAATTGGTGGCATCGGTACCGTGCCCGTTGGCAGAGTCGAAACTGGCGTCCTGAAGCCAGGTAAGAGCTCTTTACATCGACCTAAACTTCCAATTTTTCTTTACTGCATTTTTCAATACGGTTTATTGGTGCCGACAGCTGCTTCGCGTTTAATTGGAAATTGAGAATGTTGTTTTTAACACCCGACCAAATAGAGGTATGTAAGTTCAACGTGTGTAGTGTGTAACTCCCGGACCTAGCTATTTTATTTGTTCTTTGTTTGTAGTCAAGAAAATCTGTTCAGCCATTTGCAAACTTTCATCAGCTTTTCTCTAGTTACGAAGGGAACGATTGAACAGAGGTTTTTAAAATTTTAAAAGATACAAAATATTTTTAATATATATTTCATTTAAATCTTGACAAAATTGCACTTCATTGCATCGTAGCACGAGTCTATTTCATGGGAATGTATTAATCTTATATATAATATCTTTAATATCTTTTTAAGTCTATTATTTAAATCTATTTATTAAGCAAGTATGAACCACCACGCCCGGACTACGAACTGGTAGGCGACCGACGATCTGGTGAAAGCCGCTGGGACCCGGATGCAGGAGGCGAGCATCCATTCAAAGTGCTCTCTGGGGGAGGTCTATGTTCAGAAGTGGACGTCTACAGGCTGTTGTAGATGATGATGATGATGATGATGATGATTAAGTAAGTATTGTAAAACTGATTGTTTGTTGATATCGGCTAGGTATGGTGGTGGTGTTTGCGCCGGCCGCTATCACTACAGAAGTAAAGTCTGTTGAGATGCACCACGAGGCGTTACAGGAGGCCATGCCAGGAGATAACGTCGGCTTTAACGTCAAGGTACCAGTCAACCAATCAATCAGTCAATTTATCTGCAAGATTACCTTACCTACCTCATTTTGTTAATTGATTACCTTCTTGTTTCTTATTTCATTTTATACATTTTATTGGTCTATATATTTATTTCTAGAAGTTTTCCAAGCTCCTTTCCGAAAGTTCATTGAACATTCTTCCTGTACTCAACATTTGTATGCTTCTTGCCTTTCCTTCCCCTTTAGATCGGTAATTTTTCTTCAAGTATTTATTTTTAATTTTCCTTCTCTTTTATTGTATCAACATTTTACTGCGCTCATTTCTTTCCATCTTCTCGCCTTGATTTTTCCTAGGTTCATCCTTTGTTATTATCATTTACATGTTTAGTATTTCTTCCTTTAGCTTCCTTATTTTAGCTAGATTGCTTATTGCATCATTGTGCAAGCTTGCTTTTTTCCTGAGGATGATGATGATGATGATGAAGCATACTGTCTTCCCACAAGCTAAAAAAGCTATTTCAAACTTTGTATAGATTTTTTTATAGGGTATCATTTTCGAAGGTTTTTAAATGGCTGCATAAATGCTAAATATAGCAACTACTTGTACCTACCTAGGTTTTGCCTTTCACTTATCTCTGCTAGAAACAATATCGGAAGTGGTTTTAAAAATGAGTTCTGAATGTCACATTTATCTTATTTAGTCGATCGCCTTGAAGTCCGTTTTCTCCCTTCCGCGTAGAATTGGAAATAACTTATTAAATTTTAGTACTTAATAGAAATTAGAATACTGTAAGTACCTACTTACAACCTGAGTTATAACTTCGGTTTTTTATTGCCAACTCATATCTTATAAATTATCTTCGGGCACCGAATAGCAATACACAAGCTTCAGGTAAGATAAAATCCTGAATCCAACCTACTTAAACTATGACAAAAAAAACAGTCGCTTCTGAATACCTTATGTTTTTAAAGCGCAGTCAGTGTTGCATGGATGTGCACTCTGACTTGATTGTTTTCATTATTATGTCCTAATTTTGTAAACCGTAGAAATTAAAAAGTGCTGGTGTTGCTCAGGTCACGTGGTGTTTAGGTGGCTCAACTTGTTTGCCCTTTAGTTTACCGCAGATAATATACCTACCTTTACTAAAGATTGCTGTTAGCTACCTATTTGAAAAGTAGTCTTGCCTGAATGCAGTTACATTTTCCAGAATTAGTTTTAATCTGTTTTTGATTTGTAGAACGTGTCAGTGAAGGAGTTGCGCCGCGGCTACGTCGCCGGAGACTCTAAGAACGCGCCACCCAAGGGCGCTTCGGACTTTACTGCTCAGGTAGGTAGAATCACACATCAAGAGGACACTCGATAGCTATTTGAAGAAACTCTTGCCGTCGCGCTGTGCCAAGTCACTCTACGGAGTGTGATATAGAAAGCTCGCGAAATATCTACAAAAATTTTGACGTGATCGACGTTTCGTATTCGCATGTTTCTTCTTCCAAAACTTAACCGATTCAATTATTTTTTTGCAATGTAATTTAAAGAATGAGTGCATACCTACTAGGTTCCTCTTATTATTGATATGTTAAAAAATTACAATTTTGTCTGGTAGTGCTTTGATCACGGCGGTAATAACGAAATATTCATTGGGATTTTTGGAGGGTCATATAGGAGGGGACAAGGACAAGCCTACAAAAGGACTAGATTTAACGGAGAAGAAAAAATTTTTAAAGGTGTAATCCAGGAAGATAATAGAAGAAAACGTTTCGTCATATATGTATATAGAATCGCAGCTCTTATATCCTCTTATAAAGTACAATTAGGGCACTTACGTTTATTAGTTATAACACCAGGGTTACAGTGCAAGTCTTATTGCTACATTTATATAATAAGTACTAGTTGTGCTTCACGGCTTCACCCGCGGACAAATGTATCCTATGTCTTAATCCAGCGTATAAGCTAAGTATCTGCTCTGAATTAATAGATTCATCAAAATTGCTTCAGTACGTTGTTAGATACGTAGTTACGGAGACTAATAGCAACAAACATTCAAACGCACAAAGTTTTACATTTATAATATTGTTAGGATTGGGGAGGAGTATATATTAATCTGTGGTCCGATCTAGCATGCCAGCGGCATGCAATGTAATAGGCTGGGATGACTGGTTTGCTTTGGCAATGTTTTCAGCCGCACGTTGACGTTTGCATAACAATAGATGGGCACATATTGGTGTGCGTCCGACATGACTGGAACTATTTCTCTTCGTTAAAAGTAGGTAGGTACATAATTTATGTTTGTCTCTGTCAGTAGAAGTAGCAGTCTTTCTGCATTTCATCCAATTGGTTCAGCCGTTTTGACGTATGAAAGCTATAGAAAAATATACAAACAAGCAAACTGATTATAACGACACTTCACGGATTCCACTGACGAAATATTTCCATTCCCTATGTTATGTAAAGGGGAGATGGAGTATTGTAATCTGCTTACTTGATATCTATTCATACATTATCGTTGTGCAAGATTTTGTCATTTTTGTAAACGGGTCCATTTGCATAATTTGTAAGAAAACCAGACCACTCCGCTACAGTACCTACCCACTGAAAAGTAGGCGACGGTAGCCTATATAAATAATGAAAAATAATGAAAAATGTTAGGAAGAGACGTTTGTTTGTAATCTATGTCGTACTGTATTTGCAAATAATCAGAACATTACGATATGGGTGTAGATAAAGTTCTTTACTATTTTAGAGTTAATGAATATCCGGTTCTTTGTAACGCTTTATCTGACGCCCTTGAAACGGCGGCAGCTTGTCACTGTGATTCATATGTACTCAATTAAACCGAATTTACAATCCATAAAGTTTGCTGCGACAAACCAAGAGCCGCCCAAGCGTATAAAATTTAAAACTAATGGGCCCCGTACCTGTAGTTATATCTATTTTCCTGCAGAAAAGTTTTACGAGTAAAATAAATAGCACCCCGAGCTGATTGCGGTAGTCTACTCAGTGTGCATAATTTTATACAAATTGGTTCAACAATTTCAACGTTAAAGTCAAACAATCAAAAAGTTTTTCTAAGTACGAATAGGCCTATGTTTGACTGCAATGCAACTGATCTAAGGTTAAGCGACGATGTAGTCGATGTTGTAGTGTTGTAGCACGTTTGTCTATGTCTCTATGAGGAGCCTATTCACTCTAGTCTTAAGAGACCCAAATTACATTTATCAGGAATTAAGGAAGCCTGGAGGGAGGGAGGTACATTCTCTTTTTCCTTCCATTTCAACATTTACTTGTACTTGCATGGGTGACCGCTATGGTCATGCATGGCTTAATTTTGTACAGAGAGGTTTGTATATAATTGATGAATATGAGGAGTGTGTGGACTTTCCCCCAGGAGGAAAATCTAACATAATTCCAACGAAGTTGATGGCACATTCTGCTGTTGAGTTGAGGTCAAACTATACATAAGTACCTATTAGATTAATTTTAAAGGAAAAGGGAAATATTTAAACACCTACGTACGGAAACGAATTTTTAACCTTACATTACAAACAATTAATGTTGATTACGCTGCAGCCAAAGAGGATATAATCACTTCGTTTAGGGCTGCAGCGAACTGCGGTGAAACTGTTATAAACCGTAAATCTTCTTTTAATAGTGTATGTACTTACGTACCTACTATTGAACTATTTATCTCGTGCTAGTAGCCGGCTAAGGTTCTCGTAAAAATTAGCCTCTGTGCCATTTTCAGTCGTATGTTTTTTTAACTTTCACGGTTGTTTACCACGTTTTTAAGGCTGAGTTGCACCATAATCACGGTTAAAGTTACGGTCAAATTTTGACATTAGCCCGCCCCGCGAAGCGTGGAATGGTTATAGTTAGGGTTAAAGTTAGCGTTAAAGTAAGCTGGTGCAACTCAGCCTAAGGGTTCGACTCCTTAGGTCAAACTCGCTGTAAGTCAAGTTGTTATTGCGTCAAGTCCTTTTTTCGACAAGTTACAATTTTTGCCAAATTCTCTTTTCGTCAAGTCTTCCAATCGTCAAGTTTTCTTTATGTCAACGTCAGGTACAATCAGTAACATAATTATTATTGCTGTTTAATAGTAAAACCTATAAAGATGTATTTCTGAATCTACAGAAATATTCGATCTACCTACTTTCACGATAACCTACACTTAACTTTTTAGGATTTTTAATTCGCTGTTAGTGCCGAAACTTTGTGTAGGTTCGTTCTTATATCGTATACGGTATAACGGTATTGAGAGAGGCAAATGGTACATTTATTTTTTCAAAATAGCGGTCTCTGGTGTGCTCTCGAATATAAATATGTTGCGATTGGGATAAAAATCAATATCTTGGGGTCCCAAAGGTTGCTGATAAATATGGTTTGGTCATAATTGGACAACTGTCATTTTTCAATAAGGCCGCCATAAATATTGTAATCGAAATTGCTGTTTTTCGTTATTCGCGTAGGTCTATGGTATACTACACCTTTAGGCTAAGTTATTGTCAGATCCTAGTTTGACAGATGTCGATTTGACAGATGTCAAAATGTAAAAAATTTTGACGGATGTCAAATGACAAATTTTGTGAATGATGTCAAAATGACATTTACTTAACAACCTACCAAGGCCTACCTACCAGCGATTTTTTATTTGGTGTTCTATCCTACCAATTTAAATACCATTTTCATCTATTTTAATAGTTTTATCAGGCGGAATTGGCAGGCAGGCCAAAGATTTGTTGTTGCATGCTCCATGGAATTTCGTCGGGTTATAATTAATATTTTGACAGATATGGAAAAACAGTTTACTGGAGTCGAAAAAATGGTACGGTACTTATCGCAAACGGAGCTAATTACTATAATATGTTTATTTCTTTCTTTCGCCATTGAGTAGCAATACGTGTGAACAGTACAAATACAATGGCATAGGTATTATCTCTATGCTCAAGCATGCAAGCAAGCAGTTTATACTCTTATGACCCCCCAGATATCGATTTTCAACGAAATCGGTAAAAAAAATTCCGCCGCGACCAATACGAATTTCAGCTATTTTGAAAAAAATATTTTCGCAATCTTCCCCTCTCGTTTCCAAACAATGTTTATACTAACTTGTCATAGTTTCACCGTTATGGCGGAAAAAATCCGCCGTACAAATTTTAACCGTAAAAATTTGTACGGCGGATTTTTACCGCCAGTTTGGGTTTTTATATCTCTCCAAAATCATCCCAGGATTTGCTATGACATTCCTTAAATCCCACATGACCTATCTCGTATGGTTCAGCCAGGCCGTTGACTGTCGTGTGTGTAAAAATGAAACAAAATTATGGTTTACCAACTTTAGTTAGGTTGTCCAACAGGACAGTGGACACCCACGATTGTCCGACTTATAGTTTCCGAGAGCCGTTGAGCAGTTCCATCTTGGAGACAACTCGGGTAACGTCAGATTTTTCTCGGGATCACGTGATCTACCCCTATTCAGTCATACCCGGCCCAGTATTGACTCATCACTTCTGAAAGCTGTGTTCAATCAGTCAGTCAGTAACTCCATGGGTGTTAATGTAATGTTTGCTTTGTGTTCTTGACTGTATATAAATGGATAGATGTAGGAGTAACTTGACGAATGGAAGACTTGACGAAAAGAGAATTTGGCAAAAATTGTAATTTGTCGAAAAAAGGACTTGACGTAATAACAACTTGACTTACAGCGAGTTTGACCTAAGGAGTCGAACCCGTTTTTAATAGTACTTACGGGAAAATGATTCTAATCACGGTAAATATCGCGTGAGTACTATTAAAAACGTATTCTTTTGGTCCGACAGTCGGTGACGGAATATGTTGTATTCAGGTAATCGTGCTGAACCATCCTGGCCAGATAAGCAACGGCTACACTCCAGTATTGGACTGCCACACCGCACATATCGCTTGCAAATTCGCCGAGATCAAGGAGAAGTGCGACCGCCGTACCGGTAACTAATTTATTTCTTTCCCCTCGCTAAAAAGATATCTGTTTAGGTATCCCTTTTCATGTCAGTTTTATTTTGTCTAAAGCTTGCAACTCAAATTGTAATTTTATTGCATAATTTAATGCTATGCCATTGAAGAAAATGATGACCTCTAAAGTTAATTGCTACAATAAGATTTTGAAGTACCTAAGTAGTTTAGGTCCTAATATGAATCGCACTAAACGATGATGGTAAAGCCCGGACACGCTTACATATAGTATATGCGTATATGCATATATACAATGCATCTGCGCGAGTCACATTTATAGGTAATCTGTTCTTGTGAAGGTTTTTTAAATTAACATATTGAATGATGTATGACCAGGTAAGACCACCGAGGTAGACCCGAAGTCCATAAAGTCTGGTGATGCGGCCATCGTGATGCTGGTGCCGACCAAGCCGCTGTGCGTGGAGTCTTTCCAGGAGTTCCCGCCGCTCGGCCGCTTCGCTGTGCGTGACATGCGCCAGACCGTCGCTGTCGGCGTCATCAAGGTAACCCCACCTTACCTTATCTCACGTCATCTTATTATTTCATGGCCTTACCTCACTTTTGGCGTCGTGTCGTCAGTTTTCATAGTAGATTACTTTACCTTGTTTCAACTTGTATTACTTCACCTTACTTTACCTTGTTTCAACTTGAATTACTTCACCTTACTTTACCTTGTTTCAACTTGTGTTACTTCACCTTACTTTACCTTGTTACAACTTGTATTACTTCACCTTACTTTACCTTGTTTCAACTTGCATTACTTCACCTTACTTTACCTTGTTACAACTTGTATTACTTCACCTTACTTTACCTTGTTTCAACTTGCATTACTTCACCTTACTTTACCTTGTTTCAACTTGTATTACTTCACCTTACTTTACCTTGTTTCAACTTTTATTACTTTACCTTACTTTACCTGGTTTCAACTTGTATTACTTCACCTTACTTTACCTTGTTTCAACTTGCATTACTTCACCTTACTTTGCCTTGTTTCAACTTGTATTACTTCACCTTACTTTACCTTGTTTCAACTTGCATTACTTCACCTTACTTTACCTTGTTTCAACTTGCATTACTTTCACCTTACTTTACCTTGTTTCAACTTTCACTACTTCACCTTACTTTACCTTGTTTCAACTTTCACTACTTCACCTTACTTTACCTTGTTTCAACTTGCATTACTTCACCTTCCTTTACCTTGTTTCAACTTGCATTACTTCACCTTACTTTACCTTGTTTCAACTTGTATTACTTCACCTTACTTTAACTTGTTTCAACTTGCATTACTTCACCTTACTTTACCTTGTTTCAACTTGTATTTCTTCACGTTACTTTACTTCGTGTCTTACTTTGGTTTTCTTCTCCTAAAAATCCTTTCCTTACCCTACTTCACCTGTCGTTACCTTTCTTAACCACGATATGCTTTGAATCAATTTAACGCAATTCACCTTGAATTATAGAGTAATTGAAGCACCTTGAATTACAGAGTAATTCAAGGTCTTACTTTATATCACTTTTTTACATAATTATGTCCCATAAACTTACGATCACATTTTGTCTAATGTACCTGCGCCTTGTCTCATTGCTTCATCTCCTATTGCGTTGCCTCCTTGATTTGCATAAACTTACCTTGCCTCATCCTAGGTTTCTATTAATTTTGGTTCACCTTATCTTTAATTATCCTTACTTAGAAACAAGCTGCCACACATTATCTTAATTCGACTTGCCTGTGACTTAATCATAACATGCTCTTCTTTACTTCGACTCACATAATCTGTTTTTTTTGCCCTTACATACAGCATACCTTATCTTACTTGAACTCGCCTTATTTACCCTTACTAGTAACATATTCAATAACCTGTGCCCTTACCTACCTTAAGATTTCCAGGAGGTTTATTCACGCTAATGCCGTCGTGAATTATTTTATTTTATTGTTGCAGAGCGTTAATTTCAAAGAAGTGACCACTGGCAAAGTGACCAAAGCGGCCGAGAAGGCCCAGAAGAAGAAATAACTATGGGGCACCTGTATAACAGCACAGAAGCCGGCCGCCGGCCGCGTGCCTCTAGCGCCCCCTCGCCGGAGCTTCTTCGCCGGCCACGTCACTCTAGCCCAGTATTTATGCATTTATCGTAGCACGATACTAAAGTTAGTCGGTTTCAGTTACGCTTACGTCTTAAGTTTATATCTTTGTGATTATTTTAGTCGTAAGTTACTCGTCGTGTTTGAGTTTCCACACTTGAAAGCTCGCTATGTTTTAATTTTTCATCGCAAGGAGTTTAGGAGGAAAGGAACGGGCTGGTTGTTGAATTTCTGAACCATTTTCATGCATTATTTTTTGACTGTATTGTTAATACCGAAATTGATGTAGCTGTTTTGTATGTATCTATAACTTGTAAATTTCTAACACTAACTTGTTTGCTTTAGCCGACATTTCGCCAACGGTAATCTTTAAGTCAACTGTTTAAAAAAACAAGCTGAAAACTGAAGCAATATATTGCACGTCGTGTGCCATGGTTGTGTTAAATGCTGGTTGAATTCGGCTATACCAATAATAAAAGGTTGTACCAATGAAAGTAAAATTATACTAATGTTAATTTGTTTTAATGATCTATGCGTAATTCAGTCACATATTGTGTTTGTGGTTAAATATTAGCAAAAATTCAGTAAAACTTATCGCTATAAATAGCAATATAGTTTAAGGTTGGTGTAGGTTATTGTTGTAAACATCCGAATGTAGCGAGAGGGGTTTTAAGCCTCCTTGTAGAATGAATTAAGCGTTATGAACGTTTGATCATACAATTTGAACACTTTGTACCTATATTATAGCAATTCGGCTTTAATTTTCATTGTTTCAACCAAAAACGTCGTAAGTGGTTTGAATATTCAATTTTTGTTCAGTCCGTTATTTTTCTTTTGAATTGCATCTGATCGGTATGTTCATTTTAAGCTAAATGTATTTTGTAAACTTTCAGTAATTTTGTAAAAACCGTATCTTTTTAGTCCTATATAATAATAATATCTAATAAACGAAGAAGTTCAATGTCGTCTTTTATTCCATTTCAATAAAAAATTTACTAGCTACACCCCGCGAATGCGCCGGTGGAGGACATCATTCAGGGTATCTAAGAATAGCTTACTTCCCTCGTCAAAGAAGAATAGTGTAGTGTTCAATGTCAACACCACGGGTAAAATCACTAACCTCTATAATACAGCGTACCTACTTGTATTATAGAGGTCATCAGTGGGTAAAATGCACGGTCGCCACCGCTGTTTCCTCGTGGACCTACTATTTTGTCCTACTAGTAAGACTACGAGGATATACATGTCCTCGTGGACGGACGTGCATACTCCTAGCCTAGCTCCTACTCTGGCTGGATAGTGAACTTCCATCTCATCTAATGGAGAATGAGGGTCGCATAGTCAATCGAAGACTATATAGTATCAACATAGAATCTGTATAGTATTAAACACTTCGCATCTAGGTGCATATTCTTCGAAGCTCTGTGGTATTAACTAGTAGGACAAAATAGTAGGTCCACGAGGAAACAGCGTTAAATGTCTGTGATCGAAGATCGTCGATGAAACATATCTACACATCCGATATCCGACAAATGTTTCTCTGCCGGAGCTGCCGACAGAATGTTTCGTTTATTGATAGTTCAACGACAGACAGGTACATCATCAAAGACGACAGAAGATTATGGGCATCGTATCGTATTATAAGCGCAGTACTGTAGGCCTAGCACGAATTGTTACGCGCGCAAAAGTGTATCGTTATCGTAAGGCAGTTGTATGGCATTTGATCAGCGCCCTATACACTTGACTTACGTTAACGTTACACTTACGCGCGCGTAAATGTTCGTGCTAGGCCTACAGAAGCCAAATGTATTAAAAAAATGTTAGATAGAGATGTCAGTGTCAACTGTCAAATTACGGCATGAAACTAGGGATGCAACATAGTTCTTAAATACCGATGTTTGATAACATCGATAATAAATAAATAAATATGTGTGGACATAATTATAAACAATAAATCGTCAATAAACGCTTGAGACTCTTCTGAGAGTCTGTCTGTTCCGTTGAACACGCATCACGCTGGAACTACTGAACGGATTTTGCTAAAAATTGGTAGAGTAATAGCTAATTTTCCAGAATAACATTTAAGATACTTATTGTTTTCTAAAACGGTAAAGTGCGGATTGCATAAAGTAATAAGGATGTAATTTAATACCGCCCGTTGTTCTACCATTCTTTTATAAATTTGTATCTATGTGCATTCTTATTTATTGGTGTTCAATAAAGTATTATTGTATTGTATTGTATTGTATTGTATTGTATTGTATTGTAATTTTTGTGCAAGACTTTTTGTTTGTATATTATTTTTTTATTTACCTATGTTAAATACATAATTACTCATAATTCTGTCAAAGAGAAGATAGAAGGGGAAGGGAAAAAGGATGAATAGATGGTATGCCAAAAGATGGGAGGCAGGCGCAGCCTGGATTTATAACTAATTATCACGTGTGAAGCTGGGGCAGGCAGGTTATCTATAAAAAGCAAAAAATCACGTTTGTTGTATGGCCCCCTTAAATATATATTTTATTCTAATTTTTAGTACTTTTTGTTCTGCAACAGAAAAATGTCATCTGTGAAAATTTTCAACTGCCTAACTATCAAGGTTCATGAGATACAGCCTGGTGACAGACGGACAGATGGATAGCTGGACAGACAGATGGACAGAGGAGCCTTAGTAATAGGGTTCGCTTTACCCTTTAGGTATGGAACCCTAAAAAGTATTGAGTATTTACTCGTGTTTACTATAATCGTACTATTTTAGTATCGTAATTTCGTATCTGATGGACGAATGGACATCCCTATCCCTAGGAATTTCTCAAAGCTCGGTTGGTTGGACGCTCTTTGGATAATATTGTATATTTACATTTGCGATACCAGCAAGCGAGCTGTTGATAACGAAACATGATGACGTGTGCCGTGCCGTAAGTGAAAGTAACATTATAGTGGTAGGAGCAATACGTGTAGGCCTTCAATATCGGTCGTGTTTTCTTGTTACTGCAGTTTCTCGCGAGCCGTTGTTCCGTTCAGTCGCCCCTTTAACGCTCGGAGTCGTTTACAATGTGTGGAATTTTCGCGTACATCAACCACTTGACGCCTAAAACCCGGCGAGAAATTTTGGAGTTGCTGGTCAATGGACTAAAACGCTTGGAGTACCGTGGGTACGACTCCGCCGGCGTCGCCGTGGATGCCGCCGATCATAAAGACATAGCTGTAGTGAAGCGACGCGGCAAAGTCGCCGCGCTTGAAGAGCTGCTACAGGAGCGTTCCAGCGAGCTCCTGGTTGAGGAGTGCGTTGACTCGCACTGCGGAATCGCGCACACGCGCTGGGCTACTCACGGTGAACCTAGTGCCGTCAACTCGCATCCTCAGCGCTCTGGAGAAGACAACGCCTTTGTCGTCATCCACAATGGTATCATCACTAACTACAAGGAAGTCAAAACATTCCTGGAGAAAAAAGGCTACATTTTTGAGTCCCAGACTGACACTGAAGCTATTGTGAAACTGGTTCATCACATATACCACCAGCACAAGGATTATAACTTCCAGGAGCTTGTTGAACAGGTAACCCAGCAATTGGAAGGAGCGTTCGCTTTGTGCTTTAAATCACGCTATTTCCCTAATGAATGTGTGGCCACACGTAGAGGCAGTCCTTTGCTTGTGGGAATTAAAACCAAGCGTCGGTTATCCAGTGACCATGTTCCTATTATGTACACCAACAACAAGGCTACTCGCGGAGTTGTACCCTCAGTCCCGCGTGTGAACAGCCATGCTCACTTTGAACCTGAAGAGGAGCGAGATGTCGAGTACTTCTTTGCATCTGATGCTTCTGCAGTCATTGAACACACCAACAAAGTGCTTTATTTTGAAGATGATGATGTGGCTCACATTAGAGATGGCATTCTGAGCATCCATCGCTTATCAGGAAGCAGCAATGATCCTCATCAAAGAGAAATATTTACTCTTAAATTGGAACTCCAACAGATAATGAAAGGCAACTATGATTATTTCATGCAGAAAGAAATTTTTGAGCAACCTGAGTCAATTGTCAATACTATGAGAGGTCGTCTCAATTTTGCTGAAAGTACAGTGACCCTTGGAGGTATTAAAGATTACATTCCTGAAATTAAACGCTGCAGAAGATTAATGTTGATTGGCTGTGGTACAAGTTATCACAGTGCTGTAGCTACTCGCCAGCTATTGGAGGAATTGACAGAGCTTCCTGTGATGGTGGAACTGGCTTCTGACTTCTTGGACAGAAACACTCCGGTATTCCGTGATGATGTTTGCTTCTTTATCTCACAGTCGGGAGAAACTGCGGATACCCTGATGGCTCTTCGCTATTGCAAGCGACATGGTGCTCTTATTGTCGGGATCACCAACACTGTTGGTAGCTCCATTTGTCGCGAGTCGCACTGCGGTGTTCACATTAACGCCGGTCCCGAAATCGGTGTCGCATCTACCAAGGCATATACATCGCAGTTTGTCTCTCTTGTTATGTTCGCCTTAGTGATCAGTGAGGATCGCATTTCTCTGCAAAAGAGACGCGCGGACATCATTGCTGGTCTTCACGAATTGGACACCAAGATTCGTCAGGTACTAGCGCTGGACTCCGAAATCAAAAAATTGGCACAGGATCTTTACCGCCAGCGTTCTTTGCTTATCATGGGTCGCGGCTACAACTTCGCAACTTGTCTCGAAGGTGCCCTCAAAGTTAAGGAGTTAACGTACATGCACAGCGAAGGAATCATGGCCGGAGAGTTGAAACACGGACCTCTAGCGTTGATCGATAGTTCGATGCCAGTTATGATGATAGTTATGCGCGACCCCGTTTACACCAAATGCATGAATGCATTGCAGCAAGTGACTGCGCGTCAAGGTCGACCTATCGTTGTTTGCGAAGAAGGAGACGACGAGACAATGAGTCTCGCTTCCCAATGCCTCCAAATCCCTAAAACCGTGGACTGCCTACAGGGTATCCTCACAGTCATCCCCATGCAGCTGCTTGCCTACCACATCGCCGTCTTGCGCGAGTGTAACGTTGATTGTCCGCGTAATCTAGCTAAATCTGTTACAGTGGAGTAAAATTGGAATTGTAAGTAACAATCTCGTGTAAATACAAACAAAACCATGGTCATCATCACAATATAACAAGTGCTATACACACATTGTTTTATACTAGGAAGTATAGTTATGTAGGAGGGCGTACAAAATCAGTTGTAGCCAACCAATACTAATTGTAATATAATTATTATGTTTAAAATTGTAATAATGGACCAGAATATATTTTTATTATTGTTGATATTGAGAGATTTAAGGGGAATGAGCGGAGACGAATAGTCTTGGTCATATGCATTGGCGACTCACGCCGCATAAATTGTTTATTGTAAGCAAAATTTGTAATTAGGTATTTAGCCAAATGACTTCGGTCTTTCTTAATTTAGGCACAGAATATAGTCGCAAATATTTTAAGTACAATAACTTAGCCTTATATATAATTTTACCTATTCAGTTCAGATACCACTAATATGGAATCCTGGTATATTGCCCACCCAGCATTCTATATTTCGGTCAATTTCTTACTTTGAATTTATTGACACCACTCTTATCGGCCTTGCTAACTGGCGATAGATAATTTAGGTGCCTATTATTTTTATATTTTTACAACATAAATAACTTTAACTGATACTTTAAATGTTTCTTGTTACTTATAACATTCCGAATTCGAGTTTAGTTAAAATAAAACCTATCTGAAGGCATTCCATACCATGTGGCACTCGTGTGCCAACAATACGTCTTTTATTTTGGGAGGCGGATACTTCGGTTGCTTAATATGGTTATTCAAGACTGTATCGTATGGTTTCAAGGCCTTGCCTTTCGCTTTTTAACTTTGTACTAATAACAGATTATTATTAACACAAATCACAACATCCAACACAACTTTTAGTGATTATTACGAAGATAGGCAGGGCTCCTACATATTACGGGCCGTGACATTCAATGTTTTATGAGCTAACGTGTCGTTTTAATTAATGTATAAGTAGCGATAACTATGAACATTAAACGCAACACAATGTGGAAACGAAAAAATATTTGTGCTTAACTAATTTGATTTAAATATGTAGGTACCTACTCTACCTACAGCTCGAGTGCTCGTTATAATTAAAAATGGATTAGATCACAATCATTACCTATGCTATGAGTGATCGTCTCTATACCAATTCGATTTTATTTTGTATTATAATCTTCGTACTAAACTCACTCATTTGCGTATTACTATAAAATTAATTACTAAGCACCTGTTGTTTCGCCTATTAGATCTTGTATTACGTATCTGCCTACTACTACCTACTAGATAGGCACCTACATCATATTTTATGTACTGCGTTATGAAATCTTGGTTGCATGAATAAGCATTTGAGCATTCACATCTCTTATAAAGTAGGTAGGTAAAGCATTTTGGTGTTCAATTTTTGTATATTTTTTCTCCATGTTAGAGATTATCAGTCAGTATAGTGAAATGTTGGCCTTGTTTTTACACAAAATATTAAATACTAATCGCGATGCAGAGTGGCATTCGATATTATTGATAAAATACAGTTAGATAAGTATCGTAATGTATTTACTGGAAAACATTTTCGTTGGAAAAATGCTTTATCAACTCTCTAGAATTTGGTTATAAGTGTAGGTATGCACGGATATATCTATGCCACGCGAAGTACCGTAGACTTAAGTAACGTTATTTGGATTTTTAAAATGATTTAAACTAGCTTCTTTCAAATTTTTCTTTGCCGGGAGTTGGAGGAGCCAAATATAAAAACCCCCACATGTATTTTATGATAACGGATGAAAGGGATAATCCTATGGATATTTTTACCTATCAACATAGAATTTTAAATAAAAGGAACGCCATGAAAGTCTAACATTTTTATAAAAAAATCGCACAGTAAGTAGAGGATACAAGTGAAAAAATTCGTTCAGAATTTTTTTTTCTGACATTGTGCGCCTCACAGGCAATTGACCGATGCTAGTATAAAAATAATAGTTCGATAATGAAACAAGTAATTTTTTTGTAGCGTTTTCTTTTGTTTTATTTGTGAGTTCTGTTTATTTTCAATTTTTGTGTACAATACAAATTAACCATGGCGTATTAAAATAGTGTCAGCGATAAATTCCACATTCAGGATTTTCCACATTCTATATTTTCCGATTTCTTAATAAATAGTACATTCTCGCACTTGAAAATAAGATGTTATATTTCATAGTCTTCCTTTTATAGACGCTGTGTTATTTAGGACAAAATAATCCTTACTACTGTTATCATAAATAAAATACTATGTGCCCATAGAATTACTTATTCTAAGTATGTGCCTTTTGTTCTACATTTATCGGGTTCGATCACCGCTTAAAATATGCGATTTAAAAAATCTGAACGCAGTTTTAATCAATCAAAATGAAGACTTCATTCAGTAAAACTTAAAGTACATAACTAAGCACTTTCCTTTCGTGCCCCCGTGTGACGCCTTGTATTAAATTTATAGTTACAATTCTTACTATATTATTATCATAAAATATCATCCAATAATACCCTATGTATTTTACAACCTACGATAAAAGCTAAAGTTTAAATACTTGCTTACTTTTATCTATATTTATTCAAGTCATGTTTTAATATTTGTTACTCGTATTTCAGTCAAATAATTTATATTCTATCTTGAGTCCTGAAAGATCTGCTAAAAAGTATAGCTAAAGAAATGTTATTGGTCTCTCAGGAAAGCATTCTACAGACTTCTTTGTTTTTTGATTCCTACTTATATCATTTTAGGAAAGTTACTGATTTATAGCTAGTTAGGTGCTTATAACTTTTTACTAGGTAGGTAGGTACTACTACCAGTTTATATAATTTTGCAATATTAAAACGAAATTATTTATTTGTAAACATTGTAACATTGTTGTGTACATGGGCAGGTCACATCGCTCGTAGAACTGACAACCGATGGGGAAGAAAGGTTCTCGAGTGGCGACCACGAACCGTAAGACGCAGCATAGGCCGGCCCTCCACTCGGTGGATCGACGATCTGGTGAAACCCACAGGGAGCCAATGGATGCAGGAGGCGAGCAGCCGCTCTAAGTGGCGCTCCCTGGGGGAGGCCTATGTTCAGCAGTGGACGTTTTCAGGCTGTTAATGATGATGATGATGATGATGAAACATTGTAAGTTAATTTTAATTTTATTCTTTGAGGCGATCTTTTTAAAATTCTCTGGAAATTGTCGTGGGACAAGTTTTATAAGTGTTTATTACTTCTAGAACCAAGTCGCACATAAATCGTACTATCGATAATATTTGAAAGGAAATGATAAGTGTCTAATTACTTAATTAAATCGATAACGATTTTTAATAAATGCGGTATAAATAAAAGTTTAATTTTGTAAAGTAATAATAATATGAAGTACTTAAGTAACTAAAAGTGCATTATATTCGTGATGGAATAATAATTACAGAAATGCAATTGCATTATTATTTTCTTATTTTTTTTTGTTGGTATATTTGCCAAGCATTATAAGTATGACTAGTCAACATTTTATTTGGTTACAATTCTATGAGATTTAAATTTTATGTTCGAATTACTTAGATTCAATGAAACTCGGTATAAATATACTTAAAAATAAATAATGAAACATGTAGGTATTTTTTAATTTTTTTTTTAACAAAACCTAGGGAGTGTAAAATAGAGTTCTAAAGTTTGTATGGTAAAGTGTTAAATCACGTTGCTTAATCTTACATGCATTTGCATTATATGTATGACTACTCAAAATTTTATTTGGTTACAATTCTATGAGATTTATGTTCGAATTACTTAGATGTTTTACGACTATCAACGACATTTGTATATATTTGTCATGGGATTGTGATATTTTCAGATATCAAAAACAAACTGAGCACTGACAATATCTGTTGAGTATTATGATATAAACATTAAGTAGGTATCATGTCCACTGATATTTTTTTTTTCTAACTATATAGACGAAGAGAGTAGACCGCTATATCTGGTCTGGCCTAACTCTGGCAACTATCGAAACCAATAAATTACATTGTAAATATTCAGCTAATAAACAAAACACAAGTGTTATCTTTATCTACACATTCATGCATTGAGGTATGATACATACACAATGCATAGAGGCACAAACATGCAACAAAAATGTCCGCACCAAAACTCTGCGCAAGGTAAGCAGTGCGCAGAGTTTTTGGTTTGTTGTAATTATTTAATTATAGTAATTATTAGTGTATTACATTTCACTGCATAAATGGCACTGATCAACCAATCATACACTCCATCTAATGTAAGCACGCGTTTGACAGCTAGTAGCTGTCAACTACAATAAAATAGTCAAAAGATAGCTATTAATCCATTAACACCCAACCGATAGAATTATTAGCAAAAATGATCCGAGTGTTCGGTTTTCGTTCAGATTTTTACTATTTCATTGTAGCTGACAGACGCATTCTTACATTAGATAGACAATAGGTTGTCTCACTCAACTTCCCTCAAGCTCATCGATTTCGTGGCAGTTGAGGCATTCTGATTGAAATGATAGGGTGCGTTGTATAATATGTATATTAGTTTATTAATATAATACACTGTGATACGAGTGCAGCGAATAAGTTCGCCGTAGGCGATGCACATCGTTACGAGTTTGTAATAAGAAGCATCAACTGAAGCTACTTGTGGTCTTTGTCTTCGTAATTATGTACAGAATCTGAGTTAGAAAGTATGCGTAATATGACATGTTAGGTAATATTTTGTAAGTGCTAATTTTGAATTGATGGTGTTTGATTTTCTTACGTTACCTACTTATTTAGACTCTAAACATAACTATAATTATAACGCACACTATTGTATTTTTTTATTGGAATAACAAAACTATTAAATAAAATAAAATTTAAATACATATAGGTAAGTAGGTACTTAATTTTTAATAAAACAAGCTATGTAGGTAAGTGATCTCTGTTACATTTTGAGATGCAATAAACCGAAAGTCTGTAAAACAGAAGTTTTTTAATGTATAAACCTACTTATTATGTCATTTTTCTTTTTTTTTGTAATTTAGATTTTTTGGTTTATGTTTTAATTATATTATATACTTAATAAAAAGAATGTAGTAACTGTATATTTTGTTTGAATATACTTAGATAATAATAGTAGCGCTAGGTTATTGAGTTTCCACCACAAGTCTCGTCAGAGCTAGACAGCGTGCAGCATTTTAGAAGGAAGGATAGTATTCCCATCAAAGAGGGCCGTGCCGTATGCTGGTTTGCTACCTAGCATAAAAATATTAGCAGTGAGGTTCCCACTACAGCATTATACAGTTATCTCGTAGATCGTATAAAAAAATATAGTGTCGGGAGTCAGGATAATACGGGCTCAAAAAACAACTGTCAAACGAAAAAGGGGCTATCGGCAACTGAGAGCCTAGTCCGAGATTATCGTTTCACTGTGTGTGGTGGAGTGATGCCTTTTTGTATGGTTTCATGATAAGCACCCCTAGCGAGTTGTGAACCACAGAATGTACGTGATTCTTCATAATAAAACGCATCACTCACCAATCATGCACCGTGAGACGTGAAAACTGTCCGAGCTAGGCTCTCTGCTCTATTATAATCGCTGCAGGCTGCTATAAGACACCATCGAAACTTCACGTGTCTAGACCCAGCAGTTTATTGGGGTTGTCCCTTTATCTGCGTTGATTGCCATTTTTCACCTAGACCTAGGTACGCTAATATAGTTGATTGCCTACATTACCCATACTTGTTCTGATAAACACAAGAAAACTAAGGTAAGACTCTTGAAAAGTAGAAGTGATGGAACTCGTACTGGTTGTGACACTAATGGTAATTCCCCGGGGCATCCTCCGAGTTTATAACATACGTATACTTGAATCAATTATTCTTACCTATCTTAATCTTTTTCGATTATTGGATTAGATCAAAGCAGTTCTTCGTACTCCCGACAATCTAGGCGTCATCGATTACATTTAAATATTAAACTAACCGACTAATAAGTGTTTTTACTCGATAAGATTACAATACTGTAAGTATTAACCTACTCAATCAATACTGTATCTGATTATCTGTTATTTCAGCTGAAAATAACGGAAGTAGCAAGACAAGTAGGTAGTAGGTGAAATTTCATTCTGAGGATTCCGGCATCTCGTCTCTCTCTCCTGAACATTGAGGTTCGTATCACAGAACTTCGATGGGATGGGAATAGGGGTGCTGGATATAAAGTATGATAATTAATAACGCCCAACGATCACATACATAGATCCTGGACCCCAACTAGGTTTATCTGTATCTAGGGACCCAGGAACTACGAGGACCATGATCCCACAACACCTAGACACAGAACAAGTGTTAACGCCTTTTTTTTCTGTGCTCAAATACTTGTCCTGTTGCGGGAATCAAACCCGCCGCCTCCGGGTTATGAGCCGACCTGCTCAACCACCACACCACGGAGGCTGTCAAGCATGCATAGGTACTCGTCGATTGATGCTAAGTAGAGATATTTCGCGCCTAGGAAGGTACTCGCACTATTTACCTATTATAGGTGTTTTCGATTATTATTATACGATGACAGAAAAAATAATTGTGTTGAGTCGTGGGGGCTGATGTTGCGCAGTCAGGCGTCGGCTCACACGCCTCTCTCTGTTTCACAACGCGACCTACTAGACTGCGCGCGGCACACATAGCTGCACTGCACCACCCCCGCCAGCCCAGCCCAGATGGAACTAAGACATTACCTACTTCTATACTATACAGTCATGTACCCTTGATACCAGACCAAAAATATACGAGATAAAAATTACTGTTGCCTGCCGTGTCGCTTAACATCAGGTGAACGGCCAATTCGTCACGTCATTTATTCTCATAAAAATTACTGTAAGTCTATGCAGCAGGTGGTACTACTTAGATGAGTGTGGGACTAACTGTTTTAGCTAGTATTATTTATTCTGTGTTACTATAACGTCTATACGTATTACGTACCGTACCTACCTTAGAATAAGTACCTAGATTGTAATTCTATGTACATACCTACACTTACCATAAAGAAAACGCTGCTGAGATGTAACGACATAGCCTGGCGCTACTTAACCTACCTCTTGAGCAACAATCCTTCGATAATTATTATGATAGACAACCTGTCCTTACGAAACTGGAACTTTCAAAATTTATCTGCAGGTTACGCTTACGACATCTTAGAAGACTTAGAACTTTAGTAAGGACAATTTTTGTTGTAATTAGTGTCAATTTAAAAATAAGTACCTATACGCTCGCAGGCGCAAGCACAACATGCAAAATCTAGGAGGTTAGGTAGGTACCTACTTATAATAAATAACTGTAACAGGTCCAATTCGATATTTTGAAATTTTATTTTGAGCCTTTCTTTTATTTTATGACATAAAAATGCACACATAAAATATCACACTATTCACACTAATATTTATAATATTAGGCGAATGGGTGTGTGTGAATGTTTGTTCCTTATATCTCTGTAACTACAAAACCAATTCCGATGTTTGGAATGTAGATAGCTTATATACTGGATTAACACATAGGATACTTTTTATCCCGGAAACCCAACTCCTTCCCGTGGAACAATAAGCGATAATATAACAAACTCAACTTTGTAACTATATTACTCTTAGGTTTGATTTACTGAAACTCGGTTTGAATAAAATTAAAAATAAATAATGAAACACGTATGTTTTATTTTCTCAATACAAACCCTAACGAGTATAAAATGGAGTAAAGTATGTATGGAAAAGTGTTTAATCCATAGACATATATATTAAGGACAGGCCTAATGACAGGTTAAAATGTCGCTTCAAAGTGGGAGCCAAATTCACAGATTGGCATCCACTAGCGCTCAGTCTGTGATGGAAGTTAGAAGGCATCGGTCGAATGTCACAAACAAAATATGCCAAGTTGTATTGTGAAGGGTTGCACAATCTATACTTAAAAGTGCAGTAAAAAGAAAGACCAAGTTTCTTACCTCAAGTAATTCAATATTTTCAATATTACACTCTGTTTTGTAACAAAATAATCGAATTTATATTTGGAATAATCATTGTAAACATAAACATTGACGGACATAAAGGCAGCGATAGGCACCTAATTTTCTCAACTTGTCGTAGTTCACGCGAAATCTAATAGATGGCGCTGACTTTTCCCACGCCATTTTGACAAAATAAAATGTTCCTTCGGGCATATCCTGATATATAAATCTATAAATATGGTTGGTGGTATGGTCTATATGGTTTAATCACGTTGCTTGATCTCTGTAACTACTAAACCAATTTCGATAAAATTTGGAATGTTGATACTTAGATTCAATACTAGATTAACACATAGAATACTTTCCCGGAAACCCAACCCCTTCCCGTGGAACAATAAACGAAAATATAACAAACTCAACTTCCCGGAGAATTAACCCCTTCCCGTGAAAACAACTTAACTGCTAAAAACTAATAAGGGAGACCGAGGACAACTGAAACAATATTACTACAATCGCGTGTAGCGGATTATATTATATTTTATATTGTGTCCACACAACATCTCATATTAATGTCGTTTACAGACTTAATTTCGTAATTTTATTAGTAGCCCAGTCAACGAAGACATTTCTTGTGGAAATAATTCGTGTAAAGCTGAATTTCTGCATAGTTATAGAGGAACAACATATCAAAAGTCCTAGGGGGTGGGGGTGCCGCTAAGGGGTGGAGGGGAGTGTAAAGGTCAGTCTTCAGTTTTTTGTGAATAACTCTAAAACTGTGGCCTATAGCAAAAAATGGCCACATTAATAAATGAATCTACACTAAATTATCTACAAAAAAGGTTCTATATATTTTTTTGCTAGGATCGAAAAAAAAAATTAGAATAGGAATTTAATGTTGATTAATTTAGTAATAATTTTTTGCGATAGTCCACAGTTTTCGAGTTATTCACGCAAAACTGGGGACCTTTACACCCCCCTCCACCCCTTAGCGGCACCCCCACCCCCCAGGACTTTTGATATGTGGTTCAGCACACCTTTCTCTATAACTGTGCCAAAATTCAGCTTTGTACGAATTATTTCCACCAATCGCCTTTTTTGGTCTTCGTTGACTGGACTATTGGTCGTTGGACTGATTCACGCAAAACTCGATATAAATAAACCTAAAAATAAATAATCAAATAACCATAGATTTATTATATGTCTATTTGTATATAACTAATAACTTTTCAATTCTTAACACTAAACCTGGGGCCTCCCCCAACCCCACTACAATGGAGTTCTAAATTTTGTATGTAAAAGCATGTAAAAGTTTCATCAAGCTCGATTTAGTGTTAGTTACAGGTTACAGACATATAAGGTACCTAACAAACACTCACACACACACAAAGAATCGCTTGGATACCTAATAATTATTAGAACAGAAAGTAAGATAGGATTAATACATATTAATTAGGTTGACATTTAGCAGTGAATGTGATACGAAGCAAAAAACATCTGAATTGCAATCTTTGATACCCTCCCTGATTATGTTCTACACGTGAACCAAATCAGTAACTCCGCGGGCGAAGCCGCGGGGCGCAGCTAGTAAAATATAAGAATGGATGGATTTATATAAACTACTGAATGGATTCAAATGAAACAAAACTCCATCGTTCCTGTGACCCATTGTCCCCATTGACTATAATATAAATCCGGGCTTTATAACCCTGACCTTGTCCCCTCCTAGTCCTTCTCGGGTTTGTAGTAATTTATTATCTTGAGGGTTCTATCCTATACCTACCTAATTAAAAAGATAAAATAGTTATTTATAAAATCAAAAGATTATTATGTAGGAATCGTGATACGAGTCTTTAAAGATTGCCGTTGCCGTGATAGGAAAGCGATTGATGTTTATACTGTTCCTTTTTTTTATATAGGTAGTTAGAACTACGTGCACGTATTTCTATTCTTGGGTGGGTACATTCTGAGGGTGAATTAATTATAGTTAGGTATGCATGTTGTGTTGTGTAGTTGTGTGCATACAATAACAGTTTACTTAGGTATCTACTTATTCTAAGGTTGTGCGATTATTCACTGGCGCCAGATTGCATCACAAAACCAAGGCTAAGTGAGGGGCGGGGGCTTGGCCCTCGGTCACAGACGGTCACAGTCACTGGCCGAACCTCCCTCCAAACCGACGAACACCGCAAATACAAACCTACTGTTGTATACCGCCTGGCAGGCGCAAGCACAAAATGCCAAATACCACATAGCACTAATTATTATCCTACCAAATACCTACTCTGTCGTTGGCAATAGCATGCTGCTATGAATTTATTGGTCACAGTTCCATTGTGACCATAAAAACTAGGAGGAATGGTCACACTTTCCAAAAATACCAAAGTTAAGTACCAAAAATAAAAAAGCACAGTCAAACCTTGTTCTTGACCTATATAGGTAGTTCTTGTAATTAGCAAGTTGAAATGGCAATGAGCAGGCCACATCGCTCGTAGAACTGGCAACCGATGGGGAAGAAATGTTCTCTATGGTGTACCGACGATCTGATATGAAAGCCGACGGATGCAGGAGGCGAGCAGCTGCTCAAAGTGGCGCTCTCTGGGGAATGTTCTTTTTCTAACGAATGACTTGACGCCAGCTCGGCCGAACCAGCTAGTCGTTTGTTAAAATGACTATAAGTATCTAAGTAGTGCACCTTATAGGTAGGTATAGTCATGATTAGGTGCTTATATCATGATAATGATGATGACTATAAGTAGTGTACCTACCTAGTAAAAAGCATCTATAGGTATAGTCACTCACGAGTAGGTAGGTGCTTCTATTCTGTGCTTCTGATTGCTTGATGCCACTTACTTACCTACAATAAATACCTCGACCAAGCGTGAGAAGCCGTAGCTAGAATAAAAGAAAGTAAAATATCTAATATAATATTACTAACAGACTAGTAAACTATATGGTAAGTATCTAGTTCTACCTAGTATACCTACCTACGTAGATTACCTAATAGATATTAATTAATGCGCATAGAATAAAAAACTAAGCATACTTAGATAGGAAACATCGTTGATAGCACCTGTCCTCGGCTAATATTAGCTTTACCAGGTGCCAGACTGCTGCTGTAGACAGCAAACACATGCCTAGATACTTACCTACATGACTTTTTTATAAAACGTTTAGTAATAATGAAGTACTTATAGTATAGGTATTGTTTAAATAGAATAGACACTTATAGGTAGGTAGGTACCTATTTAATTATAATATACAATACAATACAATACAAAAACTCTTTATTGTATACCACAGAAACAATCAATGATACATAACAGCTTATAGTAGGTATTACAATCGGCGGCACTAAAAGCGATCTCTTCCAGGCAACCTTTGGATGGACAGTATTGGATGAAGTAGGAGTGGACGGTGGTGTACAATAATAAGAACCTATATATACCTTATATACTTAGATGTCTGTGTAATATACCTACCTACTTATTTTTCTAGGTGTCTACTTTTAGGAACAGGTATATAGGTGATGTGCGGTGTGCGTGTTACCTGTTCCAAGATCTGTTTATTCCACCTAAGTCCTACAGTCCGATTATCTAGATCTAGTGGACGTAATTGTTCCTGGATAGTCGAACGGGGGTACAGTTAGGTGGGAAATTTGTATAATGGATACGCAACGCTTTTAGTCCAGCCAGCTAGTAAATAAATAAATATGTGTGGACATTTCACACAGCGCTACCTAGCCTCAAATTAAGCGTACCTTGTGCTATGGGACCCAGATAACTGGTATAATACTTAGATACTTTTTTGATTGTAAATTAAATATATACACAGAATACAATATAACACCCAGACACAAAACTAACACCTGTGGTTATCACACAATATTTGTCCCAGGTGGGATCGAACCCATACCTTACAGTCCAGAAGCAGGGTTACTACCAACTGAGCTATCGGGCCCGTCAAGCTAGTTATAGATGGGTAGTTATAATTAATTAATGATTATAAGACCTACTTACAGTTGTAACAAAAACGAGTTCATTAGATTAGAGCTCGCAATCCTCAGTCATTGACCAAGGTAGAAAAAGTAAAAAAGGAAGCGTAACGAGTGCAATCTTGGTGTCAGTGGCCCCAAGACGACCACATTCGAGGCGAAATTCTTCGGTCCACCTAACGCACCCAGAATATAAAGTGGTTAGGTAGGTACGATACCACTTGACTGAAAACCAGCGCACGTAGGGTCAGTCAATGAATCCGGCTTCATCAGTAGGTATAGCTTAGCGTAAAATAGGTTCCTATTCCTAGGTACATTCTCATGTCATGAGTATATCTATGATTTTATCTTTTCATTATTAATGATTATGCCCGCCTCAAAGTATACTTAAAACTTCCTTGGCCCGCCTATAGCTAGGGAATGCAACTTGGCAGTGAGTGTCACGCGTTCACCTTGGGCTGGCTTCCTGTCCAACCGAACCCGCCAGGCGCCAGTGAAGGGACTCAGAGCCTTTGTCCAATCCAGCATAAAATGCTGTGAAACTGGTCTTTGACCTTTTGCTTCGCCTTACATATCGATTACTTATACTAAACTTAACTTACCTACTGTTTAATGTTCGAGAACGCAAGGATATACTTAGGTATTATTATTTTTCAACTCACAAGCTCTAATAGTATCTACAATTCTATATTATGGTATTTTTGGTGTTTTGTTGTTGTTGATTATGGCAGTTGATCATTGCACTCGAGGTGGTAATATTGTGCGCGCGAGCCGCAGTCGAGCGCGCTATGGGAGCCGAGAGTGCAATCAAATGATCAACCCACACGCGTGTCATACGACGTTTTTCATCACATTAGCGAGGAAAAAGACAGAGTTGTATTGTTAATTAACTTTTGTAATATCTGAATCCGAAACGGAATCGGAATATCAACTATAAATGTTTTTTTTTGCTAATGTACATTTGTGTGAAGAAATATAAACGGCCAAGTGCGAGATGGACTCGCGCACTGATGGTTTGTTATAATGTACTAGGGATGCGCCGAACATGGATATTGAACCGAACCGAATAATGAACACTATTCGGTTTAGAGCTTACCGAACCAAACATTCGGCCGAACTATTCGGTTCATTTTACACAAATTTTCCTGTACATTCAGTCGCTATAAAACTGCATCAAAAGTTCCATTGCAATGGAAATAATTTTTATTCTACTATTTTTTGTGTAAAATCTCTATTTTTATGAAAATTTCCTATGAAATTGCTATTAAAGTCTAGTGTGAATAATTGATTTTAATAAAAAAAAAAGCCTAACAAAAACACAGGTAAATAACAGAATTCTAAAAACAATCGAAACTTTGTATTTAGTGCAGTTTTGTACCTATTGTTAATGCAATTACTTACCCAAAAAAATTATTCAAATTAAATATTGGATCAAATCGCACGCTCTATAGGTCGGTAGTGCTAGTGCCCATTCACACAAAACAGTTCACAAAATATCATAATTTTATGGGGACCAAGCGTTTAGGGCCTAGATAGAGCATGTTATCAGTATCTAGAAAAACGATTAGAAAGTGCTAAGTGTTCGGATTATCTTAGAATGAGTTTCCATGAAAGATAATTTTGGAAGAATTTAACGGAAAGTTTCAATAAAATATTCAGTAATTATTCGGCATTTTAACCGAATATTCGGCCGAATACCGAACATGGAAAAACATGCCGAATATTCGGTGCATCCCTATAATGTACCAACTTTTTTTATTATACCAAATGAAATGACACCTTGAATTAAATAAGTAGATAGTGGTTGAAAATCTTTATTGCTAGTACAACTCACACTTGGTCGATTTTATCACTCTGGGTACGGACGCGAGCGTTTTCAAACAAAAGTGTACCCCTCATTTTTGGGTGGTCCCTGTGTTTGAAGTCTAACAAGTAAAGAGCACTAACCTTTTTGGACTGTCCAACTGTCCGCCATTTTGAACAAATTACGATTTCAGGGCCATTGATGAAACTAGTGTCAATCGATAGGAAATAATATAGGGAACAAAAAGTGTTCTATGGCAAAATCACCTAAGTGGTATACTTTCTGAGATATTTGAGTTAGAATGTTTTTCTATATACTTAACTATAATAATATTTGTGGTGAAACTGTGAAGTGGTGAAGTTTAAAATAGCAGTTATCACCACCAGTCTGAAGAGGTCTACTGCTGAACATAAGCCTCCCCGATAGAATGCCACTTTGAGTGGCTGCTTGCCTCCTGCATCCATCGGCTTCCCGCAGTTTTGACCATGTCTTCGGTCCACTTAATGGGTGGCCTACCCCGCATCTTCCGGTTCGTGGTCTAAATAAGTAGTAGTCTGTGATATTAACTCAGCATGCATCATACCCTAGCATACACAATAAGCCTAACATAGTCATGTCAAACATCATAATTAGTGGACTGTTGTATGACCAGCAATATGCTGAGTTGGGACCGATTCGTGGCAACGGGCAAACAACACTTTTTCTTTGTATTATTGTAAATTTTTGCGATTGTTATTGTTTTTTGTGTGCCTTTTTGTCATGAATAAACGTTTATTCTATTCTATTCTATTCTATAATACATGTCGCCAACACGACGTCATATATAAAAATTAATACCAGTTGCCGTACACCTCCCATCATAACCCTACGGTTCCATCAGCCATTCGTTCTGCAAACACTATTGCTGCGATGAACAATAAAAAGTCTTTTCAATAGATGAGCAATAAGTTCCTAATTATTCTTCTCCGCTTTGCTGATGGTACAGTGATAATGGAGAAGGCGCTATATCTTAGCACCATACTCAACGACCTCAATGTAGTTTCCCAACAACTTGGCCTTCAGACGAAAATAGGAAGACGAAAATCATGGTCTCATGTTGCATGTTTCACCGTACTAGGCAGACCGACGACATGTTCAGAACCACGGGAGCCGATAAATACAAGAGGCAAGCATCCGCTCAGTGACTCTACAAAGGAGACCTATGTTCAACAGTGGACGTCTTCAGGCTGTTGATGATGATGTCATCGCTGTTTGACTGTATTATGAGCTGGCAATTATTCGAAACTGCACCGTTCTATAGTTGCACTACTTCTTCTAAGTCATTTGGGCAAGTGGGCAGCCCAAGTGTCAGAATTTTTAGGCCGCCCAAAAGCTTCTGATATGGCTTAAAGACTATTGGCTTACAACAACAGCCGTAATCGAGGGCTCAATGTGTCCTCCGAAGCACAGTAGTGCTTAGTTGTAAATACCACTTTTTGTAGCGGTCACCCATCAAAGAAGTGGCAGCAGGAAACGTTTCTTAACACCGATCGGTCAGAAATGGTTAATCGTTCGTTGCTATGAGCGCTACAGTACATTTTTACTACAAATATTAGTAACGTTTGGTGTAAAAATTAATAATTTTAAGAAAGTATATCACTTAGGTGATTTTGCGTGGTACATTTTTTGCTCCCTACATTTTTTCTATCGATTGACACTAGTTTTATCACTGGCCAATATATCGCGATTTTTTTAAAATGGCGGTTTATGGACAGTCCGCGCTCCATACAAAAATGTTTGATGCTCTTTGTATGTGGCTAATTATTTTGATTATTGAAACTTCAACTTCAACTCTTGGTTAATGGCTTTTGTGGAGAGGTGACCACAATTTTGCCAGTGTCACGTGGACTAAGATCGTCATGAGAGAACATCAGGGGGTCTAGCAAAGATCACAATCACTAACGCTAACGCCTCACGCTAACTCCAAAAATGTATCGAAATGACATTCGCTACGGAAAAGTTATCGATTTCCGAAACGACATTTCAGTACATTTTGGAGTTAGCGTTTGGCGTTAGCGTTAGCGGTTGGTATCTTTGCTAGACCCCCTGGGTCGTTGAAGAAAATCCGACAATGGCTTGTGGATTTTGAATTTATTTTTCAAAACTAGTGTATCTTGAACTTTAATGTGTAATAAGGGTGGATTATTTTCCGTTAAGTGTTCGTGAATGTGCACGAGTGTTGGCAAATGGTTTCAAGATCATAAAACCATTGAATGGTTGTATGATAACATATTATCATAAAACCATTCATTTTCGTTTTTGCTTCAACGGCCTTTTTTAGAGCCTTCAGTAAAATATCCACCATTTTACTGTTGGCGTTTTGACTGACAAAATATGACTTTGACTTGACATAACCGTACAAATTTTACTCACTTGACATTGGCAGAATTATTGCAAAACAGCGATAGAAAGCCATTAAAGAAGAAGAAGAAGAAGAAGAGAGAACATCAAACGAAGATTGTTCAGTGAGAAATGGTACATGTAGGTAATGAGTATGAAGACAGCTATGAGCTACGAGTAGTGGTGAATCTAAAATACTGATGAAAAGCATCAAATACTTATTATACTAGTAAGATTCAAAGAATAAATGTGTTAAAACTGCGGAATATTTAAATAATATCTATACACCAAAGCGTCACTTTTTGTCGTGTACTCAAAATGCGCCATGTTGGAACTATTCTGAATTTTTTTATACTGGGGTAGCCATAGTTCGCTGTTTCCTCGTGGACCTACTATTTTGTCCTACCAGTAGGTCTACGAGGACATACATGTCCTCGTGGACCTACTCACTTTTGTGAACACCCTGCGAGAAAAACAAATGCTAACTATTAGAATAAAATACAAAATATAGTGAACTTGAAGGTATTAGACAGAACTGCGTATTTAAATTAAATATTAATGAAAAAAAAAATATATTTTACTAAATAAATGTTCGTAGCTGTAAAGTTGGCGCCAAAAATAAAACAGCTCAGCAATATGCTGTTTTATCTTTGATAGCTTGTCATTTTGACAGCTGATGTCATTTTTGACAGCGGATGTCAATTTTGACAGCGGAATCAGATGTCATTTTTGACAGCAGATGTCAATTTTGACAGCGGATCTTAATTTTGACAGTGGATGTCATTTTTAACAACAGATGTCAATTTTCGTCTTTTTTTGTCTTTGAAGAAAATCCGACAATGGCGGTTGTGAATTTTGAATTTATTTTTTTAAACTAATGTATCTTGAACTTTAATGTGTAATAAGGGTGGATTATTATCCGTTGAGTGTTCGTGAATGTGCACGAGTGTTGGCAAATGGTTTCAAGATCATAAAACCATGCATTTTCGTTTTTGCTTCAACGGCCTTTTTAGAGCCTTCAGTAAAATATCCTCCATTTTACTGTTGGCGTTTTGACTGACAAAATATGACTTTGACTTGACATAACCGTACAAATTTTACTCACTTGACATTGGCAGAATTATTGCAAACAAGCGATAGAAAGCCATTAAAGAAGAAGAAGAAGAAGATGCCAATTTTGACAACGGGATATCAATTTTGAGAGAGGATGTCATTTATAACAGCAGATGTCAATTTTGACAGCGAATGTCACTTTTGACAGTAGTTTTCACTTTGACGGCTATGTCATTTTTTACAGACTTAATTTTTAACAGCATTTATTACGATGGATCTAGTAGCGCTCCTGACGCGTGTATGCCGCTCAACATCCGTCAAAGTTCATAATTATTATATCGGGCTGATTGTCACATTTTAAAAAATAATCTTTTAATCTGCCATTTCCTCGTGGTGATATCGTCCTAAATAATAATGTTTCTAGGTAACAAACGCAAATTTTTGCCAATCTTCCCTTCTGGCCTACAAACAACATTAGTTTTGCGTTTGCGTTCGTTCTGCTAAAGTGACATAGTTTCGCCGTCATTTACGGTTAAAATTTTTATGGCGTATTTTTATTCCACCATTTTGAATTTTAGTTTATAGCTCCATAATTGTCCTAGGGTTTGCTATGACATTGTTTAAAACGCACATAACCCATCTCATATCGTTTAGCCAGCCCGTTGACTGTCCGAATGACGGAAGCTCGGAAGACCCCGTCATCAATTTTTCTGAAAACACGTCGAACACCTTGACACGAACATACAAAAAAGTGGTCATAATTATCCATAGGTATCGCTAAACAATCCGTCAAAAATCCATGGCAGCCATCTTTAAAAATGCCGGACACCAAATAATTTTTCCAAATATCAAAATATTGCCCGTGGTCCACCTGCTTAGTATGACCCCCATGCAAAAAACCACCCTGATCAGACCAAGTTTCAAAATGGCCGCCATTTGATTCCACCATTTTGGTTTATAATGACCGCCACCTGACGGCTTCGTCATCCTCTATGACATTTGATTGAATACTTAACTTACTACCCACAGTAATACATATAACTTCCTTGCTACCCACTTATCTCTTACCGTTTTCCATTTATAGGTAAGCGTTTCAATTTTGTAAGGCTACCTTATTTTTTGTGTTTCTCTGGAACATCCCAAGATCTACTCCAATTTCAGTGAAAACGGGACCCCCATATCTCTTGTCATTTTGGAGATCCGTTGAGCTGTTCCATCTCGGAGACGACTTTCTGGTAATGTCAGATTTTTCCCAGGGTCACGCAACGCATCCCTATATAGCTCTATACTCACTATTGAGTTTTGACGCACCACTTCTCAGAGCTGGGGCCGTACTGTGAGCTCTTAGCGCGATCCAAAACAGAGCGTATATTGGATAGCTTGTCAAAATCTTCATACAAAAAAAATAAAGCGATACAAGATAGGCTCCGTTTTGAATCGCTTTAAAAGCTCACAGTACGGCCCCAGAGCTGAGATCAATTCTGTCAACATCAACACAACAAACAAACAACAATCATCAACTTTTACTTTTCTGACGATTCCACAAAATGATTAAGCCAACACGCAAAAAGTTTTTATAAGTATCTACAGGAGGATTGAAAAATCGCTTTCTTAAAATATGACGTCATAGTAGGACCACGAGGACATGTATATCCTCGTGGTCCTACTAGTAGGACAAAATAGTAGGTCCACGAGGAAACACCGATAGATTTATATATCAGGATATGCCCAAAGGAACATTTTATTTTGTCAAAATGGCGTAGGAAAAGTCAGAGCCATCTATTAGATTTCGCGTGAACTACGACAAGTTGAGAAAATTAAGAAGGCGCATGATCGATACTAGTTTTGGTATCAGTTAGAAATATACGTACATGCCGCATTCAGTAAAATATCTAAATGAGTGTTTCTGGAGCCGCAGACATTAAAATAATTTGTAAAGCAGCGAGTTTTGTTTCATATAATAGTGTTTCATATTGGTAACTTAAAACGTTATTATATTAGTCTTGTCTGGTTGTACTTTAGTAGTGAAACAAATTCGGGAGTATTAAAATAAAAACAATAAGGTACCATTTATTTAAGACTTTTCAATAATTAAACAAAAATTACCCCCCCCCCCCACACACACACACACACTACAACACACCCCCTCACGTACACAAACACACTCCACTGACATACATTTTTCCTCCCTTATACACGGTTACAGGAAAAATTGTGCTAAATCCAAATCCGTTAAGGGCGTGGGTACCCACTTATTTCACTATGAAACACCCTAGCCTAACCTTAAAATTAAATAATCTTGAAATTACTTGTACAGGCTGTCCCAAAACTCAACGATAACCTGGTACCGGGCGAGAGGCCAAGGTATACCAGTTATGAAAAAAATAAGAAAAAAATCTATGTCACTTAGTCAAGCGATGATAGACATTTTTCGAAAATGTTAAAAATTTGACACCCTTTGTCGCATTATTAGGTACTGTGATCGCAATTTTCACAATTTTACAGTGATTTTTTTAATAATGTTATCTCAAATAACAGTGCTATTAACGGTAACCACAAATGAAAGTAATAATCATTGTTAACTAAGTAAAATAAATTAAATTTTGACGAGTTATGGTTTATAAAATTTATGTCAGTCAACTTTGACACTCTACGTTGGAAAAAAAATGTACTACACTACCTATGGCAAGTTTTTTTTAAAAGATGGCCCATTTAGTCTAGATTTCAAAATAGTACAACACTTGCCACTTTTCTTGCCAATAAAACTGCTATTTCGTATTTTTTGCGAAAGGAACTCATGGAAAATTTAATCAAAATAAAACGGTAAATTATCGTAACACTTTATTATCCTCCTAAAATTAAAGCAGATGCTCATATTGTTTCCCTCCGGCACGAATATAAGCTCTGCATCGCCTCAGAAATGACCTGTTCACCAGTCTTGCAAATCTCCTCGCATTGATTTCTTCTGATGCTGCATCAATTTTTGGCGCAATTCTGTTACATTTTGAATTAGTTTTGAGTAGACCTTTTCTTTTATGCGTCCCCAGTAAAAAAAATCTACTGGATTCAGGTCTGGGGACCGAGGGGGCCATGAAATTGGTCTAAGGCGTCCGATCCATTTACCGGGATATAATTCATTTAAATATTCTCTTACAGACCGGGCATAATGTGCTGGGCAACCATCTTGTTGATACCACATTTCTCTGTAGATGTTGAGTGGTACATCTTCTAGCAATGTCGGCAAATCATTTTGAAGAAAATGCAAGTAGGTAGCGCCATCTAAATTTTCAGTCAATTGAAATGGTTCAATTATTTGACCATTTCCACATGTTGACTTTAAATTGGTATTGGGATCGATCCTCATGCATCAAATGCGGGTTTTCCGTATGCCAACCATGAAGGTTATGTAAGTTTAAATAACCATCTCTTAAATGTCGATTCGTCAGTCCACAAAACTTTATTTAGAAAATCCGGGTCTTCACGAATTTCCGCTAACATGGTTCTGCAGAAATCAACTCTGGGTGCGTGATCACGTGGTAACAAGCTCTGCACACGTTGTACATGGTAAGGATGAAAATCGTAATGTTTTAAAATTCGATATGCGGTACTCTTCGCCACACCCGTTGCAATTTCAATCGCACGTACTGGGGTCATTTTCAACTTCATTCAAAACTTCAGCGTCGTAGTTTCCTTGAGGTCTCCCACCAGATGTACGAGCACTGGGTAATCGTCCTTCCGAGTATGATGCGTGCACATTTTGAAAGACACGATAATCTGGGTGCCGCTCCACATTCGGGTACCTTTCCCGATACAGTCGAGCTGCCGCAGAGGCATTACAATGGCACTCACCGTAGATAAGATGCATATTTGCATATTCTTGCGGTGTGTACAAATGCGGCATGTTGTTCACACACAGTTTGCACAGCACAAAGTCCAAAAAACAAAGCCAGAGTCGTCAAGTACGGATAGAGTATCAAGTCCAAGGTAACACAAGCCAAAGTCGATAATACGAAAGTAACACGATTACGAGAGATGCGCAGTAAACGAAGAAACGATGCGTACTAAATGTTATTGTTTAAATTTTATTATGAACGACTGATGAGTCGTTGTGAGTGAGACGGATAGTGACGTCTCGTTTTAACAAATACCATAACTACTATCCATTTCTTTTTATCACTTTTGTTCATTACAAACAATGGAGACTTCGAACTTTTCAAACAAAAGAATATCAGGTATTTTTTTTTACTGAGGGATCCCTACGCATAGCATACGAAATAGCAGTTTTATTGGCAATAAAAGTGGCAAGTGTTGTACTATTTTGAAATCTAGACTAAATGGGCCATCTTTTAAAAAAACTTGCCATAGGTAGTGTAGTACATTTTTTTTCCAACGTAGAGTGTCAAAGGTGACTGACATAAATTTTATAAACCATGGCTCGTCAAAATTTAATTTATTTTACTTAGTTAACAATGATTATTACTTTCATTTGTGGTTACGATTAATAGCACTGTTATTTGAGATAACATCATTAAAAAATCAGTGTGAAATTGTGAAAATTGCGATCACAGTATCTAAAAATGCGACCAAGGGTGTCAAATTTTTAACTTTTCTGAAAAATGTCTATCATCGCTTGACTAAGTGACATATATATTATATCAGTTATCTTGTTCCCATAGTACAAGCTATGCTTAGTTTGGGGCTAGATGGCGCTGTGTGAAAATGTCCACACATATTTATTTTACAATTTTTTACGTCTACCTTAATCAAACGTAACTTTTTTAATGTAGCCTATTATATGAATATTTTGATTGCACTACAGTTTTTGTCGATATATAGAAGTAAAAACGTTAAAAACCTCTGTCTGTCCCTTTGATCTTTTTTTATGAGAATGAATGACGTGACGAGCCAGTCGTTCACCTGTTAAGCGACATGGCCGCCCATAACAGTTGCAGTGTCACTCGGATCTTCTAGGTAATAATCATGCAACATACGTCGTATAGTAAACTGTATAGATGATAATGATGATGATGATGATGATGATGATGATAATGATAACCACAATGAGAACGGTGGTAAACTAAAATGACATCATATTCAACAGGCTTTGTAACATAAATACCGCATTAAAATTGTATGTGTATCTGTTTATTTGTTTGGAAGCCAATTTATACAGTAGATATCCATTTAAATTACCTCGTAGCAGAAGCGAAAATAGGCCTATAGAGATATTTACAAAAACTATTCAATGAAGTATACTGAGTATCGTACGAAAAGTATCGAGTACATACTCCTTTATACTGGTATTGGAACAGCCCTATCGCTGCCATTATGTCCACAGAATACTATTACTCCTAGATTATGTCCGTCAATGTTTATGTTTACAACGATTATTCCAAATATGAACTCGATTATTTTGTTACAAAACGGAGTGTAATATTGAAAATATTGAAAAACTTGGTCTTTCTTTTTACTGCACTTTTGAGTATAGATTGTGCAACCCTTCACAATACAACTTGGCGTTTGTGACATTCGACCGATGCCTTCTAACTTCCATTACAGACTGAGCGCTAGTGGATGCCAATCTGTGAAATTAGCTCCCACTTTGAAGCGACCTTTTTAACCTGTCATTAGGCCTGTCCTTAATATATAATTATGTCTATGGAGGTAGCATGATTTTTTGCATTTTTTGATAGTACTCGTTATTGCCTATCGTTGCCGGTGGTTTAATACTTTGGTTTTAGGCTCATTTAATCGCAAATTGATTTCATAAAAAGTGGCACCGACAGGACATGTCAGTTTTGTCACGGATAAATATGCCGTTTAAATATTTCTCACAGATTATTTCAGTATTGTAGATGGTAGCATCAACGTCCCCTCACCGACCAATATTATAAAAAAGCTAGTTTGTTATAATGCGTTTCGAGAAACAGATGTGTTCTTTGTGAGAGCCACGGACGTCAAGATTTCTTGTGTCCGGTTTGAGACACAATCTAGTGATTCAGGGTGGTTTACATGATTTAACTGTTTTCGTTATTTACATTTGTTATCAAACGTAGCTAAATGTTTTCGTCAGAATATAATTTTGAATATAAAATGGAAAAAAAGCGTCACGTCAGTTTTGCGACTTTTTGCTCTGTGACATACAAGCTGACCAACAAAGTCGCAAAATCTTCACTATAAGGCAGGGACTACATCAAGGTTTTTACTTGTATTTTTAGGTTCCATGGTTCCACTTACTAAAACGGGAAAATCCTGAGTTGTTAAAAAAAAACTCAAAGAACCCAGACTTAATTTTGCCTACTTTTTTATCACTTTGTTTGATGTTGATAGTTTAATATTTTTTGTACCTTTGCTTACTTTGTTTTTTTTATAGATTGATCTACGTGCGGGTTGCACAAATCCCCAAATTAGAAAATTTGGGATTTTTTTTGAGAATTTTTGTTATATATTATTATTAGCCATCTCAGTGACAACACCGAAGATGGCGTCGAGGAGCGAGCCCATAGACTATATAAGAAGCAGCCAAATGGGCTCTCGCTCTCTTCAAAAGAGCAGACGCCTCGGGCTGGTCGCACATCAAAGACAGCCCCGTACCACCGCAGGCCACCGGACAAGAAAGGCTTCCCACGCGACCTCGTTGCTACTAGTAGCGACGACACGGATGACGGGTCGTCATCGTCATAGGGCCGAGCCTGGTCGCTGGGTCGTTTAGTTGGGCCTCCCCCGGTTTCGCCGGGGGTTTCACCTGACATGGACGACTCGTCCGGCTCACGTGGCCTTGTGGCGATTCCCGCCATCCGTAAGAATAACCACCAACAGAAAAGAAGCCTTTCCTCTTTTATGGGGGAAAAACAAAAAAAAAATCCATCAAACAAGGATTACCATCGCCTAAATGGCACCCTAAGGACCCGCGTATAGTTATACGCGGCGAAACTGAAACTCCGGTCAGGGGGCAATGCCCCAATACCGGCTCCCTCACGCCACTGCGGGGGGGGTAGTGAGAAGAAGACCCGATTCGATTCGATTCGCTCTCGCTCTCTTACTTCACCTGACATCGTGCTAAACGAACGTAGTTGTGCTCGTGTGGCATTTCTATGCTACCTTTGGGCGTATTTTCGGTCAATGTTTGAAATTATGTTTAACTGTTATAATGAAGATCTTAAATGTTAAAAAGTTGTTGATTTCACTATACCTGCGCTGAAGCATGTCGCACTGATTTCACGATTGCACTGATGATTTTGGAAACATCTAAATAAATCCCGCAGAGGATCTGTGTGGAGATAAACTCCCAACCTGAATCCCTTAGTGGATCTTTGTTAATGAAGCCAAGTGGATGAAGAGCTGCCTTCGTGTTATGTTTCTTGTGCTGTTGTTATCTCATAGCGAGGTTAAATGCAATGCAGAAACGAAAAATGAAATTGAAAGATAGCATTCGCAAAAGTCCTTCGATAAGGGAATATTGCAAAAGTCATTCATCCTCAACTGTGACACTCGACAATCGACAATCCACACTTATAAAAGAGTTTATTTTCTAGTAGACATGGTAACTATGTGGATTGAAAATAAAATAATTCAGTAAATGTGACCACAATTATTTTATTTATTTACAAACCTATCTAGGTACTTATATTTGATATTACAAGAATATTAACAATTACTTGTCATGAGCATGTTGGGATGTGGACCCCACAGACACAAACGGTAGTTTTAATTTTAAAAACAAGCAACCTATCTATTATATAATTTAGGTAGATTATTATTGTACCCACTGCTCATTAAATTGATCATTTTCAAAATTCTATACATTGTAATAAGGCGCATTCTGATTCTATGCTACCTAGTACCTATTCTGTATATTTTATGGCCAATTCGAGAGTTGTTATTTAGTTACAACTAAAAATGTCAGAGATACTACATTCAGTTGCAACAATTTAATGACTCATAAAAGTATAACTCTAATCTTCTTCTATAAAATGTACATTATAAAATGATATGACCTCGTCTCTTACTTAGGTATTTTTCTCTTCCCCTTTTCAGCGATCACTTCGTCCATAGGAATCCTAGAAACATTGCCAAAGTTAAATAATAATACCGCAACAAATCGGCTTATGTTTATTTATTCACACCTAATAAGTGATCAGGGTAGGTAGTAGGTAGGTAGGTACCTACATCTCAATCTACTCGTGATTATAGTCTACAAAAAGTAAGCAAGTTGAATCAAAATATTGAATATATTGCAGTTCTTTCTTATAAGTAATCATCATCAACAGCCTGAAGACATCCACCGTTGATCATAATTAAGCCTTCACTATCAAATTCCACTTTAGACGCTTATCATGGGGAGGAGTCTTCCATTATAATCACGCTTGATGTTCACAGATTTTAATGTACTGAGAAGACTCACAACCGGACTACAGGGAATATGGACACCCTACTGTAGCAATATATTGAAAGCTTGAAAAATAGCTCACCTGTAGATTAGTCACGCGCAACTGCGATACCATTTCTTTCTGCAACTATTTACATAACAATAACACACGATTTCAACAATGAAAATAAACTCCAGTCACAGTTTACGAAAAAATAATTGAAAATACAGCTGAAAATCCCGCCATGTTTTTTCCTCTTTTTTTCTTTTCTAAGCAGCGTGGTCGCGTAATTAATTAAATACTACTAATGATTATATTGTCATCTTTTAATTCCCGATTTTTCAGTACTATAAATACATTCATGTAATGTAATAGGAAATACAAATTACTATTACTAATCAATTATCACAGTAAACTATACAACTTACGCAATTATTAAAATCGTTCAATATCTCCCAAAACTACCAAACCAACTCCAAAGAATTTCTTTGCATAATGGCAACATGCTAGACAGAGATAGATATCTACTCCTAGGCTATCTCACGTGGCTCGATTTTCTACTCTGACATATTGCAAATAAAAATGTACCTTATTTCTGTGCACTCTCAGAGTATAAATTTGAATGACTAATAAATTGTCAAATTACGAAGTGCGCTATTAAGTTCTAATACGAGATCAAACTATACCTCAGTATACCTATAAGTTATATAGAATCAGAATACCTCCATGGTATGGTAGTATCCACAGACTACTAAGAGATACGTAGTATCCTCCATGATTGTATTTGTAGTTTAGAGCAAAGAGGATATAATCACTTCGTTTAGAGTTTAGAGAAAAGTAATTTTGTTCATAGTTTCGCGAGCCTGTTGAAAAGATTTATGAAGTGATTGATTACATTTGTAATACACCTGCAATGACTTCCAAAGGTGGTAATTATAACGAAGACCTTTTCGAATACGTAAGGGTAAGTGAAGACGAAGATGATTCCAATGCAGTTGAAATTCCATGTGAACATGACGGCGCCCTTTTGCTATCGACGCTCGTTGCTCAGTTTCCCGGAGCGTGTGGGTTAAAATATCGTCACTCGGCAAGTAAGTCAGTTCGAGGAATCCGACTCAGCGATGGAAAATTACATCCACCCACAGAAGTTGGCTGGGGCAAAAACCTTTACGTATGCGTTTTTCCGAAAGAGAACAAACGCAAGATGGAAGACGTGTCCCCGGAAAATTCTGCGGCTAAAACAAAACGGTTGGAAAAGAAACTAACATGCTCCGATTTGATTTGTTTGGGCCTACCATGGAAATCTACAGAAGAATCTATCAAGCTATACTTTGAACAATTTGGTGAAGTAGTTATGGTGCAACTAAAGAGAGATAAGAATGGCTCATTTAAAGGATTTGGATTTATTCGATTTGCAACATATGCATCACAAATGAGAGCTCTTGCTCAAAGACACAATATTGATGGACGCTGGGTTGATGTACGCATTCCTAACTCCAAAGAAGGTGTAGTTCCTCAAATGCCATGTAAAGTATTTGTTGGCAGATGTACAGAAGACATAACAGCTGAAGATCTCCGAGAATATTTTTCAAGGTTTGGGGAAGTTACAGATGTGTTTGTTCCTCGTCCGTTCAGAGCTTTTGGGTTTGTAACGTTTTTAGACCCTGAGGTTGCACAAAGCTTGTGTGGCGAAGATCATGTTATCAAAGGAGCTTCAGTTTCTGTGTCAAGTGCTGCACCAAAAGTTAAAAACCAAAAAAATAATGCAAATTGGAAAGAAGAATCATATGGTCAAAACAACTGGGACAATAACAGGTCTGGTTCCTCTGGAGGAGGGCCTCCAAACAATGGAAACAGTAGTAATATTGATTCCCTTAACATGCAGAACTTGGGAATTAATCCTAATGGTGGACCTCCTCCTAACTTTAATTTACCCATTAGCCTTGTAGCTGCAGCTCTTAACCAAGCAGGCTGGGGTGGATTTTTAGGTGGTCCAAATAATGGTGGTCCCAATAACTGGCAGGGAGGACCACCACAAGGCAGTTCTGGCAAAAACTGGAACAACAATCAGAATTGGGGTCAAAATGGTCCTCCCCAATCTTGGAATCAAGGGGGGCAGGGTTGGAACAGTGGTAAAGGAGGAGGAAACTGGAATCAAAACTGGCCAAATGGTCAGGGGAACTGGAATGGTGGTGGTGGTGGAAATGGCAGTGGGGGGTCTGGTTCCAGCGGTGGATGGAACAACAAACCCCAAACATGAGGTGAGCAGTTGCTACCAAGTCATTGAAAAGTGTGAGATGAACTTAGAATAATACTTAGGATATAAAACAAACTAACATTTTATTTATAGAAAAAGATGTCAAGTAGTACTTTAACTATTATGGATTTTGTTATGCTAGATTCACGAGAGGAAAACATGAATGAAACAAATATGATGTTTTACTAGATGTAATTTGACAAGGTACTGTGTGTTTTATTGTGTTGTGGACTGATGAGGCACCTTCGGTTAAATAAATATGTATGATATTCTGAGATGGATGTTTTTATTTATGACTGGCATGTATATCTTAAGTTTTTCAAATTTATGCAATTTATTTCACTGTGTCAAGAAAAAGAGTGGAAGATCAATATATTCAAACATTTGGGAACTGGATTGAATGTTTACTTTTGATTGTGGATGTGAAACTTCTAATCAAAGTGAACAAAAGAACAGGCTGATGTGGTAACATGTAATGTGTTCAGCTGTATGTGTGTCTTGCTAGACATGTATGTGGCAGCAACAATGTTCCCTGAGTGAAAGCAGTCCAGTACCTTCCGTGGATAGCCCTGGTAAGTGCAAGAGAGCATTTGTATGGCCATTTATATATCTTTATTTAGAGTATAACAACTTCTTTTTTTTGTACTCTTAGTAAAGATGGGGATGGATGGGCCACTGACATTCTTTATCTTTTGTAGCTGCTGAGTTAGCATGGACAGTAGATGAAATTGTCTTTCCCCATTTTATGACACTTCACACTTGCTTACTTGTCTTGAGGAATAAAAGAAGGGAAAGATAATTTTGTCTACCATCCATGGCAACCCAGCAGTAAACTATTGTATTGAGGAAAGTGGAGATGATTCTTTACATAATGCATTACTCAGTTAACACTTACTATAGTCTGGCAAAGCTAACTCTGCAGTGATTTAAAATTGGTGTAATATAAAATCTTGTATATGGTAGCACAGTTCATACTTCAAAAAACTTTTAACACTTTTAATTGGTTGAACCATTACTTCTTTTCAAAAATCAAAAACACAACCAATCACAAAATTCTACAGTGACATGCTTCTGACATGTTATGAAATTGACAAGCAATGACATAAAACAATGATTGCTTATGATAAAGTTTTTGGTCTTTGAAGAAACTCTGACAATGGCGGTTGCGAATTTTGAATTTATTTTTCAAAACCTGTGTATTCTGAATTTTAATGTGTAATAAGGGTGGATTATTATCCGTTAAGTGTTCGAGAATGTGCACGAGTGTTGGCAAATGGTTTCAAGATTAGAGAAACATGCATTTTCGGTTTTGCTTCAACGGCCTTTTTTAGAGCCTTCAGTAAAATATCCTCCATTTTACTGTTGGCGTTTTGTTTGATTGACAAAATATGACTTTGACTTGACACAACCGTACAAATTTTACTCACTTGACATTGGCAGAATTATTGCAAAAAAGCGATAGAAAACCATTAAAGAAGAAGAAAAAGTTTTTGAGGGTTCCAAAATACCAGAGTTAGCTTTAGCTTTGCCAGACTCTATTCATGTTAGCTGAGCTAGCTGTAAAAGGAAACTTACAGATTTTTAATTTTCTGCTTCAGAGTGGACTTTCATCATCCTTAAAGGAAATGGCTTGAGAGTTGTTGAGAATGCAAAACCAAGTGTGATTTGTGGTACCTTATATTTTTGTATTTATGCAACTAATGTGAACTCCAACACTCCTCTAGAATATTATTTAACATTTTTCAGATAAGCCACTGAACCACAAGTGAGACTTTCTAAAAATGAAAATTCTCATACAAGTCTAGCCAGGATGGTCTTAAACAAATCAGGATGCTGAAGCAAATATTTATGAGGATTAAAGGTGGGTGTGTAGTCGGTTCAATAAGTTAACGTATTAGAGGTTGTCCCTGGAATTAGTGTTAAGCAGAGGTCCAGAAGCACCTCCGGGACACCAAAATTCACCCTAATGTATGCAATTTTTTCTGTGATGTTTTTGTAAAGGGCTATGATTTTTATTCAAGCCCTGATTTTTAAGGTTTCTTAATAGGTGGAATGGATGGGATGGATGGGCCCTTGGATGGATCTCTTTCTACTTTCTTTGAGATACCAGATTCAAGCCTTTTTTTTTAAAAAACAAGGGTTGTACAGGTTTCTACATTTTTACTATAATGCGTGTCATTAAAGGAACTAATACTCAACATAAAACTCTTATTTCCCCTCTTCCACTAATGTGTTTAAGTGCAGAGGGATTAGACAGCAATAGAAATGTTTGCTCTTTTCAGTTCTTCTCTTTATTGAATCGCGTTATATTGAACTAACTTCAATATAACGCGTGTATATGTGTGTATTGGGTAACCGTAGATGTGTGTAATAAATATTCAAGCATTTTAATTACATTTCAGGATTTTGGAACTACACAAAAATGTTGATAGAAGTGACAACAGTACATACTGAACACGAAAAAAGCGCACCGGCGGGTGCCTGGTGAACTGTGTCCTGCATGCAAAAGTATTTCTGCAGATATCTTTTTAAAAATCCACTATAATGATACGTAATAAAATTTACGAAAACATTTTAATAGTACAGCCAGTAGGGTTTGGGAATTTCAAAGTCCCGGGACACGAGACAGCCTACAATCAAATTCCCGGGAATTCGACATCGAGACTTGAAAAGCCTACAATATAGTTCTTCCCCAAAGCAAATATAGTGCAGTTTTACTAATATTCGTCTTTTGTCACTGTGAGGTAAGGTGGCCAGTGCAAATATTTTAACAACCATATTACTCGTTGTAATCTTTTCTCTACTAGACAAGCTTTCAATCGAAGAACCGCTTCAATTAATTTTAGACGTTATCGATAGAATTTTTCGTTTACGCCGGTGCAAAAAAAACCACCACATATCACACTCGCACACATCATAAATGAAATTGTCGACTGACTGACTAAACTGACAGCTGACACAATCATAATTCAAACCTCACAGGGGGTCTACTGACCATTCACCGTAAGTATTAGTTACTCATTTAAAAATATGCAAGTATTATTTTAAATGTAGAGTAATATGTAAGCATTATTTAAACTTGTGTGTACCCGCCAAACAATACATTTTGGCGTTAACGCTAATGGAAAGCGATCTTTGCTGAACAACCAATATGGCGGCATTATGGCGGCGGGCGCAGCAAACGTATTTATTGTGTTGTGTACTCGGTAGTTACGTAGTAGACTTAGGCCTTCGTTCTCTATATTCGAGTAAAGTTCCGAGTTGGCTAGCCACCACGTAAACCAGGCTGCTACTTACAGGACACATCAGCTGCCGATTAGTACGGTTAACCGACGGCTTTAGTAAAACTTGTTGCAATCTCGCATGTGTTTGTAATTTATTATTATAGTTTGCATACCACAAATACTGAGATCTACGGAACTGTAAACTACCAACCCTGTTGATTACGCTACTGCTATAAAAACATCGACTATTCCTGTTTCTATTTCGATATCAGATAGTTATGAACATAGAAATCATTGTATTTAATTAGTAAAACAGTCCGCTCAGAACCGTGGAAAGCCGATGGATACTGGAGGCTAGCAGCCGCTCAAAGTGGTGCTCTTTGGAGGAGGCCTATGTTCAGCAGTGGACGTCTTCAGGCTGATGATTATGATGATGATGACTACTAAAAAGTTTTTGTTCAATTATAATATGTTAAATACTTATATAATATTATGATATTTTTGTTTTGTGTTGTTTTAATTATTATTATTGCGTCAAGATAAAATCATATTTCATGTACCTATAGGTATTACTTATTACATTTCCCGTTGAACTAAACAATGTAATCTAAATTCGTATTACATTCCTCATTACATTAATTTAATTAGTTGATACCCTTTTTTGTAAAGGTAAATCCTTACCTACTTACTGTTTTTAGGTATGGAATAAATACTCTTTGAAGGGCATCTACCGCACCGCAGCATATAGCTGGCACATAAACATGTCAAAAAAAATAAAAAACTGAACCCAAAATGGCGACACTGACAGCAGTCAGGGTGACTATTGAACGAACGAAATGAACAGTTGATGAACTACTCACTGGCTAGGTGATCGTAACTTTAATCGCATATAGAGAACGAAGCCCTTAGGCCTTCGTTCTCTATATTCGAGTAAAGTTCCGAGTTGGCTAGCCACCACGTAATGTCACTTGTAACTGCAGTAACGATTTTCAGAATGTCCGAGTAGCGCTAGCCGACCCGTATACAAGGCTGCTACTTACAGGACACATCAGCTGCCGATTAGTACAGTTAACCGACGGCTATAGCAAAACTTGTTGCAAGCTCGCATGTGTTTGTAATTTATTATTATAGTTTGCATTCCACAAATACTGAGATCTACGGAACTAAAAAGTACCAACTCTGTTGATTACGCTACTGCTATAAAAACATCGACTATTCGTTTCTATTTCGAGATCAGATACTTATGAATATAGAAATCATTGTATTTAATTACTAAAACAGTCCCCTCAGAACCGTGGGAAGCCGATGGATACTGGAAGCTAGCAGCCGCTCAAAGTGGTGCTCTTTGGAGGAGGCCTATGTTCAGCAGTAGACGTCTTCAGGCTGATGATTATGATGATGATGACTACTAAAAAAGTTTTTGTTCAATTATAATATGTTTAAATACTTATATAATATTATGATATTTTTGTTTTGTGTTGTTTTAATTTTTATTATTGCGTCAAGATAAAACCATATTTCAGGTACCTATAGGTATGTAATCTAATTTCGTATTACATTCCTCATTACATTAATTTAATTAGTTGATACCCTATTTTGTAAAGGTAAATCCTTACCTACTTACTGATTTTAGGTAGGGAATAAATACTCTTTGAAGGGCACCTACCGCACCGCAGCATATACCTGGCACATAAAAATGTAAAAAATAAATAAAAAACAAACCCAAAATGGTGTCACTGACAGCAGTCAGGGTGACTATTGAACGAACGAAATGAACAGTTGACGTTGCTACAGATCACCCTAAATTTTTACCCACTGAGTAGCTGATCGAAACTCTGTTTTCGTTTGTGAAACTGGGAAGAACTACTCGCCGCCTTTACGTCCCGATCAGTATTACTCACTGGCTTAGGTAATCGTAACTTTAATCGAATATAGAGAACGAAGCGCTAAGTAATTATTCATTATACTAACAGATATCGCAAGGTTCCTTCAATTATTTGAAAATAAAAAATTACTACTTAACAATTTGGCTATCTTGTCTCGACTCGAAAGTACCGGGACTCGAGACAGCTAAAATTAGAAATAGAAATGAACACGAGACGTCCCGGGATCCGAATCCTAACAGCCAGTAATTTGCAACCAAATGACGCATGGAACACCTCAGCTTATAAATGGAGCTTTATGTTATTTTTGGGATTAGACACTATCACACAGCAAAATAGTAAGTATCTATTTCGAAGTCATGTACATACAGATTCATGGCTGCAAGCTATTATAGATCAGGGAGTCTAGCAAAGATTCCCTTCCATTAGAATTAACGCTAAACGCTAACGCCAAAATGTATGGAAATTACAATATCTGTGGTCCACAAATATTCGAAATTTGAAGGTGTGTAGATCTGGCGAATGCACTGCAAGGCACGCGTGCAATCTATACAACGCTTGCATGATGCACGCGAGCTGCATGCGTACCGCAGTTCGCTGGTATTTTTCCCTCAGTAACTTGCGCGCAGGTTGTACGCGCGCGGTGCATAGCTTGCGCCGAACATGACACAAGTGCGCAGACGCGAGCGGCACGGTTGTGTTCAGCGCATTCGACAGCTGGATCTGTCTGCGGCGCCGCGCCGGTTCGGCGCCGAATGTTCGGCTAAATACGCTTGCAATGCTTTTTGATTGTATTGAAACTAATGAAAGTGGACATTACATTTACATTAAAACACATGCATCAGAAGCAAACGAAAATTACGTTGGTTAATTTCTAACATACTACGACCGATAGTACAGCCGCCGAACATTTGGCGCGTTACCTTCGGCAGGTGTGTCGCTACACTATGAACTTTTGGCAAGTGATCAAATATTCCAAAAAATATACAATCAATTTCTATATATTTTAATCATCATTTAATCGTCCATCGGTAGTAATTGCTGTATTAATAATTTAATTACATCTTATTACATTATTCATCTATATGTATAACTGGGAACTTTCAAACATGGTTGATAAACATTTATCAACATAATTATAATTCTTATACTAATCGGTGAGATATGGAACTGGATTACATAAATTAAAATATATGTAGTATTATGAGGTTAAGCTTTTAAAACCATTAAAATTATGACTCTCATGTTTCCTTTGAATAGGATATTACTTATAACATGTTACCCTAAAACCTAAAATCACTTTTTATTGTAATAAATAACAATTAGGATTCCTTTTTTTTTTTTTTAAATGTTTCATTTAAGTATGAAATATGCATAAAATAAATTATAATCACATACAATTTAATAAAAAGTACCTGCTTCAACCGCATTAAACTTTTAACTTTTTGGCCGGCTTGAGAGCGTAGTTAAGCGTTACTTGGCGTTTCATCGCAGCTCGCCGCGGCTGGCGCCTATTCCATTCTTCTTCAATTTTGCAGGCTAGATCATAATCTATCTTCTCTTGCTCGATTAACTTTTCAATCCTTAGCTGCTCATGCAATATATGCTTCACATCACAATTCTCAAATGGACTAGACAGATTCTTTACTGCTAAATTGACTTTATTGTTATTTAATGCCTCGGAATGTAATGGTGCACTTTCAATATCTTTCTTTCCAGATTTTTTTGAGTCACTTCTCAAGTACGGCTTTTTATCAGACATCACTTTTCTGGTCTTAGTTTTAGCTTTTTTCGGTGTTGTTTCGTTTTCATCTTTTGATATTATGCTACCCATGGACCGGGTGCGTCTCCGATTTGTTTTATTGTTAATCTTAGTAATGCCATTGATTTGTATTATTTGTTTGTTTCTGTTTGGATTCTTTCTGGTAGGTACTGGTGGCACAGCACAAGGACTAGTGGATTTTCTTTTCTTCAACCTGGAACTGACTCTGATTTCGATTTTTGTTGGGTTCTCCTGGAATTTAATATTATATATATTTTTAGAAACGACAAAATATGTAATTCCAATCAATCACTAAAAACGGCTGGACAAATAAAACCATATATTTTTTTAAATTAATTTTTTCAATATATTACTATACTAGCTGACCCGCCTTGGTTTCCACGGTTAATATGTTGTATGAAATAACCATGTCGAAGGGAAATCGATGAATGGATGTGAAGGCGAAGAAAGGCACATAGTCAACTGCCTGCTTTCTTTGTAAAATATTGTGTTATCTTCTATATCCATAAGTGTACCACAATTAAAATATTCATTGTATAGATTAGCCTGCTCGGCTTTAAAGAGAATTTCAGGATCTTCATGGAATGAGGAGTTTTATTTAAAAAAACAACCTGTTTCGGCTCTGTCACTAGATGGCGTACTAACGACGTATTTCAAACATGGTTGTAGTTTCAATACGCAGAGTACAAGGAATTGTCAAATTCAGTTGAGTGAATCACAGAGTACGTTGTCGATTTGTCGATAGAAAGCCATTAGAGTAAGGCTGACATTCAGAGAATGCATAGAGTTTACGCCGATCGATCTCACGTGAGTTCAAACTCCGGACTCGGCAAGTATACTCCGCGTTGTTAAATTCACAGTCGAGTTCCAACGTAAACTCCGCCCACACTCCGCCAAGTAAACGGCAATAGACAAGCGTAGTTTGACATTAGTGAGTTACACGTTTTCTTTTTTATTTGGCAGTATTATGCTAAAAAGGGAGAAAAATAGCAAATATTGTGTGAAACAGGTGATCAAACTTACTGGTGATCACAGATTAGAGAAAAAAAACTGGTGATATAATATACTCTGAAGGTTTCGAAATGTCATTTCAGTACATTTTGGAGTTAGCGTGAGGGGTTAGCGTTAGTGGTTGGTATCTTTGCTAGACCCCCTGAGCGGCCTCGCGAACGCCACAACGACGGCAGTCAGCTTTCTGCTACCTAAGCTGTGGCGCAAGCGATATGTCAAGTCCATGCATGCCACACACGCCACACCACCGCATTAATCATCATCATAATTAACAGCCCAAAGACATCCACGTCCAGCTCTCTGGGGGAGGCCTATGTTCCACGCCACTTTGAGCGGATGCTCACCTCCTGTATCCGTCGGTCGGCTCCCCGCGGCTGTTACTAGATCGTCACCACATTTACATTTGTGGTTATAAACAGATTATTCGAATATAAAAACATACTTTTTTGTTACAAAAGACAACCCACCTTTCTATGTACTCGCAGTATATTGAGAGCTATAACAAATGCTGATGGTAGTTTTTTTGCCAGCGATATCTGTCGCAGATTGCAGAGACTGTCGAGGTACTGCGCGCGACTCGGAGTCGGCTCATACACCGGCGAGGGGGGAGACTGCGCCGGCCGCACGCCCGGCACGCGTAAAGGGAGCTTTTTATTTGAACTGCTGAAACGACCACAAACATTTGCTGTAGGAAAGATCAATTTAAGTAAATAAAGTTTTTTTTAGTTTTAGGACTTTGCTAAAGTAAAGTTTTTAGGTAAATTAGGTAGGTACCACCGCTTTTGCAACCAGCACTACAGTGTTCCGGTTTGGAGGGTGCTGTAGCTGTAGTAAAATTACTGGGAAAGTGAAGACTTTATGACCTAGCATATGCTGATAATATCTCAAGATGACGTGAGCTGTTCAGTGTTACCTGGGGCGGAACTTGGGGAAGTTCATCTTAGATACAAAATTATTTAGTGTAATTCTGCACAATCTAAGAAATAAAATTACTTATATTTGGCTGGTGGTAGAAACCAGACCGAATCACTCAGAACAACAGAATCACACTGATTTTAAAATTTAGAATAGAGTTAACAGCTCTGAAATCCATGACTCCTTGTCTGTGACTCTTGTTACCTCTTCACTTAGCACAGAATAGCTGAAGCTAAGGAAGGATATAGGGTTCAACATTTTAAAGTTATGGATGCAATTTATAAAAGTCGGTACTGTCTTACCTAGTTGATGCCACTTCATCAATAGGCTTGAAGTAGCATAGCTCTTGCCTCATGGAGTCAACACTATCCGCTCCCTTCCTGGTCTCTAACAAGTTAGCTTTATGGTGCAAAAGTCCAGCACATGGGAGAGGTAGAGATACAAGCAATGATGGAATGCCATTTTTGTGCTTAACATTCTTTATGTTGACCTCTGTGTTAATACTTTTTTCACTGATAATTTTTACATCTTCTTTCTAAAAAGCAAAAAGTATTTATTAAAATTATTATCTATATTCATAAAAGGCTTTGTCATGAGGGCCAGACTGGGAATATACAGCTCAAGCCATTAGGTGTAGAGCCTTGATATCAGGAAAGAGCCTTTCTTTTCCTAAAGGTAAAGATTTAAAAACTCTGCTGTGTTTAATCCCTACTGAAACAGAAAAATGCATGTGAAACTGAGATGCACAGCTAGTTTGGAATTAGATTATAGTAGACATGTTATACTGGTAGGACAGAACAGAAAGGGGCAGGTAACCGTTTCTTAATACTCAGTGAATAATTATCTATATTACAATAAATTAGAGAAATCTCATCAATAGATAATGGAACCTGAACTAACATAGCAAAACCATTTTTTGTACAGTAATTCACAATCCACTGAAAAAGTTACAAATTAGAAGTCTACAAAATCCACCTCCATCATTTTATATTTGAGTTGGGTGCTGATCATTTTATTTCCTAACTAAAAACAGTGCATTTATATTTATTTACTAAATCTGTTCAGCAGCTAATAAGACATAACTCACCACCTTCTGCACACAATATCTAAAGAGATTAACATGACATGCACCTTATCTTTGAGCCTATCTCCATTTTCCTTATTCCATAAACCTGGTATAATTTTATTCTTCTTCTGAATGAGACTTTTGATGATTTTGCCATAGCTAGGAATCATTTCTGGGGAGCCCCCATTGACCATTCTATTGGCTGGTGCCCTAGGTGTTGAACAATCTGTACTTGTATTGTCATCAGTTAGGAGAGGACTGCTGAAATGAGATAAAGTGCAATTACTAAATGTAATAAGTACCTATGTATCTATTCAAAATTGAACTTAACTAAGTACATCTTTAAGCTACTGAGATGGGTAAAAAATCTTGTTGATCCTAAATAAGAAAATTAAATGAACATAAATAATAAGTGTAGGGTTTCACCTAAGAACCATAACATAGTGTAGTTTAGGATGATCACTGGTACTCGAGACACTACAGAGTCATATACATATATGGCAAAAGTATTACTGATTATACTACTTACTTTTCTACTGTATTTGAAGGAGGAACAACAGGATTAATCATAGAGAGGTAACCATCAATTTTATTATTCTTAAGCCTAGGTTTAGTATTCTTGAGTGTCTGTGGTGTGTTGGGTGGAGCTGAATATTTCAACAGTTGCTTTTGCATTTGTTTTGCTATAATCTCATCCTTCTTTAAAGCTTCTAAATATTTCTTGTGTGCCACTTCTTCTTCCTCTTGGATGGTCCTAAATTAATATATCCAGATATTAATGACATGGTAACTTTACAATAAAGATGTAAAGACTTATTACAAAACATCAGAGTAAGCCAATCATTACAGAATAGGCCAATGGTTACTTACTTTATTAACAATTCAGTCTCCTCTATGTGTTTCTCTTCTAGCTGCAACCGCTCCTTTCTCAACCGGCTTAATTCTGCTTCATACTCCCGCCTTATCTCTCCAGGTGCACTCAGTCGAAGAACTGGCTTTTCTGGAAAAGTTATTAATACTATTTATATGCAATACCATATAACAGCTGTTATACTGATAAATGATAACATATCACTTTGAACTAGACAATATTGATGTTAAATCAAGCAATGTTATAGGTGTCCATAACAAAGTGATGCTCTTTGATATCAAGATACCAATATGCCAAGTAAATGAAATGGCTCACTCTTTGGAGAATACAAGATTACAATTATTACCTATTACAAACTAAACCGAGACTTGCCGTCATTTTATCTTGTAAACTTGTAAAGCTCTTAATGTTGACGAATCGTGAAGGAGTGAGGAGCCATAAAAAAGTGAAAGAGGACCTTTTACCTTCAGGGAGATGAATGTCTTCCCCCTTGATCTTCCTGTCAATTTCATGAGAAAATTTTGTTTGTATATATTTCCAAAGGTCTTCATTAACAAGATTTTTTTGTTTTGTTGCTGTTCTCAGCCAGGATCCGATTCTTAGACGACACAGAGGACAACACAAAGCATTATTTTCTACGCTACCGTTAAAGCAACTTTGACAGAAACCATGAAAACACGGCAAAGTAACGGGTTTGACTAAAATTGACTGACAAATAGAGCAAAGGACATCTTTGATTTCTAAATTCTCTAATTTTAATATTTTATTTTCAATTTTCGACAGCCGCTTCTTTGACTTGGCCGCCATTTTTCATATGTTTGCCAAAGAGGATATAATCACTTCGTTTTGTGCTCCAATGAGTATATAATTGACTATTATCAAAGAGAGTCTATAATGTGGAACCCACATTCTCACTGGGGGTTGAGGTGCCAAATGTCACAAATCTGCCACAAATAGTAACACTGGTTGTTTGGCACTCAAAAACGGCTATAGCTACAGATTAGAGAAAAAAAATCTACGCTATAGCTCAGTAGAACGAGGTGAATACAATCTGGGGGTCTAGCAAAGATACCAACCTCTAACGCTAACGCCTCACGCTAACTCCAAAATAGACCCCCTGGCTCTAGCCAAAAAACTCAGACGAACTACCTGCCAAATAAAGACCCACTACATTACCCGCGAAGTTAATTTCATGAAGTATTTGTCGAAGTAAAGTGCTGGCGCTTATTTGGTTCAACGCATCAATGCTGCCAGCATGCTGGGTACGGTGCTTACCGTTAGTCATCATCATCATCATCAACAGCCTGAAGACGTCCACTGTTGAACATAGGCCTCCCCCAGGGAACGCCACTTAGAGCGGCTGCTCGCCTCCTGCATCCATCGGCTCCCCCGACTTACCGTTAGTGTCTTATTATAAACAGTCCAAATGCTCCATCCCACTACTAATTAATACATGTTATTTATATTAGGTAGCGTAGTAGTAGAACTCTTAGAACTCGAAGTGCCGAAGATGTTCGGCACTTCGACTCCTTTTACTCAGGCTAAAAACCGAAGTGAAGTGCCCTTCTTCACTGCCGTATGAATTCGCTTGACTTCATCCATCAAACAACTTAATTTAACTTTTTTTTCTTATATTTTGGCTCCACACATAGTGTATTTAGCCAGTGTCAAGTATTATATGTATTTTCATCGTGTTATAAAATATTTCACGCAAAGTCATGTCCTAGTCATAGTCCTGTCTAAGTCAGGTAGTCGTAGTCCACTCTAAGTCATGCTCCAGCAAAGTGGTGGCAACTTTACTAGAAGCTTCCATGGAGTTTTGGAAGCAACACGAAAAATCACGTTTCACCACATTATATCACTTGCCCTCACTCATGCTCGTAATTCAGCACTTAATGCACCAATTTTAAACATTAACATTGGAAAAAGCCAAAGTTTTGAAAAATAATATGCAACGACGTGAACTTTTCCGCGTTCCCGCCAGAACTCTTAATTTAACTTATTATAACTTTACGAACGAATAGTGTAGAGCTAGGCTTAGAGCATCTATAAATGGAGATGTTAACCTTATAATCCGCAAGCACCATATTCTGCCAATTTCATCGGGGGATGAGGTAGTCACGCATAGCACACGCGCAAACGGTGCGTGTAGACGCACGCCGCATGCCATCTTAAAACACCGTTATATAATATAGCGTGGTCACGCAGTGTCTACACGCACACTATGATATTGTAGATGACCAAATAGCGCCATATGACCGGCAGAAGGGAACGCCTTTTCTTGCGTAGAAAATTATATACTCTTTGAGAGCCAGGCCGTTTAGTTCTTACGTTTGTTACGTAGTTAAAACGGTATTCATAGAATCTTGATTTTACCGGTCTTTTGTAGCAATCTCTAAAAATCGATTAAATTCCGTGTACCAACATTAGAAACGAATGGAAGCCATGTTAATATTTTCCTTCTTTTTTCGTCATGTACCGACTCACATGTAATTGATGAGAACGAAAAACGATCACGAAAGAAACCACGAGAAATAATGGTGGTTGCAACAGGATTTTAGATCGTGTATTTGGGTAATTCTATTGTGGTGAATTTTGACTGATGTTAAACAGTGCTCCTTGAGTTCTTTGTGAGCCCAGAAGAAAGTGGAAATGTCTTCAATGCATTTCGTTGTTCATCCTCTGCCTGGAACCGAGGATCAGTTGATAGACAGGTAAACATTTTTATAATATTAATCGCCTCCATGTCGTTCACGTTGTGAAATCTGAAATTCCAGCAGATAAATATTTGTATGAAATCAGCAAAAGACCATAGTGGCCACGTTTTGTTCGACATACCTCAAATATATTGAGGAGAAATAATAAGGTTGAACTTCTTTGAAAGATTTGAAAGCTGGCCTAGAAAATTAGATTTAATACAAAACCACGGTAGCTACGCCAAGGGCGATAAGTGGTTTTGACGTAATCTCATTTCTCACTACAAAATTGTGTAGATAGTTCCTATCACCACTGCGGCCCAAATAGTTAGTGAAAACATTACCCCATTATCTGTACTAATATATATTTTTTCGAATAAAAATCGATTCCCATTAGATCAACAGTTAATAAACCCACCCATTTTCAACTCCGTTTGTTTTCATGAAAATCATTCAAATATCAGCCTTTCATCTAATAACAAACACACAACTAATTATTAGTGTGTCTTGGTGGTGAAACATGCAAGAGCAAAAAACATAAAGCACAATTAGTTCTAGAAAGATCTACACTCAACTTATTTGTTTATATGCTTATAATTCTGCATATATCTGAATAGTTAGGGAAATAACTCTCATGGAAGTAGCCAAAGAATGCAGTAACTTGCATTTTTTGGAGTGTGTTCCAATAGCTGATAAGAATGCCAAACACAAAAAAATTATCACATTCAAACAGTCAAAGACTCTCACAGTGCTCACTTTTATTGCTAATAGAACAACTTTTTGTGATCGAAAATAATGAATTTATCAAAAATTTCCCCAACTGGAATGGACCCTTTGTCACATCATACCACAGAGGCATTGACAGCCTCTGTCAATGTGGTGGCTCATACCTAACACATGGTGGGTTTGTTTCTTGTGAAAGGACAAGTATTTGGGCGCAGAAAAAAACTGTGAATACTTATTCAGTGTCTGGGTGTTGTAAGGCCATGGTCTTCGTAGTTCCTGGGTCCTTGATAAAGGGAATCCTAGTTATGATCCAGCATTGATGTATGTTATTGGTTGGTCATTATTAAATCCGCTTGGACTGAATTAGCATTATTTTATCATTTTCAATCACAAAAGTTGTTCCACTAGCAATAAAAGTGAACACTGAGAGTTTTTGACAGTAAAATATAATGAAAATAATGCTCATTCAGTCTTAAGTGGAACCCAGCCATTGGCTGCACTGACATCCCGCTTGGGTTGTGCATTTCCCCCGCCTGTATCTAACCAAGCCAGACTAGCCCCTTAAAAAAATGGATTGCGGCTCTGGGCAGGCACATATCCAGACTTTTGGTTTGGATGGGGATAACAATTGAAACAACCATGTGAATTGTGAACTGCGTAAAAATCGCTGTAATCACTGTAGTTTAATTTTTAATAACTAAAAGAAGTACCAATGTCCGTTGTCCATAGTTTAGTTACATTTTATATAAGTATTGTTTGTTTGCTTTTTTTTGTGACTATGGGTGCTGCCTAAAAATCAGATGTTTAAGGTCACATGCTGACCTTAATCATATGCTGAGTTGGGACCTGGGTCATGACATCACACAATGTTACATTTTTTGTCTTCTGTTTCTGTAGTGTAATTTTTATATACTATATTACTATACTATTTTTATAATTTATATATGTATATATAAATATATGTATATGTTTCTTATAATGTAATGTTTTATGATGTCCAGAATAAATGTTATTTTTTTTCTTTCTTTCTATTTTTTGGTTTCCACTGGCAGCCATTACGTTTAGTACCCTATCAGGATCTGGCGCCAAAGCGGAAAGAATAGACAATAGAGTGAGACCAGTTAAGCCTCTCACCCGCCATTCTATTTCTTAAAAAGGTTTTTTCTCTTTAGGCATGAAAATGACTGCTGAACAGATGCCGTTGAAACCGGAAGGGTTGCCAGAATATGTATTAGCCCATTAATCATCATAATCTTTTTTTTTTTTACTGTACTCTGCTTTAATTTTTTTATTAGCTATTATTAGTGCTTCTCCAACACAATTTTTTTTCTTGTCTCTCACCACTTCCCAAGTTATTTTTTTCAGTCTGTTTTCGGGGAGGGGGGGATAAATCCTAACTATCCCCCTCTCTGTGTACATGCCTGGCTCTAGGGTGCTGGCTTTGGCTCCGTAAACTTAGCAGATCCCTTTGTTTTTGGGGTCTCTTAACACTTGCAGATAGATACATGTCATCAAAATTAAAATTGAAACAAAAATATTATGTTTGGGGTTTTGCGGCCCACATATTCTACGGTCCATTATACATGTGGCCCATCAGTGACTACAATTTTTATTTTTCAGAAAAATGTAAGATATTATGAATTTGGAGCCATTTGCTACACTAATTGTGCAACACTAGTGTACACTAGTTTGTAGTTACGAATACTTACCGGATAATAATCTATCCTGATTGTCATTAAAATTCAAAAATAATAAAATACATTTTTTATTAATATTATCAGGTACAAACAAAAAATAGTCCGAACTTGAAAAAATGTAGTAATCGTGTCTAGAGAGTTACTAGTTAGTGTCTGTCCAGTGTATTCATTTGGCCCAATACTTCGCCAACACGTAATAAATGTCACTTGATAATCTTGCGTTATGCTGAAATAAAATAATTCGTAAAATAGCCTGCATTATTCCGTTGTATTGGATGAGGCATCTGTACTGTAGGTATTATAATATTATCTGGGATATTATACATGTTTTGGAAAAAAAATCACAACCAATATTTTCGAATATTTTCAAAGCCGGCGATTATTTAGGTTTTAGGGATTACTTAGGATGTTAAGGAAAGGAGTAAATACTAAGGAACTAGTAGTAGGATTTTTAAAATAAAACTCATTGTTGGTTTATTTATATAATTATGTCACCGTCTTTTTGTAAAACTAATATTTGTGTTGTTGTACGTTTGCCACAATGTAAATTCGTCACGAAGAAAACGATGTGTAAATTCGTCACAATTTTGTTTTTCTGATAAATTCTCATTTTATTAATTTTGTTTATTATTGAATGTTCGTCACATTGCTTTTTTAAATATTAAATAAAAGGGTACAAGTGCAGGGTGGTGGATCAAGTTAGGGGGTGGAAGCATGTACGGGGGGAGTGGGGAAGTGCAAGGGTGGGCCAAGTGGGAGGAAGAGGAGGGAGAAAAGGGGGTGGGTGCAAGTGTGGGAAGAAGTGCGGGGGATGCTTCCAGCCACCTTACTTCCCCATCTTTTCTTACTTCCCCCCTCTCCCCTCGCACTTCCCCTGAACTTCTTTCCCACCTCCTCCCGCACTTGCCCGCCACATGAGGGAATTTTAATGCCCTTGAACTTCCCTGCCACGATGGGGTAATGGCATAATTATGGGACTCAAACCCACTAAAACCCCCCGTGATGAGACCGCCGCCGCACTGCCGGGATGGGCGAGATGGGGTCGATTTAGCATTCAGCACGGCGAAAGTTTCATCTCCTATTTCAACCATCCCTCAGTGCTCCCTCCCAAAAAATATTTAAAGCCACATTTTATATTGTAGAAACTATCCAAGTTTGAATGCAATACGATAATTTTATATTGAATTTTCAAAGCACATCCCTCTTTCTTAAACTTTGTGTGGAATAACTGGTAGAAAAAGCATAAAGTCCTCCTTTTGTACTTTTAGTGCAATAAAGATTTAAATAAATAAATAATTTAACCCCCTTGGGGTTGATTTCCAAAAAACTAAAAACCCTATTTCAATTTGAATCGTTAGTATGGGGGTCAATCTCAGAAAAATGGACGATTCACGTATTGACAAATTTTGACCAAATAAGAATTATAATATATCAGAATTTATTACCTTCATACATCTAAAAATACTCTACTTTTATAATCCTAACTCACACGCAGCATAGAATTAACCGAAATAAACGCAATATTTGACCTTGAAAGTCATATTCCTGACATGTAATGCCCCCATGTTGCAACTGTTTACTCTAAGAAGATTACTTAAAATTGGTAATACTGTTAGTTTTATTGTTTTAATTGATAGTGTAAACATTACATGACTAAATATTTTTAATAGAGCACTACTATAACTTATAGATTTTGTGAAAATGTCGCAACTTTATGTGTAATGGACTTCGCAACCATAACCCCGCCAAAACATTAAACTCAAAAAAAAGGCGGGAACGCATTATGCATTGAGTCTCAAGTATTTGTCTATAAAGCGGCCGTTTCACGATCTTTTCTATGATCCATTCAATTCCACACTCCATTCTCTCAATTGTTGGTACAGTCTTGTATAGAGCTGGAGGGTGTGTCTGGTCCAGAGAAATTATCATATAGTCTGGCTACATTTATTTACCGAATGCGTGATAATTAACTAGTGATAGTCTGTGCGGTAAACATACAACAATAGGTAAGTTCAATAATATATATCTCTTATACCTATGGGTTTTCTTTGTATTTTTATCAAGTGTTTTATTACGAAATCGTCATTATCCTGCCGTCATTAACCTGTGAAATCGAGTGAGAGGCAAATGGCTGGGTACTAGGAAAATGGTTAAATTGTCTGGCCAAGGGTTTTAACAGTAGCCGCTTGTAGTAAATATGCTGTTCCACAATAATTTTACCAATTATGCAACAGATTTTTCAATAATTTTTTTCATGCCGATTTTGTCCATATTTGGGAGATTCACCCATGGTCCAAGTTTGAAATCGGTAGGTACCTACGCCACGACCCGTAACTGTCTATGTTGTATGTTATTTACACATTCCAAATTTCAGTATGATACAGTTATTTTATTTAGAAATTTCCATACAACTTTAACAATTTTTAACCCTCTTAAACATTTAATTTCTTAAAACTAAGATGTATGATTTCCTTTTATAATATAAAAAGAAATTATACATTTTAGTTTTTAGTTAGTTATTTGCTGGGGATGGAATTATCAAAAATCCTTTCTTAGTACACCATTTTTAACTTTAATTTCTAACCCTACTTTATGCAAAAATGATGTAATATGAGAGATTGTGACAAATTTACCATAACTTATTTACCTGTGACGAATTTACACGATATTTGTTAATGCATGTGACGAATTTACTTCCAATGTATGGAGTGTAAAAAAATGTGACGAATTTACTCTGTGTACAACAACCCAACGGTTTATTTATAAACTGACAGATTGTCTTACAATAAAACGGATGATTTTTCGATTATTTATAAATAGTCGGTGCCCAGCAGTGAGTTTCGTAGCGTTTAATTGTGAACAAACCCGTATTAATGCACCAATTTTAGCTGTAATTTATTGTTTTTTAGAGTCACTAGTGGCTAACCAGTAGGTTATGACGACGAGCGAATTGAGGAGGAGTGTTAGGTTAGTTTTGACCACACTAAAAGAACACAATTACAATAAAACGAATTGATGCCGATTAATTATAAATAACCGAAAACTTGACCCTTTTACTGTGAGACACATTGCCCGTTTGCAATAAATCGATAGTTTGTAAATAACCGCGTTTTTTATAAACAAACGGTTCTTACTAAAAGACGGTGACATATAGTGCGAGATCCGAGAGCACAAATTCATACAAAATACCTACGTCATCGAGTACCGCAATAGGCTATTTTTAGCTCGTTAACTGACAGTTAAACATGCAAAAAAAGCTTTGTCGACGACTCCTGTCGGCGAAACGTTCGTAGTGGAAAGTCTGTCGTCAATTCACCCATGTATGAATCGTTTTGTCGGCGAGTTGTTCATGTGAAATATTTGTCGGGGACTTAGAATAAGCCGGAGATAAGTTTCAGAATCAATCTTTTCCTGTGGGTGGCGTAAAAAGCAGCAAGGGCCAAATAACAACTTAAACATAAATATGCATAGCAAATAATCAGGGTAGACTTATTAATTTAGTTTGTCTTAAAATAATGAATGATAACTTGATTTTGATTGGGAAATAAACTATTAGTATAAAAAAAACAGCAATCTTAAGTCTCGTATATCTTTAGTCCTTACATCCTCTATCTCGCTCGCGCATTATGACATTTTTTAAGGTTTTAGACGAGACCCGCTGGCTCCCCACGTTATAGTACTTACGAAGTAATTTGCTTACGAATAATTTGCCGATGTAAATTCAACCATTTCATACCTATAAAAATTTCGCAATGCGCAAAGCAGGAGAGAGAATGTACGAGTATACACGAGCCTTAAGTTTGTTATCGTGTCTTAATCAGAATGTAGCAGAATATGTATAAGAAACATCTTATTACAGGCTTAAGGAAGTAGCTGAGCGATGGAACAGGTATGGGACGGGTCCCGGCTCTTCGGCTCTCAGCGCGCTTCGGGGCGTGCGTGCCGTAGCCGCTGGACCGGCCCATATCGCGTGTTTGCTGGAGGACGGCACAATATGCCGCGCTGCTTTCTCCATCATTCCCGATAGGCTTGACTTGAGTAAATCAGACGCTACCAAGAATGGAGGGAACGGTGGAGGTGGCAGTGGGGGTGGGGGGACAAGTGGGGGAAATAAAGGAGGTGGTGGTGGCGGCTGTGGCTCTCGTCAGCAGCCTCGCACTAGAGCTAGAATAATGCGGAATTCTATACGAACTGCACCCAGCTCTCAAGGTATGTTTATAATGTTTTTAAGCTGTGCGAATTATTTTCACAAAATTATCATAAGTCAGCCCAGTAGCATCCAAAGTTAGATAGTCATCTCAGAAGTGAACAGTGATGCTCATGTTTTCCACCTTTTGTAGACTTTCGTCATAAAGTTAGCTAAACCTGGGTGATAATTTAACTATGTTAGGCACATTGTGACATGTTTATCATCTTCTAAGCTAAGGAACAGTTAATTTACTATTTGTATTGTATACCTATTGCTGTACTGCCAGGTGCACTCCACGCTTTAGGTACGAAGCTACAAATAAATGGGACCGGTCATAACTAGCATAGCAAAAGTATAGAAAGATAGGCATCTGTTTGGGGTAGGTTTTCTGCTGTGCGAACTGAACTGCATTTTATTGCTTTGCAGAAAGAGTCGTATAACGATTTCGAGGAGTGAAGCTTTTTTATCTGTACTATTAAGTATTCTGTGGTATTGCTGAGCGAAGAAACCTACTGTGAAAGATTTTACGCCTGCAGAAGGTATATCATTTATTGTTATATTTGTAGGATCGACAAGCCGTGCAACTGGCGTTATAATTGGAGCATCAGGCTCGGGCCGCGTGGTGTCCGTGCCGGCGCCATTTGTGCCCGAGGATCTGGTCACACAGGCGCAGGTCGTGCTTCAGGGGAAGAGTAGGAGCCTAATCATCAGGGAGCTACAGGTATGGAAATGACAAAGTTAGAAGGGCTTGGACTTGGATCATTTTAATCATGAATTCAAGATGTCAACAAGACATATTTAGGTTGGTTTTTGGTTTTATTAGGGTGTTTTGATATAAGGTCATTGTGGTAAAAGTATCATGGTATATGAAAGAAATTTAAGACCAGAATTTATGTGCTATGCAGGTGCTATGTGGCTAATGGTCTTAGTCTTTCCATATAAGCATGTGACCAACCGTAGCTTAAAGTTTTCTTCAAATGATGGACTATTTTTCTTGACATGCATGTAAGATGTAAGTGAATGGTTCTGACTGCTAAAATTCATGCTCCATTTTAACAATTTCAGCTTCTATTTCAAATTAAATGGTTGATAAAATTGGTGGTAACACTTTACCAAGAAGAGATAGACACTGGTACTGGATCACAAATACTGTCACCAGATTACATTTCCTGTCTGTTGAGTGTTTGGGAATGGTGACAGTATTATCACTTCACTGTACCACTATGCTGCAGTTGCATAAAATTTTTTATATCAATGAATACATGATTAGCTAGTCGTTCGCCTGATGTTAAGCGTCACGACCACCCATAGCAGTTGAAGTCACCATCATCATATCATCAGCAGCCCGAAGATGTCCACTGCTGGACATATGTCTCCCCCCCCCCTCCAGAGCACCAGTTTGAGCGGCTGCTCGCCTCCTGCATGCATCGGCTCCCCGCTGCTTTCTCCAGATCGTGGGTCCACGTAGTGGCACATTTGAACTACCACACGTGAAATGTTAAATCACATCACAACCATAGATTACCACTGCTGGGTTGGCATAAACATACACCCACCATGTTTTGAACTTTAAATGATACAGCGTACGAATTTGGACGTAAACCTGGCGGTGAACAACTTGCTGTCTCGTGACGACGAGGAAGGCGAGGAGCCAGAAGGCGGTGAAGGCGGCGATGGCTACGTGCCGGAGGATCTCATCTCTCTATTAGACGGAGGGTTCCACGCAGCACAGGCTGAGCACTCGGTCATCATCGACGCTGACACCATGTTTTCTGAGGACATCTTCGGGTACGCGGCTATCAGAAGGTATACCTATCAAGCTATGCTCCTCCGCCTCCACTATTCCAGTAAGAACAATCCAATCTCTAGCACGCGCAAGCTTACGCAGTTTCTGTTTACGTTCTGAGTGTTTCAATGTTATACATAGTCCATGTCAATAGTTTGTATTGCAACCTTTGTATCGCGCACAAGTGTTCTAAGTTTTGAGCTCTCTAAAATTATTTTCGAAACATTTAACAGAAATCACTGCAATATTATACAACTCTTTATTTCACACCATGTAAAAAGTACTTTAAAATTTTCCATCGATTGATATGATTAGGGGCTTGAAACACACACTGAAAAATAGGCTTTCCATTAGAGCTGCTAATTAGTTGTTACGTTAAGTAGTAAATGTTTAGATATAACGCCATGAAAAGACGGAACGTAACTTTCAATAACTTTCCCATGATACAGCGATTGTAAGGCATATCAGCTCATATGGGTGTCATATTGCCGGTCTAGCACGATTTCCGTCAGTTCAAGGCTAGTGCTTTAAATTCGTTAACGCTCGATAAACTTATTCTACACGATGTCCCAGGAATTAATAGTTATTTAGTGTTTTGTTTCTCTCTGTTGAGCTTGAAATATAAAACAAGCAAAGAGAAAACACTGAGTAGCTATTTCACTGTTATGCAGTGTATATTAGTAAGGGAGCCAAAGTCCAGAGGTATAGAACACTCATTGAATTACTCAAGCCCCATCCATTTTCCCCGATATTTTATAGTTTACTACATTGAGAGCTTCAGGTATATTTAGACATTTACCCCCTTATTAATAGACACATAACAGTGGAATAGCTTTTCAATGTTTTCTCTTGTTTTATCTTTGACCTAGTCAATAAGGAGAAACAAAACAAGCTCCTATTGTACCATGCCCAATTTATGAGACATACTATTACTTATGTGTTTTCCTATAAGCCAAAACTTGACAGCTGATTTTATAGCATAAATCGCATAGATTAGGTTATCGAGTGTTTACGTGACCCGCGGTTTCTCGTACGTTTGTCAAACTCACGTTAACTTACCGAATACAATACACACGCTCATTGGCAGACGATAGCCGATGATCAACAAGCAACCAATGAGCGTTTAGTATTTTTACGTTGACATGTAACTTTAACAAACCTACTTGAAACCGGGGTTTAGAGTAGTAAATCTTTAGCTGCTTTACATGTTACTGTAAAAAGCCGAGAGCGTGAAGTGATTGGTGTTTGTTGTGTAGTCGCAGCGGGGGCGGCGGCGGCAGCGCCGGCGGCCGCGGAGGCGCGAGCCGCGAGGGAAGCGCCACCGCGCAGGAGCGCCCCACGGAGTTCAGCCGCTGGCGGGAGCGCCAGTACTTCGGCCCGCGCAGGTGGCTCGAGTCTGCGCTCCGTGATACCTCCTGGGATAAGGAAGGAGGTGAGCTGTCATCCAATATTTTTAATTTGACTTGTAAACAGCTATACATATCTTAATTGCAATAAGCTATTTAACTTTGACTCTAAATAGATATGGAGCTAGGCGTAAGTGGATATAATTTCGATAGTAAATAAGACGTGTGCATTTTCATAAATATTTCAAAGTTAGTTTAGAAGTTAAGCCTCTCTTTATCCTTTATATAGCTCGGTTAAAGTCACGTTATAATAATAATCGAAATTACGGTATGGATATGGATCCCACTAACAACAGTTTTTATAGTCGCTTATCTATGGTTTGGTAGGTCTTTGAATGTCTAATATAATATGTTACCATTTCCCTATTTTAACAGCTCACGTGATAACAAAATTTTATTAGTGTAAGGACCATTACCCACCATAGGAGCGATGTGACGAGAGAAGAGGTTCGTAAACAACAAATATGGTTACAGAATAGAATGGAGATAAACAAAACAAATTCTTGTTGATCCGGTTGGTTGATCAGCCACAAGCATTATTCTCAAAGGCAACATTGAATGAAGATCAGTAAATGGGTAAAATAAACGGTTCCTGAGAGATAGTCCACGTGGGCACAGCCGCGAGGTAGAAGCTAGAAGTAATATAGGAAGATTCCACCAGTTTGACTTAAAAAAAAGTAAAGGATGATGTTCCTACTCTAGTGTTATTACGCAACGTTATTAAACTAATTTACACCCATCATTAACCGTGTCTGAAGTTATATAAAAAGTTCTTACAGTTAATGGTATTTCCATAGGTGAGAATAAGAATAAGAAAGACTCTGCAATGGCCGCTTCTCCCCTTTGGGTTTCTGAGGAGCTAGAGTATTGGGATAGCAGCATTCGTTTTACTCACATCGCGGCGACGTACAGCGAGCTTGTGGCGATCTCTGCGCAGGGACAACTGCACCAGTGGCGGTGGGCTGATGCGCATCCGTACCAACGGAATGATGTGAGTTTTGACTTTAACTACAGTTGACACAAAGAATTTTTTACTAGAAACATCCACAAGAGTGCGGTAGTGCATATATATGCCTTGCTTTGTGACTGCCATGTAAAACTATCGCGCCTAGAAGACGACTTTATTTAGGTTTGTAGACTATTTGATTTGATCATTTGTTAGCAAATGCCTGTCCTATATAATATTCTATTGCTTTGCTCGCGATAGCACTAGCGTAGGTTCAGCATACCATCTTGTCAGCATCTTCATCAACAGCCTGAAGACGTTCACTGCTGAGCATGGCCTCTCCCAGAGAGCGCCACTTTCAGTGGCTGCTGCCCTCCTGCATTCATCGGCTTACCGCGGCTTTCACCAGATCATCAACCATCCATCACCACCACTACCGTTCATCATCCACCGTCCACTACCATCATTTCACCACCTCCATATACATATATGACATTACATGAAAACCTAACGAATTTACAATCATGACGTTCAAACATTCAAGCAATAAACACTTTTTTCAAGAGATGTCTCAATAAATCACTTAATATTTCAGCCGTCGGGATCTGGCAGCACTTACCATCCGCGCGCCAACTGGCTCGGCTTGAGTCTCGGCGAGCGTATCATCAACGTGAGTGCCGCCGGAATTCGCGTGTCTATCCTCACAGACACTGGACGCGTTGCTACGTTCTTAGATGAATCTATTGGTAAGAGCATTATCATATTTTCAACATAGAAATGTCAGTTTGTAACACTGTGCGAGTCACGTCCAGCTGAGGTACCATGGGCTGTAGAAATCCATCAACTGACCAATGAAATATCAATGAAAGGTTTATGATGTGATCCGCCTGATTGTTCATTTGTTAAACGCTTTCTCGAGAGAAGAGATACATATGTAGGTGTGTGTGTGATACATGTGTGTTTATGTCGAGTTTTGCAGCTCATGCTACCCCATGCAGTACTGCTATTCATAAATGCATTGTTAAGGTTCTGCTTTTAAATCTATAGTTTAAATCTCTTTCCGTCTACACACAGAATAAAGGAGACAGAGAGTGTAGATTCTAAATTATTGTAATTCTTCTATGGTGGATTCTGAAGCACCTTGCTAATAGTGATAACACTTATGCAGATGATACTTGAAATATAAAATATTTTCTTCTTGGAGTGGTTGATTTCTTGCATACTTTATGGATAAGAAAAATAATAAAGTGTTAAGCTCTACTCAAAGTAATCACAATATGATTTTGTTTCCAGCTCACGCTCCGGGTGCATCACGCTTGGAGCACCCGTTGCAGTCATTCACTGAGTTTGGATCTGACAAGGCCATATCTCTTCATGTTTGCTCACTGTATACTGTCGCTAGACTGGAATCTGGATCCCTTTACTGGTGGTAAGATTATTATGCTAACTACAGCATTTTATACGCTTACTAGCGTCTCCCCGCAACTTCGCTCGCGTGGCTACAGTTTATGGCTATAAATAGTATAAATGACCTATTTCACAGTTCAAACTGTCTAATTTTACAAAACACACACATCAGTGGAGCAACCTATCAGTATAAAAGAATACGAAGACTAAAATAAAGCATATTTTTTAACCTTATCATTTTTATCTTCAAAACATCCTAATTTTTGTTCTGCTTGCAAGATTCTGCGTATATTTTACCATAGGCAAAAAATAAATGTTTCTTTCACAGGGGAGTACTACCGCTAGAGCAACGCGCTCGCCTGTGGGAGAAGCACCGCGCTCGCTCCCGCAAGCAGCGCGGCCACTCATCCACTACTCCGCAAGACTTGCAAGCAGGACACAGCGTCACTATGAAAAACGCGCCCATGTACCAGACTGGCGCTATCGGTGAGTTCAATAAAAAACTGATTCTATTTTTTATAGAATCCGTAATAATCTATATCTAAAGTATAGATGGCAACAAGCACTTTCGTGATAGGTAGGTCACCCTAGCCTATGGACATCAGTAATACTAGATGTGCCAGTAATGTGTTGTACACTCTGTGATAATACTCTTTTGACCCTCCTTTCGCAGTGCTTTTTGTAATAAATGCATACTGGTTACAGGTTTCAATATGTCGACTGGGGTGCCAAAAGTAGGCGTGCTGCAGAATGCAGCTTGGAATCTGTCTGACATGTGCCGCTTCAAGCTGCTGCCAGCGCCGCAGCCAGATAGATCCGTATCCGATAAAGACAAGAGGGAACTACAGGTATCAGTATAAATTACCAAACTGTTCAAGAATTTATAGTCACTTAGTTTCTAATTTTTTTTTTATTACTAAACAGCTACAGCACAATGCAAATCTTAATTAAAATTAGCTTGGGGATAGGTTGAATCACTAGGAAACCACACAGAATCCCATTTATTCTATTCTATTCATCGTAACAATGAGCATTTCCATGAACAGAATCAGTCACCATTGACGGTGTCATCGGTGAAGGCTTCCTCATCAAGCAGTAATAGCAAAGATGGAGGCAAGGACAGTAACAAAGACATGGCTGACCGGCTCGACATGCCGCCGCCGCCCAGTCCGGCCTCGTCTACTTGCAGTGATACTAGCACTTCTCACAGTAAGTGAATATTATACAAAAGTCGTTCTGCCCTCAGTCTTTTTTGATTTATAAGCTCATAAAGTATATACTTCTGTTTGGATTTGCAGTCAATTTATCATAGTTTTCTTTGATGATAATTTTTTGACTAACTAAAAGATCTTCTAAACTGTGGCTGCTGGTGTGTTTTGAGATGAAATAGATTGAAAAACTGACTAAAGATAATTGTGATCCCCATGATTAGATCTATAAGGTTTATATACCAGCCGGGCACATTTGATCTTGAGATCAATCCCATTAATAGTACTCAAAGCTAGGTTACTTACGGCCTATATTTTCCCAGAGCGTGCCAAACGCGTCACAGTACGCGGCGAGGAAGGCTCCTCGAACGACGGTTCGAAACGCGATGAAGAGGAATGGCCACTCAAAGAAGTTGTATTCCTGGAAGACGTGAAGAGCGTCCCTCTTGGCCGAGTATTGAAAGTTGATGGTGCATACGCGGCGGTCCGTTTCCCGACTGTCGGTAAAGATGGAAAGGAGGTGGTTCCATCTTCGGCTGATGATTGGACGGCGTTGTTACAAGACTGCCGGCTTGTTCGTAAGGATGACTTGGTGGCTGTGAAGTGGGGTGCGGGCGGCGCGGCTGGTCCCCGTGGGCCGGATTGCTTGCAACGCTCGCCGAGGAAGATCGCCTTGCCGGCTGAAGTGCAAGTTGTTACTATTGCTGTAAGTATCGTAACGTTTTCTAATACTACAAGTAAACTCGCTCATTTGTATTCCGGTAAAAGCTCATAATTTAAATTTTTGCTCTACACCATCTGTATTGAATTTGGTTTATTTATGGATTCAATCATTCCAAGCCTATCTAGTACCTTACTTTAGCATTTAAATTTTTTCGTTACGTGAAGAAAACAGTCGCCAGTTTCAATTACCTTTTGTTTTTATTTATTTACCTAAGGGTATTTGTAAGATTTTCTATCAAATACAATACAACAAAGAATGCATAGTATGTGTTTTTGTATAGTCTTCTTAGCGAGTCGATGGCAAATGTAGTTACATATATAGTTGCGGCCCAGAACCTGGCTACGTCAACTGCATTGCTGGTGGCATCCATAAGGTCCTGCATAGAGCAAGTGGCGGGACATATAGAACACGTTGTTAGGTGGGTCATGGTTTGAGCCGCTCTGCACAAACATTGGTTGGGGTCTGCCGAGAATCCCCATTTAGACATGTTGTCCTTGCTGCGGCCAACCTGAGTCCGAAGTCGGTTTAGAGACTTCCAGGTCGACCACGGTTCCTCATGACCTGGTGGGAGGTTCTCAGCAGGTTCGATGAATGGCTGTGGAAGGGACACTCTCTCACGCCACAGGCGGCATCTGGCTGTTAAGGGATCGGAGGCTAAGGGCTTGACACTTTTGGTGAAGCTGGTGCGGCTTTTCAGCCTTTGTGGCACAGGGATGTGATCGTGCAGTGGGTGTCGAGTGTCGCGCTCTTTTTTTAACATTTCGTTGGAGCTTGCCACAGCCCTGCGGACATCTGGAGGTGCTATACCAGATAGTGGATACAGCAGTTTGACAGGTGTTGGTTTTAGATATTTCTATAGTAAGTAGGGGCTTATAGTGACTTGTATTGTTGTAAAGGTGGACAGTCGCGGCGTGCACGCCGTGGTGCGACGTCCGGGCGGCACGCTCGCATACGCAGTGTATGCGGTCGGCACCACGCGAGCTCTCACAGACAGCGTCTTCCCAACGGACAACACCGCTCTACTTGGACATTCTAATGGACAAGCGATACACTTGGCCACAGCTGCTGAGGTAACTTATGCTGCTTTGTTGCCATTTGGTAATTTTTTACGCTCAGGATCGATCATATCCGTTTAAAAGTGGTTAAACTATTTCAACCGCCTTTATTTCATACTGAGAAATACTTGGATGATATTACCATCTAATATACAGGGTTACAGGAAAAATCGTGCTAGATCCGTTAAGGGCGTGGAGTACCCATCATTTCTGACTTATTTCACTATGAAACACCCTAGCCTAAACTTAACCCTTTTCGAAATATTCGACTTTTAATTTTTTTTTTTTAAATATTTTGTGTGTCTTATTATTATTATTATTGCATTTTTACATGTGTAATAAGATGCTTTGGGACGTCAATCAATAAAATAGTACATAATATAATATTTAATAGACTATAGTAGACAAGTGAAAGTTAAGAAATAAAAAAATATTTGAATCTGTATTTTTTTCTAACGGATATCTAAAAATAATATTATAAGTTTAGGCTAGGGTGTTTCATAGTGAAATAAATTAGAAATGGTGGGAACTCCACGCCCTTAGCGGATCTAGCACAATTTTTCCTGTAACCCTGTATATATTTTCCAGTTGTTTCGATTTTAAAGTCGAAATTACTCAACAAATTATGATATGAAATAAAATGCAAATCGCATAATAAATTACAGAGTAAGCATAACTAAACAACTAATTTGAACATCCTCATTTTTTTCAGTCGAAAACAAGATCCGGGAATGCCATTTCCTTAGATATCTATCGAGTCACCATTTTATTGCAACAAATAAAGGAAAATTGTTGCCTTTTCGTTATAAAGACTATCTCGCACCGTTTGCATTTTTTGGCTTCACATGGTTATCGTATTTAGCCAGCAGTGTCAAGTTGATGTTGTTGTGTGTACAGGGTAGCGAGCCGGTGGTGGTGATGCTGGACGGCAACAGCGCGCTGTATTCTATAGCGCGCGACTGCGTGGGCATGGTCCGCGAGCCGCCGCCGCTCAACCTGCCGCCGGCGCGCGCGCTCACCGCGCATGCGCTCCCGCTCACGCCGCACGGAGCGCACCACTCGCAACACACCGCGCTCAAGTCGCAGGTACTGTAAACTTGTGTAAGAATGAAAGAACCCTAATACAATGGTCCGCGAGCCGCCGCCGCCCAACCTACCGCCGGCGCATCACTCGCACCACACCGCGCTCAAGTCGCACGTGCCTCTAAACTACTACTGGTACTTTTACTCCCTTATTAGAAAACAATGCATAACAGTGGCGTAGCTACAGTGTTTACTCTTCTTTTATCTTAGCCCATTACAAACTCAACGGAGAAAGACAAAACCCTCAATAACTATTCATCCGCTGCATAATGATTATTAGTAAAGGGGTATAGTGTAAGGAAGAAAGAAGCCACTAAATACAATGGTCCGTAAGCCGCCACCCCTCAACCTGCCGCCAGTCGCCTGCTTTCATTCTTACACACCATGGTTCGAACCCTCGGTCCCACACGAATGTCTTTCCGTATGGCTGGGTTTCCAAATTAGGCAATAAGTAAAAAGTAATAAATATCCAACCAACTATCAGACAGATAGAGGCTACAAACAGCTTGAAAGTGTAAGCTATTTGTAGCTTACACTAGTTTACATTTCAAGCCAACACAGTACAATACTTGCAGAAGTTTTCGTTCAACTAAAAACCGTATAGAAAAATACTGCAAATTTTTCTGAACATAGTTTTGAAGCTGTTTCCCAAAAATACAAATACATAATAAATATCCTCCTGGTACGCGTCCCAGTTGGTAAAAAAATATGGGCTGATGATTAGTAGCCATGAAAATTAATTTAAATGTGTTGCTACAGGTGGCTCTGATAATAATGGTGCCGGAACCACAGCTAATGATGCCGCGTGTCTTGCGCTGCGATCTCGACGGAATACGTCAATTACTGCACCAACTTGAATCTGACACTACCAGTAAGTTATTTGCGAATTTTTAGACCATAGTTTGTTCTTGATGACATTTTTAAATTAACTTGCAATTTCCATCGCATCATAACATTTCATTTACCCTATTATTTGTTTCCAGAACAACAAATCCTATCCATACTGCAGGAGCGTTGCGATGGCAATAGAAATATACTGCATGCATGTGTGCACATGTGCGCACCTACTTCCAACAAGGAGCCTGATTTAGGTATGTAAATTGCCAAGTTTTGAACACTTCTCAAGTTCCAAAAATAAAGCTGATATTTTTCTATGACACTATATGACAAATGTTCTAAACGAGTTGTTTACTACAATAAAACTTAATACTAATTAAATTAACATTCTTGTGACAAAAAACTCATAAGTACAATAATATATTAGTATTTTTTTTTTTTTTTTTTTTTTTTTTTTTTTTTTTTTCCCTGGGCGGGTAGTTGCAAATGAAACAACTTTTGTGATTAGCTTTCAATTAAATTTAATAAAAATAGTTTAAATCTAGCCCCAATTACAATTTTTATGTATAATTAAATAGCATAAATCAGTACCTGCCGGGAAGTGTTATCCTTTCTGGGGCACTAACGTTTTCACCACTTTTTGTTTATCACTGCCACTGTACTCTGCACTGTACAAAATGGATGCTGTATTGGAGTCACAGGAGCAACTGCAAGCGCTCTTTTTGCAAAGGATGGATGCATTCCAGGAGGAACTGAAGAACTCCCCATCTCCAACCAGTACTTCAACAGTGGAAAGTGAATTTGCATCTTTTCGCATCTTTATTCTGACAGCACTTAAGGGCCTCCAGGACCAGATCAGCTTACTAGCCCGTGAAGCAGATAATCAGGAGATGCGAGCTCGTCGGAAGATCTTGCTCATCCACGGCGTACCCGAAGTCTCGAAGGAAGACACTGCAGCGCTAATTGTGAAGACAGTGGTTGCGCAGTTGAAAGTGTCCGACTTTACAGCCAGTGACATTGGTCGTTGTCATCGAATGGGCCGTTCATCGAACCCGGACAGACCTAGGCCGATATTGCTTAAGACTCGCGATTTAGCCATACGCAACAAGCTGTGGTATGCAAAAACTGCTCTCAAAGGCTCTGGTGTAACTTTGTCGGAATTTCTGACAAAGCCCAGACATGACACCTTTATGGCAGCTCGTCAGCGGTTCGGGCTTCCTAAGTGTTGGACAAGAGACGGCTTCGTGTTTATTCTTGGGCATGATGGCTCACGGCATCGCGTCAGCTGTGTCGCCGATCTGAACAAGATCGCGACGTCACCGCCAACGGCTGCTGCGAAAAGCCCGAAGAGTCGGCCCAAAGAGTCGGTGCCTTCGGTGGTAGCACCGAGGACAAGACGTCCCGTCGTAGCCAGCAAAAAGTGAGAACTCATGTAGTGATGTTTTGTCATTCAAGTATGTTCTTAGCATCTTGGTATAACTTAGTGAGCAATTGTTGAGCATAGTCTTTCAAAATTATTGTCTGTTTTGACACTGTCTCTGGTTCATAATTGAGTAATTAAGCTAAGTACCCGATTTTTATTTATTCACTTATTTCGTCATTTTTTTTTTTCGCTTTAGGTCTTTTAGATATTATTTATTTCGTTTCTGACAAGTTTCTGACATTTGTTTGGCACTTGTCATGACATTGACATCAGCTATGAAATGAAACTTCTTTTTTTTTTTCCTACGATGTAACGTTTCGTTTTATCGTAGAATTCGTGGACAGAAAAGAGAAGTGTTTATGCTTTGTGTTTATGATATCCGTCATACAAAAATACTAAACCTGTTATACCTGTTCATATTTTGTCTCATTTATGTAACGAACATACAGTTATTGATAAGCTTTTATGTGAATATTTTGATATGTGCTTAGTTCCTAGGATGTATTAAGTTATTTTATTTTTATGTTTATATTACTGTATTTTTTTTTTCTCTTCTTTTCAAGCAAGTTCTAGATAGTATAGTAAAGACCTACTTAATTATACTACCGAAGTTCCTTGCTTCTCTTACAAACACAACCGGCAGGTGGAGTTTCCTTGTTTTATTTTTTATTTTTATTTTTTATTTTTTATTTTTTCATTTATATATATTGTTAGATATTATAACAAAGTATTTATATTTATTAAGTTTATTATATACGTATTTGATCTAAGTATAATATTATAATAGTTATGTTAAGTATATTTAATAGCAGTAGCACCAGTGATAGCGAGTATTTATCAGCTTCTTCAAACAGTAATAGTAGTGATGAGGAGAGTTTCTCCAGTATCCCATCTCTATCTGATATTTTAGGGTCGACTTTTTCCGACGTACCTAAAAACTTTAACGTCATTCACATCAACGCGCAGAGCATTCCGGCACACTATCCTGATATGTTGGCGTATCTTGACCAGAAGAACGTTCAGGCCATATTAGTGTCTGAATCTTGGCTTAAGCCAAGTCTACCAACTACTTCCTATTCTCTTCCAGGTTTTCTTCTAATCCGCAACGATCGAACCGGCAGCGGTGGAGGGGGAGTGGCTATTTATCTCCGTGCTAACATTCCCTATACTGTGATTAGTAAATCGCCACAGCCTCCATCCGCCAATGCCGGTGAGCATCTCTTCATAGAAGTCCTACTTTCTCATACTAAAATTCTCCTTGGAGTTTTTTACTGCCCTTCCTTAAGGATAAATTACTTCTCGTCTTTTGAAAAGATACTGGAAGATGTTATTCCCTCTTTTACTCACTGTATCATTATGGGTGATTTTAATACGTGCCTTCTAAAAAAAGACAATCGATCTTCATCTTTAGAAACCATAGTCAAATCAAGCAACATGTTTATATTACCCTTAAGTGCTACTCACCACTTTCCTCATTCCACACCTTCACTACTGGATTTAATGATTGTTTCATCCCAACAACATGTTGCTAAGCACGGTCAATACAGCGCGGATGCTTTTTCATACCACGACCTTATCTTTCTTTCATATAAAATTCGTCCTCCTAAACCCAAACCTCAAATCATTCTGCAGCGTAACTTTGGTGGTATGGATCGGGAAGCGTTTCTTGATGATGCTAGGAAAGTTGACTGGTCTCCGGTTACAAATGCGCACTCGGTGGATGACCAGATTGCCCTCTTCAATTCCATGGTAACGGAATTGTATGACATTCATGCTCCTCTTCGTACTATTAAACTTAAACATCTTCCTGCACCATGGCTCACTGACAGCATAAAGTCTCTGATGCACAAAAAGGCTATAGCGAAAACTAGATACAAATCGCGACCTAACGATATGAACAAATCTAAGTATGTCCAGTCACGAAATCGCTGCAATATGGTGTGTAGGGATGCTTTACGTCGCCATATCCATGATTCAGTTGAAGACGAGAATCCAGCTAAAGTCTGGAAGTTCCTCAGGTCTTTGGGAATAGGCAAATCACGACATGACTCCATTCCAAAAAATATTGATATAGATTCACTTAATTTACATTTCTCTTCTTCATCTGATATGCTCGATTCAGTTAAAAATAATACAATAAAAAATCTTTCTGCCCTGTCAACTCCCGACCATCCTCCATTCATTCTTAGTCGATTTACTGAATGTGATGTTAAGAAAGCGGTACTATCAATTACTTCCAATGCGGTTGGCGGTGATAGTATCAGCCGCAACATGTTAATGCCCATCCTAGATATTATCCTTCCCACTTTATGTTTCCTTCTAAACAACTCCATCTCCAGTTGTGTATATCCTTCCATATGGAAAGATGCACAAATCATACCTTTACCCAAAAAATCCAACCCCAAATCCTTTTCCGAGTATCGTCCTATATCAATCTTACCCTTTCTATCCAAGGTTCTTGAACGCCTTGTCCACAGACAACTTAGCTTTTTCCTGTCAAACCAAAATTTGCACAATCCTCTTCAGTCTGGCTTTCGGCCTGGGCATAGCACGGTTACTGCGCTTGTTAAGATTACTGATGACATTCGTCTTGGTATGGAGAACGGCCAGTTGACCGTGCTAACATTGTTAGATTTCAGTAATGCTTTTAATACAGTCAATTTTGAAATTCTCCTTGCATTACTTCGTACAATTAACATATCTCCATCAGTAATCGACTGGCTTCATAGTTATCTATACGGGCGCCGGCAAAGGGTTCACTTAGAAGAGTCTTTTTCTACCTGGTGTAACACAACAGCTGGCGTGCCGCAGGGCGGCGTCCTATCACCTCTTCTCTTTGCTATGTTCATTCATTCGATATCTCGCCATCTTACTTCTTCCTACCACCTATATGCAGACGATCTTCAAATATATCACCAAGCCTCTCTGTCTGAAATAGACAAAGCTATCGAAGCAACCAACCATGACCTGTGTCGTATAACCGAGTGGAGTCAATCTTTTGGACTAAAAATTAATCCAGTTAAAACACAGGTCATCATTATAGGTAGCTCACGAATGATTGCCAAGCTGGATTGGCTAACACTTCCACGCATTGGTTTTGATGGAGTGATCATCCCTTACAGTGAATCCGTTAAAAATCTTGGAGTCATCATGGATCGCTGTATGAGCTGGAGTCCTCAGTTGGAGGCGATCAGCTGCAAAATGTTTGCCTCGGCAGGTTCTCTAAGGAGGCTCCGTAATTTTTTACCCACTGCCACCAAGGTTGCGCTTGCACAATCTCTCTTGCTCCCCATTTTAGATTACGCTGACGTCTGCTACCTCGACCTTACGGAGGACCAGCTGAATAAGCTTGAGCGTCTACAAAATCTCTGCATCAGGTTCATATTTGGCTTGCGCAAATATGACCACATTTCTCACTTTCGTGCAAAGCTCAAGTGGCTGCCCATTCGACTTCGCCGGAATGCTCATATCCTTTTCCTGTTATACAATGTATTGTTTAACCCCTCCACCCCGCGCTACCTTAAGGAACGCTTTAACATGTACAGTTCCAACGCCAAGTCTCTTAGGTCGTCGGAAAATCTTACTCTTAGGATGCCCCTACATTGCAGCACCTTCTATGATAGATCTTTTACCGTTGAAGCTGTCCGCCTCTGGAACGCTTTACCTGTCTCTGTGAGACGGGCACCAACATTGCACAGTTTCAGGGATCAAGTAAAAGAGTTATATTTGTCGGGGTAACCGTGGGGTAACTTGATTTTATTGTTCGCTATTACTATCACGGATATAGCAACGCTATTGCTGCATAATTAATTAGGTATTTATATTATATAATTATATATTTATTTATTATTTATAGTATGATAGGAAAACGTATGTATGTAGCTATTACATACGACTGTTACAGGTAGTTTATGTAGGTATATTGTGATAGGAATATATAGGTATAAGTATACGTTTGTGTATGTTTATCCATTGCTTAGTTAGTAGTATTATAGTAAAACTTAATTAAACAGGTACCTCATGAGTAGGTATGCAATATAGTTAATGTGCACCCCGTCCGTTACGACTTTGATCAATCCTCTCCATCCAAAGGTTGCCTGGAAGAGATCGCTCTTAGCGATAAGGTCGCCCGTTGTTCCACACTTCTTGTAAATGTATTTTTTGTAACTTGTTATTTAATATTTGGTGTGTACAATAAAGAGTTTATCTATCTATCTATCTATCTATATTAGCTTATAGACCATCTATGAATGAGAACATAATAATATAGTAGTAGAAAATGTCAGTTCCGTCCGTTGGGTGCCGGGAAACAGTATATCCTCTACTCTAGCTTTTGTCAAGGCTGCGTTTACACATTCAAGAAAACTTCTGCAATAAGTGTCAGATTCTCTATCAGACAGCAGCTTGCATGTGTAAACAACGTAGCAAGTGGCAAGTGACATATTATTTAAACGGAATGGCAAGTAATCGTGCAGTTAACTATCATGTGTTAACGCGGCCTAAAGCCGGTTTCCGCCTGCAAGAGAATTTCTTCACATGTCGCGACTGTCTATAATAACTTGTAAGTGTAAACTATTTACTTTCCACTCGCAAGCTGCTGTCAAGGCTTTTGGCCTGCATATTGATATGCGAGTAGAAACCCGGTTAACGATGTAAAATGTTTAGTAGAGAATGCTACCACGCAAGCCGCGACGGGTGCCGGAGCCGGCGCGGTCGCGGGCGGTGGCGCGGCCGCCGGCGCTGGAGAAGAGGGCGTGCCAGCTATATCCTGGCCGCCGGAGACGTTCGAGGCTTCTGGAGACGAAGACAGCCTGATGGGACTCACCAATAACGGGTATGATCTTTATTGTTTCGGTTTTATTTTTTAATTATGTAACTTGAAGAGTTTTATCGTGTATTCGGAAAGTTGAAGCCCCTTTCAGAAATGTTGAGTTGAATTTTATCACAAAAGTGCCTGGGCAGCCTGGAAATTTTTCAGGCATGCTCTTGATAATCCGATATCGACGTGCAAGTCTCGTAGGGTATAACTTCATGTCATTTTGTACATGATTTCAGTCCTAAAATTTTGCGTTTTTTTTTTCATTCATTTTCTGCATAGTATATCCCACAAACAATGCGTGTATCTTTCACTTTTAATACATAGCTTGAGTATGTAGTATTAGTATTTTATTATACCAGGTATTTTACCTCTGATCTTTTTATGTGTAAAACTGAACTGGTTCATGAAACTAAACAGTAATACAGTGCATGATGCTATTTCTCGAATGACGTCTCTACATGTTGTAGGAAACTATCAAATAGTGGCACTAACAGTGGGGGTGCAGTCAGTGCTGACCCTGCGGAGCGGCGTGCCAACGCACTTTCAGCGCTGCGAGCACTTTGCGAAAGCACTGTACTACAGCCTTATCTGATGCAGCTACTTACAGCCAAGTGAGTAACGGCCCTTTTTAACTTCTATTTAACGTGAAATCTTTTTAAATTTGTAGCAGTAATGAGTAACAATCTTGATGATTCAACGAAAACTGATATATTGGGATACCTTTACAATTTTAGAGCTTAGCTCCCATCCTATTATTTACATTTGTGTATTGTATTTGTACCCCATTGTAGGATATTCCAATTCATGAAATAATGATGTCCTCGACACACCTCGCTTGGCCATATTGATGTTTGTGTATTGTGCCAGTTTTGAGTCTGTTGCTTGATATTAGACGACGATTTGTGTTGGTCGTAAATACACATTCAGAAACTGCAGTATAGTATATTTGTGCCTCATATTAAATTGAGATAACTAGTAAAAGTAAATAACTAAGTATAAATTTGCGAACTGAATACTTGTTAGTATCCAGGAGGTCTAGCAAAGATACGCCAAACGGTAACGCTAACGCCAAACGCTAACTCCAAAATGTATTAATATGACATTTCAGAAATCACTTACTTTTCCCAACTAATGTCATTTTCATACATTTTGGCCATCATATTTCTTTGGGATGACAGATACTGACTCTTCATCCTAAATCACAGGGACGGCATGGGCCAAACGCCTCTAATGGCCGCTGTAGCCGAGCGGGCTTACCGCGCGGCCCTTGTCATTCTGGACTCGATCCGCGCGTGCCCCGACACAGATGACGTCACTCGTGCCGCCGCTATCTTTCCGCCGAACGCACACCCCGATCACTCACCCTTACTGGTACTATGCTGTAACGACACCTGCAGCTTTACATGGACTGGCCAGGAGCATATAAATCAGGTGAGTCTTAGGAGAGATATAGGACTAACAAACATTTTTTTTTTATAATTGGTGTGGCTGTTTTTTTTCCATGAAAAATAATTTTAATATTTAACACGTGATTTATTTGTTTAGGATATATTCGAGTGCAAGACTTGTGGTCTTACTGGATCTTTGTGCTGCTGCACTGAATGTGCGAAGGTAAATTAAAGATTCATTACACATTTTTGAAACTCAGATTCATTTTGTTTTCTAGTTTCAACCAAAGGCCCAGCAATTTCTTAGCTGATTGCATATAATAGTTTCATTATCATCTGTATCGCCATCTATAAAAGGTACCCATTGTACCCATCTGCTCATGCGGAAACCACAGACAAATTTTTGTACAAATTTTACAGTTTGATCATTTGATTTGTTTGCTTTGATATCAGATTAACAGCAATATGTTTCTGCAGGTGTGTCATAAAGGGCACGACTGCAAGTTGAAGCGCACATCCCCAACGGCTTATTGCGACTGTTGGGAGAAGTGTCGGTGCAAGGCGCTTGTTGGTGGCAACTGGGCCGCTCGCTGCGACCTGCTCGCAAGGCTGGCTAAGGATACGCATCTCGCTACTCACTTCAACTCTAGGTAAAGTATCTAGGTTGTATTTCGAAACGTTTTAAACCCACAACCTATATCAACTATTAATTTAGATGCTTTTCAATCGTTTATTTATTTGTCCCTACTTTCTAGAATGCCTTGCAAAAGTGTTATGGTGGTCTGACTGTCAATTTTAATTATTACACTGCTGCGCATAACATTTCTCAATGTTTTCACGCTTTCGAACAAAAAAATGTCTCCGCGGGTAGTTCCCATTTAGGACTCTCGCTACAGAACCTTACCACATATTAAAACAGCTGCTTAAACCAATTTACCAATCACATTATTTGCAGAGGCGAGTCGATCCTGCTATTCCTCGTGCAAACAGTGGGTCGGCAAGCGGTGGAACAACGCCAGTTCCGAGCGGGCGGCGGTCGAGGACGCGGCCCGAGGAAGCAGCCCGGATCGGACGCAGAGGTTGATGCACCTGATCATGACTTGGAACCTCCGCGGTTCGCCAGGCGAGCTCTACTGCACCTCCTTAGTGAGTCATTTCTTTATGCTATATTTAGCAAACAAGCATATGGCCCTTTCGATGGGAAAAAGTAACCTTGAGTCTTAGCCTATGGACAACTGTAACACTACAGATGCCACTAATGCCTTTGTTGCTTACCTTACCCTGTGATAATACTCTGTGATAATGTCATACCTTTTAATAATTTTCACATTGCTTAGAGTACCTAATCATTTGGGCATTATCTACCTACACACAAAGTAGCCTGGGGTGGTTATTATTAGGAACGGTTGAACTTGCGCTTAGGAGCGGTCTTCCCAATTCAACATAGGATTCTGGGATAAGAAGCATTACCAAAGGAAGAGCCTATTTTAGGTTCTTGGTTTAGAAGATTTTGGGAGTTTGGTTGGCAAGAAGCCCATTGAATTAATAATCCAACTAATATGTAATCAAACGATACCCATATTCATTTTCAACAAATATCGCCAGGTGATTGGCCAGCAGTCGAAGCTGCTATGATGTGCGGCGCCAGTTCTCCTAGCGAGACAGACCGAGCCGGCAGCCCCGCGCCTAACCAATCCGGCACTACACTGCTAGACAAGTTCACACATGCACTTGTTGTTAAGTGCACTAATGAGGTATGTTTTGATGTATTTGGGAGAATCATAGGAGCCTATCAGCACAGATAACATGAGCTGTAGAAACTGACATATCGATAAAATATTTGCCCGATGAAACCGCTACCAAAGTTTTATGACGTGATCCGCGTGATCATTTATTGGTCAAAACTCTTTCCGTGAGAAAGATATGTCGATTTCCACAGCCCATTCTACCCGTTCTATACCAAATTACGATGTGACTGTATTACTCCAAACTCTCCAAAGTGTAACAAAAATATTAACAGTTAATGCAAAATCAATCTACACTGCTAGTGCATGAAGTTCATTGTCCAATAATCTACTTCATAGATGCTAAACACATTGCTGCACACTCTGATCCGGGAGCAGCAAAACGACACTATTCCTGGGCGGCCGGAGCGAGCGAGAGAAGTGGCGCGACGTTTCGTGCGCTCTGTTGCACGCATCTTCATTATATTCAGTATCGAAATGGCGCCCGGAGCCGCTAAGAAGAAAGGGTGAGTTATATACTGTTATGTCAAGCATAACATGATAAAAATTCAATATGCTAATATCTCAGAACTTGTGTCACACACATTTTTGTATAACGTTGAATAAGGATACCATAGTAAATTCTGTAGCCTGCTCGCGCAGTTACTGATAAGAGCTGATATTGCAATTGCTGTCTCATTCCCACTAATCACATAGCGGTGGAAATAAAAAAACAATACTCTTCAGTCTTCATCAGAACCACTTTCTAACAACTCGAGTCTTGTGTACTACAAAAGTTCTGATAACACTCATATATTCGTGGAAGCGACAAAACAAAAGTCTTCATCCTTTATCAGACCCACTTTTTAACCATTCGAGTCATTATGGTTTATAATCCCTAGGCCGCTGTCGATCACGTCCTCACTAGTGCGGTGCCGACAAGTATTTGCGGCTCTAGTGGCCCTAGCAGTAGAGGAGCTAGTCGAAGCAGCGGACTCTCTGCTAGCGCCCGTGCGTCTCGGCGTGGTGCGGCCGACAGCGCCCTTCCCTCTCGCCACTACGTACGTCGACCTTGTCAATGGAAGCGAGGATTTGTTCGGAGTAGAGCCCCTCTCCACGGGACATTCGCGGATCACACACTCGCGCAGGTATGTACGCAAAGTTTTTACTGGATGTGTCAGTTTAGTTAGCTTGGAATAACGCGAGTTAATTTTCTGTTTTGCATTTCCAATTCAGTTGTTTGAAGTCACAGGTTTTTGTTACATAATTATATTATGTCAAAAATTATGCAATAACTCTGGAAATACTTATGTTTTGCTGTGTACAGGTCTGATGATGGACTGGTTTGTCCTTGTACAAATGTATATCATAGTGATTTTCTGGTGGGTTGTTCCCATGATTCTAGATTTTGATATACCCATCAAATACGGCAAACAGCAGGCCACTTATAAGGTCACTAAATCAAGATAAGAAAAAAAGATATAACATTTTAGCAAATGGTATAAGAGATTTAATGTTAATCTGATGATGAAATTAGTATTTTCAAAAGGGTAAGGTTAATGTTACCCTTTGTTCTTGCGGGAAACAGAAGACTGCTGATGGTGCCACAGGATGAAAGGCCAGTATTTGAAATACTATTCAAGCTTGGCGTATAACATTGCTTGGCGTTATGCAGAAATGTTTTTAATTGTAGTTAAAACATGATAGTTGTCCACGGGAATGGGAATGAATATACTTTTGTCACTAAATGTCTAAAAACCAAATTAAATATACCAAACTATTCTACACTCATCACACTCAATATACACACTTACTTCTCTTTCACCCCGTAACAATATAATAACAGTAGAGCTTATAGTTCAGACATGGTGGAATCCAATATGAAAATCATGTAATTTTTCAAAACGTTATTGTAATATACCCCCGGTTTTTTGTATATTTGTCAACCTCATGTTAACTTACCATGCCAAATAGTATGCCCATTGGTTGAAGACAATCGATGGTCAACAAGCAGCCAATGAGAATTCAGTATTTTTAAGTTGACATGAGTTTAACATTAACAAACATACAGGAAACTAGGGGTCAAAGTTGTGTGGAGTCCACCTTGTGTCAACTAAGGGGATAGGCTTTTACTTTTGTAATCTATATGGCATATACACGAGAACTTAGCAAACACACAAACAACAAACACTACACAAAAACACACAAATAGCACTATACAAATCTATACATGTATATACCAACCTTTAAATTGAACCAGTGCTGGACGCTGGTGTATATAAATCGCGGTGCTGGTTCAAGTATGTTTTTGATTCGTATTTTGTATTAATATTGTGAAATCAATGTTTGTAAATATTTCTTTCTAATGGTTAACATTTAGCCGACATCCCTGTTGTTACAGAGAGTCGAGCTCAGTGGGAGGTCGCGGTAACGTTGGTGGTGGTACATCTATGGGCAGTTCGACACTGGTCCCGGATCGGTCGTCCACTCCGGTAGCTACAGAGTATGCGGATGATGGAGCTGGGGAAGCGCTAGGTGGTGATGATGATGCGTCTGAGACGGACGAGCCTAATGTTCCCGCGCCTGTACCGCCGCCCGATGCTCAGCATGATGACGGCATGCCTGATCGGTGAGTTTTCTAAACTGTTCCAACTTCATTAGATACTCAGATGTTTGCAATGGACTATAATTATGATGCCAATGTTTTATAGATAGATTTTACTAAAGATGTGTGTGATATTTTGAAACAACAATATAAGTAAAAGGATATCATGTAACTTTATTATAAATATAGTATCAAAGCAGTATTTTATGATGGGCCCGATAGCTCAGTTGGTAGTATCCCTGCCTTCTGAACTGAGGGCTGTGGGTTCGATTCCTACCCGAGACGATCATTTGTGTGATGAACATAGATGTTTGTTCTGCGTCTGGGTGTTATATTGTATTCTATGTATGTATTTACAAACAAAAAAGTATATAAGTATTGTATCAGTTATCTGGTTCCCATAGTACAAGCTATTCTTAGTTTGGGGCTAGATGGCACTGTGTGAAATGTCCACACATATTTACGCTAGTTGAGATAAAATACCTAGTAAATTATGTGCCACTACACCATGATGAGCCATTATGATCCAAAAGTCAACAAAAGAATGGTGATAAACCTGAATTTTAATTCTTAGTATGTGAATGTTCAAGCCTAATTCAACTACCCAAATGAAGTATTTAGTAAAAACAGAAAAAGATTTTCAGTAAATTTTTCACAGATTTTGGCTCCACATTCAATTCAATATTAAATTTTGTTTCAATGTAGCGGCCAAGAACAACACGTGGTCGTAGAGAACGGCCAAGAGCGTCAAGAAGGCGGTGAGAGCGAAAGCGAGCTGGACCTCCTAGCCGAAGTGGAGACAGAAAGTGACTCTGATGACCAGGATAATGCTGAGTCGGCACAGCGCAGCGTGCAGACTGGCGCTACACAAGGTTCTGACGCTGGTACGTGCTGTTACTAGCATGGACTGTAGTTTTTATTTCCAATTCTAATGATGTTCTATTTAGTATGTGTAGGAATAATTTGTCTCCCAATGAAAACAGCAAGTGTCTAACGTATATTTTTTGAATGAACCTGTCATAGTTCTCCATCCCTTCCCATGTTACCCTATCTTTTCCCATGGGTGATGTAACAGCTGGCTTAGGAAATAACCCGGGAATGTACATTAAATTATTCTGGGTTCATCAAGTCAAGTGTTTTCAGTCACGATATTCACAGGAATAATAACGTTACAGGCATAGCATCTTTACTGCTGTACCCAGAAGAAGAGAGTGGAGACTCGACACAGCCCGAGGATGAAGACTCGGAGGCAGGCGAGACCGACGAGCAGGATGCGGAGCCCGACCCTCCATTACACGACGGCGAGCCCCTGGAGCGCCGCGCCGCACCGCCGCCGCGGCCCAACCTCGCGCCACACTCCATGCAGTGGGCTATACGGTCAGTTATATTAGTTGTACCCCTGTGTTGTTGTGTTGTACCTTCAGAGATATCAAAGAAACGGTCTGAAGTTGCTTGTGATATAAACTTTAAATAGCTCTTCAGCGTTTGGAACATTTGAAACGTTGCTTTCTCATTGCACCCTAAATTCAAGGACCTTGTTCTTTACATTTCAAATTGTAGGTCTACTGGTATTGGCTGTGTGTTGCTTGTCAGTCAGTCATGGTACTATATACAATATTTTAAAGGTACCCAGCTGTGGTAAATTACAGGCTGATGATAATGCGTTCTAGGTAAGGCCACCGGCTATTTCACGATAGCGGTAGCAATGAACAACGCTGGAATGCAGCTCCATTTTTCTAATAGTCTATGAATGTTCCAAAAAATCACGTGTTATTGGAGAAGGGTAGCTGAAACATCTAAGAATCTAGTCACAGTTAAACAACTCTCTGGATATCCCACAGATCTCGCGAGGCGGCTCGCGGCACTACCAGTGGAACAAGCGGGGTCCGGTTAACGGGCAGCTCCTCGCTAGTGTTCATCGACCCGGCCTCGCTGCGCCGCTCGGCCGCCGCAGCCGCCGCAGCTGGCGCCCACGATCCACACTCCACTTCCACCACCGCTGCATGTTTGGCAAGGGCTTTTGGTGAGTTAACTTTACTTACAGTCCCTTTTTCAGTCATAGTTTGTTACCATTTTCTGTGTTTCCTAAAACTTGTAACCTGGGTGTCTTCAAGGCCGGAGCGAATAGTAAACCTTCTAGATTTACGTGCTCATCTACACACTACACTTTGGTGGTCTAACTTAATCTATAAAAGCTAAAATAATAGTTCACGTCAAGCTGAGTATTTTTTAATCATGTGACTTACGGAAAATATGTCAGTTTTCAAGCCTAGAGTAAACCAGTATGTTCTAGGCAAGCATGTGTCATCTTCGACCGCGTCGTCACTTACCATCAGGTGAAGGAGACAGTGGTCAAATGCAGGCTTATCATTGGTGAAAGATTGTTTTAATTAGGTTTTGCCACGTAATCAGTCTAGAAGTGTAGGAAGCGTTGATGAAATAACTATTTTTGATGTAATGTTTTCCTGAACTGTTTTTCGTTTTGTTGAGATTTTGTTTTGTTGAATGCATCAATTCCACACAGGCATTGTGATCCGTCAAATCGCTGATCTTCTATGGGAGTATGAGCGAGTGACTCTGCCTCTGCCGCGGATGATACCACTCTCGTACCGCGAAGCCCTTCGTCTCCAGTGCTACCTCGAGCGACAACTCAAACCCACTTGGGATTGGCTCGTCACTGTCATGGATGCCACTGAAGCACAGCTGAGGTTAGTTCTAAGGCCAGTATAAGTTTTATTGTGTCATTATTAATATTCTCTTGAAAACCCTCGGACGAGTTATTTGCCAAGCAATATTTCGATACTCGAGTAACTTTGCAGTACTTTCTTTCAAAATTTTGCTTTTTGTTACATATATTTTAGTTTTTAAATGTTTGCTAGATATCTGTCCAATGAACAGTAATCTTATAGTTGACTAATGCCCATTCCTCTAGATTCGGTGCGTCCCTCACGTCCAATAACGCGAGTACATCGACGGACACAACACGCGCGGCCGCGCCCGCAGCTCGAAGGACCACCTCGCTCACCACACCAGCTACCAGGATCATTGGGTTCTCCGAAGCCCCGAGAGTTAGAGACCGCGAACAAGGTACATGACGTATTCTTACCGTAATGTCTCTCGTATTCTCGTTGTCTGTATTTGTATGTATTTGTTTACGTATCATAGTTGGGTAAGGTAAACAATGGTTAAAATCTCTAACAATTTCTAACCAATGGCTCTGAACTATCAAGAAACCTACCCTTAATCGTGTTAAAATATTTTTTTCTTATTTCGACGTTTCAACCAACTTTTTTTTTTAATGTTGTCTTGGTATGGCGCTATATAGTCCTGTTTTTACCGTATAATCCTGGTGGTGGTATAGTCCTGTGCTTCTGTGTTCATAATAACTAGGACGATCAACAAGACGTCTGCCTAGCTTGTTGATCCCTCCACCCTTCATAGGTAAGTAGCTGGTCAAAGTAACTCTCAAGCTATTGATAAGTCCTACGTAAACAAATAACTATAAAATCGCCTGGCCTTTTCTCGCAGAACAGAGCATCCCCACAGCTACTATGTAACTTTGGGATATGACGTCTCATGCCAAAGAGATTGTATGTAAATCTACTACAGCTTAGTAATAAGGTACTATAAAGGTGGAAGAAGTGACGTCACTGCGCGTTTTAACTGTCTCTTTCTATTCCTATATTTTAAAATGCTTGTAACTTTGTCATTTATTGAGATATTTAATTTTTATTTTCACGACTGTTTATTTTTTGAGGAATATTATTAATTTATGCAATAAAAAAATTGCACGACACAAGCCTATTCACGTGGTTTCGAAGTAAGGAATCGATAGAGAATAAAGGCCCAGGCTTTTGTCTCCCCCCACATAGAATAAGAATAAGAAATGAATCTGGGCGGTTATTCTCTATGGAAACGCAGATTCCACACGATACGAAACCACGTCGTTATCGTGTCTTGTTCAAATCGTGTTACAGCGTTAGGAGTACCTTTACTTAAAATAAAGTTTTTTTTTTTAATGAAATATATTGACATAAGTTGTGGTAGCTTTTGATGTGGTTGATGTTTCGGAACGCATCTCTGTAAAACATGTGATTTTCGACAGTTCAAATCGCGCCAATTCCGAATTCATTTCGCTCGGTTTTATTTTCGTTTCATAGAGAACAGAGTTTTGCAGATTTCTTATGTAAGACAAGGAATTCGCGTGGTTTCGAAGTATGGAATCGATAGAGAATAATGGGCCTGATGGTATTGTGTGCAGGCGTGGAAGCGGGCAGCGCGCGGCGCGAGTTCCTGGCGTACTGCCTGTCGCTGCTGCGCGCGCACAGCGGCGAGCACGCGGAGCAGCTGCCCGTGCTGGACGTGGCCGCGCTCAAGCACGTCGCCTACGTGCTCGACGCGCTCGTCTACTACATGCGCGCCGCGCAGCCGCAGCCGCACCACCACCACCATCTGTGGACACCGGTAATATATTTTTTTTTTACTTGCAATGGGTTTGCGTTTGACTACATCTCACCTGATGGTAAGTGACGATGAGGCGAAGGTGGAGCACGCTTACCCAGAAAATATATAACGCTACCTTTACCTTTTTTTTACCTGGCAATATGCCTTTATTACTCAAGCTAACTACCAATAATAAAAACTAATAAACTAAACTAAAACTAAACTAGCTACACTACCTACTACAAAGAACATAAATGGACTGTATAATAGCCGCGATGGCCTATAAACAATCCAAATGCTCCAGCCCACTGCCAGTAGGTAGCGTACCCAACCTTTACCTTGTTTATATTCGTAACACCGCGCGGTTTTTTGAGTTCTTATTTATGGTTAGGGTAAAACCGACCCTATTACCCCAGATAATATAATACCTAAAGTACAGATTCCTCATCCCATACAATGGAATAAAGCAGGCAAAACGCAAGATTATCAAGCAACATTTATTGCGTGTTGGCGAAGTATTGGGCCAAATGAATACACTGGACACGTAACCAATAACTGTCTAGACACGATTGCTACCTTTTTTTTCAATTTCGGACTATTTTTGTTTGTACCTGATGGGACCCCATGCTATTACTAAGGCTCCGCTGTCCGTCTGTCACTCGGCTGTATCTCATGAACTGTGTTAGTTAGACAAGTTGATATACTGTAATTAGATGCCTTTTTAGGGTTCCGTACTCAAAGGGTAAAGCGGACCCTATTACTAAGGCTCCGCTGTCAGTCTGTCTGTCTGTCTGTCTATCTATCCGTCTGTCACCCGGCTGTATCTCATGAGCCGTGATAGTTAAGCAGTTGAATCTTCACAGATGATATATTTCTGTTGCCGCTTTATAGATGATGGTACGGAACCCTTCGTGCGCGACTCCGAATCCGACTCTGTAATTTATCATAGATAGGATAACATTTCCGCATGCGGGCTAAAGTGACCTATAGCTCTGAGAATTAGCAAGTTGAAATGGCAATTAATTTGTATCTTTTAACATGCAAACCTTGTCTGTCTTGTATGTCGTAGTCCTCTGTCGTCGTGTCTTGTATATGTCTATTCCTACACTACATTATAAATACAAATATTGCAGCAAGATGAAAATGAAAACGAGGAAGGTGACGAAGAAATGGTGGTCGGTGGGAACGCGGCCGCTGCTGAATCGGACGGCGAGAGTGAAAGGGAGAGGGTTGGCGGACGAGGACACTCGTTCTTCCAGCGCTCGGACTCTACGCTATGCTTAGGATGCCCACCGCCTGATCCTTTCAACAGTAAGCATACATAAATTACAGGCATCTTGAGATTTTGGGATCCCAATGATATTTAAGTACTATTGAAGTTGTGTGGTCTTGGTGGTGTGAGATATGATCGCCAGTGACCACCCCATCTCTTCCAGTGGGTTCCGTAAGAGCTGGCTAAATAAATATCCAGTAAACAGGCAGCAGCATTCTACTTGGTACATTAAAATCTGCGGTCACCAAGTCGTGACCATAGTGTCGTGATTTTGGCGAACACCCCCCTGTGGTAAAATCATCCAAAGTGCGTTTTATTTGGGAGCTATTGTTTTTAGTAGTGGATGTCTTCCAGCTGTTAATGGGATATTTAAATAGAGTTTAATACAAAGACAGTATGCAAGTAAGTGTTGAGAAAGTGGCTGGTTTGCAATGTCCTCAAAAATTTATTATCTAATTTAACAGCCCTGCATTTACAGAGATTTGTACTACTTAATCCAATAGGGTAGAGTCCTTTCATATTAAATTTTGTTCACTTTTAATATTTCTTCAGGTGCATACCATATTTTAAACTTAATACAAATCCTTGCGCTAACACGTTAAGTATTTCCAGTGACGATGCAAGACGCGATTCCGCTAGCAGACCAGCCTCAGCTGCTGCAACCGAACGCGCGTCGCGAGGAGTTGTTCGGGATGCCTCGACAGCCCGTCACTGTGCCCGCCTCGGGAGACGCGCCGCCTGGAGTCAACAATCCACTGGAAGGTAGGCCTTGGTCTATACTTGGTATGATCAAGTGTAAATAAGATTTTTTTTTTAGGTTGGTGTTAGGTTTTGATGTTATAATGTTTTGGGCCGTATTTCAGCAATAAATAAACCTAAAAATTTCAATAATTTCTCCAAAACATAATAATATTAAATATAATAATTTACAGTCGTGTGTTATAATATAATGTATTAGAACTTACCCTTAACACTTCCGAGTTTCCGGTATTTCGGCACAATTAAATGCGCCATGAAATGATTCCAATTACGGTAAAGATCCTGTAAGAATTATCAAAAATGTTAGATTATTTCTATTTATCTCATCACAATTTGACTGGCCTGTTAGCTCAGTTAGTGGTAGCTCTAACTTCTGAACTATAGGTGGTGGGTTTGATTCCCACCGATGACAAACATTTGTGTGATGAACATCGATGTTTGTTCTGTGTCTGGGTGTTATATTGTAATCTATGTATGTATTTACAATCAAAAAGTATCTCAAGTACTTTTATCAGTTATCTGGTTTCAGTACAAGCTCTTAGTTTGGGATTAGATGACGCAGTGTGAAAATCCCACTCTTATTTATTTAACTAATTTGAATGTATTGTAAAGTATAGTATTGTGTAATACACAGTGGTGCCGCGCCGACTCGGGCTGTCGACCCGCGGGCCGCAGCGCGGCTGGTCGCCGCCCGCGCGCCCCGCCTCCGCGCCGCCTGCGCACACGCACACCATCACCATCACTAGGGACGAACCACAGGTAACACAAATCTTCTCACTTATAACAGTTGTAAAGTTTTTTGTTTTTTTCGCGTGCTTTGTTAACCAGCAAAGGAAATCAAATGGGTAGTAACTTAAACCATTTTCTCTTACACGCCATCAATTTCGTTTTTTTTCTCTTCTAGGATTTGTCCTGTGCAAAAGACACTACAGCAAAAATGGACATTGATACCGACGGAGAATATTTATCCGATTCTGATTCAAACGAAGCCAGACATATCCCAAGGAAAAAACATCATAGGTGGGTAATAACTTTTTAGCTCATAATAGAACTGATTGACTGACTTTTTCTTCTTACATCCAAGGCTTACCGGTTTTTTTAGTTACCGAAATGATTTTCTGCTTAGAGTTTTCTAAGGTGATAAACGTCTAAATACCGATGCTTGGACTTTTGTCTTATAATTATTAATATTGACTGTGGTCTTGTCGTATTTTTTATGCCAGGGTTTTAGTGAATATAGTGTTATAGTTACAACACTGGAAGGTGAATGGGACTTTATTTCGTTGTAACAAGTGTCGCTTTTTATTGAAATATCTTTTGCGGAGAGAATCTTCTGTACATGTACTATTAAGTTTTCTGTGGTAAAAGGCATGGTTCCCTTTTGCAGACATCCTCACGCAATGTCGGTGGGCACGAGCTCGATGCAAGATGCAGGCGCGCCTCCATCCGAGTTCGACACTCTTGTGGACACAGCCTGCTCTATCGTCGAGGCACCGCATCAGCGGAATAATGCTCTTCACGAGCCTGGTAAACAATACAACATAACACTTACCAACATAGCACAACAACAAACTAACGTAGTCTGCTACCATTATCAAAGCAAGTTTGAATATGAAAGTTACTTTAACTGTTTCAGCGATTGCTAGTAATGGTAAATTTAGTAAAACCTATCATGCTTATGAATCCATACCAATAACCCATTCTAAAGATTGTTAAACTTAAGTTATCGTAAAATCAAGTAGACCCAGGAACAATAAATTTTGAAAAACAACATGGCCGTAGTACAAATAAAACATGGTTATAATTGAAACTTTTCTTGGTGTTTGTTTGATCAAAAGTCAAAGGGGACAGTAAACTCTACTATAGGTAGCAAATGTTTGCGATCAACATTACAAGTTTGCATCTTCGTGTGTCATACATAATATATTCGCTCCAGGTCCGAGCACATCGAGCGTGGCGGCGGTGGAGCCGCGGCCCTCCTTGGCTCGCAGCCCCGGAAAGACCGTTATTGTACGTGCTGTAAGTCGCTCCACTTATTTGGGGGACTTTTTCTTAACAAAATTATTCCCTACCCTTCCATTGGCAATTAATGGCAATGCATGCGACAACAAGGCTTTTAAATAGTGGTTGTAATTTGAATAGTAGGGCCATGGTTTTCCGCTTGGTTTATTTATGATTACCTGGCTGTTACTGGCTTTATTAAATGGTATTTTTTTACGATCTTTATATAAATTTAACTACAGTTTTTGTATTTAATTAAGCTTATGTTTCTAAACTTTGGGATTGTCCTAATCAATTCATAAGCTGGATAAGCTCTATCCTTTAGCGCTTTCATAAATGCTTATTCCTGCTTATATTTCATTGGCACTCTGAGGCAACCTTTAATAGCGGATCAAACGTGTTTCATTGATCAGGGTGAGTTGCTAAGCGCGGCGGATCCGCTAGAATCTCAAGAAATATCTGCACACGTTACCGTGGAAACTACCGGACTGCAGCCGCCGCCGCTGCTACCGACCATCAATACGCCTGCTGCGCCGTGAGTCAACTTATCTCTATTATTTATACAGATTTTGCCATGTACTTAGTCAACTGAAATTACTAGCAATACAATTAGTGCTTAGATATTGAGACCCCTACCACCTGACTGATGTTTATCCACCTATGAATATGCCCTAATTATAACTCACAGTATTACGATGAATTTAAAACCGTTGCCGACGCGCGTCTGCCGTTCAACTGCGCCTGCGGTCAAAGTTCTTAAAATATTGACAGTAGTTCAGCGGCTGGCATGCGATGGCTGCTAGATTCTTTGTAATACATAAGCACCATTACATTACATAAGCAGTAAGCACCAATTTTTTTCCCCTTTTAAAATGTGTTTAAACAAATTGAATATCTTTGATCACCTTAAAATTTAGAAAAGCCAACATAAGCCTTAACTATTCTACAACTTTACAAAATAAACCCTGTTTCTAACATGGCAAATTAGTTTTGACGAAATCTGAAAGGTATTGCTTCACTCTACACTCTCCACATCTGTGTGTGTAGTGCAAATGAGAAATCAATACAATTCTTCAGAACATTTGTAAGCACACTTACAAAAACTAAGCAAATCCAATTTGGTCCCCAGTCGCGCCTGCCCATCCCTAGGCGCATCAGTATCCCACGACCTCCTCCTCGGTCGCTGGCGGTTATCCCTCGATCTGTTCGGGCGCGTGTTTACTGAAGATGTTGGCCTAGAACCGGGCTCTGTAGTGGCCGAATTAGGAGGCTTCCCCGTCAAAGAGGTCAAGTTCCGGCGAGACATGGAGAAGCTTAGGAATTCGCAACAGAGGGATCTTACTCTGCACAAGGTATGTGGTTCTTTGAGTAGGGTTTTTTTGAGTATGGTTGTGATATTTCATGTTAGGTTAGGTTAGGTGAAGGAAGATGCAGCATTGGCCGCCCCCCTACTAAGTAAACCGATGATCAAACCCGCGGCGAGCCTATGGTGCAAGACGCACGCAGCTGCCCAAAATGGTGCTCCGGGGGAGGCCTATGTTCAGCAGTGGACATCTTCTGGCGGTTGATAATGTGCCTATTTTGTTTATCCTCGTTAAATTGACTTCTGGGTTCAATATCTCATTTTCCCACATGCCTCAGTATGCAATAAATCCTGATATTGCAAATGGTAAGCATAAAAAAAGTATAGCCAGCTAAATTCTACTTTCCTCTATAAAACCATGTATTCCCAGATGGAACGCGACCGAGCGAAGCTGCTACAACAGACGTTTGCAGAGTTGAACAGTGCTTTCGCTGGTCAGAACAGGCGCGCACACAGCGCTCAGCCACCGCTCGCCGTCAACCGCGTGAAGGTCACCTTCAGGGACGAGCCGGGAGAGGGCAGTGGCGTCGCGCGCTCCTTCTACACCAGTGTGGCTGAGGTAACAGAGGGAAACTGTATAGCTGACGGATTTTTGCTATCTTAATAACCTGGGCACTTTCAAGGGTAGAGTGAATAGGTATTTTCTAGCTGCACGCTACTTCTTTGGCCACATCATTGTTTAAGTGATGGCTAAGCCGGTGCGCACATGCGTTTATAGAGTTTTGATTGTCAATCTCGTATTCTACGTCTCTGAGGATAACGTTATTTCCTTAGTAAATCGGTTATGTAAAAACATACATAACAAAAGTTATTGGGTTTGTGAATTGTTTTTTTTATAATAGTTTGGATAGCACACCTCGAACACCAATACACGATTTGTAATTACGCAGGCTCTTCTAGCCAATGAGAAGCTTCCGCCTCTTGAACCGACGTCTGGCAGCGGCACCACCGCCAGCGCAACCAACGGCACCCCGGGAGCTGCGGGCACCGGCGCGGCCAGCGGAACTAGCAACACTACCGGGGCAAGGTAAACCAAATAAAAACCATGGAGGCTTGGCTGGATCTAAGCTGAAAATTGATTGTGACACAGCACTAGGTATCCTGCTTCCTCAAGCAGGATTATATTGTGTCTAGTGTACATTTCCCGTACACAACATCTAAGTACCTAATTTTGATGGGCTAAAGGATGGCTGGTAAGGCCAAGATCAATTTAGATTTTTGGAGATTACAGATTTTTAGGAAACTGCCACTCACTGAGTTCACATACACTTTCAGGCAATGAGTTCCAAAAATTGGCATATCTCTTTCTCAGTAAAAGTGTTTGACCAATGAAAATGCAAGAAAGGTTCATGATGTGATTGTTCATCGTTTTTATAGCACATGTTAGCCCTGCAGGCCGATAAACTTCTATTCCAGTACTATCAATAAATAACGCCCAACGATCACATACATAGATCCAGGACCCTAACTAGGATCCCCTGTATTTAGGGACCCACGAACTACTCGGACCATGGTCCCAAAATACCCAGACACAACAAGTATTTGCGGTTTTTTTCTGCGCACAAATACTTGTTCTGTCCTTCTGTCCGTCTCGGGTTATGAGCTGACCTGGGGGTCAAAGATTTAAAACGCTAACGCAAAACGCTCATTCCAAAAATGCAGCTGCGGACAAGTAATTTCTGAAATGTCATTCCAATACATTTTGGAGTTAGTGTTTGGGATCTTTGCTAGACCCTCTACCACAGAGGCTGTCGTCGTGTGTCTTGTAATAATGTATTGCTTACAGGAGTGGCGCGGGACGGGCGCGCACGAAGGAGGCGAGCCGGCGCACCCCGGGGCGGCCGGCGCCGCGCCCGCCGAGCGCCCGCGAGCCGCGCCGGGTGCTCAGCGTCGACGCCAGGCCGTACTCGCCGCAGGTAACACTCGCGATAACTATCTCCACATTCTAAACATATTTTACGCTTCTCTCCCTCCTTGCTGCGTTTTCCTCAGTGCTGAGGGTCGTGACGCCCACCACAGCTCACTGTCTCTGACAATAGGCATGATGACTATTATTAAAAATGAACAAGTAAACATTACTTTCATAATGAAGATTAAAAATGAATGCAATGATTGAAAAAATAAGCAAAAAAAAATCATGGAGTAATAAGCTTTTAAAGTTTCTACAGGAGGCATCTCCTGTTCCTTTCTCGCGCCCCTACAGTTACTATGAAAAATCTACTCGTTACGTCACATGCCAAAGAGATTGTATGAAAAGCTACCACAGCTTAGTAATGAGGTACTATGACGACCTTCCTCTGACGTCACTGGCCGTTTGAGCTATCTCTTTCTAATCCGATTTTTAAAATGCTTGTAACTTGGTAATTTTTTGAGATATTTAATTTTTGTTTTCATAAATGTTTATCTTTTGCGGAATATAATTAATTTATCCAAAAAAAACTTTAGTCATCATGCCTTGCCATGTTGGTTCTTATATTTCTTCACTTACTATGCCAGCACTGCTAATTAAGTTGAATCGTTTCAGGCTGCCCCGGGCACAGAAGGTGCGGGCTTCAGCGGCGGAGACAGGCCCGGCGGCCACAACGAGCATCTTACACTCCATCAGGCACAGTTAGGCGAACGATTATATCCAAGAGTAAGTAGATATTTCTGCGTACTATATTTGTAGGTACATATTATATTAACTGTGCTTTTGTAAGGGACAAAAGCTTAAAAATTATATTTGAATTGCTTCATAATTACGACGATCTGTTGAAAGTCGATGGATGCAGGAGGTGAGCAACCGCTCAAAGTGAGGCTCTCTAGAGGAAGCCTATGTTATGTTCAGCGGTGGACGTGGCTGTTGATGATAATGCTGAGTTTCATTATTTGTAGTTGTTGAAATTTAAACTGAATGTTATAATTGTCTAATAACATTAGCATTAGCAAACTGCTGGACATGCTCGGCAAAATCACCACTTGGTTTTTGGTTAAAATATCTCCGACAGAAGATCGAAGCAGAGACTGATCAGAGATTGGTCTACTAAGAAGCGCCGTTCTAAAACTGTATAATATCGTTGCTTAAGTCATATATTATTGTTTATGGTCAACAGGTCCACTCCCTCCATCCAACCTTCGCGGGCAAGATCACGGGAATGTTGCTCGAGTTGACGCCGGCGCAGCTGCTAGTGTTGCTCGCTAGCGAAGACGCGCTGCGGCAGAAGGTTCGCGAGGCCATGGATCTCATCGTCATGCATCCCTCAGAGGCAATACTCGGTAAGTCCCATTACCAGAATGTAGAAGACTCACAATTTCTAAAATCTATGAAAAATAGAATGGAATAGAAAATAGAGTATGTTTTATTGTATTTGTGATTGTAGATCACAGTAAGAGTGCGCTTAAAATAATATCATAGAAATAAATATGGATATTGTCCCCCACTAGGTGGACCGACGACCTTGTGAAAGCTGCGGGGAGCCGATGGATGCAGGAGGCGAACAGCCGCTCTAAGTGGCGCTCCCTGGGAGAGGCCTATGTTCAGCAGTGGATGTCTTCAAGCTGTTAATGATGAATGATGATGAAATATGGGTCGTATTGTCAACTACTACGGTACATTTTCCGATGTGTTATATTCGTATCCTTTCATGTCAGATCTGGATGTGTTCTCGCTGTCGGAGCGCGGCGCAAGCGCAGGCGCTGCAGCTACTGGCGCAGCGAGTACCGCGGGTGGGACGGCCGCGGCCGGTGCGGGTTCGGCTCCGGCCGTCGCGTGTGACGACGCCGCGCCTCTCTTCTACTCGCCCGGCAAGCGAGGGTACTACTCGCCTAGGCAGGGCCGCGCTACTCCAGAGAGGATCAACGCTTTCAGGAATGTTGGCAGGTATGTACACTGTACAGTACACTGAATGATCAACACCCGTAATAGATTATATTAGTGGAATCTCCAAATAGTGTATGATGTTATAGATGTGGCAGGTGGCCGTTATTTTTGCCTCGATGGAAAAAAATTGTTTTGGCTACCAACTCAAATGGGACGATAGTTAAGCGACTGGGGTGTGTAACGGTAGGGAAAAAATATTCCAACATGTTACACTGTAACTCAATTTGGTGAGACTCAGTGGGAATGTGGCAAAATTTCAAATAATATTTTTAAATTAATGTGTTTAAATAGAGTGCAATGTTTTGCTGCACTTACTGAGAAGTTAACGTAAAGAACGAGATGATTGCCATAATTACTATGCTTGGTATGTCTTGGTGATTGCAGAAGATTTTAATGTACCGAGTCCCAATTCTTGGATATTCTCATATGGCTCTTATGGCTCCCACGGGAAGACATGCGGTGCTCTTATTTATGCACCGAGACCACACAGCAAATTTTTCACATTTATAAAAGTATATCTACATAAAACACGTCCAATTTCTGCTATTTTGTAAAATGAAAGCTTACATCTCAAATGACAAATTCCAGAATAATAGGCCTGTGCCTGCTCCAAAACGAGTTGTGCCCCATGTTCCTGAACCGGCACGTGCTGAAGTACCTGCTCGGGCGGCCGGTGCGGTTCCACGACCTCGCCTTCTTCGACCCCGTCGTCTACGAGAGCCTGCGACAGCTCGTCGTCGACGCGGAGACCGGGGACTCGCACTCTCTTTTCGCGGCACTCGATCTCAACTTTAGGTATGGACTCATTTTTTTATAACATAGACTAGCTGACAGCCTCATGGTAAGCAGTTACAGTTGCCTATAGACGCCTGGAACACCGATTCTGAAATTTACCTCCGACAAATGTTTCTCTGCCGAACACCACAAGCGTTACCTACCTATTAAGGCTCTATTTACTTGTTGTTTGAAATTACCCATGTTGTACCTCAGCGGAAACAACGGTAGAAGAATAATTCTTTCCATAAAAATAAGTATTTTTATAATAATAATATAACGCCGAACGATCACATACATAGATCCTGGACCCTAACTAGGATTCCCTGTATCTAGGGACCCAGAAAGTACGAGGACCATGGTCCCACAACAACCAGACACAGACACAGAACAAGTATTTGCGCTTTTTTCTGTGCACAAATACTAGTCCGGGAATCGAACCCGCCGCCTCCGGGTTACGAGCCGACCTGCTCAACCACCATACCACAGAGGCGGTCAATTCATTAGTACAACATTACATTAGATTTATGGTTATAAATACTGTAGGTAAGAAGTATCTAACGGGCTCCAAACTAGGCGTTTTCTATGTAAATGAATGACGTGACGAGTTGTTCGCCTGGTGATAAGCGCCACGGCTGGTCATGCACAGATGCAGTGTTACTCGGGACTAAACAAGACATTGGGGCCAATTTTAAAGGGTTTAGTTGACAGATCTAAAGCTCCTAAAACTGTTGCGGTCCTTGTCAAATAGACGGCAATGTAAAAGACGGATATATTTTTAGCTTTTTTAAAACTGTCAGCTAAAGCCTTCAAAATTAGGCCTAATATTTAAAAAAAAAAACGAAAAGTGTTAAAGATTGTATGTGTGTTGTTAAAGCCTGGAGATGTGCTTGGAGGAGGGCGGCGGGTGCGTGGAGCTGGTGGCGAGCGGCCGCGAGCTCGAGGTGACGGCGCTCAACGTGTACGACTACGTGCGGAAATACGCGCACCATCGGATGCTGCTCTCGCAGGAGAAGGCTCTCGAGGTAATCAAATAAAAATCATTTCATTCAGCCAATAGACCCATACTTGTAATGTGTCATTCAAACCCAATGACAGGTGCAAGTCCCCCGCACGCTTCGCACACTGACCGTGCACATATCATTTTTGCTACTGCGCAGCTTTCGCGCAATTTACAGTCGCCATTAAGTTTAGAGCCGCTCTCTATTGTGTACTATTTGTGTAGCATGGTGTGGATGACATTAGGTAACAACTTTCCCTATGGCAGAGAAGTAACATTTATTGAATTTAATCGTTAACTATTTTCTCAGCAAAATCTGTATTACTTACTATAATAGAATTTATTCCATATTTCACTATACTTACTCCTAACATGCTGCAGGGTATGCAATAAACTGCAATGCAGCTCTACAAAACTATAAAAAAGATAATTCATAATAATTTTGATATAACCATTTTTCTTGCAGGCGATGCGCGTAGGCGTCCTAGACGTGCTCCCAGAAAGCGCCCTAGAAGGCCTGACTGCTGAAGACCTGCGGCTGCTCCTGAACGGTGTCGGTGACATCAACGTGGCCGCTCTTGTTTCCTACACTAGCTTCAACGACGAGAGCGGCGAGCCTCCCGAGCGCCTCGCGCGGTTCAAGCGCTGGCTGTGGGCCATAGTCGACAAGATGACGCATCTCGAGAGGCAGGACTTGGTTAGTATTTTACAACATTTACACATACATTCCTAGTGATCGAAATCCTCCTAGATGTGTTCGCCTTGAAAACAATGGGGGTTTTGCTGATATGCAAATGCGTTACCGAATTTGGTCTTTCAGATGCAGTTGCATGGTGCTCAAGCTAACTGATTTAAAGTGTTGTAGCTGTAGGCAAGGGAGCCTGGCTGACAGTCACATTATCATTTTGTTCATTCCAATAATCATTTTGTTGCTCTAAACTGTCAAAATGTGTAGTAGTGTTTTATTTATTTATTTATTTATTTCATCATAGGAAAACTTACAGCCAAATAAACAATAGAAAGTAACATAATTATAGAAAATAAACTAGGCCAATTACAAGTTTCCACCTATAGCAAAACATATACAAGAAATCCGTAGTAGATAGAGAAGTCAACATGAAGCAGATAAATAAACCTACCGATAATGTAATTAAATGAAACAATACATCTAAGTTTGAGAACCGAAGAAATCAGCTGCCAGTTTTTGCCTTATAGAACGCACCCCATCAAAGAAAACGTCAATATCACTATTAGTCTTTAAATGGTCATTAAGAAATGAATTGTGGGTGTAAAGATGCATTTGTTTATGAAGTTGGCTGGGTAGCTATGAAAAAGTATCTTAAGTGAAGTTTCCCCTGTAGGTATACTTCTGGACGGGCTCACCTGCGCTGCCGGCGTCGGAGGAAGGCTTCCAGCCGATGCCGTCGGTAACGATCCGGCCGGCAGACGACGCTCACCTGCCTACCGCCAACACTTGTATCTCGCGCCTGTACATCCCGCTATACTCCTCGCGGCACGTGCTCAAACACAAACTACTCCTCGCCATCAAAACTAAAAACTTCGGCTTCGTCTAAATGCTGCCACCCTGTATTATATTATTCTTTAGTTTTAAGCCCAGCCATGTAAGACTGCCGCTTTATTGTACCCATAGCACTTATCGCGAGTCTACATGATGCCGTTACCCTCGACCTTACTATTAATGTACATTAGTACGCGAACCCATTTATATTTATGAATATTTATTTGACGAATATTAGCATTTACATGACTGGGTATGTTTTGACTGAATAGTAATATTCAATAATAAATACAAAGTACCTTTTGATGAAAATGACCTGTAACGGATATTCGCACAAGTACATATGCTAATAAACTTTACACTATAACTAAGTATTCAATTACATAATTATTACAAATGTATCTTAAATTTGAAAAAATCTGTAGTTCATAGTATACCTACATATGATCTATGTTATTTGATAATTCCTTGTCTACTATTTGAGTGTGGCCTAATATCCAAACTTGTGCATTTGATTGCTATACTTCATATATTTATTTATCGTTAATTCTATTGCTCGATGGCAAGTCAAGGCAGCAAAGTAATATCCAAAATATTTCACCTGTTTATATCGCTTTGTTATAGTAAATTTATTTAAGATAGTAGAGTTGGATAAGCTTTGGAAACGAGGCGCCATGTCCGAGCAATGGGTTATGTGATATCAGAGGAAGTGTATATCGCCTCATCTCTAAATCTAAGATTATAAAACTAGTTTCATTTGATTAGTTGTAATAATATGGTTCATAAATAAACAATCTCAAAATGCTTATTCATTTGTTTTATTTATATATTACAAGGGAGCCATAATGGGAAAGAAGCCTCCGAGAGAACACAAGGATATTTCACTGGGCCCTCCTAAAGTGACCGACAGTGTTTGTACCTACCATAAAATTAGGGTGGTGTTTTTTTCGATATTCCAATGACAACAAAGCAGTACTTCCCCACTGCTCAACTAAATTGCTCAACCAGTTGAGCAGTTGAGCAGTAGGACATAGTTTGTATTACCGACCATTTTATGCCCTATAGCTCAACTGTATTTTGCTCAACTAAGTTGATCAGTAGGTCATCCTTTTATAAAATTGTGCTCCTTCCCCACTGCTCAACCAAATCGCTCAACTGCATCAAGTTGAGCAGTGGGTAATACCGATGGCTCAACTGGTAATTCTCAGCAGTGGAGGATAATAGGGTTAGGGTCATATCGTCTGGGTTGTAAAACGTCTGAGTGTCCAAAATATCGTAGTCGCAGAATCACTATGTAGCCAAAATGTCTAATTTGTAGAAATGACATGCCATTGACAGATGTCACTTTTGACAGGTGTCATTTTTGATAGATGTCACTTGACAGATGTCATTTTTTAGTTTAAATTTTTTTTGACAGATTTCATTTTGATAGATGTCACTTTTGACCGATGTCATTTTTGATAGATGTCATTTTTGACAGCAGATGTCATTTCGGACAAATTTATCAAATTTGTTTTTAGAAACTCCGACAATGGCGGTTGCGAATTATGAATTTATTTTTTAAAACCTGTGTATTCTGAATTTTAATGTGTAATAAGGGTGGATTATTATCCGTTAAGTGTTCGTGAACGTGCACGAGTGTTGGCAAATGATTTCAAAATTCTAGAAACTTACATTTTCGTTTTTGCTTCAACGGCCGTTTTAGAGCCTTCAGTAGAATATCCACCATTTTACTGTTGGCGTTTTGACTGACTGACCAAATATGACTTTGACTTTACATAACCGTACAAATTTTACTCACTTGACATTGGCAGAATTATTGCAAAACAGCGATAGAAAGCCATTAAAGAAAAAGAAGAAGAAGAAATTTGTTTTTTTTTGACTGATGTCGTATTTTTGACACGTTTCATTATTTAAAAACTTGAATCAACCAAACCACGTCAGCAAAACAATTTCTTCATATTTGATATCTCTTAGAAATTCTATGGTTGAAGTGCTTCCGTTATTTACTTTTATTAATTCCGCAAAGCATCTTTAAAAAAATAAGTCTTTTTTTCTGTATCCATATGAAATAAAACTACAAATCTCATAATTACTTATTTACCGTCATTAATATGAATCTCAAATGATCGATGATTTTCATCTCGTTGTCCTCGCTTGGTGCTTAACCGTAATAGATAAATTAGTACGGTCGCTAATATACTACTATTAAGAGATATATATTTCAAAATTGAGTATATAACTGCACATAAATACTAAGTACCTATATATTTATTTTTCACTTACACGAAGTGGTTGGAGTCGAATCTTTACCATCCATTTGCATATATTTAATTTTTTAACAGTTTGCGGAAATGGAAAAATTGATGCACGAGTAAAATATTTACTTATTTACGCAGTAATAAACCCAACAATGAAATTCTTATTACATCAATAAACATAACTTTTACAATAAGTGACAATAATAATGTCAATTACAAAAAGGGTTTAAAAGATCTCAATAGCTTATAAGCAGCCAGTGCCTCAAGAGCAGTTGAGCAGTGGGCTATAAATTCGATTTTATAACAGGATGACCCACTGATCAACTAAGTTGAGCAAAAACCAGTTGAGCTATAGGGCGTAAAATGTTTGGTAAAAAACTATGTCCTATTGCTCAACTGCTTAACTAATTGAGCAGTGGGTAAGAAATTTAGTTGAGCAGTGGGTATTACCCACTGCTCAACTATGATAGTTGAGCAGTTACCAGTTGAGCTGTCGGTATTACCCACTGCTCAACTTGATGCAGTTGAGCAATTTAGTTGAGCAGTGGGGAAGTAGTGCAACAAAGGCATAAGTTGGGAGTAATCTTATGGTGACCTTTCATGAGGGATGTAAAAGGATCGGACACATGGTGGCCTAGCATGCGCACCGCGAGAAAATTTGTCGTCGCTGTTAGAGTGAGACACACTCAGGCGCTACCATTCTTGTCACGGTCTCTCACGAGATAAGTGTCGAGAAAATTTTGTCGCGGTCCGCATGCTTGCCGGGATGGTCACGTGACGTGCGGCACTTTCACCACAATATGGTGCCGACTCCGCCCCATTTTTTTTAGTGCGTTTGACAGTTGACAACTGACGTACTAGCTCAAAATACCACCAGAACATGGCGGATTTTTTGCAGCAGGGCGGTCTCAAGTGAAGTCAACAAATTATTATCAAAATTGAAAGTTGAAACGGTATACTTGTCTCTTTTTAGTACGATCAAAATGGTATTTGCTAAAATGAAATGCGACTATTTTCGTTCATTATTTAACGAAGTTGAACCGTAACTATAACATATTCTGTGTAGTTAGCTTTATGCCAAGTCCTCTTACTTCTCTCGTCAACCTTACGTTTAGGTATGCGTTTTAATAAGGCTGCTAATGTACAAAATCTAAGTCTGTGGTAACACAGTAACAATCCAAGCTAAAATATAAATAGAAAAGATAGGTAAATCTGAGGAACTATAAAGTTAAAAAACAGGATAGCTTAGATAGCACATGACAGAGAAAAATAAGGCTGATGAAATGACTAGATAAAAAGTTATTAAAATGATTTTATTTCATAAATTGTACAAAATTAACACAACATGATATAATTATGTATAACTTATGCATCATCTGAACCATATGTTTATATAATGTTGTTCTGTACTGTATAATGGACTTCAACTGATAAAATGCTATGAAGTTTCATAACAATACACTGAACAAAATAAATGTGACACAAGTCATAAAAATTGAAAATACATAAAGATTAACACATGCAATGTAATTATATAAAAGTTTAATAAATGTAGGTAAATTGGAAGGTAGGTACTTATAGATGATATCCGTTTGTCCGAGCCCAATTCTTATAATATATATTTCACAATCCTCACCTTTTGTTTCATATTCCAAAATAAAAAAGATAAAATTTAGTAAGGTCCATAAATAAAGACAAATCAAACTGTACATTACATATGTAACTAAGTTAATAAAATTATATTATGAAGTCTAGTTTGACATGGTAATAATACATCTAATTTGGTAAAACCTGTACATAGTGACTGACATCTCAAAAATATATATTTATTTTATTTGCATTATTCTAAAGTAAATACGATTTTTATAGAAGCAATTCAACTGACTTCATTTGTATTACACAGAGAGGTGATGTAAGACCTCAGACCTTTTTTAAGACATTGACATTTACTCCATAAACTACTTATTCTACTTTAGATGCTATTTTTAATTCTAAGGACATTTTATTATAGACTCCATATAGGACTGCAATATGGCACAAATGTAATAAGGCACTAGTGAAGTCTGTACTAGGGTATGTGTTCCAACACATCTCAATAAGGGCTAAAATTAAAAATCTCACTATCACTGAGTAATTGTTAGACCACAACAAATATGGCAAGCTGTGAAAGTACCAGGAGTAAAATTGATAATGCAGACTGCGGGCACACACTATACCAATAAAATTAACTAAGAACATTGGTAAAATGAAGAGCTGAGATATAATGTCATAGTTTATACTATAGTTGATATTTTCTACAGCTTCCATTGGCTTCTTTACAGCTTTCTTATTACTTTTCTGTGAAGATTTTTGCAACATATTTTCAAAAGAACTCAAAAAACTTTCCTGCTCTTTTGTTAACTTTTCCACCTGCTCATCTTGTTTTTTGCTAAGCCTCTGTTTGACATCCTTTTTTAGTTTACTTTTTCTTTTAATATCAAGATTTTTTGCATCGATTTGTGGTTGGACCTGATTCTGGACATACTTTAGGCGACAGTAACTATTGAAATATTTAATACACATTGGCATAAATATCATCAACAGTATAACATGTATGCACAGGAGAGTCAAGTGAAAACATTTATTTTCAAACAGCTCTACATCTAGAAATCTATAATTAACTGTCCAAGTGTGGTTAAACACACGACCTATATCAAAGCTTCCTTTCAAGTATGCCACAGGATTATTTATTAAAAATATAAGTCCTAGCAGAAGTTGCACCACACCACACAACAACAACTGTTTGATTGTTGCTATAAAACCTAAATTCACCAAATAAAAGAAAAATAATGCAGGAGCATACAATAGGATATTCATTTTGACAGATACACCTAAACTATAAAACAAACTGCCTAAATACCATTTAGAATCCAAAAACATATTAATTGACACATACAGAAACAACACTGCTATTGGATCATTGAACAACCTCAGTACATAAATTGAATGAATTCTGTAAGATGTAAGAATAGTTAGTACGAGCACATATGGAGGGACCTTTCTAGCTTTTATGTAAATTCTAAGAACAAAGAACAACTGTAATAAATAAATTCCTATAAAAATGTATTGAGCAAGTTTAATATTTTCTCCATGGCTTGTGACGAAATAGAGAAAAGAGTAAATGTAAACGAAACCAGCGGGGTAAACTAATGGTCCAGTATCACCTCGAAGCTGACTGTAATCAAATGTGCCATTCAAGAATCCTTCACACTCCTGCATGTATGCTTTCCAATCGATTTCGGTATAAGGTACTCGTTCCACCACAAACAAATTAATGAATAACTCTGCCACAATCAACAGGAATGCCGCAAATGGTAACTGTGCTGGGTTCATTACTAAACCTTTTAAATAGGGCCACGTAAATATCTTCTTGTAATCATGAAGGAAATCTTGTATCATGTCGCGAGAGCCCATTCTGGTCACGGTTCAGAAATTAAAACTATTACTCAAACTGGAGAGTCGTCTAAAGTAATCGGTCGTTTTGTATCGAAGTAGTTTTCTATTTCTATTTTAAGATTAGGTCAAAGCAAAATGTACGTCCAGAGGCCTTTTCCTAGATCCCGGGCCGATGAAACAACAAACATCATTCCCATCAGCTGTTCAATAATTTGACATTGACAATGACAATGGCAGTAAATTTTTTTCTTCTTATATTTTAGCTACACACATAGTGTATTTAGCCAGTGTCAAGTATTGTAATTTTTCATCATGATCAAAGACTAGGGGGAATTCTGTGATCATGATATAGAAAATATCACGTAAATTCAAGTCTTAGCCATAGTCATTGTGCGGTCTAAGTCAGGTAGTCATAGTCCAGTCAGAATGTTATACAAAATTCTTATCAACCATTGGGATTTGAACCCGCGCCCCCCCTACTCACAGGGTTGGTAGCTCTATCCACTAGGCTATGATCATGCGACCGATTGTCGCGAAAATCTTTAGTACTAAATATTTTCGCAGCTAGTGCTCGTGTGACCATAGCCCAGTTGATAGAGCGTCCAACCCTGTGAGTAGGAGGTCGGGGATTCAAATCCCGCTGACTGCCAATTTAAGAACTAGGTGTATCTTCATAAATAGACCCTGTTAATTGAATAAAAAAATTAACGCAAACGCGTGAAAAAATATTTTTAAATTAAAGATCTGCATAGATGTAATTTCCGCGCATTATTTGAGAAAAGTACTATACAAAGCCTTGGCGACAACTAGGCATTGATGGACTTACGCATGTGTGCCTCGGCTTCGCCTCGTCCCACATTTGTGTGTTTCGTCCATCAATGCCTCTGTGCTGGCCGCTGCAGTAATGTACTATATCTACTCTATCACGCCCACACTCATGCTCGCAATTCAGCACTTAATGCGTAAAACGCCACCAATTTGAAACATTAACACTGGAAAAAGCACAAGTTCTGAGAAATAATACAAGGCAACGACGTGAACTTTTCCGCGTTCCCGGCAAAAAACCGGCAGTGAAGGACATGTAATGGTTTTGTTTGGGAGTTGGTACTTGGTAACCAGCGACGTGAGCTAAATAAAATGGAGAAAGCTGCTTTCTCCATTCTCTCTTTATTTAGCTCACGTCGTCGGTCGCGCAGCAGGCCAACAAATTGACAAGTGTGTTCGGATTAGCGCGCTAAAACTTCGAGGATAGTCAACAGGGATGTTTTTGCACGCTAACTTAATAGTGAAGCTTCGGGCGCAGGTATGACCGCGACATGACAATGCTTCTTTCAAAGTTAGTTCCACTTATTGCCGCGGGACTTCCTTCGTGAGACGGAGTCTAAAAATAAACACACCCCACCCCTCAACACGTAGCCCATTTTATGTGATTAAAATATGTTAAACAGTCAGCAAGTCACTAATGCGATAGACTCTACTCTAACTCTCGCTTTGTGGCTAAATTATGACCGTGATACCAAGTATTTCGAAGAGAGGGTAGGTAGACATCTTTGGTCAACTCATGAGTATCTTTGAAGCTCATCAATATTAATTTTAATAAGTCGTATAATTTAATTAGAAAGCCGTTGAAAAGTCAAAAGTATTAAATGTTTTTAAAGTAATTTACCGGAAATAAGATAAGGGAGCCGGGAAGTAAAGGTCAATGCACTTGTTACATGCGGTGGTTTTCTTCAAACTTGCGAGAAAATACTACACGATTAATAATATTGTAGGTAGGAGGCTCGCGTAGGTAAACATACAAATATTGATATAAAAATAATTTACGTAATGATATCCAAGTCAATACAATTAAACCATTTTAAACCATTATAGACTAAAACTAAGACAAAAACATTTGTATAGCAATAGTGGTAATAATATCAACCATTTCAAAAATCCTACAATATTTCGAAATCTTGCTTCGACATGGTCTTGACCTGACATAGTTGTGCTGCCAGTATGCCACACAACTTATTTGTTTATTTGATAAAACCATAATTTATATTGCAGCAGTTATGCTTCAAGAAACCTTTCAATTTAGTTTTGAGTTACCCAATCTTTTTATCATAAGTCCTAGATCTACATTATAAAATGTAAGTATATTTTGTATCTGAAATCACATAAATATACCATTTCAATAAAATACCATTGTTTGTTAAGTGATACGCAACGTAAATAATATATTTACATAAATTCAGTTTTACTAAGGCATACCTAAATCAGATGACAGTAGTGTATACTATACAATCACATCGAACATAACAGTCGAGAGTAAAATAATAATATTATTTTAAATATGATATATTTGCAAAGTGTTGTATTTGTATCAGTTGTTGTATTAATTTCAAAGGTTCATACCAATATCAATGATGTAGCTCGTAAGTTCTGACATACATTTATAACTAGACTAAAAAAATTGCCACTTATTTGTATTCTTCATTGTATCAACTCGGTAAATTTTATAGTTCTTTGACAATCATGTCAGTTGATAAACAATAGGTATGTGTTCAATGAGTTATTTATTAGGTTCTACGTACATATACAGTAAACGCGCAGGGTTGGAGTGAGTGTGGCTCAGTGGTAGCGCATGCGTCTTACAAACTGACGCACCCAGGTCCTAATTCCATTCGGGCCCCGCACCAATAACTTTTCAATTTATGTGGGCAATCATTGAAAATTAAAACCCAAGATATACTAATACATGTTATTCAAAAAGAGAAGGCCCGTACCCGTATCCCAGCAGTTGTAACAATGAGCTGATGATGTTGATTAAGTAACTGCTTACAATTTATATAAAACAAAATACAAATAAAAATTGCAGCTAAAAATGAAATAGAGAAGCAGATTCTCCAGTTTTTCAGTAGATGGAGAAATGGGGAAAATAATATGTTACCGTTCTCACTACCACCATTGGACATTATTACAATACCACCTTTGAACGGTTCCTATTCCGGAAAGGGTATAAAGTAAGTACCCACATTACCTACCCAAGTAAGTGTACTTGCGTTCTATAATTTTAAAATCGAGAACGCTAAGTACCTTCACACTTTTATTTTTGAAGCTTGCTAACTTAAGTAAGTATAAGGGGTCCGAAAACATTATAACATTGTTTTTTTTGTAGAGTCACGTATTTTTCGAGTGAGATGCAGCTAGCAGGAGTTAATAACTTCTCTGTAGCAGAACTCGGTGTGTCACTGCCAGACATGCAAGCTTCTGGCTCACTTGTTTTACCTTCCCTCAATGTAATTTCAGGTAATTATTTTTAAATTTAGCATATTAAGCGTACATAAGTAATATAGAACTAGCGCTAAAGAAGTGTAACACGTCATGGTTATAACGTATAAGACAATGTGATCCATTAAGGATCAATCGGAGAGAGAGAGAGAGAGAGAGAGAGAGAGATAGTGAATAAGTGAATCAACGGAAGTCCTGGGGACAGGATCTCAATATACATAACAATAACCAGTGTTTTTATGTTTCATGCATACCTAAGTATATCATGCCATTGCCAGCGACGAGCGGCTGATATATTTTTACCTCTTGTTAAATTCATAAATGGCATGAAACTGATAGTGGATGGGTTTCACCAAAGGTTTAGAATCAACATAAATGCACGTTCAGGTGCTTTTTAGCTTATTGCCTCCTTAGCATTCCTTAGTTAGGTACAACTACTTATACCACATAAAGAAAATAAGCCAAAGCATGGTAAAAACTAAACGCTTATTAAATACATTCATCTTAGCGAATTTATAATTCAGAAATAGTTTTATTATACATATTCTTTCCTGTTTTTCAGATAGTTATGAACTTCAAGGCAAAGCGTACTACGTTTACACTCTGAAAGGTTCTGGTAAACTGAAGTAAGTAAATTATGTAAGTATTTATTTATTGATTTAGGTTATTATTAACCCACATTTGTATAATAAACACACATTTGCACACACGTTTGATTTGTGTTTGTTATAGATAAGATATTATAGCGTTATCTTATCATATATGACGAAATAGATATAAAACTATATCTACAATATTTACAACAGTAAAAATAGGTATTAATTAACAATTTTTCAGTGTCACTTTGAATGATGTTAAACTGCAATTCAGCATTCGACTTGCCCGCAAGGGCAAAGGTACAAGAGTGATTCAGTTACAGCTCGACTTTGCAATTAACAATATCCAGGTACTTATGCTCTTATAATTAAAACGCTAGAAGTTATTTACTTATTATATATTTTTTCTTAACGTTTCACTAGGTGAACCGACGACCTGATGAAAACCACGGGAAGCCGATGGATGCAGGAGGCAAGCAGCCGCTCAAAGTGACGCTCTCTGGGGGAGGCCTATTTTCAGCAGTGGACGTCTACAGGCTGTTGTTACTGATGTATTTTTTCATCACACTCGCTTGATAAGTGGACTTTATTACTTGTTTGAGACTCAGGCCAAGATATTGTAACACCCGTGTATTATAATTTACATTACAGCACTTGTGTTTTATAATAATATCCGGATTCAGTTAGTTTGTATCTTTCTGCAATTTAATATGGATGTAATTGTAGACGAATAATACTTAATTTAACCGGATAATACGATAAAACAGTTGGAGAATTACCTACGTCGCTAAAATCATCTCACGCGCATCACGCGCGAATGAATCATGCACGCACGCCTTTTTCCATAAACTCGGTTTCCATATCGCCATCGCCACCTATATTGCGCTCTCTAACACCTGCGCCTCGCACACGTATGTAAACCCACCTCGACTGTAAGCAACAACCTACTTAATACATTTGGTAGGTAGCTAATAAGTATTTATCTACCAATTTAATACCAAGGTGAACTTGCACTATTTAATAAGTACCTATTAAGTAAGTACTTCCTGTTTTTTAGGCTAACCTGGAAAACAGCTCGTGGCCAATTAACAAGTTACTGAACAAAGAAGGAGTTAAAATTCTAAACGGATATCACGAAGAGATAATCACGGCAACCCGGACCAATCTCTTGTGGTCATTCGATCAGTACCTGGCGGGAGTGACGCCTGCGCAACTCATAAATAAAATACGAGCAAAGTAGTTATAACAGCGGGTGGTGTTATATCTACTGTAATGTTTATGATTGCTGTTGCTGCTACGCGTTCTTAACAGATATTGATGGTTGTTGTAAGGGTGGGGACCTGCCACCGTCATCATTTTCATGAATTTTTTTTTTAGGATTAGCACTATTTTCATAAATTATGGTTAATTAAACACATCCTGAGAGGATACGAACCAATCACCCTGTATATTTTAATAAATTTTTATACCTTGTCAACATGACTGATCATTTTTGTCCAGATAGGTTGTTAAAGTTTGCAAAATAAAACTTGCATAACAGGAACAAGTCCTATGCCATTATTATTTGATCATAGGCTACCCCTGATGTCAGCATAGTTAATAAATTGTTTGACGGTAGAGTGGCAGTATTTTTAACTTTGTCTGAATGCGCCTAGTTGATAAAATATTTTATACGTATATTATGAAACCTACCTACCTATATATACCTATCTACCAACATATTTATTTAAAACGATGATGAGATTATGATGGATAATTTTGTTTTGATTTTCTGTCGATTTAAATAAATTATAATTATTATGATAGATAGCTAATTACTTACCTAGGTATCGGCTCTGATTGTAAAGATATCAATAAGTTTACATAAAAGAACGCAGGTGCGACGCACGCTGTTGCGAAAATGTTTATAGATGGGTCGTCAGTTCGAAAGCTCATCGTATCGAAAACCAACCGATCAAACGACCCTATTAAGAAACAAAAATCTGGAATTTTTATTTTCATGTAATACCTAGGTAGTGTAGGTAGGTAAGTATAAATTAATTAATATAAGATTTATAATACCGTAGGGTAAGATAATAGAGATTGAAGTTCATAAATCCAATTGAATCCGATAATCCCTAATTATGATTGATGAAAAGATAAACGTAGTTATAAAAAGAATGTGATCAAACAAATGTGGCAAATAAGCAAAAGGGGTACTAATATAATGTACCTTTAATATTTTATTTTACGATAAAAATCATTAAAAATGAACGCTTCATGTTTGGGACTGTTTTTAACAATTTGCGCGCTTGTGGCAGGAGATGATTTGCTAACAAACGAGGTTCCCGGTGGTAAGTACATATATGTAGGTGCCTAAATATTTATACGGATTGCATAGAAAAATGGTATTGCTTATTAGAAAGCAAATATCCATTTCAATTAATTAATATGTGATGTGTAATTGGTTCAACTTATTTTTTAGACTACCAAGTGCGGAAAGAACTGGGTTCATATTCTCAGCAGTTTGTTTACCTCCGTGGAAGTCCTGAATATGAACCAGCCGATATTGAACTGTTACAAGACGCGCTCAGCCGCAGCCTTATTGCGACCGTCATAGAAAACTTCCTTAACGATTTTAGAGATGTGGTGATTAATGGAAACGACGTCCTGCCGCCTCTGGATCCACTTGTGCTTGACAACATTGGACCTGTTGAAGGCGTCGTATCTGGGTAAACGCAGCAAAATTTAAATTTGCTTTTATTTTACTAACTACCCACCTGACTATTCGTTAATTTTATTCTCTATTTTATTTTCTTTAGTACTTATCATAGTGAAATAACATCTAAGTAATATTAGGTAGGTACTTACGTATCCCCATATCTTCTCAGAGTTCGTGTTAAGGCTGGCATCAACAACTTCCGTGCCGAGGGTCTGCGCTGGTATGTGGTGGACTATGTTACCTTCAACGCTCTCCGTCTAGCTCTGGGAGTCCATGTCACTGTCCCTTGGTTGACTGTCACCGGTATGTTTCAGCTGGTCTCAGCATTTTTTCCGACAAATGCCATGTCAACATTTTTTTAAATTATAATATGTTTATTAAAATCATTATTATTTTTAGGGAGTTACGATACCGAAGTTAGATTATCAGTGATAGTTCTACATCGGGCCGGCGGTAACTTCAGGTTCGTGATTACCTATGTATTACATAATTATTAATTTAAAACAAATAACATTTTTATTGAAAAGATAAACGTAGTTATAAAAGCTCATAGTAAGCTCAATTTCGCGCAACGAGCTATAGAGAGAGAGAGAGAGAGAGAGAGAGAGAGAGAGAGAGAGAGAAAGAGAGCTGTGCTCGGTCTTTCCCTGCGAGATATTATCCGCAATGAGGAGATCCGTAGGGGAACTAAAGTGATCGATATAGCTCTTAGAATTAGCAAGTTGAAATGGCAATGGGCACTTGGGCTGGTCACATCGCTCGTAGAACTGATAACCGACGGGGAAAAAAGGTTCTCGAGTGGCGACCACGAACCGGAAGGTGCAGCGTAGGCCGGCCTCCCACTTGGTAGACCGACGATCTGGTGAATAGGGGAGCTGATGGGTGCAGGAGGCGAGCAGCCGCTCAAATTGGTGCTCTATGGGGGAGGCCTATGTTCAGCAGTGGACGTCTTCAGTCTACTGTTGATGATGATGAATATTTTTATTAAAGTATGTATTTCTGTGCTGTGATATTAGGTACTTTTATATTGTACTGTGTGAGTTATCGTTAATCATAAAATTTTCTTGTAGAATTTTCTTGAACCGTTTCGAAATGGGTGTAGATGTCAGAATGGGCACTAGCCTCCTCGGTGGTCACCTTATCCTTCGAGAATTGGAAATAAAACTTGATATTCATGACACATTCGTAAGTTATCTTCATTTACTGAATATTTTACTCAAGTTTACATGGTACACCTAACTACATATCAATCATATAATTATCAAAAAAATGTTTACATTTAATTGGATGAAAATATAAATAGGTAGGTACATGTTGGCTATCGGAAAAAAAATTATAATTATAACTATACACAATTCATGTACAGAGAAGGAAATTTACAATTTTTGTGAGTTGTTTTTATATCTTAGGATTTTTTAATATCGAGTAAACTAAGTCCATTCGTGTTTTTCGTGTTTTGTAAGCAACGTCAAGAGATCAAGAGAAAAACCATATTCATTTAAATCTTATACTTACTTCATATTTTCATTGTACTTCAAATACCTGCCTACACATAGTAAATAAGACCACACATTGATAGTCAGAAGAGTAGTCCTTCGTAGTGGCGAAGAAGATGCAATATTTTTTTATTAGCTTGAGATTTAATTAATAGAATGAAACTTAACTCTATGGCTTTATTACAGATTCAAGTCGATGGTATGACTGGTTCGGCAATCATCAATTCCTTCATCAGCTCGTTCATCCAAAACCTGACACAAGAAGTGATTCAGGCGGAGATGGCCAACGTGAGCAGAATTCTGAGCGAAGAGCTATTTGATGTCGTCAACGAATTCCTCAGAGATTACACACTCGCAGACATTATGGGCTGAATTAAAGATGATTTTCAAAGGCTGATTCTATATAGATTCTATTGTGAACAAAATGCATTTACAGTGATATATTTTCTTGGACAAATTTCCTATTTAATTTAATAACAAAAAAAGTTTGATAAGTAATTTATAATTTCTTATTTATGCTTGGTACTTACATAATAATAAAATGCTATTTTAATGAATTTAGCTTTACTTATGAGATAATTTTTCACTTCTATATTCTATATCTAGGTGCATACAAACAAGTAGATTTCAAGAAGATTCACCCATTGTATTTTTTAAGGCAAGAACTAACTAGGCGTATGGTTACTATTAAGTATTAATTATATAAACGCACGAAATAACTATCACTAGATAAAATTGAGATCATCATAAACAAATCTTACAGGAATTGAACCAACTTTACAGACAGTTATATAGGTAGATAAAGTGCTGAGCGTTAAAGTCCAGGCTAAGGTAGATAGGTAACGTAAATGTACCTACATACTCACAAAGTACCTACTTATTATTAATAATTATCATCAAAAACAAGAACAAAATAGTAGCACATATTTACCTAAAATATAAATCGTTATTATTTATTATCAGTATCTACTCTACACCAGGGCCCGAGGTCTGCTATTTCAATTATCGTAATGGTTCATGAATGGTACACAAAAAAATAAGCATATTTTCATGTTTATTATCTCGACAATAATAAATGGCATTTACCTACCAGGGACTTTGTCCAATTTTAACTAATACGTTAGACCGTGAATCAATCAGAGTCTATTGATACATAAAAATAAGTTAATAAGTACTTGGTTGCCCTAACTCTCGCTTTATGGCTAGGGTTAGATCGGCTAGGAATTTAGGATCGATGAAGGAAGGTGTCAATATATTTTGATACATAAATGGTGTCTTATTAGAAAGTTGAAAAAGACGTGTTTTTACAAATACAAATGTTTATTGCGTTCCATAATGTAACATTAGATAATGTAATCAAGCATTGGTATCATTATGGACCCTGTTGGGCACAACAATTGTTATTAGAGGAGAGGACGACAGTATAAATACCTACTTAAAACCTCCATAAATTATCAATAATAATCGTCATCAAAATATTCGGCATAATTATCAAAATATTCGGTATAATTAAAAACATTTACTCACAGAAAAAACAACTTTAGTCAACTTTTTGAGATAAATCAACTTTTATACGTCATAATTTTCAGGAAAAATATTGTTTTATGTTTATGCACTGTTTTTAAAAAACGATGATTGTTTTTACCAACATTTAAACTCGTTTACTCAGAATTAAAAATCCGACCGTGTGTATGGTAATTGATGCCTTAATTCAGTCGCCAACCACCAAACACAAATGTGACCTTGGTGGGTGGTTGGTCCCGATCGTCTATTTGGCGCATTAGTTCTACTGAACTAATTCTGTGATACGAACAGTGAAATTGGCCTTATGAGATAGCCCAAGACCCTCAGATGAACTACCCCAAGACCTGTATACGGTCTACGAAATCCTGTACTAGAATCACTCTGTGTATAGGTGGTGGAGTTAGTTAAGTGGTGGCGGGTGCGTTAGCTCAATGTTTAAATCCAAGCTTTGGCTAGAGATAGTCTAAACACAGATTAGAGAAAAAAAATCGTTACTCTGTGTCTAGTCTATGGACTTTTGGCGCATGTTCTGTCAAGTGTCAACTAGGTTTTTTGGCGGGAACGCGGAAGAGGAGTTTTTCGCAGGAATGCGGAAAAGTTCACGTAGTTCCATTGTATTATTTCTCAAAACTTGTGCTTTTTCCAGTGTTAATGTTTAAAATTGATGGCGTTTTACGCATTATGTGCTGAATTACGAGCATGAGTGTGGGCAAGTGATATAATGTGATGAAACGTGATTTTCCGTGTTGCTTCCAAAATTCCATAGAAGCTACTAGTAAAGCTGCCACCACTTTACTGGAGCAAGACCGGACTAGTAAAGTTGCCACCACTTTTCTGGAGCATGACTTAGACTGGAATATGACTACCTGACTTAGATTGGACTATGACTATGACTAAGACTTGACTTTACGTGAAATATTCTATTAACATGATGAAAAATTACAATATTTGACACTGGCTAAATACACTATGTGAGGAGCCAAAATATAAGAAAAAATAAACGCGGAAAAGTTCTCATCGTTGCATTGTATATTTCTCAATAATTGTGCTTTTTCCAGTGTTAATGTTTAAAATTGGTGGCGTTTTACGCATTAAGTGCTGAATTACGAGCATGAGTGTGGGCAAGTGATATAATTTGGTGAAGCATGGGTGAAACGTGTTTTGTCGTGTTGCTTCAAAATTCCATAGAAGCTACTAGTAAAGTTGCCACCACTTTACTGGAGCAAGACCGGACTATGACTACCCGACTTAGACTGGACTATGACTATGACTTGATTTAACGTGAAATATTCATAACACTATGAAAAATTACAATACTTGACTCTGGCTAAATACACTGTGTGGAGCCAAAATATAAGAAAAAAAAAAGTGTCTACTACTATCCACAGAGAACTTTGCTATTACTATCCTGTTAAGTTATGTCATTGTCAATTGTCAGATGCCAAACACGGAACGGAACGGAGGCCCTATTCCGATTCACGCTAAAATCGGTAATATCGATATTATCGCGATAAAACCGTGTACCGCATAGCCGTGAGCGCAACAACGAAATCTCTTGTAAACGTCATGACCGACGCCATCTTGCGATATCGCCGTCCATGATTGGTTGTTCCGAGTCATTGACAGCGGTCAAAGTCATGAGCGCAATATCTGAATCGGAACGCTGAAAAATCAACGTAAGCGCTGGGAGCGCTGTGAGCGATTATAGCGTGAATCGGAATACGGGGGGAATGATGGCTTTTTAATCAGGATTTCAAATTTCTCATTTTCTGATTTTGTAATGTAAACCCGTTGTTTTGGTGCAAATAGATTACTACCATGGCTGGGAATTTCTGGCAAAGTTCTCACCACCAACAATGGATATTGGACAAGCAAGATCTTATTCGGGATCGCCAATATGACCTAAATATATTAAACGACGAAGAATATCAAAAGATATTTAACTTCTTTGCAAGTATAATACAGATTTTAGGAGAACAACTGAAGCTTCGCCAGCAAGTAATCGCAACCGCTACAGTTTATTTCAAAAGGTTTTATGCCAGGAATTCTTTAAAGTGTATAGACCCGTTACTATTGGCGCCTACGTGTGTATTCCTCGCTTCCAAAGTTGAGGAATTCGGTGTCATTTCAAATTCGAGACTTATAACAACATGCCAAACTGTTATCAAGAACAAATTTAGCTATGCATATGGACAACAAGAGTTTCCTTACAGAACTAACCATATATTGGAGTGTGAGTTTTATTTACTGGAGAATCTAGATTGTTGCTTGATAGTGTACCAACCATACAGACCACTTCTACTGTTTGTGCAAGACATAGGTCAAGATGACCAGCTACTCACATATGCATGGAGGATTGTGAATGATTCTTTAAGGACAGATGTTAGTCTACTCTATCCACCATACCAGGTTTGTTCAACAAATAAATAAATTAAGTTACTATTAGTAATACTTAATGCTCTGCATCCTGTGTTCTCATAATTCTCATTCAATACTTTTCAGATAGCAATAGGCGCATTACATATAGCATGTGTCATGCTTGGCAAAGAAAATCTCAAACCATGGTTTGCAGAACTTAACGTGGACATGGACAAGGTAATAGAAATTCTAAATTAGCATAGGTATATCTGAAGAAATGTTAATACTGTTTAGTAAACTGCATGATAAGATAACCCTTGAAAATCTCCTAGTTAAGAAGTGACTATTATTCCATTAGTATATTTGATTGCGCAACAAGCTATGGAGAGAGCAATGCTCGGTGTTTCCCTGTGAGATAAGATCTGAAATGAGGAGATCCGCAGAAGAACTAAAGTGACCGATGTAGCTCTTAAGATTAGCAAGTTGAAATGGCAATGGGCAGGCCAATCGCTCATAGAACTGACAACCGATGGGGAAGAAAGGTTCTCGAGTGGCAACCACGAACTGGAAGACTCAGCGTAGGCCGGCCCCCCACTAGGTGGACCAACAACCTGGTGAAAGCCGTGGGGAGCCAATGGATGCAGGAGGAGAGCAGCCGCTCTAAGTGGCGATCCCTGGGGGAGGCCTATGTTCAGCAGTGGACGTTTTCAGGCTGTTAATGATGATGATGATGATATTTAATTGAAGATTAAAGTGGTTGTTTTTTATAAAAACTCAATGGTTGTATAGTGTATGTACATCCAACCACTAAAATGCTTGTATAAATCCAGTGTCATAAATTGATCATTTCACAAATGAAACCACTTGTGATAGTGTCATTCTCTAATACATGCCTCCTATTGTGTTTCCAGATCCAAGAAATAGTAAGATCAATAATAAATCTATATGAAATGTGGAAAAGTTATGATGAGAAGAAAGAAATTCAAGGTCTTCTCGGTAAAATGCCCAAACCAAAGCCAGCACCCCAAAGATAGCAAAATGCTAAGGATAATAGTATTCTTTTGTTAAAAAACATTGGCATGGATAGGTTTCAAATTATGGTATATTAATATTATGGATACTTTTTTATAGTCGAAACTGAATGTTTTGTAGTTGCTGCCATGTTATCACCATCACTATCTATACAGGATGTAATTTAACTCATTAGCATAAATTGAGCCCATGATAGTACATCATTTATAGATGATTATTAAAGAGTAAAGAGTGTAAATGAAATAATTTTTATTGAAAATTATGAAGATTGCCGCGGTGCCTAACGCAATCGGGCCGGATGATTTTGACACATTTAAATGTTTTTACACCTTGTATGTACTAATTAAAAACAGTAATTCATTATTTTAATTAAATTTTGTATTGTAGCATTTGATAAAGTAAGATTCCATTTTTTGGAGTTATTATTATTACCAAACCAATGTGTTAGAATTCAAAAGTTTTGGTCCACACGTGACCGGTATCAGGAGTAGGTATCTAGTTTCAAAGGATGCTAATGAATTCAATTACACCCAGTATATGTGTTCCAAGTTTTCATATATAGCTACTAATAATAACAGTGTTGCAAACCATTGTTTACTTCTGTAATGCTTTAACAGGACCCGGTGAAAAAAAAGCAGAATTCATACTTACCAAAGTACCAATGTCAAAACTATTCTAAAATAAGGATGATTATATTATATTGTCTATGCTATAACTTAGCGCATGTGCACATTCATAGCTATTTTAAAAATCCACTGTGACTTGTTCTTGCAATGTGAATGTATTTATTGTTTTTTTATTTGACTTGTAACTGTGGACTCCTGTGGATTATGGCAGAAGCTTTTCACAAATACTTTTTATTGCCCATTCACTTAGGTGCAATGCAATGTAGTCTGTATTATAATAAATCTTGATTCATGTTAGTAAACGCTTTGAAGAAAATTGTACATAATTAATTATGTAAAATTAACACAGCCTGCTTTCCTTTGGTGGCCCATCCATTCATTATTTTTTTCCTATCTTTTTCTCTTGTGTCTTACAGCATGAGTATAAATAAAAAAATAGGTACCTAAGAAATAATCTTATGCCAGAATTTTTAACTGTACTAAGAATTTGTTCCTTATTATTATTGTCCATTAATAGGTTTGCTTATTTTTGCCTTGTTTGTATACTGGTTACTACCACTGGTTTGTTTATTTACATCATTTTAAGGAAATCAATTTATCATTTTACATTTAACTAAATAATTGGTTTTATAGTTCAGTATTTGTAGAATTCAACTATCACACATAAACTTGGCACTATTATAATATGTAATTGTTAATTTTTTTTACATTGAACTAGATCAGCAATGTCAAGCCATGGATGTTGTCTGCACCTTAAATTATTATAGTTATGGCCTAGCCTACTTAACGCAGGCAGGTACCTATGAGGTATCATCATCAACAACCTGAAGACGTACACTGCTGAACATAGGCCTCCGCCTCTGTGGCGTCTGCACCACTTTGGGTGGCTGCTTGCGTCCTGCATCCATCAACGTCCTGTTGTTTTAACCAGATTGTTGGTATACGAGTTTTTTTTTTTTTTCATCAGACTTATCTAGCATTTGACCACGCTCTCACCGAGGTATTTTATATTATGCCAGGCAGTATATGACCATTCTGAGTGTGTAGAGTGTGTGACTTATTTTTTTACCTTTATCCCTTTATGTAACAGTTGAATAGGTACTTGGGCATTTATTTTGTACTACTGAATTAGTAATAGCCCAGATAATAATTATAATACCTACAGTACAGATGCCTCATCCCATACAACTGAATAACGCGGGCTATTTTACGAATTATTTTATTTCTGCATAACGCAAGATTATCAAGTGACATTTATTACGTGTTAGCGAAGTATTGGGCCAAATAAATACACTGGACACTAACTAGTAACTCTAGACACGATTACTAAATTTTTTTCAAGTTCTGGCTATTTTTCGTTTGTACCTGATGGGACCCCATGGTAATACACAAGTGAGAAGCAAGAAATCATGTGTTATATAATATTTATAATAGTTTTGTTGGGTGGTTAGGTTACTTTGCAGCTTTCTGCAGTCTGGTTCATATGATTGTACTGTACCATTTATAAATAAAATTATACCAATTATTTATGTTGTGAAGGCATAATTTTATGCTAATTATTGACACAAACGATTTTACATAGGTAATTTAATAGATTACGTTTTGTATTTTTGTATGAAGGAAGTGGTGATGTTAGGTACAATCACAGATTTCAAAACAGTGTACTATTGTTTTTAGATATACCTTCACGGCTGCAAATACTATGAAGACTGTTATTGTAATGTACTAGCTGTAAGTATTTCAATAAAATACTTTCTATATATTACGATTTTTTGAATTTTTATAAGATACCAGTAAGTAAATTTTTTTTGTCATCCGCGTAAATGTACTAAAATATACATACCCCACAGGAAAAGGAACTGTTGTTCGGGAGCAATATAAAATATAAAGTTGTATATACTGTACCAATATGTTTGCATGCCCTTTCATCAAAATATGTTCAGCAGTTGTAGCGTAGGTACAGCTACAACGGTAACAAACATACACACAACCTTCGCATTTATAAAAAAACTTCCGGCTTTTATTGCACATGACCACGGGCAATACCCGGATTAAGTTTAGTGGTCATGCATGATACAAACCTAGGCCACAGCGTGCACCCAATAACAAAGGTTTTCTTTGAGAACTAGTAGTTAGTTTCATTTGGCTTCGATTAAATATTTACTTAGCAAATAGGTAGGTGTATGAAAAGGTAAAGAGTATTCAACGGATGCACCGGCTGAATTAACGGCGTATTGTATAAGTCCACAATCATAACATTAGCATGTCTCCTCGTCTTGCCACCAACTCAAAACATATCGGTATTATGATCGAGCAATTTTAATAGGGTAACAATGCTTTTGACAGCCTCAGTGGTGTGGTGGTTGCGCAGGTCGGCTCATAACCTGAAGGCGGCGGGTTCGATTCCAGCGACAGGACAATAGTATTTGTGCACAGGAAAAAAACCGCTAGTAAAAACCTACTCGTTCATTGCGGTGTTGTGGGACTATAATATGATCATCGTAGTTCCTGTGTCCCTAGATACAGAGAATCCTAGTTAGGGTCCTGGATATCTATGTAGGTATGTGATCGTTGGGCGTTATTTTTTATTTATTTATTATTATTGCAAAACATAGTTAGTGGGCTATTGAAGACTGATCAGCAACAAGACGATAAAATTAAAGGGTTGTTTTTGCCCAACTGCCCAAAAAGGAAGGCAATGTTTATCGAGTGTATGGAACTATCCTAAACTCCGTATACCAAAACATTTCTCCAAAAATCCTTCACTTGACTTCTACTTAACTTTGAGGGAAACTCACCCCCGTATTCTAAAACGTTTCACCAAAAATCCTTCACTTGACTTCTACTTAACTTTGAAATACATCGCGACGTACCTTGAGTTGACAGTTGCTTCTTCTTCTTCTTCTTCTTTAATGGCTTTCTATCGCTGTTTTGCAATAATTCTGCCAATGTCAAGTGAGTAAAATTTGTACGGTTATGTCAGGTCAAAGTCATATTTTGTCAGTCAAAACGCCAACAGTAAAATGGTGGATATTTTACTGAAGGCTCTAAAAAAGGCCGTTGAAGCAAAAACGAAAATGAATGGTCTTATGATCTTGAAACCATTTGCCAACACTCGTGTACATTCACGAACACTTAACGGAAAATAATCCACCCTTATTACACATTAAAGTTCAAGATACACTAGTTTTAAAAAATAAATTCAAAATCCACAACCGCCATTGTCGGATTTTCTTCAACGACCGACAGTTGCTTCGCTTCTCTCGTTTGAGAATAATTGACGTAGAAATGTCAAGTTGATTATTTATTGTCAACTAAAAATATCAAAACACAAAAATGAGGTTAACTCGAGGTTGAGTCGAGTGGAGTAATCTCGAGGATCTTAGAATATGGGGGTAAGTTATTTAGATTTTGCCTCTGACACATTTTATAAATCTTCATGCGGGGTTTCGACTCTAATAACTAGGTGGTAGGACTTTTCTGCAAAGTTCGTCTAGGTAGGTACCACCGATTTGCCAGTTATTCTGCCGCCAAGCAGTAGTGTGCAAGCACTACTGTGTTCCGGTTTGAAGGGCATTGTAGCTAGTGAAATTACTGGGCAAATGAGACTTTATGACCTGAACACACAGTGTAGTAATCTGATTACTAGACTGTGTGATGTGTGATATCTCAGGATGACGTGCGCAGTGCAGTGTCACGCGAAACTTTATTATTTCAAAGTTCTGAGTGACACTGCAACTGTTATGGGCGGCCGTATTGCTTGACATCAGGTGAACGACTAGCTCGTCACATCATTCATTCTCATAAAAAAAATATATATACTAATTATATGTACCCAAAAACTAAGTAGGGGATACAAGTATTATGTACCTATATCGACGACGAAGTATCAATAATAATTTTTTTGTTTAATAAGTCATCATCATTATGTTAACACCCTGAAGACGTCCACTGCTGAACATAGGCCTCTCCCAGGGAACGCCACTTTGAGCGGCTGCTCGCCTCCTGCAGATCGTCGGTTCACCTAGTGGGGGCCGGCCTACACTGCGTCTTCCGGTTCGTGGTCGCCACGAACGCCACGTATATATCGTCGAAAAAGAATGGTCGCCCTAACGTGTCATATAGCTTCTTGTGTATGCGTTAGTATTTAAGTAGTCTCTAGGCGTAACCGGCTACCACTCGTGTCTGTACCCACCATGTCGTCAGCCAAGGCACTGCTCTGCGACCTGTGCATCATCTTAGTGATGGGACTTGTGATCGCGCTAGAAGAAGACAAACCTAATACAACACGACGCATCGGGTACGTTGCAATAGCACCACTTATTGTATTCATTTGCAGCTAGATCATCATAATAATGAGTTAATCTAGTCCATGGCTGGATGGACATAAGACTGCCAAGGCACGCCACTGATCCTGGGTCTTCGTATAGGTATATCTGTCTGTCTATTCCAGAACGAAGCAGTCAGTTCTTTACATAGTATAAGAAACTTACCATTGCGCCTTCTCGTATTAAATTCTTCATATTTTTACAGCACGAACCCAACATCAACAGTGGAGGAAGTTATCAAAGGCAACTGCACTTGCGGAGGTTTTCCGTCTATAGTCATCGACGCCGACAGCCAGCCGCTTATCTCTCAAAGCCCAGGGTTGGAGGTGACGTGCGACGACGAAGGAGAGAGCACCTGCAAGCAATTATGCATAGCTCTGGCTACCGCTGCCAAGGCTAAGGGGCCAGAGGTCTTGTGTTTAAGGCTGAAGAATGCAGAAGAATTAAAGGTAAGTCGGCAAAAATATGGTTTTTAGAATGTTTGTCTGTCTATAATCATCAGTTCATCACGGACAAAGGAATACAGGATGCATTGCCAGTTTCTGTTGTGTATGTATTCTTAGTAGTTTTGAGTCAATAAATGGAGTTACAGGCATTTTTACAAAGAGGGCTTCTGCTGCGATCATTGACAACGGGCTTTATAAATTGGCCGCGATGGCGGGTGTTTGATTTAAAAATATTAAAAGGAAGAAGCAAGGTCCATAAATAGGTACCTTCCTACTTGAATAAATAACTCACCGAGTAGTAATGTTTTTTCTCTACCAGTTTATCCGCAAAAACGTGTTGAAATTTTCATCAGTCTAAAATTTGTGTTTATCCCACAGCTGTCGGCGTTCTCCAAGATATGCGACAGACCCTGGATGTATGCTGACATGACAGCTGAAGAGGCTCTCTGTTGTACAGAGACCAAAGTGAAGGTGTGCGCTTCGCAAGAGAAAGCGAACGCGACAGAAGTTATCGATGCCAAAACTATCATGTAGATCCGCAAATAAAACCAAAAACAATGATTTCGTCTATGGGATTCCTTGATTTGGGTGTTCGTTTTTATAGCCAAACGTTCGTCGTAGCGGTTGCAGTTCAGAGGAGGAATTTGTAGTCCATTGCTACAGTGCATTTATTAAAATCAGTCAATAAGCATTTACCTGCATTTTCATTTACCCTTTTAAGATTTTATTTGATTATTTTATATGACTGTACTTACACACCTTATAATATAAGCGTAGATGTTAGGTACCTACTTTCCATTTTACAGGTACGAGTTATTTTCCTTTCTTTGTTAAATCAAAAATGAAAATACGAAATCAAAAATGTTTGCAGGTATATTTACAACTTTTAATAACTAAACTAAATATACAAATCATAGGAATATGAAAATGGAGTCCGATTATTAGGGCATGACGTAATCACAGAGTGCAAGCTATAATCTCGTAAAACTACTGGAATTAAGATAATTGATAGAATCAGGCGTGACCTCGCGGAAGTTCATCTTAAATACAAAATGAAACAATAATATCTAGTGTAATTCCGCTAAAATAAAACTATAAGATTATCTATATTGGGAAAACTGTAAGGGATTGTTGCTGGTAAATGTATGTGACAAAGAATAAGAAAAATATTTGTTATGACAGTTTTATTGCAGGAATCTGGGAAGGCTAAAATTGGTCCAACATTTGTTGCGCAGGATGCTCACCAACAACAATCCCTTACAGCTTTCCCAATATAGATAATCTTATAGTTTTATTTTAGCGGAATTACACTAGATATTCTTGTTTCATTTTGTACTGGAATTAAAACATATCCCACACAAGTGCGGACAGGAAAGAATTGTTCTAAACGATAAATAAATGCAGGCGGTGGGATAACATTTTTTCAAGATGTTTGGGTGGTATGAACGTGTTTGCATCACTGATCACACAGGTACTTGGATGTTTTTGATAAATCTTCTCTTATTGAATGAAAGTAGTATTTGATCCAGAAAGACGTTGTTCATTATTTTAGGGTTACACAGTGTTAGCATAATTTTAGAAAGGCAACAGATTCACTGTAATTTATTTCAGAACAGACAATCAATTTTGTAATAATCCCTAACAGTGGATCAGAACGAAAAAAAAAAAACAGAATTATTAAATATTTTTGATCCCTCAAAGTTTCAAGGGTTCAAACCGGAATAGACCAAAAATCAACACATCATTTTTTAACATCTCCGGGATAATTCGGTAACTCAGCTCATGATTCGGTAGAATAAAATGCATGGGATATTAAACTACAATCATCTCATCTCCGCCCGTGGCAGTGCCGCTTTCCTTGTGAATGTTTAACGAGTTGCAGACAACCATAGGAATCGCGTCAAATAAACAAACCCTGCCATTAAAATCCAATATATAGGTACTTACAGAGTTCAATGAGTTAAAAAACTACTTGTTTCTAAAAACAAAAAAAAAATCATTACATTTCATTGCTTATACCGTAATGATCCATATTGCAACATAATTATATACTAATGATCAGTAATTTAGACACCTGTATAAATCAAATTCATTTCACGCTACGGGGAAAACGTATATAAGTATGTACCTACTTATCTACCTTCTAAGGTATAAATCATAATGCCTTTTATTTATAAAACTTTCAAGAGCGCACCGCCAAACTAAAACGTTCAGAGTAATAAAATTGACCGTAATATATTAAACCTTAATTTAATGTAAACGGTGTTCACCTTGAATTCTTGCTTGACGAAACTCTACGAAATAGGACATAATGGCGCTACAAGAACTTTGCTTCGCCGCGCCCGAATCTGGTGTTTAGATCTTGGGCTTTCTTGATGATCGACTTCTTCTGCGCCTCGTCGAACCGATTCACCTGGAGGTCCACGTCGCGGCTGAACGGGCGCCTTTCCGTCTTCCCGTCCGATTCCTTTTCTTCTTTCTGTAAAAAGAATTAAGTTTTTAAGTAACCTTCACTTTGAGGGAACTAAATTCATGTTACGTAAAGATGGTGTTTTCTGTAAGGCTATTTTACATTGGGTAAGTACCTTTTTCTTCTTTTTCAATTTCTTTTGATGCTGTTCTAACAAACTTTCCTCCCTCTTGTGTTTCTTTTTGTGTTTTCTGTAATGAAAAGAGAAATAAACCAGAGCGAAGTGCCAGACCAAGACTACTTACGCGAATTCGATTCTGTCCTGCACACTCACAATGAAAACAAAAATAAACCTCAAAGTAGTATTGTTAATTACTCAAATAAGATGTAATTTAAAAGGGGAAAATAAGACATACACTCTCACTTACATGATATAAATCGTTAATAAATAACTGGCCCTGTCTCTTGCTCTACTGGTAGCTCAAAACTCAAGTCATGACACATCCTGGTCAAAAATCCAATGACGCAGTTTTAGTTTTCATTAAAATCGTGCCCGAGTCTCTTTCGAATACTTTGAGCTATTCCTCATAATTTCGGATTTGGCCTACCACTTGAAAATTTTATTTCAAAATGCATCATAAAATCGAGAAACGAAGTAGTTAATCTTTTCATCGATCCTGCCATAAATTAGGTTATTTGTAGAGAAAGCGCGTCGAGTACGAATAAAAAACGCGTCTATTCTAAAATGTTCACGTCCATCACATCATCAGCTCAATACACTCCCACTGCTGGGACATCGGCCTTCACACAGGGCTACAGATTTGTTTGTCCTAGAATAAAAAGGTTCAGTGTTCTCACTTGACAGCCATTTCCTGTTCGACGTCCCGGTTGGCAATAAGCCGCGCGCGTGCATCACGTTGCAACACCACATCTGGGTCTTCCTCTTTCACAATACCAGCCGCTTTCCGCGCCTTTTCCTCGGGGGTGTCTGTCCAACTTGATCTGTAAATGAAACAAACAATATTGTTAGTAATTTGTACTTTTCGCACCTTAAGAAGTGCTATGGCGATAGAAAAAGAGGCAGCTGTTAATGCTAGATGTGTAACCTTGAGCGAGCCAAACTGCAATTTACTGCATTGTATTAAGAATCACAATTTATTTGTGACTTCGCAGAATGAAGCTTCTGTACCTGTCCATAGAAGTCTTCTATGATACAATTAAAATAGATGCTAGCAATTAGCAGCCCGTCTAATTTATATTTGTAATTTTGTAATCAAATTATAACTGGCCTACTCTAAATATTTGCCTATATTGTGTAAATAATAGGCCTCACCTATCCGTCATATCAGGTCCAGCCTTCGCCCTAAAACTCCGCGCTTCCAGTCCTAAATACTTCGCTTTCCCTTCAGGCAGTTCCAACATCCACTCCTCTCGTGATTTAACCTTCTGGCTGTCTAGCGACCGGCCATCAATCCTCTTTATCTTGATGTCGAGGGCCCGCTCTTCAAGGCGCTGGTGTGCTGATGACCATCTGTCTTCAGCCCCGATTGGCAAAGGGCCTATGCCATCATCCTCTTCTGAGCTTTCATATTTGATGACTTCGCGATTTGCCAGTACTTTGCGAATGTCTTCCGGGATGGATGGGCCTGGAATTAAATAAAGATGAAAGACCATAGGAGTGTGAAGAAAGACGCGAAATTTTATGATCTTTATTTAGTGTACCCAACAAAATATTTAGGTACAAAAATGTAAGTACATGCAACAACATAAAAAATACACTTACCTACTATGTGTTTAGACTTAGGTTTGCTCTGAAGATAAGGAGGTAAAGAAGGACCCTCAATATTCGGCGAGGAGCTTCGCCGACACCGTTTCTCCAAATGAGGCGGTAATACTGGTCCACATACATCAGGCTTCGAAGTATCGTGTTTCGATCGCCGCAACTTGTGTCTGAGATCTGACGGATCATATGCAATTTGAGAGTCATCACCTGAAGATATTTCTCCTTCTTCACTACTCTCTTTCTTAGTAATTTTCTGAGTGGAACTGACTTCTGGTACTGCTTCAGATTGGCTTTGGGACAATTCTTCTTTAACTTTGTCTTGTATGTCAGTTGTGCTGCTTACTTCTACCACAGCTGCATCAACTTCTCTCTCTTTACTTTTGGAATTCTTTCGCTTGTGTTTCTTCTTATGTTTTTTCTTTCTGGTCTTTTGCAGCTCTTTTTCTAAGTTTAAAAGTTTGGCTCTCAGTCTTTCATCATCAGAAGAGTCAATCTCACTTGACACTTCAGGCTTTTCTTTCACAACTGCAGGAATCATTTTGTAGTAAGAGCCAAGCTGCACTTCTTCCGACTTTCCCGAGTCGCTATGTACTTCAACAACAACGGGGCTTGGGCTTTTTGGTTTTGGAGGTGTAATGACAGGTGGAGGCTTGTATATCTCAGATCTTTTACCTCTAAAATCAGGGGATGAAGACTCTTTTTCTCTTGATCTTCTATCATGTTTAGGAGAAGATCTTCTTTCATGCTTCTGAGATTTCCGTTCAATTTGGGATGAAGATCTCTCTGGATCCCTAGTCGGTTCTAAAGTGCGCTTTATTTCTTCCTTCAAATCTCGCCTAGGTTCTAAAGATCTTTGGGATTTCACTTTAGGTTCAGGGGTTCTTTGCGACCTAATCTTTAGTTCAGGAGATTTATGTGGCCTAGGTTTAACTTCAGGTGACTTCTGTGCTCTAGATCTAATCTCGGGAGATTTACGAGACCTAGATCGTTTCTGTCGATCTTTACTGTTACTTCTGTGATCTTGAGATTTTGATGATGCCCTGGCATCTCTATGTCTGTATCTTTCATTAGATCTCCTCCTTGGACTCCTGTCTCTAGAATGTCTTCTCCTCACTGGGGAGTGTCTAGAAAACCTGTGTCTGTCTCGTGAATGTTTATCAATATTATCTCTTTTTCTATCAAATTCTCTACGAAACCTGTCATTATCCGAGGGTCTACCTCTTCCTGATCTAAAACTATCTTGTCTTCTGTTGGAACCTTTTTCTTCTTCTGTTTTTGATTGTCCTTTGAATCTACCTGTTTCTGAATCACTGCTTGACTCATCAGACAGCATAGTGGAAAACCTAAAAGCAAAAAGGTATAACTTAACACAGGAATAAAAAGATAATTATTTTTACATACTAACTTTATTCTGTACATGATAGGCGATGAATATAACAATTTACACTAGTTAAGACATTTTAGCTATTTTCTTTGCACTGTATTGGATGGATTTCATAAATCCAGCTGTGAGTATTCCCTTTAATGACTGCCTCACGCTGGACTCCCAGACCAAATCTTTAAGTATTTGCCTTAATATCACATCACAGTCTATGTCATATGCTACTGCTTGAAGGACATCCTCAGTGTCCTGCTCTGGCCCACCACGGTTCCAGAATTTTACAATTCGCTGCTGGGGCACCATTGGTAACTGCATCAAATGGTGAAGTTTAGTTTCTGGATTCAAGTCTTGATGACACTGAGCATCTCCAGTAGGGAAATCCACATAAGCATGAAATTGCTGCAAGACTGGTCTAAATAGCTCCCTAAAGCTCAATAGCTGTGGTTGAACTATGTTTTTCACTTTGTTTTTATTCTCCCCAAATGTCATTCTAAAATCACCAGCATAGCTCAAGTTTGATATTGCATAGTAGAATTCATATTCTGAAAATGTCTCTGGTAATACGAGGAGTGCAGCATGAACTGCTGATCGCAAATTGGACTGCAGAGCACTCTGTAACTGAGAACTATTAGTCTGCTTGATGATTTCCACAGGCTTGTGAAGTCGGCCCGCTAGATATAAATGAGTCCAGTCTAGCAGATCAGTTATCAAGTCTTTTTGAGACACTACACCATACTTGATCATGATGTTTTCTTCCTTTAATTCTACAAGTGTGTTAAAATACACTTTAGCACCCCAGTTCTCTTGAAATCTAGCAACAAATCCTTTGCCCAAGAATCTGAGTGCGGAGTAATGCGACGGATTAATGTCTATATTAGCTCCATGCCATCGATGGGAGTTGTCGACGCAATAAATTAGATCGATCATGTTTTGTTTGTTCTGGTTACCCGTTTGTGGTTTGACGGCGGATCCGTATGCGAAGCAAAACGTGAAGTTTTGAGGAAATTTCGACAATATTCTGTAGTAGAGTGGAGAGATATCTTTGGCGATGCCACCTAACGTTTTTACAGCTGTTGATGCCATTTGATAAAACAAAAAGATGTGCTGACCTGATGTTTAGGTTAGGCGCGTACGTTTCACTTTAGTGCCTCAGAGATTTTTACAAATATAATCACAACTCTTTATTTCATATTGCGTTGTGAAGAAACTGGAATTAACTGAATAAAGTGTATGAATGAAATTGAAAAAAAATCCAATATCACAAATGCAACAATCACAAACACCTCGTCGTAGACGACGTAACCAGTGTTGCCACTTGCAAAGACTATATAATTTACTACGTAGACTTGCTAGTAAATTATATACTCTTTGCTTAAAACTTCCTTGCTCTTTGCCATTTGGCACCAAAGAGTAGATAACGCTACGCCAAAGTCTGCGCTGAACTTAATGGCGGGCGGCGGTGAAGTCGGCGTAGAGTAGAACGCTGCGCAGTAGCAAAATTTAGATGTGCGCGGGAAGGGGTAAGCGGTACACCTAAACGTTTGGCGCGGACTCTACCTTGCCACTCTGGAGGTCTAGCAAAGATACCTCACGCTAACGCTATCGCCAAACGCTAACTCCAAAATATACTGAAATGACATTTCGGAAATCGCTAAATTTTCCGTAGCGAATGTCATTTCGATACATTTTTGGAGTTAGCGTGAGGCGTTAGCGTTTGCGATTGTGATCTTTGCTAGACCCCCTGGACCCGCAGGGGGTCTAGCAAAGATCCGTAACGCTAATGCTAACGCCAATGATTCGTTTTATTTAAAAAAAAAACTAGTTCCGCTTCTGTTACTAGATGGCGCAGTAACGACGTATTTCAAACATGGTCGTAGTTTCAAACCACGGAGTACAAGGAAAAGTCAAATTCAGTTGAGTGTTTCAGTTTTTCCCAATGTACTCTGTGGAGAGTACGTTGTCGATTTGTCGATAGAAATGCATGAAAGATTGAGGTTATATGCCTTCCATAAAATAAGGATAGAAAACTAAACTCGATACATAATTATCTTAACAATGACAAAACGTAAAACCCCCATTTTAACGCCATCTATCGGGTCTTTATAAAATTACAGCTTTTCTTTTGTAATAAAACGCCTCATTGAAATGAGACGTTTTATTCTATGCTTATAGACGTTCTATTTAAAAAAATTGTTATTTGTGCAACAAGAGAGTAAAGTTGATTTTTGTTATGAGAGCTGATGTTGAATCCCGAGCAAGCACTAATCTTGCTCGGGATTCTAGTATTGAATCACGAGCATAGCGAGTGATTCTAAGTTAGAATCCTGAGCGAGCGAGGGATTCAAAGGCACGAGATTCAAGAACTTTGCTCTCGAGTAGCACATACAACTTTTCACCTCAGCAGTGAGAACATCATTACAGATAGGTACTTGCCTTGTGACGAAACACTTTTGCGTTCCCGCCAAAAGTATGACTATGAAAAAAAATCATGTTCTCTCCAAAACTTCATATAAATATAACCTAAAGCTGGCTGTCCAATTGAGTAGGTCCAACTTCGACAAAGAGGTCGCCCGAAGAATCCAACTCGGCTGGGCAGCGTTCAGGAAGCTTCGACCTATCTTTTCGTCCAATATACCACAAAGCCTGAAAACAAAAGTTTTCAATCAATGTGTGTTGCCAGTGATGACTTATGGAACTGAGACGTGGTCTCTAACTGTTGACCTCATTACTAAGCTCAGAGTCGCGCAACGAGTTATGGAGAGAGCAATGCTCGCTGTTTCCCTGCGAGATAAGATCCGAAATGAGGAGATCCGCAGGAGAACTAAAGTGACCGATGTAGCTCTTAGGATTAGCAAGTTGAAATGGCAATGGGCAGGCCACATCGCTCGTAGAACTGACAACCGATGGGGAAGAAAGGTTCTCGAGTGGCGACCACGAACTGGAAGACGCAGCGTAGGCCGGCCCCCCACTAGGTGGACCGACGACCTAGTGAAAGCCGCGGGGTGCCGATGGATGCAGGAGGCGAGCAGCCGCTCTAAGTGGCGCTCCCTGGGGGAGGCCTATGTTCAGCAGTGGACGTCTTCAGGCTGTTAATGATGAAAGCTGGCTAAATATACTTACCGCAAAGCCATAATATTAAAACATCACTTTGTCTCACGCAGTGAGCAAAATACGATTTTGTACACTGTTTTCTCGCAGCAAAGGACGCCTGTTCGAGCTGCTGAGGTGAAAAAACTAGTTCCGCTTCTGTTACTAGATGGCGTAGTAACGACGTATTTCAAACAAGGTCGTAGTTTCAACCCACGGAGTACAAGGAAAAGTCAAATTTAGTTAAGTGGATCACAGAGTACGTTGTGGATTTGTCGATAAAAAGCCATTAGAGTATATATATGCCTTCCATAAAATAAGGATAGAATACTAAACTCGATACATAATTATCCTAACAATGACAGTAATGACATAAAATCCCCATTTTAACGCCTTCTATCGGGTCTTTATAAAATTACAGGTTTTTTTTTAATAAAACTGCTCATTGTAATACAATTGGCTAAGTTGTAATTTTGTAAGTGCGTTGCCTCAAAAGCAGAGTTTTTGTACAGTAGGAAAAAAAATTGTATGCCAGCCATCTTTAAAAATGTCGGATTACAAAATATTTTGTCAAATATGGAATAGAAAGGGTTCTTTGCTAGACTCCAAAGAACCCTTTCTTTTGGCGTTAACGCCAAACGCTAACTCCAAAGTGTATTGAAATGACATTAGCTACGGAAAAGTTAGCAGTTTACTTTTCCGCAGCTAAATGAAACGAAACGAAACAAAACACAACGAAACACGATTAGATAATTATGCAGGTTGTAAGCAATCATCTAATGTACGCGTGTTTCACCATAACTGGCATACAAATTAGACCGAAAATCACTGTTAAGTTGGAGTTACGTCATGCATGGTACAATATTGATTGATGTTACAAAGTCAAACATTTTAAATACATAAATATTAGCCTGCCAATGATTTACGAACTATCCAATTATAAATTACCATGCTGCGTTTTCAAGCTACAGTCTTATAAACATTTAAAATAGTATTAGATAATTTAAAGTCAAAACATTAAAAGAGAGTTCACAAAAATAATATAAATTGTCCATAACTTTAATTAGGTAACATCATGTAAAATTTTATAATCCAAAAACTCTATTATGTCATAAAAGCAGTATCCGATTAGCCATGCACGTAATTTTAATTTAATATAATTCATATTCATATTCATTTATATTCATATTCATAATTCAATGGGAGCTCCCTTATGTTTTATGGTATTTTGTTAAATACTTTCTAATATCATTTCAACACTTTTTGGAGTAAGCATTTGGCGTAAGTGTTAGCGGTTGGGATCTTTGCTAGACCCCCAGGGGCCCCAAAAACCATATGCAAAAAATCAGCCGGCTGGGACATACTTTCAAAATGGCCGCCATCTTGTTATAAAATAATAATAAATACTTTTTCTCTCACAAAGCAAAGAGATATAAACGGTAGAGCTATTCAAATCCAAGAGGTGTAACTCAATGGCAGCTGTGAAGTCAGCACGCTGCACGATGCATTGCGCACTGTACAGTAGCATTTTATGTACGCGGATAAAGGTAGAGGTAAGCATTGAGCACAGCGTGCGAGGGCTTGCAGCGCACTTCACAACTGCCATTGAGGTTGAATCGCACTTCTAGCTGGTACTCGGGGTCTAGCAAAGAACCCTTTCTATTGGCGTTAACGCCAAACGATAACTCCAAAATAGTATTGAAATGACATTAGTTGCGGAAAAGATAGCGATTTCTAAAATGTCGTTCCATTACATTTGCGTTAGCGTTAGCGTTGATCTGTAGGTCTGTGGTAGCTAGGGTTGAATCCATCTGGCAATACTGACTTGGGCTGTCAAAAGTCAAATGATTACATTTTCACATGTCACTGTCACTGCCGGCGTCAGATTCACTAACAGTATTTCCACTTTCAGGGATTCCCTTTTTTGGGGTAAAATGACTAAATGTTTAGGGTAATTATTATTGATAAGAATGAAAATGACGATCTCTTTCTCGATTTCAAGATGTAGGATATAACAGACGAAAGAAATAGGTTTATCAATAATGGAACCCTTAACAGCTGCTTCTCACACCACCCAGGGAATGCTAGCCATAGCCAATTTTAAATCCAGAAATTGCCTTGTTAAGTGCGTCGAATATTTGTGTAATTGTAATGCTTTGGCTTTTGATCCTGTAAAATGAATGTTTTTTAGGTATACTATAATGTTATTATTGAACATGTCAAATTATTTTTTGTTGATTATTATGATCGGGCCCCAAACCAAACCAAGAAGGTTTAAAAATGTTGTAAAATTGGAAATCATATTTATTAAAGATGCCCAGATTTTTTATTCATTATACCTAATATACCATATTTATTAGGCGTAATTCATAAACAACCTAGGGTGAAACCAAAATTGAAAGTGGGAACACTGAGTGGTTGTTTCTTTCTTCTTTCTGTTTTTCTTAAAGAAAAAGAAAATTAAATATAAATAGTATTTTGTTTTATAAATCTGTAAAAACCAAGTTTGTGCTTGATCTTTTGGGATTTTTCGTAAAACTAATATAATATTTGTGTAATCTAATCATTATTAAAGTTCAGGAATAATGTCGAGTGCTGATAGAATAGATTTTGAAATGGAAGTGGAAGTGGAGAGCGCTTCGTCTGGTCCGGCAGTGGATAACCCGACTTCCCCTGCTGCTCCGGCCCTTAGTGTGAACAAAAGCGTGGTGGTTACGACAGCCACATCAGGTTCGGTGACCGTATCTCTCCATCCCTTAGTTATAATGAACGTTTCGGAACATTGGACACGCTTACGAGCTCAGGAAGGATCTCCACAGACTGGTATGTACCTCACCTACCTACCATCCGTAATATAATAGCAAATGCCTTTTAAACAAGGATGTTGCTTTATTATTCAGGATTTCTTAGATGGTTATTTTAAATGAATTAATAACTAAACCAACCAAACTAGACATAAATAAAATAACATTGCTGAATCAAGATGAAGCCTCTATCCCAGATAATATATACCTCCAGTCCAGTACAGATGAAAAAGGATAGTTGAAATGTATGAAAGGATGGGATGGCAAGAGAGGCAGGCGGGGGAGATTTATGCAGAGCCAGGTGAGTCAGCTAGTTTTAAATACTCTTGTCTATGTTGCAGTGGTTGGAGCTGTTATTGGCAAACAGAAAGGCAGAAACATTGAAGTGATGAATTCATTTGAACTTGTTTTTAGCATAATCGATGGAGACATAATTATAGATCGGGATTATTATAATTTGAAGGAAGAACAGTGTAAGTACTTATTTTATCTGCGAAATGAATTATTTACACATGTTTGTAAATTGCTAGGAAGCAAAAGTGGTACCTATGATGGTAATACTATTTAGCATGTCCAGTAAAATGTAGATTTTCTAAAGGAAGGAAGGAATTAAAAAGTGTAACTTAAAGAAGTTGTGTCAAATGTATTTACTGAATTAGGAATATACTTTGTTTAATAGTTTGTGGATGACAGTATTATACTATACATAATATCGTAAAATTCTTGTAAAGAATCAATCTATTTTGTGAATACCTTTAATATGCTCCAGTCAAACAAGTGTTTTCGGACATGGACTTCTTGGGATGGTACACAACTGGTGACACACCAACAGAGCGTGACATAGCTGTGCATCGCCAGATTTGTGATATCAATGAGTGCCCTGTTATGCTGATGCTCAACCCAGCTGGCCGCAATGGAGAAGTGAGTGGAATCAACCGTCTCTATTTTATCTAGATAATGTATAAATTATCTATGAGCTTACATATAACAGGTTATATACTATTACCTTCTACTCGATTAGGTAGTAGGACTTTTCTGCAAAGTTCATCTAGGTAGGTACCACCACCTTCCCAGTTATTCTGCCACCAAGCAGTAGTGTGCAAGCACTACTGTGTTCCGGTTTGAAGGGCATTGTAGCTAGTGAAATTACTAGGCAAATGATACTTTATGACTTAAAATTACAGAATGTAATAATTTCATTACTTGACTGTGTGATGTCTCAGGATGACATGCGCAGTGCAGTGTCATGCAAAACTTTAATATTTTAAAGTTCTGAGTGACACTGCAACTGTTATGGGCGGCCGTGTCGCTTAACATCAGGTGACCGACTAGCTCGTCACGCCGTTCATTCATTCATTCTCATAAAAAAAAAAACTTTATTTTATTTCAGCAATTACCAGTAGTTTTATATGAGTCGGTAATAGATGTAGTCAATGGACGTGCTACAATGCTGCTGGCGCCTTTAACATATACATTGGCAGCAGAGGAAGCTGAGAGGATTGGCGTTGACCATGTAGCAAGAGTATCTTCTGGGGAAGGGGCTCTGAACAGCTTAGGTAAGTGGCACTCTTAGTAATAAGATAATATACAATACTTGCAAATAGTATGTAAGCAGAAATCGTGGGTGTAGGTCACAAAAAATTTGCCCTCATGCTGCTGGTATGATATGGGTGGTATGGGTCATGAGAGGTTCCCCTCATCGAATTGGCGAGTGTATGGTTCACGAGGGATTCAACCTCATCCCACCAGTGGGTTGAGCTGCTAGGTCTATGTATATATTTACAAACAAAAAAGTATATATAAGTATTGTATCGGTTATCTGGTTCCCATAGTACAAGTTATGCTTAGTTTGAGGCTAGATGGCGCTGTGTGAAATGTCCACACATTTATTTATTATTTATTTACTCTTCAACAGCCTGAAGACACCCACCGCTGAACATAGGCCTCCCCCATAGAGCACCACCATAATGATGATAAGTAGTAGTGATCACTTATTATCAGGTGAGCCACGTGATTGTTTAACTAACATCTCAAAAAACATTATCTACTATTCAATATTTTGACCACATGTAAATAAAAATAAATTAACAAAAACAAACCTGAAAAAATAAATTTTGACCCATTTTTTTAAATTTAGGTACTTATATACCATGTCTCCTAAAGTACTTTACATGTTTTCCGTCCAGTCGCTGAACACCTGACAGCGCAGAGGTCTGCGATCAAGATGCTAGTGTCGCGAGTGCGAGCGGTGCTGGCCACGGTGCGAGCGATCCGCGACGGCACGCTCCCGCCGCGGCCTGCGTTGTTGCGTGAAGCGCGGGCGTTGTCGAATAGACTGCCTCTACTCACTTCGCAGCAGTTCCGAACACATTTCTATAATGTAAGTTTAATGTAGACTATTCTTACTATCATCAAACTGAATTTTTTTTTCATGTTGCTGTTTATCTTTAGATTCAGTGTGTTTTACCGCTGACCTATGTTCATGGTACGCTACACTTTGACCCTTTTCTGTACACACTCGAGTCGTTGTACGATTCTAGTAAAAAGTACGCGGAATGACGTCATTATATTAATGCCACAGACATCTAATACAATGCCCATTTAATTTTAAATTGTACATAACATTATTCCGAGAATGAGCCATATACTGTAGGTACAGCTACCGGCAGTTAATAATGCGCATCGAGATAATCGTCTTGCTATTTCGTCTCTGTCACTCACATGCAGATAAATAGGCTTTGTAGAGTGTTGTCTCTATAAATTGGTGTGCAACATTTACCGCCGGTTTATTCTTTAAGTAGGTACATACCTATTTTATTACTTTTATTTCCGTTTCCAGCAATGCAACGACGTGGCGTTGATGACGTATCTGGGCACGATCACGAAGGGCTGCAACGCGATCAACCAGCTCGTGAACCGTTTCAACGTACTATACGACCGGCAGGGCATGGGGCGACGCATGCGCGGCCTCTTCTTTTAGGGCGCTATAATTATATTGCACAGCTTGGGTATTTCGGTAGGTCTGAACGCATTTCCTTATTGCTAATTTTGTGTGACTAGTTCTGCGGCCCGCGGTTTTATCAGCGTAGAGACTTATAATATATAATAGACAGTAAATAGTGTATGTAGTCGTGTATAATGGTTAAACGCAAGCATACACAATTTAAAAAAAAAACAGCCTATTATTTTTCTGGGTTAAAAAGTATCCTATATTGTTCTTGCTTGCATGTGTAGGCGATCTGTTTGCGAATTTTCATTCAAAACGGTGAGGCCGTTTTTCATTTTGATGTGAAGTCATACTAAAGAGAGCCTTAATAGGTATGGTATAATGCATGCATCCACGCGGTCTTACTGTCAGTTTTTTATACCTTTACATGACTAACCCGATTACGACTAGCTTGAACCCTGTGTAAGACATGGGATAATTTTTGACCACTTGTGCGAAGACGCGGGCGGCTGCTACTCATGACTTAAGCTATGTAGATTTTACTATGGAACGGTATCAAGTATTTACGCTTTTTCTGCGCACAAGCATTTGTTCTTTCGCGAGAATCGAACCCGCAGCTTCCGGTTTACAAGCCACCACGTCACAGAAGGCTGTGCAATGTACATCCATAATAATAATAATATTATGATCAATGCCATGCAATATTAGGCCATGCCATGTTTAGGTAAAATCACATTGCTTTCAGACCTATGTAGCTCTAGAAATGTGTGATATTAACTATTATCTACTTAATTAAAAATAATAACTAGTAAGTATTTGAAATGAATTAAATATACTATGCTAAGTTGTTAATTAAAAAAAAATCTCAATCTGAGAAGTATAAAACAACTGGAAAATGAACAAGTATTTATTAGCTATTATTTTCCATTGTGTTTATAGTTTATACTCTTTTCATTAGTTATAGGTAGGAATTTTAATTAATTTCCTATTATTTTCCACGTCTAAAAGATAAGAAACTGCCAACCCCTGTGACTATTTCAACTAAAATTAAACTTTATATTCAACTAAATAAATGTATCATATAACTGAACATTGCGTATGGCCTATAGCTACAATAAACGAAATTATTTTTCGTTTATTGTGCTAGGGGTAAAGGTCATTATAATTATTTCTGGTTTTAAAATATTCGATTCGATTCGAGAACCTGTTTTATACGTTATGCTAAAATAAAACAAAAATCAATGACGCAATAATTTTATTTCGCATCCCTCTGTCTGGCAACAGTGAATCAAAATGAACAAACTTTGGGCACATTGAGATTCATACTATGGAAGACTCAGCCAGGTAGTCTTTACAACTGTGAACTGCAATTGTTACTTATTAGAAATCAAGGAAACGAGTACTACCGGGCATTCTCAGAGCGATCCTAAGATTCCAAAACTAATTAACGCTGAAAGGTCAGATGACTCCCATTCCAGCTCGTTCCTATTGCAAAATTGACCATTGCACTTATGCACCGGGAACAGCAAGGGGTGGATTATGTGTTTTACAAATATGTTCTTAGTAAAAAATCGGGTCATCAAATCCGGTCTTGTGATAAAATAATGGGCTATTCCTGTTGGTTCTCAGTTCTTGGTTCTGATGGGAGCGAACGGGTATTTTTTCTCTTTTACCCCAAGCAGGGCGAACGGGAACAACCTTTCCATAACAACACAGCTAATACCTAGCATTTCAAAACACAGTTTAGTCAGCGTGCATTTATTAATTAGGTCTGCATTTCAAGTTTGCTCTCAAAGCTAGGAGGCGGACCGGTTGATAATTTAAACTGTACCAATAGATTTTATTTTATTGTCTATGATTTTATACGTATCGTGCGTACATCCATTTTTAGAAGGTTTATGGTTCCACGTGCGTGTAGCATTACAAACACAATTTACAAGTTTAATTTTATGCAAAATTTGATAATAATTTGTTTTATACCAATGGGCTTGGGCCACGTTTTTACTTTGGTACTATGTGACTGTTCTGCTAAATATAGGAACTGTTTTTAGTGTGGGAGTTAGTTAGAGTATTCTGTGGGTTGGAGTGCGGCATTCATATTATGAAGCTATACAAGGTGACCTTGAATTGATATGTTATCCCGAAAGGGGGTAAATCTACACCCCAAAGTAGACAATGTTTCTTCTACGACTTTACTAAATTAATAGTTTTTCATTGAAGAAATGCCATGTAAAGTTTACGTTCGAAAATAGCCTTAGCACAGCTAGGTGGTTGAACTTCGTCCTTGACCGAGTGCACATAAATGAGTCTAACGACCTGTGTTTAGAAATGAATTTATAGTATCTTGTTAACTCTCGTAGCGATCACACGTGCAATATTGCGAGTGGATTTATTTTTTACCATGGAAGTTTGGAAACACTCAGTTTCAAGTAGACTCTCACAACTTGTAGGGTATCATGGTCCCAGTCCCCCCATTTCGGGATAACATATCAATTTAAGGTCACCTTGTATATCAAAATCAAATCAAAGGTCAAAGAGAAAATACAGCATGTAATCTCGTATTTATTTATACATCTCTATAGTGGTAGAAGTTTTGATCTGTAAAATCCTAAACTAAATTTAGTGGTTGTAAAAATGTTGCTGTCCCTTTCATACGAAGTAATAAAACCGCGACGGTATTAGCAGTCAAAAAAGAAATTGAGGGACGTAACCTGCGCACTAGCCAAAATGCATAAAAATGAATATAATATAGGTAATTGTGCACTGAACAAGCCACGCAGGGTCTCAGACAGGGCTCAACTTTTTTGTTAGGATAAAATGCGTGACAGTAAAAAACTTTAAGTATTATTTAAGTATTGAATTTCTATCATTAACATGTATACAGTCTTAATATTAGCACTGCCCTATAAATCATGTAAAATTACTAATTCATCATATTCAAAAATTACGTTTACAACATTTTTATTACGAATATTAAATCGATTTATGTGATACAGATTATTAGATAGCTATAACTTTTACACGTGTACTTTAATCGATTATTTATTATGGTATAAAAATATTTTATTTAAATGTTATTATTTATGTTCAAACGCTAATATTGCTTCATGTACATTTATGTCGTAAAAAGTTTATAAAATTCCACGTGAGTACATGTAAAATAAGATACAGTCCAATAATCACGTGATCAACCTGGCAATAGATATAACATGATAATAAATGCATAAAACGATTTTTTATTACTTATATTATAGTTAGAGGAAAGCTATCCTACACACGCAGCTTATAAAAATGACTATGGTCAGGTCTTCACAGTCACACTGTATACACGCTACTTAATTACTGACTCGCTGTGTATAACCTTTTTACTATTATTTAATCTGTGGCAAAACTGTGTCGTAATAATTATAAGTATTTAGGTAGATATTATTACATGCACAAGAAAATACAAATACACACGTAATACCTAACTGATACTTAAACCAATGTCATTCGTTCATGATGAGGTTAATGATTAACATGGTTGTGATACTTAGACCATAGAATTGTATGTGATTTTTGCGGTTAATGCTAAATAGTTGTAAGCCTTCATACAAAACTAAGCCAAAAAATAGATGATCATCTAATTCATAAAAGATTAAACCATGGCGTAACATTATGAACTCATCAAAAACGTTTCGTGGAGCATTGAGCTATAATGCCGTCAGCAATTTGTAATTGATCGAGTGGTTACTAAACAAAGAAATGGGAACACCACACACCATTGGTTTATAAACAATGGTGAACATAACCACTGGAGAACATAATCATTGGTGAACATAATCACTTGTGAACATAATCACTGGTGAACATAACCACTGGAGAACATAATCACTGGTGAACATAACCACTGGTAAACATAACCGCAGGTAAACATAACCAGTGGTGGAAATGATCAAACGTAAAAATAACTAACACTATCTCTGCTCTGTTCTGCTAAATAAAACATTTAATAATCATAATGGTACAAATGGTCTTGTCATTTAATTCTGAAAGGGTTAATCCAGGGCATAAAATCATAAACTCATCAAAAACGTGTCGTTGAGCATCGAGCTGTAATTCCGTCAGCAATTCGTAATTTAGTGTTTATAATATAATGAAACGTAATCACAGGTGAACATAATCATTGGTGAACATAACCACTGATGAACATAATTACTGATGAACATAATCACTGGTGAACAATTGAACATAACCTCTGGTAAAAGGGGTGAAAATGATCAAACGTGAAAACAACCAAATATAAACAGTATTAAGTCTCGTATCGAAGCTTATGCTTTCGAGAAGAACAGCTGCAGCTACGTGTCGTCAGGCGTTTTCTCAATGCCAATTAGTTCGTCGAACAGTGAGTGGTTGTCGGGGATGACGTGCGACTCGTGGAGCGTGTGCTGCGCGTACTTTAGCACGGCGAGCGCGAGTTGGCCTACTGTCCACTTGCGGTCTACTAGCACACGGACTAGCGTGTCCAGCTGGAAAAATAAAGAAAAAAGAGGTTCTTTTTATTTTACCATATCACCAGTGCAAGATATTTCCTATTTTAGGAGTCTGGATAGACTCTTTGGAAGATAACGGACCCTGAACTAGCTGTCACTAAACGCATAGACACGTATTTTTGTCGGAGCGTGGCGAATTGATCTTAGTGGCTTCTGCGGCGTCGCATGCGTTGTACGATGAAATGTAAAATAGAGACTTCTGAGTCCATTATATTATATGTTGACGCAGTAGTTTTAAAAAGAGCCAAGAGAGGAAACACAAAAATAATTGATAAATTTTTGTGGTGCCATATAAACGTTTGTGAACTCCACCCTAAGGCATAGTCTCGTATTTTACTCGGACACACACAGAACAATTTAAACATCATTTTAAAAGGTAAAGGATCAAAAGAGTATCATCATAGGTTAACGACCCATTGCAGGGCCATTATTCCGTATCGATTCCTTACTTCGAAACCACGCGAATTCCTTGTCTTACATAAGAAATCTGCAAAACTCTATTCTCTATGAAACGAATACAAAACCGCGCGAAATGAATTTGGAATTGGCGCGATTTAAACTGTCAAAAATCGTATGTTTTACAGAGACGCGTTCCGAAACATCAACACATAAAAAGATATGACCACTTATGTCAATATATTTTATTCAAAATAAAGATAACTTTAATGTAAAGTGAAGGTATATCTGACGCTGTGACACGATTTGAACAAGACACGATAACGACGTGGTTTCGTATCGTGTGGAATCTGTGTTTCCATAGAGAGGTTATTCTCTATGGAAACACAGATTCCACACGATGTGCAAGGTTACCGTGGCCCCTTTCCACCAGGATGCGTGTTTGCTATGTCTATATAATAATATAATACTTGTGAAAGTTTAGTATACCTTGAAGAGCTTTTCATTCCCGGCCGTGTAGTATATAAGCGCGGGTACGCCGGCCACGCTGGCCGCGAGCCACTGCAGCAGCATTTTCAGTTGAGCGTGTCCGCGCTGCCGCTGCCCACAGCCCCAGTTACCCGTAGCCACGGCGCGGCACGACCCGCCACTTACTATCTTGTGGGCCAGCTGGTTCATCTACAAACAAACCACGATCAGCTTTGAACAGCGATGCCAAAATATTGCAGATGAGAGTTGAGAACAAAAGGTAGCGTGAAAGGCTTGTGGACACGCCGCTGCGCTGGCGTAATGAAAAACGTATTTGTTTGGCAAAATATGTGCTACGCTACGCTATATGCTGTCAAATTATAGTGTTTGAATTAGTGGTTGCCTACATATTGGACAACGTTTTCATTTGATAAAAATGTTAGGTATGTACGGCTATAAGCTGTCAAATGATAAGGTTAGCGGATCGCGGTTACATATAATACTGTGCTCATTTCGCTGTCATTCTGCTGATCGTATTTTATTGTATCGTTGTTTGTGAAAATGTAATGCCCTAACACAAAATAGATAGGTATTCTGTGGCCCTAATTTTTGCCAGACAAGCGATTAAATTATGAGTTGCTGGTTCAGAAATTAACAAACAAACATCGTGAGGGAAAACATCACGACATCTACATATTATGTGCAAAGTTTTAAACGGTGCTTGAAGTGAGTGAGTCGCAGTATCATGCACACAAGATATGTTTCGACAGAAAGCAAAGGTATTGTCTTGTTAGTGTTCTGAGCGTAATTATAGAGATTAGCGACAGACTGGCGCCTGACCTTCGACTTCTTTAGCTTTACAGTGACCGGTTCACATTCGACAGACTCTTCGATAGTTTCTACTATCATGTTTATCATCCAATTCAATTTTTTCTTTCTAACGTTCGGGTTGGACACTTGCGTGGAGCAAGTCTCCGTGGAAGCGCTTAGAGACCTTGACTCTTCCGATCGGCTCTCGTCTTCTGCGCTTTTCGTTCGTGTGCTCTCTATTATCGCCTCCGGTATTGACTCTTTTACTTTACGTTTCTGTCAAAACATAGCGAGTGTGAATTGTAAATAAGCTCCGTGGAAGATATTTGGACATCAAAGCTGAAAGGTGCGAATTTTCTACTCTACTGTCGTATTTGAGGCTTTATGAAGAAGCATTCATAATCCACTCATAACGCAAGTCATTTATGGACAATTCTCATTTGTAAAATTAATAATATGCAGAATGCAAGTGCCACGCATGGTACGTTTGACCACAAATTATTTATTGACGGACACAAAAACCAACCTCTTGTTCTGTGCAGGTTGTTGAGCAGTGAGTCGACACCTCGCGTGATCCATTCACAAAGAAAGAAAAACAGTTAAAGCCTTCTTCGAATTTGCATATTCGAAGATCGTCAAACCTCTAGCCATAGGGGGCGAGCATTGAAAAACAAAGACCACTCGTTAAAACTATTGTAAAGCGTAAGAGGTTTTCTATATCAGAAAATCGCTAAGGCTTTGTGATTTATGTAAGGACTCACCAATTGAGCAGCAAGTCTGTGTCTGTGTCTTGCGAGTTCTAAGGAAAGCGAGCGAGCGGCAAGAGCGAGGCGTCTTGGGGCGGCGCGGTCCCTAGAGTCTCTCCCAGGGCCGTAAAGTTCTGCTGCCTCAGCAGCTCCGGCTGAACCGACCGAACTGCCACCACTTGCCATTGACTCGCTCAAGGTTCGCTTGAGAAGGGATCCGGCAAATCTGGGAATATAGCAATATAGACTAAATGTTAACTGGCAGTCTTTTTGACAATTGCAATTCGGGAATGTTTCATTCATATGCTCAGCGATGAGAGCGTTTGATGTCAAGAGTATGAAGGACACGAGATATAATTTCGTTGTTTATTGAGCATGTTTTAGTTAGGGATTTATATTTGCAGGATTCCTGATGCTACCTTATCACAGCCAAGTCTCTAGAATCTAGCTCCCGTGTTTTGTGCTCGCCGGACTCAGCGTCGACTATCGGATCGCTCAACCACTGATTAAATTGCTCGTACACTTCTTCTAACTCGGAACTGCAAACAGAATATAGTAATTGTTTCAGTCGTTTCTAGGATATTTTTATTTTGAGGCATGTTTTGGTGCCTGAAATTGGAGCATTATTCACACGTTTTCAAACGTTTTTATTGACATTGGTTTACTTACAGTATTTATTAGGTTGCATTGCTTAGTATAATTATTACTTGTTATACGTACGTGTATTCCGTACTGAAGCTGTATTTGGAGCTGTTCCCGGTATCCTTCCTACCGAGAGGTCGGCGTCGTGGTGAAGGTTCTCCGTTGCTGATGGTTTCCTTTTCCGTCAACACGAAACCTACCGAGCCGCCGCGTTTTACTCTGGAATAAGGTGCAATAACAGACATTTCAGACAGGTCCAAAACCAGGTAGTATATAGTAACCAAGAAAGGCCGATATTTGCAGGACCAGTTGACAGTAAATGTCATAAAGACATTTAGATTACCTTTTTACCTTAGCTTTTTACTTATGATAGGCCCGGCCTGCATTTGACCACTGTATTACCTGATGGCAAGTGACGACACGGTCGACGACGGCTTAGCTAGAGCTGCCAGTAGACCAGTCGCTGGTGGTGCTGGTTGGAACTCTCCAGTATGGACAAAATATGGGTGAACTTACCTAATGTCATTATCGTTGAGTTCAGCTCCAGATATGCTTATCCCGACAGCATAGCTGGAGCTGTCAGTAGACCAGTCGCCGGTGGTGCTGGTCGCGCAGGAGTTGTCCGCTTCTCTCCTTAATGCCTCGCGCAGTCTCTCCGCGAAGCTGAGCCGCCGCTCCTCAGTGGAAAACTCTTTGGAATATTGGAATGAATTCGGTCTTGCGCTCTCGCCTCTGCCTTCGTCTTCGCTACCTGTGGCAACATTGTACAATCCCAGCATGAGTTAATACACACTTATACCTTTAAAGTTAACCTTTGAGTACAGAAATTGCACTGCTATGGGTAGCCGTGACGCTTAACATTGACTGAACGATGAGCTCCTTACGTCATTCATTAACATTTAAAAAGTTAAATTAATTTTATTAGTAGATTTGCCAAGCACAGATGTCAGACATACATGTTATGGCGTGTTCAAATATTTCATCATTCACGGTCATGATATATTTTATACTTACCCGCACTGAGATAGGCGTGGATATAATAAATAAATATTTCCATTATTAAAAGCCTGGGTTCCAACAATACGAAAGTAAGAAATCTGAAAACGACGGTGTCAGCGGTTCTTACCATAATCAAAACTATCATTGGCACTATGGAACTCGTCATCGCTAGAGTTGCAGCTGGAGTACAGGCTATCTTCTTGTGTATCCTTGTTGGTGACCGGGCTCCGTGTCACCGGCAGGCACTCTCCTGATGAACCTAATACTATGAACTTCCCTCGGCGGTTGTTCAGCATGCTGGCATCTGGGGCAAGCCAGCATTTCCGCTTCGATAACTCTACACCTGGAAATATTATGACCATTAAACCGTCTCGGTTGCGCTCGGGTGTTGTCTTGAGCAACAGACAGAGCCTTCGTAGAGCCATAGTTAAATTATTCAGGCGGTTTAAAAAATTAAATCTTGTCATAATTTGTCCGCATAAATAAAAACCTAGATGTACTTGTAAGTTACTTGAAGGTTTTCGGTGATTTTACATGGTTGCTAATCGCATAATTTCGTTTTTAATCCACTTTGAAACTTATTACTGAGTCTAATTGACTTTTTCATTTGACCCCGAGAAGATTTGGTACGATTATATATTATGTTTGCTAGTTTATTTAAGTAGTTTATTCGACTGACGTCACTTTAATCCCTTTTGATACTGTTAGAGAGATCTCACTCAATCCAATTTGCAGTCTGTCATGTTTAGTGAGCCGTCCAGCCGTGATATCGATTACCTATCCTTGAACTCACTTTGGACAGGTTGTAAGCCTTCGTCAGTATATTATTTTCGGGGTGGTTGTCCGAAAATTATTTCGTCCATTTATATTAGCTCGTGAACGTTTATCAATGCATATGTTCTACTCACTCAGTGTCAAGATTAGCTAGCTTCACATTTCTTCTTTATACTGTTTTTTACTATCTATAATCATTAACTTTATCCCTAAGTACCTGAGTTCAATTAACCTTATACGTACTACAGAATAAGTAGGTAAGTACCTATGCTTACTCCACTTGCTATGAGTAAAACATTCTGTCGCTATGGCTAATAGACGCTGGCGTTTGGTGGTATAGAATTTCGCGAGTGTTAATAAGTACAAGCAAAGTATGGTTTTACTGATATACGTCCGCCCACGTAGTTTCCTCACCGTTTTACCTGTATTCTTTCAGGAACTCAGGTAATTTCTAGATTTTAAGAAAATATAATAACAGAAATCCAAACCGGTTCAATCGTTTAGCCGCCGATATGCACACAAACCTTCTCAGACCACGTTTTTTTCCTTTTAATCACTTGATTAAAAGGAAAATAAAACGTGGTAAACTACTTACCTAAGTAGGTTAGTATAGACCTCTATACTAACTTACTAAATTGAGGGGAAAAGTAGGTTACATGATACTCACTAGGGTCGCTAAGGTTGAGCGTGGCCGCGCAGTAGTTCTGCGGCGAGGGACTCCTACTATTGTAGCTGTTGATGGTGCTGCAGGAAGACGCCTGCTTTATCACCACCGTGGTCTCCACCTCAGGAGGCGTGTGGCTGAACGACTCTCCTGGAAACCCAGAATCTTTACTCTAATGCTAAATTTACTTCCTTTTGACGGTCTCAACTGGAAATGTGCTGCTGTGAACGTCTAAACACGCCCATTTTATGTGCAATTGTGGTTTATTATTGCAGTCCGCGATGCGGATCAAAATAGAATGTACGTTGACAAGAAGCAAACGCAACGCAATGCAATGCAATATATTTCATTTAAACTGACAATCTTGATGATTGATTTTCTCTGTACTGTAGCCAGAACAGTTTAAAGCTTCAACCAAACCTGCGCGTCAAGTTGCGGTGTTGATGGTTCGGTACCCATCGCTGGCCTTGTTCACACGTTTTCAAACGTTTTATTTTATTTCTTGTTCGTGGACGGCTTATAATAATTACCGCGGGCAGAGATGGGTGCCGCGTAGTTTCGCGGTGTAGATGTTCCCGCTTCGCAGACACGTAGTTTTGGCTTAAGCTCAAACTAAGTATACATACCAAGTGCGCCAACATATCAACCTTACTATTTAGTCCTGGTTATGGTTAGAGCTGTTGTGATTTGGTATGAGAATAGATTTTAGTGTGTTAAAGTTTGATAAAATAAAACATGCCAGAGGTAACATTTACCCCCTCTTATTAGGTTGGTTGCTTCATCTACAAGTTATCTTAACGGGATGTTAATAACATATCCCCTCTCCTCCCTTCATTCCCACCTTCCGTTTACTCCAACTCCCATCAACCCCCCATGCGGTGGGGGAAAGAAGTACTTATACAATAACATCGGACCCCCAACTACGCATAACTCCATAAAAAAAAAGTTGGGTAAAGAAAATGCTTCTTGCTCGCAGTTGTTGTCTTACCTATTGGTGAAAGTCGTCTCTCATGTCTTGCAGTGTCTTTACTCTTCATAGGCGATTGCTGGAAGGCGAGGAGGCACTTGTTGAGCTCTCGCAGAACGTTGTCCTCCTCCCATTGTGCTAAGGGCAGCTTACTGTAGTCTTCTGCGTCCATTAGACACACTGTCACCTGAAGAAGTGTTATTAAAAATATGTATTAATCTTTAGGCTCGGAAAATTCGCGATAATTCGCGATTAAAATACCCCAGTAAGCTCTTCAAGGTCACTTATTTTCCTACTAAGACAGAACGTGGTCATACGTTCCAGTGTTCAGTGTTCCGAGTTCTGCGTAGTTGCATTGTAATTGCATACGAATGCGTAACCGCTCCCGTCTTAGGACCCTAATAAACACTGCATAGCAGTGGAATAGCTATCCAATGTATATTTTGTCCTTAGACAGATAGATAAACTCTTTATCCTTTTCTATTTATCCTTACCAATTTAAACCTGATAGAACGATTTTTTCTAAGCAATGCCCAATTGTGATATATATTTTATTTTCCTAGACAGACATAGTATTAGACGTCTGTGTTTTCCTACCGTTTTTGGTTCCACCAAGAGTTCGGTTTTGGTCTTCTGCTTCTTATCACAGATTCTGCTAAACATCCTCACTCCTTCCACCTTCAGCACCTCGTTGTCTTCTAAGGATTCGACCGATAACATCGCGGGAAGCAACTCTGGCATCATGAACATTGACAAGGACTCCTAAAAACAAAGAACACCCGTGAACTATGGAATAGGACGTCGTCACAGTCACAACAGGCACCCACAGTAGAGAAAGGAAGTTTGGTACTGTGGATGGATGAATAATTCATGGTTGCAAAATTGTATTAGCATATTCACTCCTTTTTTTAAGTTGGTAAAATATTTCAGTAAGTACTTGTTGTATACTGACTTATTTTACCAAGGGACGGGACGGCGAGTCCGAAGGGACACGCGGGCCCTCGTTACATGTACCTAATCTAAAGGAATTTCATATCCGCAGACGACGGGCAAGTATAGACGATTATAGTAAGTAAGTTATGGGCAATGAATAGGCTTGTGTCCTGATATTTTTTTATTGCACTAATTAATTATAATACCTTAAAAAATACACAGCCGTGAAAACAAAAATGACATATCTCAAAAAAAGACTAAGTTACAAGCATTTTAAAATACAGGATTAGAAAGAGACAGTTCAAACGCACCGTGACGTCACTTCTTCCACCTTCATAGTACCTCATTACTAAGCTGTGGTAGATTTACATACAATCTCTTTGGCATGTGACGTCATATCCCACAGTTACATAGAAACTGTAGGGAATGCTCTGTTCCGCGAGAAAAGGACAGGCGATAAACTTTAAAAGCTTATTACCCCGTGATTTATTTGCCGATTTTACTAATTCTTTCAATTATTGCATTCATTTTTAACCTACTTATTGAAAATAATATTAACTTGTAAATTTTTAATATTAGGATACAAGTCTATTATATACCTGTTGTCATGCCACGACTTGATTAGGCCACAGAATAGCAATATAGTACATTAGGCTAACGACATTAGCCGTTAAAATTATAGAAAGTTCACCTGTGATTCACCATCAATAAGTGTATCCCCTCCAAGCCTACTGGACGCGAAGCATATCCTGATAGCCTCATCGTTCTCGCAACGCTCCGGCCTGCCTTCATGTCGAACTAACAGCTTGCATAGAGGCAGAGTACACTCGAGCCAATCTTCCACTGTTAGCCATTGCTTTGACGTCATCACCTTTGATAAATAAATAAATCTTTAAAAGTACTTATAAAAGAAATTAAATAGCCGTACATTTCATTAAAAGAGATGAGGTACGTTTGCCATACATAGGTATAATTTAAAGAGTAGATAGGTACGTTCTCAAAATGAAAATTATGTACGTTGCACCTCAATTTATGAAGACCACATTCATGATGCTTAGGCCTCATTAATTACCCTCTTTCAATGACATCTATGAAAATAGCTTCTGTATTTTACTTGACCTTTTAAAAGCACTCCAATGCGAATAAAGCTCAAGAATGTAAATATAAATTACGTTGGAATCAATACGAAAACAACAAAAAAATTATTTACACAATAGATTCCATTTCGCAAAAGCCATTGCCCTGGGCTACGCTCGTAGGCTTGCTACGGCTGGGCATACGTAGCCATTGACGTCATCTACCTGCGTTACAAGTGCTACGACCGCTACAACGTAGCACGCTACGAATTATAATTTTTATCAGCGCTACACACACTCACCTTTCGACTCAATTTAATTGATCCTTCATTATTATTCTTATCTAACCACTCGAAATAGTGGAGCAAGCTTTTTAATTTGTTCCGCTGCGATTTTCTGAAAAAGGTACGTTGTATTTACTTACATCTCTATTCACTACCATGATACGTATTATTATTATTGCTTATTAGTTAGGCACAAACCTTTGTAAATTCTTAAAAAAATGTGTAAAATTGAAGTCTTGTAGCGTCGGATGTGTTTTGAGCGTCCTTTTCGGAAATGTTGAGAAGAAAGCGTGAGCAATTAGTGACGACACGAAGTTGTAGTCTAGTTCTGTCACATCGCCTGAAAAAACCCTAAACTTGTATTCTATACAAACTAAAGCGAAGTTGGTTTGGCTGAAAATTTCGGATTTTCGGATGAAAACGTGTATTTTTTATCAGCAACCCCCAAACTAAAGAAAAACATTGAAAGATTGATTATTACATTGAACTGTGATAATGTCGTAATGGTAAATGTCGTACCTACATGGATATCAAAGACTCACTTTGCTGCTGCAAACTAAACATGAGGCCTTTCGGCGGGCGCCATTTCTTCAGATGGAGTGCTCGGTTCACCATGATCCTAATAGTGTTGTCCAAGAAATGCCTCTGCTCCTCCTCGTTCATCTCTTCTGTGAGGAACTGCTCCAGCCCCTTCATCAGGTCAGGGTCTTTGATGTCATCTTCCGGCTCGATGCCTATACTGTTCAATGGAGCTTCAGTTTAGTGATGGTTTTGGATTTCTAAATTACACTGCTCATCAAACTTTTTTCGTGAAATGTGTTTTTTATTTACTTATGTAAGTAGGTAGGTATTAACATATATGTAGGTACTGAACTGAAACGTTTATTTGAATATTTCGAAAATCAGAGTTGGAGAATGGAGAAATTTTTATTTATCCAAGGGTTAAGTAAGACCACTTATTGAAGAAAATATCAACGAAAATCTTTCAATAAAATTATTTTCAACTTACTTGCACATGTTGTGTATTTTCAACATGCTGGCAGTAAGCTTTGCCGGAGCCGAAGCCAGGAGAAGGTGCTTCAAGTGCCGCTGCACTGAAGTCCACCAAGGGAGGTCACAAGGCAGCATTACTAACGCCATTCTGTGAAATAATTTAGGTACCTAGTCTCTTAGGCTGTAAGTAATAATAATAATGTACTAAAAGCATGAAAATACAAAATCCTGGTGTTAAGGAAACTTGAAAATTCGCGGGTTTTTATATTACTGTGTCAGTCCGATTCACACAGATAACCGCATTACCGCAAAACCTATATAGTAGGTAAGTATAATAAACAACTTGATATCCATTTGATATAATTAGTTTGTGTTATTTCAAGGAACAATTTTATACTCCACAGTTAGTACCTAACCCTAAATAATACAATACCTATAAAATAAACCATTTCCAACGCTTTCATCGTTGGCAATGGTAAATGTCGACTCGAATGAGAACGGAACGCTCCCATTAGTGTTTGACATTTCCGAATCCGCGCGCGCGCGATCAAAAATAATTTTTCGTCTGTGGTTTGAACTTTGTATTGTGAGGCGAGTCATTTTATTCATAGTTTTTATTTATTTTGACTAATAATTACGTTGATTTATACAGTGAATACAGAAGATAACTTGATCGCAATAATCACGGAACAGTTTTATGTTACGTAAGCGGATACATTTATACAATATTTGCTGAAAATCAGTTACGAAACATCGCACAGTGTTGCGTATTGATAAGGTAATTTTAATTATTTTTTATCGTACTATTACCGGACGAGATAATCAGACAGTTGTGTTATACTTGCTAAATTAATAAACTCGTAATAATGTGCCTGTTACTCAACCAAAGTCGTGGATAATTATTGATAAGCAATCTATCTAAACTTTGGTTATCAAAAGAGCAAAGGTCGCCGCATAAAAATGACTGTGAAACTCCTCAAAGCGCTCATCCTGGGTGCTCCAGCGTCAGGAAAAGGCACAATATCCACACGGATAGTGAAAAAATATAATATAGTACATGTATCTAGTGGAGACAGGCTGAGAGACCACATACAAAAACAAACTGAACTAGGATTAGAGGTCAAAAAATATCTAAACGAAGGTAAACTGGTACCTGATAATGTTATGATAAGCTTCATGACTACCGAGCTGGACAAAGTCAAGAATAAACCATGGCTATTAGATGGATTCCCTCGAACCGTTGGCCAAGCTGAAGCACTGTGGAAAGTGCAGCCGGTAGATGTAGTACTAAACTTAGATGTTCCATTTGAAGTAATTATTGACCGAGTGAAAAGCCGATGGGTGCATTTGCCTTCAGGAAGAGTTTACAATATTGGTTTTAACACTCCAAAAGTGGAAGGGAAAGATGATGTGACAGGCGAGGAGCTAGTTCAAAGGCCTGATGATAAACCTGAGGCGGTCAAAAACCGACTAGAGATCTATGAAAGTATAACCAGGCCAGTTATAGAGTTTTATAAAAAGCGCGGCATACTTAAAGAATTTCAGGGACGCACATCCGATGAAATTTGGCCCAAAGTAACATCATATTTAGATCAAATATTTATTAAGTAGTTTTTAGATCATTATTTGTTAGTCAATGAAGTGGTGCTAGATTAGTATTTTAAGGAGACCATTTTATATGTTATGCACAAAACACAATGTTAATTCTCTCGAGAGTTAACACCCTATTATACCAAGCTCTCAATATTTTGTGTTCATAATTACTGTGTTGTATTATCTACCAAATATTTGTGTCATGTGGCTTATATAGCAACATGATTAATGTATAAATATATATTAAATACTGTAAACATATAATGCTGAATTGTGGGCTTTTTGACACCAATGTTTATTATGAAATGTTTATTCCATCAATTTTATGGGTGTATGTATTATTATAGTTTTGGCTGGTAATCAATTGTAAACGCATGTGTAGTATTTTAATACAACTATTAGATGATGTATATGTTTGGGTAAGTGGAGTGAGTAGTATTTTCAGTTATAGCATAAACCTAAGTGCTTTATTATTACAGTAGTACCTGACCTAAATTTATTTTCACTGATAAAAGCTAGTTATCAGAACATTTTCTTAATCTATTATATGAAAGATGCTGACATCTCATAAAGGCTTTGTTCACTTACATAAAAGTCAGAATAAAATAAAAATGTTATAATGTAATGTCGATCAACTTCCAATGTTTCTTTTAACTGCTTGTATAAACGGGCCCGATAGCTAAGTTGGTAGTATCCCTGCCTTCTGAACTGAGGGCCGTGGGTTCGATTCCTACCCGGGACAAACATTTGTGTGATGAACATAGATGTTTGTTCTGCGTCTGGGTGTTATATTGTATTCTATGTATGTATTTACAAACAAAAAAGTATATAAGTATTATATCAGTTATCTGGTACCCATAGTACAAGCTATGCTTAGTTTGGGGCTAGATAGCGCTGTGTGAAATGTCCACACATATTTATTTATTTAAATATAATTTGACTTGTATTGAGGAAAGGGAAGTTTTTAGCACAAATAAAGAAATCTCATTTTATTTAGTAACAAACATTACTAAAAAAATTCTTTACTAACAACATTTTAACATGATAAACAGTTTTGTGAACATTGCCTTCTGTTAATCTTTTCTAAGAAAGTCACAAAACATTAGTTGTGCACAAATATTGTAATTTAGTCTTCCAAAATGTAGATGTACTTAAAGTAGGCACCTAAATAAATCATGTACTAATCAATATTGTAGTTACCTGGTTAGATTTAAGTATCAACTAAGTCATAAACATCATATTATATTATCATACAAAGAATAAATAGTTGTAGTTCATAGTCATTTTAAAGAAGAGCATATTTACAGTTTTATGTTATTGTAGAAAAATTTTATGAATTTTATGGATTTTATATGTTTTGTAGTATACAGGTATTTAGAAAGAAATAAAATTTACATTGTGATTGTTAATGAAATATTTTATTTTAGCTAGACTAACATTATATTTGATTTTGATTATATTATTATTCAGATTAAATGATATTCTTTACGACAACTATGTAGGTCGGTAGGGAATCATTTCAGTCAAAGCAACTGCTAATCGTTATTGTTCACATAAGTTATTGTCTTATCTTATCACTGCAAAACGTGTCTATTTCATGACGTTCCGTTCGTACGTTTCAGACGTTTTGAATAAGCAAGTTTAACCTTTTTTTTATTCATTTACTGGTCCGGATTAGCATGGGATTAGCTCACTGCTGGCAAAGGACAATCGGACTGACAATAACCAAAACATTCTAGGTCTTTGAGACACAGATACTGTAGGTTTATTAATAGGGATATTGGTGCCGATTCGGTGGTACACCGACTAACCTAAATTTTTCCTAATTTTAATTTAGTGCTGTCAAACATCACTTTGCTATTCGGACATGACACCTCTAACTAAAATTTAGAGACGATACGTGTAAATTACTCAACTTAGGCTGAGTTGCACCATAATCACAGTTAAAGTTACTGTCAAATTTTGACATTAGCCCGCCCTGCGAAGCGTGGACGGTGACAGTTAGCAGTTAAAGTTAGCGTTAAAGTAAGCTGGTGCAACTCAGCCTTAGTTTACAAGCATGTTTAAGCTATTCGGCAAACACATTTTAGAGAAGTTTCTGCCTAAAATTTTAAACGTAAAATGTCAAAATAGACGGCACCTAAAATATGGCGATTAAAATTAGATTATTATGAATCCAGTAATTTCTCTGATAAAATGGTTGTTTTGTGATAAGAATGCACAACTAAAATATTGCACAGTCGTTGCAGGTAGCGGCTAGTGTTACTAGTCCTGGTTTCTTCAAAGCATCACTCATCATCATCATCATCATCATCACCATCATTACCACCACCATAATCATCATCATCATCATCATCAACAGCCTAAAGACATCAACTGCTGGGCAAATGCCTCCCCCATAGAGCGCCACTTTGAACGGCTGCTCGCGTGCTGCATCCATCGGCATCGGTTCCCGTGGTTTTCCCCAGATCATCGATCCACCTAACGGGCGGCAGGGCTAGCGGGCTCTTTACGCCTTTACTAAAACTCAATGCAGCAAAATGTATATGCCATATTTATTGGTCAATTTTTACATCCTTAGATAGGTACCTAGTAAGTACCTACGATAAATAAATAACGTTCTTTAAATATGTAAATAATTGCGTTATCTGTACATTTTTGTAGATTTTTTATCACCTAGTACAGCTACTCGACACTAGAGGCGCCAGTGGCGTTACTTCATTTAGGTGCACGACTAAGCAATGCTAAATTAAGTTCGACGTAAATACCGAATGGCTTTTGTGATATCTCGCACCTAAACTAAAATTTTAAAGTAGGCTAAAATTAGAGTTCTCTAAAATCACCGAATCGACACCAGTGTCTCGTTTTACCGCGAACCCTATTACTAAGGCTCTGTGTCCGATTGTCTGTCTGTCTGACGGTCTGTCGGCCTGTCTGTCCGTCTCTCACCAGGCTCATCTCATGAACCGTGATAGCTAGACAGATGATTTCACAGATGATGTATTTCTATGGCCGCTATAACAACGAATTCTAAAAAAACAGAAATAAACTAATATTGAAGGGGGCTCCCGTACAACAAATGTGATCTTTTTGCTCGTTTTTATAGATAATGGTACGGAACCCTTCGTACTCCCGCATGAAGTCCGATTCGCACTTGGCCGATTATTATTCATTTACTAGTCTGGATTAGCATGGGATTATCTCACTGCTGGCAAAGGACAATCGGACTGACAATAACGATAACATTCTAGGTCTCAGTCAAACAGAGACACCTTTGATTAGGGAACCCTAAAATTCATATAAACTTGTGTATTTACGTAAATCGTACGTACGTACATACTGGTGGATAAAATAAGTATTTTAGTATTGGTAACACTTCCATTAAATCTACTTACCTAATACTAACATCGAGTTATTGTTTACGTTTACTTCCCGGACATCTTTCCACGCATGCTTTCACGGTAGCTGCGAATAATTTGCCTAGAATTTGCCATTGTTAACACGTTAATAAAAAGATAAGTATTATGCATACATTTTATAGGTAATTGTGAAGTCACAGTTTTATCTGGACTTTACTTGTTTTTAATGTAAATCAAACAAAGCTCGACGACAAAGAAATATGTACTCAAATAGAGTAGGTATTCTACCAGCTACTGAATTGCTCACTTCATTTCTCAGAATTGATTTTCCTTGTGCTTTGTGTCGTTGCTGTGATTTAAATAAAACTATAATTTATAAATAGTAAATAATACACACATTTTTAAATAAAAAGTTAAACAGAAGAGGTATTTAGGTACTCTCGAAGTCGATGTTGGGCGAAAGTTATTTACGCTTCCTAGTAAGAAGCCAAATGATAAAATATATTGGTTTTCTACATACTAGTTTAGAGAAAAAAGCTACTAAAATCGTGTTACCTTGTAGCAGCTGCGTTGACTCAGGCACAATAAACTTCAAACAGTACACAAAGTGTAACTAAACCACCTGCACCATTCACTCTTGCCTCTCGGCAATAGGCTTCTTTTTACGCACTTTTTTCATTGTCTGCAGCAGAATGTCACAATGTTTCTTCGCATGCAGAATATCTTATTGCTTTTCTAAAAGACAGAAATAGTGTATGGAGAGAAAACGCGGACCGGCTGGCGGCGAGACGAGAGCGCGCAAACCCCGGCTATTAATAGCAGCTTTCGTGCATCGCCGCTGAAATTAGATTGTAAATAAAAAGTTTGGGTTAACAAGAGTCGTAGGCCCCATTTATAATTGTTCTTTTAGGCCTACGTGGTGGTATTTCTCTCGTACTTCTAGTGTGATATACACATGTGTATCTAACGCATGGTTATTTAGAACTTCGACTGGTCTTGTTCTAAGACTTATTTAAATTCAATGACTAGTTTCATAAAGTGAAAAGAAAATATCCATCAATGTTAATTTCCTGTAATTAAATGCAACCCTATGATAAACAAACCCATAATTCGATTTCAGCTCGTTTTACGATTTCCCGAAACCTTAACCCAAACGATGGTAAGGAAAAGCTTTCAAAACTTTAACATTACTGTCCGAAATCACATTTATCGACGTATCGTTGAGTTTTGTATTTGTATTTTCGTCAGTTTGTTCTAAATACCGTAAATGTTTGGAGTCGTAGTGGATCCGAAGGTTACTCGAACTCTGTAAATAGAGTAGTGAGAGCGGCGCGTGCGAGCGGCTCCACAGACCAGGGTGAACTGACGCCGAGCGGGCCGACTTTCACTGGGGGCGACTACCCTTGCTGGGCGGCTGTGGCACCCTCCACCCCCGCCAGTGACGTCACCGAGCGGCCGCGTCACGACCTACGACGCCGTACGTCGCCGCCGCCCAATGCTCGAACCGGCTCTTTATAATAGCCTGCCTCGTGAAATATCGTGCAGGCTGCTCCCGAAACGTTACGTAAAATGAAATATGAAAGTACCGAAGGCCTGCGTCAGCACGCTACATTTTGATACCGAAAAGGTCGTGGCTACTGACTGAAAATTAATGGGTTTATGCGTAACGACTCAGTCGGATTATAGTAATGACGTAGGCACATTTGTTACAAACTCAGAGAAGCCAGCACAGACCGCTATCAACTGTGGAGATCTGTGAAATTGGGGAGTCTTTTACCAATTGAACATTTATGGATCTAGTCTAGTTATAGAGTCGGTCCTATTACCATAATTACAAAGATCATACTTACTATAAAGATACGTACCTACTCTACTGATTCCTTAACATCACTTTTCACAAGGTAATGGCAAAAATACACGGTTGAACCAAATTGAATCACTTTGGTTGAACGGAGCCCTAATGTACATTTGCTCTATCGAGCATAAGTACTTACATAAGTAACTACTTAATACCAATCATTAATCTATTAACTTAAACTTATTAACTCAACTCTTGGGAAAGCTCAAAATGTCAATGATTAATTGGGTAGGTAGATAGATAAATCGGAAGTTTATTTTCAGATAACTTAAATAAATCTCACTGTTGTATTTCAGATTACGCTAAGTATATGGGCAAACTTCGGGTATTTACAAATGGCACCTACTCGCTCAGGCGCTTCTGCCACATTTGTAGCCCGCTTCGAAAAACCTAAAGTGCATAGAGACCACAATACTGGCTCACAGCTGATTGCAATACTAGGGATGTCAAAACATCGACTATTAAATTTTTAGAGGTGTCACTCGTTATAAATCGCCTAAAATCGAAACTAGTTGAACATAACTATCGAATAAAGTAAAACTCTCTATGGTTCAGGAGGAAAAAAAATGCCTCAGTTTAAATTGCAACTCGCGCCGAGCCGACGCGCGCCGGCGTCAGAGCTATTTCTTTTAGGTACGGCGGAGCGTCAATTATTATGTGTGTTTTTTATACTACAACATACGTAAAAATGCATTTGTTTAGAAAGCCAAATCATGCTACTTACCGAAACTAGTTTTGAAATATTAAAACACTTTTTAGTTTTTTCGTATGAACCGTAAATATGTAAAACCATACCGCGCTACTTGAGGTTAGTAAATTCTAATTTACTTTGGATCGCTTTGAGACCTACCTGCGCCCGTCGCGCCGCGCCTGAGTGGGTATCTGTTAAGTTTTTCTAAGGAACAGGAAGTAAAAGTGCGATCTTAACGTAATTATAGAAAGCAACTAGATTTGCTCTACAATAATCGAGAAGTAATATATTTGTTGTCAACATCATCATCATCATTAACAGCCTGAATACGTCCACTGCTGAACATAGGCCTCCCCCAGGGAGCGCCACTTAGAGCGGCTGCTCGTGTCCTGCATCCATCGGATCCCCGCGGCTTTCACCAGATCGTCGGTCCACCTAGTGGGGGGCCGGCCTACGCTGTGTCTTCCGGTTCGTGGTCGCCACTCTACAACCTTTCTTCCCCATCGGTTGTCAGTTCTATGAGCGATGTGGCCTGTCCATTGCCATTTGAACTTGCTAATTCTAAGAGCTACATCGGTCACTTTAGTTCTCCTGCGGATCTTCTCATTTCGGGTCTTATCTCACAGGGAAACACTGAGCATCGCTCTCTCCATAGCTAGTTGCGCGACTTTGAGCTTAGTAATGACCAACAGGCCAACAGTTAGAGACCGCGTCTCAGTTCCATAAGTCATCACTGGCAACACATTGATTGTAAACTTTTGTTTTCAGACTTTGCGGTATTTTGGACGAAACGATAGGTCGAAGCTTCCCGAACGCTGTCCAGCCGAGTTGGATTCTTCGGGCGACCTCTTTGTTGAACCCACCTAATTGGACAGTCTGTCCTAGATAGACGTGTTTGTCGACAATATTTGTTGTAAGTGCGGGGATTCCGTGAACAATCGTAATTTTTGCTTTTTCTTACCGTCATTTTCATTCTAGACTTAATTAAATAAATGACAGTAAAGTAACTTCAACATAACGAAAAGCAAATAAAAAAAACTTCATACAATATGGAGTCGATTTTGTGTTCTATAATGATTTTATACTATCTTGTAGCACAGATATTATAATATTATTCTACCTACTACTTGTAGGTACCTATACCTACATATATCACAATGAGTTATTTAACCAGTAGGTACCTATATGCTGTGCCATACGTTAGTATTATTCTCCCTGGTTTTCTTACTCTACCAACTTGTATAAGTATATAGACATAAGACATAATTACATTAACAATGCGGCCAGAAAGTCCGCTTAACAGAAATCATACTTATAACTATCTAATCCATTGATGGCAAAACTTGCAATCCTCATGTCTGGGTACGCAGTGTAAAATGCACAACGCGCATGCGTTAAAGTTTAGCAATATCTTTCTCTTTCACGTCGACCCTCTCGGAATTTTCTTAGCAGGCTTTTCTTTTTGCATCGCTTCATGCTTTCTGGTATCCTAGTATTTTGGGCGCTTGTGGAAAGCCGTTGCCGCCCTAACAAGTGCCACTGAGCGGGCTGGGGCGGAGCGGTCACTCGCCCAAATGAAAATTTATAGTGATATTATCAGTTCGCGTCTTTGAATATATATATTTACATTAATTTTAATAAGATGAAATATTTTATACTAATAATTTAAAAAAAAACAATAAATTAGTCTAGTAAATTAGATTGAAAATATAAAACATGATTTGTCTTTTTTTTAATGTGTGGACATTTCACACAGCGCCATCTAGCCCCAAACTAAGCATAGCTTGTACTATGGGAACCAGATTACTGATACAATACTTATATACTTTTTTGTTTGTAAATACATACATAGAATACAATATAACACCCAGACGCAGAACAAACATCTATGTTCATCACACAATTGTTTCTCCTGGGTAGGAATCGAACAGCCCTCAGTTCAGAAGGCAGGGATACTACCAACTGAGCTATCGAGCCCGTCAAAAAAATTAATCATTTACATAATTTAACAAAGTCCTGTCATTATAATAAACATAATAATTAAACTTTTACCTATATCCCATCAGATAATATAATACCCACCGTACCTATATGTAAAGGTTATTTAGGTAATAATGGGTCTGCCGCGGATAGATTTGTTAGCCGTTTGTCAGCTCAACCTGAGATTGAGTTTCCTACTCGTGGTACAATCATACCCATACATAAAAAACGTGTTACTATACCTAAGTAGTTTAAAATACAAACACAACATAAAAATCAGGAACAAAAGTTCACACTACGACTACACATTAAGTTTTTTGGCTAAAATAGTATAATTTTAGTGAATTAATCTCGAAATGAATTTACCGTATTCTTTCAGTTGTCTATATTTAGTCCAAACTAAGGCCTCTCAGGCTTAGCGCGCCCACGCGCTCAGCGAGAAACCCTTCAAACGACTATCAACGAACAGTCGCTAGTCGGGTAAACAGGACAGGGGGGTCACCACAACGTCTTATAGCATTATTACTTCAATATTATTTCAATCATACATTGACAAATGACATAAAAGTAAGAATACTTTAATGTTGCAGAGCCAGAGCAGTTTTGATGACGTCACGTTAAATCGTTCACTCAAATACAACTGTCATGTCATACCTTTACATCATGTTGACACTGACGTGCGACAGTGATAACGCCATATAAAAATGTAAATGTCTCGTTCACATGCAGGAATACTTTATAAGTTCATGGTACGAATTCGAACAATATTATTGTAACCTTGAAATAATAATGCCATGAAACATGATGGTTTTTTATTAGCTTGTGGTAGCCCAGCAGGGCCTTCGAAAACATACAGCCGAAAGGCAGCGTCCCACTGCAAAGCGAAGATTTATGATTGTTTGCTTGCCACATCATTACTGTGCCAAATGCCAATGCACGCGCATTTTCAGAACTGCCCCTATTACAATTGAGCTAGCAGCGCTGCTGATGCGCGTCTACCGCTCAACTACTGTCAACATTCATACAATTTTGACAGCAGTTGAGCGGCAAATGCGCGTCAGCAGCGCTGCCATATAAACATTACTGAATGTTAGTGGCGCTGCTAGCTTAATCGTAATAGTCAAGTAGTACACGTGTCAGTCTCAAAACAACCATTGTATTCTTAATATTTTTGTTTACACAAGCAACGAAAGCCAATACGCAAGGAAACATACATGAAAGGTTTGAGCCCATTGAGTGATTTGGGACCACCCTTCACACGGAAGTGGAACGAAACGACTAATAAACTTACAGACACCTTATGGTGGACGCCAAGTCTTGCAACAGTTTGAGTTTGCCAACTGTTTCAGTCTATGAAGCCTTAGTAACACGACCACGTGACGTCACTCAGCCCGCCCCAGAAGAAATTTGGGCTGGGCGGTTGGGCGGGGATTACCGGTAACTTGGCAATTTGGTAACACCTCACGTGACAAATATATTTTCATTGGAATTGGTTACTGCTGAGTAGGAGTCTGAGTAAAATTGATTAAATTATTTATTTAAGTCCAATCTTTTAATATGAATATTTCTGTGATCGGACCTAAATCAGTATAAGATTATAGATGCTCTAAGGTATAAGTGTTGTACTTAATCAGTACTTTTTTGGAGAATTCTTGGTAATACCGTAATACATAGTTCAAGTGCTCAAGTACAAGGTAAAATATAGTAGACACGTTTAATTTATTGTGTAAATCGGTGAAAGGATAGAACATATTTCACTATAGCGCCGGTATTCGGCAGCTTCACTTTGGCCTAACTATCATTGCCTATTTATCATCATTTAGAATCACATATCGTATCATAGTTATAAAAGCTAAAATAAACATACTTTCACGGTAGCGTCCGTCCGTTGATCGTAGAACCGGTATCTTCTGGCCAAGCATGCTCCATCGTCAACCGCGTCGTCACTTAGATACCGTCTGAGACAGGTAGTTGAAAGTTAGCCTTTTGTATTTAAACGTCTGAATAAAAAGCCAACTTAAGCTATTTCTAACTTTCAGACAAATTTTTAGAGGCTACTTATACTTTTATTAAAACTGTCTTAAATAAATCCACGTGACCCGCACAACATTGATATCCTACAGCATCCTGCTACCCTGGTAAGTTCGACCTCTGGAGCGGACGAGGCCCCTCTAAGGCGCCATCCTTTCGAAAGGTCACAGAATGCCAAAGGCCACGGTTTTACCCCGGTTACGTGATTTGCAAACGGAAAACCTCTTTATGGACTCTTGCCAGCCAGTATAGTCTATCTTTATGGGTAAAGATAGTTAGATAGTTTTCTCTACTAAATTGATTGTTGGTGGAGAATTGAGTAGTTACTGACTATATCTAAATGTATATTAATAGGCTCGTAGGTACCTGAACCTATCCGTATGTACTTATTTTAAATTGTAAATGCTTGGTGGAGTTTTTGGCGGGAACGCGGAAAAGTTCACGCCGTTGCACTGTTTTATATCTCAAAACTTGTGCTTTTTTCAGTATTAATGTTTAAAATTGTGTGGAGTCAAAATATAAGAAAAAAAAAAATGTTTGGTGAACGTATTAGGATTTTTTGGCCCTAAATTCACACCGGTAATGTTCCTCTATACGAGTTCTAAATATTATATTAGTTGAAGTTTCATTTCCACGCATATTTTTTATATTATATTATGCTCCTTTAATTTTAAACTCACAAAAGAATGTATCTTAAACAGTATTGCAGATAAAATATACTGTATCACATCACATGATCACACACACACACCCACACACACACACATATACTCACACCCACACCCACACCACACATCATGAAAACTAAGCCGCAAGAAAATATCGTTTATTCCGAGTAGTTCCGTGGGAGTAGTTCTTTTTTCCCAATAGTTCCGTCAACGGATACAGTATGCTCATCAGTTCAATTAAATACTTAGTAATTGAATTTTTATCTGCTTCATTCCTCAATCATAACATTACCTGATTGCTTCGGTACATAATTAGTTAATGCTGTGCTTAAAGCATCATAAATATTTCCACCCCTTAGTCAAAAACTTACCCTAAACGTGCACCCCTGTAACCGGCAGCGCCATGTTGTGACCCTTTGTACCAGGGTGACATACAACATCAGAAGATGGAATCGCACTTACAACACCCATACATACAAGCACGTTACAACGTTTGTTTGCCTTATTTATAGCTTTAGTTGGAGTGGGAAAAACTTAGTAGAACTTTGACTCAGTAATATTAATCCAGAAAAACTAAAAAAAATTAAAATGCGTTAGCATTGCACTGACAATAATGTAGAGAATACAAGAGCTTATAATCTATGACACACTTAATTTAAATTTTTACATTTAATACTTACTGACTGACGAGGAGCAATGCTTTATAAAATACGTTTAAATTAAAAAAATATGACTAGTTTTTGAGAGTGGGACACTAAATGGTTACTCAGGTATTTAATAACTCGAACATGATATTTCCAAATGTTGGCTCAGCCTTATGTACACGGTATCTCGGCATTTTTTTTTTTTTTAATGTGTGGACATTTCACTCAGCGCCATCTAGCCCCAAACTAAGCATAGCTTGTACTATGGGAACCAGATGACTGATACAATACTTATATACTTTTTTGTTTGTAAATACATACATAGAATACAATATAACACCCAGACGCAGAACAAACATCTATGTTCATCACACAAATGTTTGTCCCGGGTAGGAATCGAACCCACAGCCCTCAGTTCAGAAGGCAGGGATACTACCAACTGAGCTATCAGGCCCGTAATTATTAGAAGAAGAAAAAGCTCTGTCTAGTCCAGAAATTGGAGAACAAAAAATGGTATAGTCATATTTCAAACTTTAACGTTTTTAATTAGAAAGGGCTGTCACAAAGCTTAAAGGATTTCTGTAAAGGTCGCGCGCCTACACGAAATTTGTCAAGGGCATCTCTTATACTCGTGTTAGGTACGCCGTTGTATTTACAAGATAACATTGATCTATGCAAATACATATTCCATGATTTATCAAACTTCAATCAAATCGATTGAAATGATTGACACAACAAAATAAACTAAAACTACTTTGATAATCAGTTTTATTCGAACTATGTTATCGCTTTATCATAAATCAACATGCGCCACCCTGCATATCGCACCACTCACCACCCCCGTGGTTAGCGTGTGTGACGTCATCGCCTCTGCCACCCTCCGTCCAACCCTCTCCCAACTAGTGGGACAAAACTATTCATACCTCTTCGATGTGCTGCTATCCTACTGTCGCACACTACTTTCGCGGGGCGCTTGCAATGCTAGTTGCCTGACGGGTAGTTGGTGATAGTGATTGTTGTATAATCTGTGATGACGTCGGCGTCGTCGCGTTCACGTCGATTGCCTCTTCACTCGTTATGCAACCCTGGTATGTTCGTAGCAAGTAGTGACGTCATCGTTTATGACGTCGCGCATCGTGGTGCGCGTCGTCTTTGTAGATGGTATCCATTTGCAAACAGGCTACGAAGCCTACGAAACGCGTGGCGGCGTCGTTAGATCTCGACCTGCTACGGTCGGATTTAACAATACGGCGTGCTACGGCGTAGGCCATAAACGCTCGTAGTGCAGTATCTTGTAAAACCACATTATTCTTTATTATTTAATTGATATACGGAAGTATTATAAGTAAAAAAAAACCTCGGTAGCGGTTATATATTTGAGCCGTATGGCGTTGAGACCCTGGGTCCGTGGGGACCGGGAGCTCACCGCGTTTTCCAAAGTCTATCAGAGCGCCTGGTCGATGCGACGCGTGACTAAAATGCTGGCACTTATTTGGCTCAACGCATCAGCATTGCAATTCAACGAGGCAATGCTGCCAGCATGTTGGGTACGCTGCCTACCGGCAGTGGGTTGGAGCATTTGGACTGTTTATAGGCCATCGCGGTCTATTATACAGTCCATATGTTCTTTGTAGTAGGTATAGTGTAGCTAGTTAGTGTGTAGTGTAGTTAGTTTAAGTTTAGTTTAGTTTTTATTATTGTAGTAGTTAGCTTAAGTAATAAAGGCATATTGCCAATTTTTGTTTCAAGTTTTATTAAAAAAAAAGTAAAAATCAGATATTATTGTCAGTGGTTTTGTCACTCAAGGTCTGGACTGAAAATCAGCGCCCTGGACTCGTCCATGGCACATGCTGAGCTCAGACCATCTTGTACAGCACTGTACACAGCAACAATGTTCGCACACAGAAATACAATGACTGGGCCTTTTAGGCAGGCTATTTATAAGTTTTTAAATTAGAAATAGGTTTTGTTTTTCTTTTGTACTTGCTTAGAATAAGTTATTATCGTTGTTTGTCACTGTGTACAGGTTGTACAAATAAAGCATTTTCTTTCTTTCTTTCTTTCTTATAAATAATATAATCATAAATACTAGTACCTTGTCGATGGCAGAGGTAAATTTACCACTGAACTGATTAGGCAGATAGACAGTTGCAAACGACAGGATATACGAGTGGTACGACAAGTAGTGTAACCACAAAGCACAAATTAAACACTCCGTGTCATATATTTTTATTGCTCTGTGAGTGAAACAAATGTCTATCAGCTGGGCTACCACAAGCTAATACAAAACCATCATGTTTCATGGCATTATTATTTCAAGGTTACAATAATATTGTTCGAATTCGTACCATGAACTTATAAAGTATTCCTGCGTGTGAACGAGACGTCTACATTTTTATATGGCGTTATCACTGTCGCACGTCAGTGTCAACATGATGTAAAGGTATGACATGACAGTTGTATTAGAGTGAACGATTTAACGTGACGTCATCAAACTGCTCTGCAGTGCAAGCACCGATCTTCGGTTCGACAAATATATCGAGTCGATAAACAGATTTTATTTATCGATCTAATCGGTAACTTGTAGCATGGATCGTCGGTAATTCTTGTCGAAGTCTTTCGAGGGCTTTATTTAGTCGACATCTTATCGATCATTCGTTCATAATTATCACAGAGTAACTTTATATTATGGAAAATTCCACAAATTAGGGAAAAAATTGGAGGTAAAGAAAAGAGGTTAGTCATTCATTCATGAAAAACACCTACTTAAAGGATTTATTCTATTGAAATATTACAGAAAACCATTATTTTCATGTGAAATCCGATTAATTATTGAAGAGGAACGAAATATTTTATCAACCATATTATTATATTAGATGTAGTGCTTAGTTGATATATGATAGTAAACACATATGAAACTTGGAATAGGTGTTTAATACTTTTTCATTTCTTCATGGAAAAACTACTGTATGGATTTGACCACCAGCAACTTCTCTCCTGTCCCCTGCAGTGCTAGGGATCTTGATGTAACTGCTCGTGAGATTTTGAACAACTGCTTGCAACAAATCCTCCACAAGCTTGCTTATAGTACCCGTACACACCTACAACAATAAATTTCCATGTATAAGTAGAATAAAATAACAATAATTAGAATATAATTTAAGTAAATAGTTTCCGCTTTGGGAGGTACTTACTAATTACTATAACATTCACGGGCAGTCCATTTGATCGGCTCCTTATAGATTGCTCTGAACAACTTGAATAACGGCGAGGGCAATTTCTTTATGAATTCTAAACAGAATCTCAAAATGTTCGTTAGGTAGGTCGAGAGAATTATTGGCATCTCTTAGGCACCGCCTATTGATTCTCAAGACATCTCGACGCTTCCATTTTTCGGCTTACAATCTATACATATAATAAAACTGTAGAGATAAAAAAATCTGTAAATGCAAGATATCGAAAAAAAAATGACACAGGTTAGCTTGAAATTTTTTGCTGATCACGTTAAGCTACTTTTTAGACATTTTGTCTGTTTGTTTGTTTGTTTGTTTGTTTGTTTGTTACGGCACAAATCCGAAAATACTGAATGGATTTTCATGCGGTTTTCACTAATAAGCTTAGAAAAACCCGGCGCACAACATAGGATATATTAAATTTTAAATATTTGTTAATTTTTTTTTGGTGAAAATGATTAAGATTTCATTATGAAACGGAACGGGATTTTCACAAGATGGCCGCTTCAAGACTTCAAGGTCAGTTCTTTTTTATATTTTGGTCCACACATAGTGTAGGTATTTAGCCACTGTCAAAAAATTTGACCCTTGCTTTTGCTACGCATTGTATAACCTTTTTTATTTTGGCATTAGACAAAATTTGTATTTAGCCAATGATAGGAAGTATTTTATGAAAACTGCTTAAAAGGGTAGGTTCTTAGACTTTTTATAATCATTCATAAGGCTTCACGCGATTTTCATACTTAGCCAATATTGAAGCTTACTTAATTAACATTTTTATTCAAGTTTTTGATTTATAGGGTTTTAGCGGGAGAAATGTTCTTTATTGGCGATCTGGTCAAATGTATTATTTACATAAACTTACTACACGTTACCATTCTAATTAGGTAGATAAAATTATTTTTGCGCTACTGCTAAATTCTTGATCAACCCCAAAGAAGTTTTAAGGTACCTGGGGGTCTAGCAAAGACACTAACCACTAACGCTAACGCCTCACGCTAACTCCAAAAATGTATTGAAATGACATTCGCTGCGGAAAAGTAAGCGATTTCAGAAATGTCATTGCAGTACATTTTGGCGTTAGCGTTAGTGGTAGGTATTGTATAGTGATACCAACCACTACTGACAGAACGTAGAACTGACAACCGATGGGGAAGAAAGGTTCTCGAGTGGCGACCACGAACTGGAAGACGCAGCGTAGGCCGGCCCCCCACTAGGTGGACCGACGACCTGGTGAAAGCCGCGGGGAGCCGATGGATGCAGGAGGCGAGCAGCCGCTCTGAGCGGCGCTCCCGGGGGGAGGCCTATGTTCAGCAGTGGACGTCTTCAGGCTGTTAATGATGACCAACCACTAACGCTAACTCCAAAATATACTAGGATGACATTTTGGAAATCGTTTACTTTTCCACAGCTAATGTCATTTCAATACAGTTTTGGAGTTAGCGTTTGGCGTTAGCGTTAGTGGTTGGTATCTTTGCTAGACCCCCTGTAGTACTTATAGCTACTTAAGTTATAGACCCTTACCATTGCTACGCATTTTAAAACCTTTTTTATTTTGGCATTAAAGTAAGACGGAGTGCTTGCTATTATTTGTAAGCCAATGATACGAAATATTTTATGAAAAATGTTTAAAAAGGGTATGTATTTAGATATAATAATATGTAGGTATTCATTATGCCAATTGTATCTTCGAATTAAAAACAACATGGCGAGTAAAGTTCGTTTTTGACTGTTTTTGATTTGTTCTTCTTCTTCTTCTTGCATGTTGATATATGTTTTTAATAGTTAAAATATTTTAGATCTGTGGGCTTTGAAATAAACAACGGGAGCAAAAAATGATTGATTATTCGGTTACTTCAAGAAAGTTATAGTAGGTAATTAACTATCTTTGGGTGTAAGTAATAATTATGTAATGACGATTTAACCTATTTCCTCACTTTCATCACTAGGTAGGTATGTTGAAAGTGCAGTGGGAATGAGACAGCGTGGAAAATAGTGGACATAATAATAATTATAACTGTCGATTCTTTAAGGAGTGGTGGTTTAGTATTTGTAATTCCTAATTAGTATTAAGAAAATTAGTTATGTACGCATCGTACAGGTAAATGCATATCTCCAGCAATTTATAAACTTATTATTGACACTGGCTAAGTGTACGTACTCAATTCGTATGGAGCCAAACTTAAGAAGGTAAAAAAATGTGGTAAATGGTACAAAAAGCGCGCGGATAATATGTAAAACTGAGCAAAACAGCATCATCGTGTATGATTCTTCCATATTTTCTAAACTGTACCTGCCTGCTTAGGTAACTACTACCTAAACAAAACTTACTGAAACTTCTGTTAAAGACCTGAGTGAAGTGATGATGATTTCTTTTTGTTGTAATATGAAGAGGTACTTATAAAATTGTAGTTTTTTTTTTGAAACTTTTTATACTGCTATAAATCTATATTAGACTCAAAACATTTAATTTTAGGTAATGGCTTAAATAGCTTCCACTCACGGCTATACTTGCGTTATACCTATACCTATGCTAACTAATATAGGTTACTGTACTCATGTACTGTGCTCAGCTTCGAAAAGATTTAGTGGATTTTGTTGTTTGGTACGAAATGCATGATCTATTATTAGACTATAACGTAAAAATAACGTAACACAAGCGTGCGAAGCCGCGGGCAAAAGCTAGTATTAAAATATAGCCAAAATCCAGTTTGAATATATTATAAATTGGTTATCGAGCAACTATGGAAACCCGATAAAATTCGATAAGTTTGACAAGATTAAACCGATGACAAATGTCAAAAATTAGATCCATGCGTGGTTTAGTCGACATAGAACGACATGATCGTTAAGATTTATCGAATTTATATCGAAGTCGATAAAATACATTCCGTGCTACCGATTACGTTTTATCGAAACTTTATGTCAAATTTGACATGAAAATTCGTTAAATATATCGATCGGAAGATCGGTGCTTGCACTGCTGGCTCTGCAACATTAAAATATTCTTACTTTTATGTCATTTGTCAATGTATTATTGAAGTAATATTGAAGCAATAATGCTATAAGACGTTGTGGTTGCCCCCTAGGTGGGCCGTATGCCTAATTGCCTATATAATAAAACTTGAACGTCCGAGTTATCAATATACGTTGAAAACAGCGTGATTTGGGAGAGGGTAGTTGCATTAGCAATTACCGAGTTAATAGTCTTTGTTCCGACCTTTGAGACTTCAGAATGTCTAACATTTAGCTACGTAAAGTATGACCTTTATAATACTGATGAAATGTACATTGTACAAATGTCTAAATGGCATTTCTTAATACGGTCAAATGGAATCAAATAATCGGAATAGATCTGACTTGTGCAGAGTATTGGGTTTCTGTAGAAGGAGGATGTACTTACCTACTGATGTACAATTATATCATAGGCTTTCTGTATGGTTTTAGTTTTTGTTGTTGAGAATAATGTTAATTCTTCTTCTTCTTCTTTAATGGCTTTCTATCGCTTTTTTGCAATAATTCTGCCAATGTCAATTGAGTAAAATTTGTACGGTTATGTCAAGTCAAAGTCATATTTTGTCAGTCAAAACGCCAACAGTAAAAAGGTGGAAATTTTACTGAAGGCTCTGAAAAAAGCCGTTGAAGCAAAAACGAAAATGCATGGTTTTATGATCCTATTGATGAACCATTTGCCAACACTCGTGCACATTCACGAACACTTAACGGATAATAATCCACCCTTATTACACATTATGGTTCAAGATACACTAGTTTTGAAAAATATATTCAAAATTCACAATCGCCATTGTCGGATTTTCTTCAAAGACCTCGAATAATGTTAATGGAAGATAAAAAAAAAGGTTCTGACGTTGCATCTTTCAGTTCGTGGTTCAAATTCATAGTTTTTCCCATGGAGGTCTATGGAGAGAGCCAAAATCTGCCAATGCGACGTTGCCGCTCCGCATCCTTCGTGTAAACATACTGTCTTGTATCTCTGTCTAATACACGAATCGTCGCATAGAGTATGCGAGAAAGCGAATGTCGGTACGGCAACGTCGCCTTACCGACACCGCGTGTCATGTTCTGACAGTTTGGTGTGTCATGAAATTAAATGCGAGAGCATAAAACGTGAAAATTTAGTGATTATATTGTTATTAGGGCTAAATATTGTATCAATAGTGAAATTGTGTCGTGTTGTGCTGTGTTTTGTGCATCAAGAGTAACCCGAGGAGTCGAAGGAAAACCAGAATCATCATTTTATACGTTAAAGTTTACTGACTATTTTTATGTTCAACATCGAAGTTTCGAAGTAAATATGCATTTCATATTAAGAATATACGTTTTTTCCACCGTATAATTACCATGCGATTGCAATTACTGAAAGATTTAATGCTTTAATTGATATTTTTGGGATGGGCGATTTTATGCCTCTCGAATAGTGATGTACCTGGCTCGTTCTCATTTTTACGATTCTCATCGTCAGTTTCATGTACAATTTTATATTGTGCTTATTTCAAATATTTTTGTACAGTAAATTATAGCGCTTTATAAGACGAGTAAATTAATATACAATTTAATCAAATAGAAAGTCTTGTTTGGGTGATAAATGGTTTTGAAGTTTTAGAGGCCACGAAAGCGACGCATCGGATCACGAAAATGACTCAGTAACTTTACAGCTATCATTTTCTCACTTTTGCTACTGTTTATAAGACTAAATGTTCATAAAATAACAACGTAATCTTGTTTTCATAATTAAACTGGCAAACAAATGGTATTAATAACCAAACTATGTATATTATTATTATCAGTTCGGTCCTGAGTTGTTCATCCTACGAAATACGAATACTAATCCACTTAACAACATATTATAGGTAATAAGCCTCTGCTGACAAAAAACAGATAGTTATCGTATTAATAGCTTTATAAATTAAGAAGCATCATGAGTATTTAAAAAGTGTATTTATTTATGAGTTGCGTTATTTTTTCAATAGAACAACAACCTTCACTACAATAGAAATAATCTATACTTATATTATAACGATTTATATATAAAAACAAATCTCACTACAAAAGACAATATCTGGCACATCTTTAGGTACTCTTTTGGATTAGAAACTCCTGATTTCGTGATTTTTCCATAAACTTTTAAATATGAGCTTTACGTGTTCGGAGTCGGGCCTACGAGCAAAATAATTAAAGTATGATTGAAATGTTGGCAGGGGGGACCAAAATGTACCTAGTAGGTACCTACCTCCCTACCTAGTACCTATATACGTACTTACGTCAAGAATAGGTAGTATTGCGATATGACGTGACGTTATTAATAATTTCAGAACCTTTTGGTGATAGTTCCTAATACCTACATACTTTAGGTACATAATATCCGACGGTAAACGAGTGTGGAGAAAAGTGTTCATAGAATGTGAACTTGGGCTATAGGTACCTTTTACCTAGCTACCTACCGGAATCTTCGCAATAGGCTGCTTCTCCCAGAAACCAGAAAAATGGTATATAACCATAATCTTTTAATCTACTACCTACCAAACGTAGGTACTGTTACTAGCTCTTCCCCTTTAGGTACCTACTATTAAACATAATACAATGCTAGTTTCGAAGAAAGGTTCTCCCAACTTGAGAGTTACTAGGCTACCACGGTCCAGATCACCCCTTTTCGCGATACCTACCAATTCGAACTCATAAATTTTTAGGCTATGATTATTAATCACAATGAATGATGAGTGAGTTCGAATTGACCCATCTTTTCTCGATAAAAACACGTTTACATAATAATTCAAAACACTATCTTACATCTGTCATACTACAACAACTAGAATTGTTTCAATAAACTCACACCAGTCGCTACATTTCCAAATAAAAGAATGCATAAAATCAGTTTCATAGACCAAAATCAGTTTCATGACTAAAATGCCACGAAGTTTATGACACGAAACTGACGAAATTATCCCTTTTTTGTAAAATTGCTGCAAAGTTAAGTGTATCGATTTAAATCAAATACTACATAAATATCTCGCACATTTTAGGGTTTCGATGAGCTAACTTTGATTTCAATTGCTGAAATACAATGCCCAAAAAATGTAGTGCACATGTGATCGGTAAACCTATGAACAAATACAAGCTTACCGATATATTTTTTTTCCGGCACGTTGAGCCACACGTCTTACGTCTGCGATGCCAGTACACGACTGACGTTCGACCGCACCACACTCAGTGTGTGATTGCTGATGTTTTGTTTAACAGGCAGCCATTATATCACGCGAATTTAAAGAACCCATATCCGCGTGACCGACGCGTATGTTGTTTTAAATTGAAAATAATGATGAAAAGATTTATTTTAGACTATTTAGTGTAAAGTTTATTTAATTACGATAATTTTAGTATATGTTACATACAAATACAGTGAAATTTGGTGAAGTGGTAAGCAAATGTTTTACTGCATCGGAGAGTGTGACACGATGAGAACACGAAAAATTAACCCGTTTCTGACCATTTCGTGTTAATTTAAGGTATTATTTTTGCTTTTATTATGACAAGCTTTATTTCTGTTGTAGCCTAATAGATGTTTCATCATTTAATTCACAAATTCTGTTTGTATCTTAAGCCGTTTAGGAAATATAACCTCGTGACCATCAAATTTGAGCATCGATGAGAACTACCCACCTACACTGTCCATTACATTTTGTCGATATTCGTAAATCTTCATACATTTGCACAAAATTACTTTGGTTTTGGGGAGATTAAAAAGTAGAAAATCTCTTTCCTTAAAAGTGGCTGAATGGATTTAGATCAAAGTGCAAACAGAATCAAAAAGTAGGTGTAAATCTGGCAATTTAAAAATAGGCACCTAACCTACTTTTATAAAATACAATAGGTAGGCCAGTGTCGTCTGGCTTCAATATGAGTTATGAAATTAATAATAAACTAGCTGACCCGCCCCGGTTTCGCACGGGTTTATTAGTTTTATGCCTTACCCTGTTTATGGGTAAGAGAGAAGCAAAAGTGAATAATATAGGGGAAAAGGATGAATAGATGGGACGGCGAAGGGAGACAGGCGCACCCGTCCCATCCATTCATCCTTTTCCCCTATATTTTTCCCTAAAATAAATATAGGGGCTTCAATACAACAAACGTGATTTTTTGCTCGTTTTTATTGGTACGGAACCCTTTTTACAAGTTTAACCATCATTTTAATGAATAGAATAAGAAAACGCGAATGTAAAATAAAAACTAACTATTACGGAACTATGTTATTTGAACAGCCTGAAGACGTCCACTGCTGATCATAGGCCTCCCCCAGGGAGCGCCACTTAGAGCGGCTGCTCGCTTCCTGCATCCATCTGCTCCCCGCGGCTTTCACCAGGTCGTCGGTCCACCTAGTGGGGGGCCGGCCTACGCTGCGTCTTTCAGTTCGTGGTCGCCACTCGAAAACCTTTCTTCCCATCGGTTGTCAGCTCTACGAGCGATGTGGCCTGCCCATTGCCATTTCAACTTGTTAATCCTAAGAGCCACATCGGTCACTTTAGTTCTTCTGCGGATCTCCTCATTTCGTATCTTATCTCGCAGGGAAACACCGAGCATTGCTCTCTCCATAGCTCGTTGCGCGACTTTGAGCTTAGTAATGAGGCCAACAGTTAGAGACCACGTCTCAGTTCCATAAGTCATCACTGGCAACACACATATAAAAATGTTACTTACAAACGTTATTTCATATAATGTTTCAATATACTTTTACTAGGGTCATCATCATCATTATCATCATTAACAGCCCGAAGACGTCAACTGCTGAACATAGGCCTTCCCCATAGAGTGCCACCTTGAGCGGCCACTCGCCTCCTGCATCAATCAGCTCCCCGTAGTTTTCACCAGATCGTCGGTCCACCAAGTGGGGGCCGGCCTAAGCTGCGTCTTCTGGTTCTACGAATATCTAATTTTCTTTATTGTATTAAAACTAAAAAGTATCGAAATTCTGCAGCACTGTTTGGTTAGGTTTATTATATATCGATATATTGTGTAATAGGGGTCACTTCCCTACTCACGCATACTAATGCATATTTAAATACTCACACCAACAGAAAATGGACAGGCGTTTTGTGAATGTCCGCCGTCCATATGATTCTATGTTGATGGTTTTTCCCATCAACATAGAATGTTTTTCCTCACCGGTTGGCGGTTAGGCAAATCTGTATACTATTAAATCCTCTGCAGTAGGGAAGAAGAGGTTTTTAGGTACGAATAATAAAATTATACCTACGATTTTATCAAATACGGCAAAGTTACGTAGGTAGCTTTGCAGGCGGGCCATAAATCCACGCAGCCCGTTACGGGCTCTACGGGCGCTTTTTCGATATTATGGAGGTTATTTCAACCAGGAGAACATGAATACGAGAGGATGTCGCTGTGCTTCCAAGCGCGTGCAACCTTCTCCCCTTCCCCAAACCTGGCAAGGGTGGCATCGCAGCCCGATCCGTCTGAATAAAGAGGAAATTACTTGATCGTTATAGCTCAAATTGTTTAAAGCAAATCTAAATATAGTATTTTATCACCTCAAAAATTCAACGCATAAAAATCACTTCCTTATTGCTTCATGCAACCCGCACTCGTTTTTGAAAACGTAAGGAATCCTATTGTTATTATAAAAATTACCTATAACCATATCGAATTTCATTCTAATTGTTTCAGCGTGATGATCAATGGGACGCGCGGACGGCCAGACCGACCAGACAGATAGACTGACACACAGAAATACAAACTAAAACATGAAAAAAAAATGTTTTAAGTCAGTGTAATTCATACAATTAAAAATTTTCTCTGCTCTCATTTAGCCCAGATACATTTTTATTATATATACTTATAGATCTTTATTACTCAAGCTGACTACTACAATAATAAAAACTAAAACTAACTACACTACACACTAACTAGCTACACTATACCTACTACAAAGAACATATGGATTGTATAATAGACCGCGATGGTCTATAGACAGTCCAAATGCTCCAGCCCACTGCCGATGCCGGTAGGAAGCGTACCCAACATGCTGGCAGCATTGCCTCGCTGAATTGCAATGCTGATGCGTTGAGCCAAATAAGTGCCAGCATTTTGGTCACGCGTCGCATCGACCAGGCGCTCTGATAGACTTTGGAAAACGCGGTGAGCTCCCGGTCCCCACGGACCCAGGGTCTCAACGCCAAACGGCTCAAATATATAACCGCTACCGAGGTTACTATATTTGCGCCGCTTTAGCTGCTCAGCCGAATTAGCCGCGGCACCGGCCCTAACGTGCCTAAGGTGTGACGGCGCCATAGTGTCGACGCAAGTAGCATCCCACACTAAAGGCCGCCCCATCTTCCAAGGAACCAAAGTCATTCCGTCAGGTCTTTTACCATCGTCACTTATGAGACCATTCGGTTTCAGAATAGCTGCATCATTGGCGGTGGTAAAAGCCCAGGGAATGATGTCATTAAGACGGCACGAAATTCGACCAGCACTTTTCGAACACGTGAGACCGTGATGACCGAGCTGATCAACTGCAGTACCACACTGGCAGCGATGGGCTACACAGCATCTTGCTCCCAAATTGTAAGCTGATAGCTAAGCGAAAAGCAGACTTATAGATCATGTATAGATGGATAGGTACAGTTACGATAATATAATACCTACAGAGTGTAGAAGTAGTTTAGAATGTAAGAATAGATATCCATCGTGCCAGTCGGCCCTCAACGCCGAAACACATGCTAGCACGATTTGTTGTCTGAGCTGTGTAAATTGGCTTTTGGGCTTAACTTAATCCGTCTGCGTCGTGCTAAACATGTGTGTTATCTAACTCGCCCTTCGATTAATAATAGCTTGCGTTTTAATCATTATAGACTGTAAACTTTCATTATGTAAATTGATTATTGCAATAGTGCATTTACAATGTCGTTGTTAATTTTATTTAAACCATAAACTGGTAATAAATCAATATCTAAAAACCCCTAATGGACCCAAATCCCTAAGAGATGTATCTGAAGTTTTGCAAACAATTCAGTTGTTGATAGGCACAAGTGAACTGCAGGCTTTACTTCGTAGCTCGCGTAGCCGTAGCTTGGTGTGCGTATTGTTTGTTAGTGTGTAGTAAAGAGAATACTGTGTACATGTGCACCGTAGCTCCATGCAGCCTCTGGAGCCCTGGTAGATAAAACCGCAAACCTTCGGGGTGCCCCATGGGACGGGACGCATTTTAAGGCTAAAGTCGAAATCTTTGTATTTTGTCCCTTCACACCATAGAGTTAAGAGTAACGAAATTTTAAGTCTATGTTCCAGTAAAAATAGAAAATTTCAAAAATGAGTAGACTTTTCTATTGCTGTCCCATACCTGCAAATATACCCCATGCAGTCTCTGCAGTCTTGGTATATAAATCGCAAACCTTCTCGATGCCCTGTGACGGAAAGGAATTAAACGTCCAAGGACGGGACTTCGAAAGGACAAGTTAAAAGGTCACCAGTACATACCAATTCAAATTTGTCACAATATTGATACTCCTCCATAATAAGCACATTATAAAAAGTACTTATTTTTATGGTTGATATATGTTGATATTTCAACTAAGCTATTAATTATCTATTTATCTCTACTAGGCTTATACTATAATTACCGCGGCTTAACCAACTTCGGTCATGCAGATACATAGGGTGCCTTTAGCTAACCATTAAAAACATTCATACTGCAACAAGGTTGGTAAAATATCATCTTCATGGCGTACTTAAAAATATACCTACATTATTATATCTTATCTGGTTTTGTACGATTGTCCGTGACATCCTTCTCATACTCAGTATTACCTAAACACCAAGCATTAATATGTGCCAGGAGGTCTCTGAGGTCTGGATTCTAGACTGAAAGAAAATATTGCCATGGTCGCCTAGTATTACAGTTAACAAGTACTGGCCTGGCACGTACATTTATGTTACACAAGACTTGTAAAAATGTTGATAAACTGCACGTTATACTAACTACAACAACAATAAAAACGATTACTAAATGCTACTAGCTACACATCATTAACAGCCAAATGATGTCCAATTGTCCACTGGATATACGTTTCTCCTACCGAGCGCTACTTTGAGCGGGTGCATTCTTCATGCTTCCTGCATCCATCGGCTCCCCTGCGTTTTTAACTATCTACACTTTAAAAAACATTATATTCCAAATATGGTTTATTTGTGGGCAGTTATGGATTGACAGTCCAGAAGTCCTACGAGAAAATAACACTAAGCAGGCTAGTGAAATTACTGGGCAAATGAGACTTTATGACCTGATTACAGTGTAGTAATCTGATTACTAGACTCTGTGATATCTCAGGATGACGTGCGCAGTGCAGTGTCACGCGAAACTTTATTATTTTAAAGTTCTGAGTGACACTGCAACTGTTATGGGCAGCCGTATTGCTTAACATCAGGTGAACGACCAGATCGCCACGTCATTCATTCCAATAAAAAAAAGACGGTTTTTTTTTTCAAATAAGGTGTATTATATAAGTACAATAACTATAACTCATTTGATAAAAACTACTTCATGCTGGGACTTTTATCTTAAAGATTTTTTTAAACTTGTAGATGAACGATGGTAAGTAAATAGGTGCATAAATATGACATAAAAGTATGTAAAGCTTTAAAAGATTTTTTTGTAATCTAACTTTGATAAAGCAAAGCTCTGTAGCGCTGCTGAACCTTTTTCAAATCGTTTACACAAATGGAAAACAAAGTTTTGAACATAAAAGTACCTATGATTAAATTATTATTAAACTTTCGTAACTTGTCCGTAGCAAAGTTCTACGCTGCGTAGCTCTACGGATCCGTAGAGCTTAGGCGGCGCGTAGGCGGATCGTCCGCCTCCGCGCTACAAAACCGCCCTACGACTTCTTCCCGGATTATGTCACCCTGGTACAAATAACCCCGAGTTCAGCCATGGCGCATTACGTCATGGTTTGGTTCCCCAATAGCGGCCCGCGGTCGTTTGCACGTATTTTATGTATGGCTGTTTTGAACGTTGAATTAAAATTAGCGAAAATCAATTAAAAACTTACTTGTAACAAAGAAAATCGATTACGCTGTTTTAACATTCTATTGTTTTTTTTATATTTAAGTATAAAAAAGTTTAAATAACAATAACAAAACTATGACATTAAACTGCTTGTAGCAAGGTTAAGCTTATAAGCTGGCATACCTATTGGTTGCATATGCAAGAACTTTCTGACAACATGATTTCGTCATATTTTATCTTTAACTAAGGCGTAGATGCTGGTCGATGCCTACCAGGCTCTTTAAAAGACACTTGCCGACGTAACTATCGAAACATGAATATTGAAAAAAAATAAGAAAGACAGGACACAATATAATAATACTGATCATGATGGATTAATAGATATAATTAATTGACTAACGAATAACGATTTAACATGTATCAAATAGCTGTTGGTTTTTTTTTTCGGGATCTGTGTGCGTTTTAATAACATCGTTTTGAATTCTAGATGATGCTGGGTTAATAGCATATCGGTATGATTATTGTAGCGCTTAATGGCTTAAGTTATAAGGTTTTTAGTTTCGTTTCTGACAACAATATTTTTAAATATCAATTCAATGAGAATGGTTATTTAAATTCGTCAAAACTAGTAAAAAGGGTAACATTAAATAGGGTTTTAAATTCATGGGGTGGCGAGAGTTATGGTGGGTTAGGGTCATATCGTCTCATCGTCTGGGTTGTATAAAGTCGTATGCAAAAGGTCTTAATTGCAGAATTATAATATTAGCTGTACATTATACTCTCTTTGTATATTGCGTTCTACGTCACAGATGGGTCAACAAACCTATACTTGCCTAAAGCACACTATGCGACGTTATACAGACCTCTTTGTTTGGTAAATCAATACTCAGTACGCATACGACGGGAGGCGATCAATGCACCCTCAATGACGTCATAGGAAAGTATTGATTTTCGCACCCTACCATCTAGCAGTTCTGCGTCCCTGGCATCCAAGCATGCCAGGAAAACCTTTCTTCTGCGAAAAAGCTGAGATTGCGCTGAAAAATCTTGAGAAAAGCTTTTCCTTCAACTTAGCATTGTGCAGACAGCGTATACTAGAGTTGAAGCCTGAAAATAGAGCAGTATAAGGTGCTGTTTAATAAGATTTAACAACCGTATTTCGTTCCAATAGAGTTCTAAATTACATAGAAAATAGAAAATGCTAAATTACTTGAGTTATTTTTGTAGGGTTAAACAAGATTATCAAGGTTGCCTTTTGCGCTTAAAGGGGAACTGTCATCGTGTTGATAAAGTTTATTAAGGAAGTTTGCGGAGTAAGTAGTAAATTAACTAAACTGCGAGGCGTCCGTCGTCAGTTGAGTCGGTTCATCTGGGAACCCGCCCACGTGCCCGCGCTTCTCTGCACTCATTTTATCCGTACGATTACTGAGCGCACCATCTCCTTTAGGGTATAGTTGCCTGGTGCTGCCGGTTCAATATATCCGATACTTTATCCGATACTTTATCCGATTTTCACCGGGTTATCCTGCCTAATCCAATGGCGAATACTATTATTTTCCTGCTCGTTTTAACTTTAGCCGTTAAATGTTATTGTCAAAACAGTTATTATTTCGAAAATCATAAATATTGTGATGATTTATCTCCTTATTATGGTGATATTAATTTGGATCAAATAGCCGGGGTTTGGTATGGTGTGGAAAAAATACCCCATACGAAAGGGGAATACAAAATTGAGCATACGCAAGAATGCTTTAATATTGACATCAAGGAACGCTATATTGAGGTTTGTGGCACTTTTGCTTTTATTTAAAGTGTTTCTTTCCACGTCTATCATTTAATTTACACGCAGATATCGTTGTAAAAGAGATTATTTTGCTTGTAAATCCTCTCTGACCTGTAAGAAAAACTATAAGCATTATATAATTATAGCTGTCGTTTTATTATCGGTTGCATACAAACTAAATGTTAAAGGTAAAGGTAGCTAAGGGCTTGGCTCAATAAAAAACTAAGCTAATGGTGTCATACCTATACTACAAAGGTGAGATAAATCTTTGTATTAAGGCATATGTACTTACTGCAGCGTATGTACCTACTGGTTGTTTCTCCCAGGCGAGCTCACAACAGGATATGGGGTGAATCATGTCAATTAGCAGGTTAATCATGTGGTGGAAGTTCACAACGCATGACAATGCAAGCACGGTGAGACACCACCAATTAGCTGGTCCACTAATCACGTAAATTAGAATAACTCTTTAAAAATGATCAGTGTTATTATTCTTTTGTTATTTATTCCGAAATGTTTTTCTATGAATGTAAACTACTGTCAAAATTTGGATCCAACTCATGATTTTGACGAGGAATCTTTGCTCGGGATGTGGTATGTCCACGAGTACATATATCATAAGGAGAACGTGACGTCGACAGTCTTCAATCCGTATTGCCCCATTATTCAGTTGAGAAAGTTTGAAGATTACGTGCACGGGGGGTTGATAAATCACGACTTAGTGAGTATAGCAATATTAAAAGAAGGATAGAAATGCTTGCAAAAACCAGGCATCATGCAGGTTGTTGCACTATTTAAGTCTAAAGTTCAAGGTGACAATTTACTGGTAGCAAGGTATGTTTTGACTAAATTCATAATTTGCTTTATTTCAGCCTACTCCTCCAACTCCGTACCCGTCCTTGCCCAGCTCTCCGTACATCAATCGGCAGTACGGGCAGTATGGCCAGTATGGTCTTCCGGAGCATTACCGCATCAGATATTTTGTGCTGGAGTGGCATGAGGGTCTGTGGCATGATGACTACCACATCAAGGTCAACACATCCCATAAAGGATTCTGGCCTACAGATGTACCTAACGGATGTGAGTATTGAAGTGGCATTTCATACTTATCTACTCAATAATTTTTTGCTGGCCTTTAATTTAAAGTGACATGGTTATTATAACTACGGAAAAATGGTTGGTACCAAATTGACACAACGTGCCTACATAATATCGGTCATTATTAGGTACTATCCTATAGTCAAACTCTAACCTGTAAAAAATTATTACTCGTTATTATAATAACCCCATCTTCTTCTCTTCACGTACAAGAGTACCTACTACGTAAGCGGCGTATCGTAAGTGTAGTTTAGAAATTCTATTTTATTTTCAGCTGTCGAAAACATGTACCGATTCTTCGGCGGCGTCATCCAAGTCCTCAAAGTGGCGAACAATCACTTAGTGTTGAACTTTTGCATGCGGCTGCCTAACTCGCAGCTGTTCAGCGTGGTGCTCTCGCGAAATGAAAACCAGTTGACTCCCGAAGACCTTGCCAGCATCCACAACGTGTTCACCATGAAACATCTCTCCACGTCTGCTTTGAAAAGGGTCTGCGAAAACTCCGCCTCAACGATGACGTTCTCGAGTTTAATACTTATTTCAATAGTGTATTCAATTTGTAGATCTCATTTGTAGATTCGACGGATTTTACGACAAGCTTTCAAAAGACGTCTTGGTTTTAGAAGTAACTCTTATTAGATAGGTATTTATAATATTGATCTTGCAAAAGCTTGTCTCACGTCAAACTGTTTTCTACCTTCAAGTCCTCGACATAATAACGAATATTAATTACATTATATTTTTATACCCATTTTTAGGACTAAGCCCAAATCTACCTATTCATGGCAGTTTTGCCAGTGTGATGATGAATATAAATATTTCTGTCTTTTGCGAGTACATACTATGATTGTAGATGTATTTATTTATAAAATGAATAAAAATGATTACTAACATCATTACGGTTTGTTTCATTACACCACAGTAGGCAACCTAGGTATTCAGCATTATGCATAAATATTGGTTCCGAGGCTGGTACGAGGTTTCATGTTTGTATTTAGTTGCTGGAGTACCTAGAGCTTTATGAATGTATGTTATTTACATTAGAGGCACATATTACACTTACCACCGACGGGGAAGAAAGGTTCTCGAGTGGCGACCACGGACCGGAAGACCCAGCGTAGGCCGGCCCCCCACTAGGTGGACCGACGACCTGGTGAAAGCCGCGGGGAGCCGATGGATGCAGGAGGCGAGCAGCCGCTCTAAGTGGCGCTCCCTGGGGAAGCCTATGTTCAGCAGCGGACGTCTTCAGGCTGTTAATGATGATGATGATGATGATGATAGCTACTTATACAAAAACACTGCTAATATGCAAATACAGACAGGCAATTGACGACAAAACATACCTACTCACATTTATTTATTTTTAAATAATCTATGTCTACTGTCTAGATCTGTCTGAAAGACTGAACAAACTCAGCAGATAGAAAGTAGGTAATGTAAGAAAAAATCTAGTGACGAAATAATTCATTTTTTATTTCATGACTCATTTGAGACTTATAGCGTAAAAACAAAATAAATGTGGGTTTGTCAACCTGCGACCGCCGTCCGTCCTGGCTCGTTTTGATTTTAATAAATATTAGGTAGTGCACCTATTTCATTTTCCAAAGACTATAAAGCCGATACCTATAGGTTATGCTACCTACCCACAGATACTAAATAGCTTGATCCCGGATTTCCTCGTGATTCAGATGAGTGTTTCCTTTAGTTGGTACCTACCTACTATCTATCAAAATCGCAATTATACTCGCTCATAATAATGAAGAATGATTCATGTGACTTATTGCGCCATGCTCGCGGCATCACCTGAACCAGCAATTTGCTAATTGACGGCACGACCGCAAAGCCTTGTTCCATATTCCTTCAGTCCCGAGCAAGTGTCACTTCACTATGTTGGCGATGTCCTTCTCTTACATTTTTATCACCTCTGAAAAACAAACACAGCGTTGCAAAGATAGCGTAAAATTTTCTTTGCATTTTTTGGTCCTTTTTCTTTGTTTAATGCAAGTGCAAGGGTTCTGCGGTGACAGTATTAAATGGTCACATAATGTGAACATAGAAGATGTGTACGGCATGTGGTATGGAGTGGGCTACGCGCAGCATACTCCAGACATGACCGACAAACCGAACGAAGTCGGCTGCGTGACTCTATTTATTAGTGATGTTACGACGGAAACACACGACGATTGGCTAGATTGGTCTGTGAGTACCTCTGTTGTTATTTTATATTATTTGATCAGGGATGAAAAACGATTTCGGGAAAAACAAATCTGATACTTAACTGATTTCTCAGTAATATCAGATTTGTTTTCCCGAAATGTTGAAAATGTTTACCAACCGGGCCCGTGTCACAAACATGTGACGATGTTTTTGTTTTTTTTTTAAATTCTTGCGCAGTATTGCACAGTATCGAAAATTGGGGCTAAAGAATTTTTAGTAATACCAGGTGTTATATTATCTGGGGTAATAAGTACCTAATTTATGATTGTTTGTTCTCTCGGCCTTATCTTATTGCTACAGGCATTATATTAAGATGTTATTATATTTTAGAGCAAAGCTTTGGCGATTGACTGACGGGCCTGATAGCTCAGTTGGTATTAGCCCTGCCTTCTGAACTGAGGGCTGTGGGTTCGGTTCCTACCCAGGACAAACAATTGTGTGATCAACTGTTTGTTCTGTGTCTGAGTGTTATAATGTATTCTATGTATGTATTTACAAACAAAAAGTATCTAAGTATTATATCAGTTATCAGGTTCCCATAGTACAAGCTATGTTTAGTTTGGGGCTAGATGGCGCTGTGTGAAATGTCCACACATATTTATTTATTTATTTATTATTGATCGCTTTTGGGATAATCACGGTCGCCTCTCTCCAAATGTGCTGCGCCCAACAACGGGGTCTATATGAGTTCCATACCAACTCAATTATACCATATCTGGACAATAATGGAAATCAATAAAAAAATCAGAATCAGAAAGATATAAGTACTTACAGTAATATTTTCTTTAATTTATTTTTTAGATCATCAAGAGAAACTATACAGACCAAAACTGGCGTTCATACAAAAGTAATCCATGGTCTGACACGTCTATGGCAGGGTCATGGCTGGATATCCGTATCAAGAGGAAAGTCAAAAGAGATATTTACAACGAAAGAAGATTAAGAGTGGTTTGGGACGAAGATGGACAGACTATGGAGCAGACATATTTATATACCCCTGACGACCCTGGATTGTGGGTAGCGGAGGAGCGGAAACAGTTTGAAAAAGAAATGATGGCTCGAGGAATAGGTATTAAACCAACAAAAATAGGAACTAGTTTCTGAATTGAGATCATAGCTACATCTTAAAGTTAGAGTTAAAATAAATAATTGAGCAGCATTTAAGACATCTCCATCTAGAAACTGACTTAACCATTAGCTAATAATATACTATAATAATATAATATACCTCTACAATGCATTATTTAGCTGCTTTGCAAACAACACTTACTAGAATCACTATCACTTTTATAGATGTATGGTATCCAAATGAGCCACCGCGGCATCCCCAAGTTGTTCGTCTGCTGAAAGTGACTCCTCACTTACTGATGATCAACCATTGCTCGGAGCAAGGCGATGGCGGCGTGTTCTCGCTGATCCTCCGAAGGTCGCCTTCCAGGATGCAGCGGTGGGAGTGGTACGACATAAAGAGACAGTTTTATAACTTCGAACTCCCCAATATGTTCAGATACACAGCTATATGCGCTGGCTGTGCGGAGAAAAGCTCCTTGATTTTAGTACTGCTCTGTGTTGCTATTTGGAGTATTTTAAGGTCCCTAAGCTGAAGAACTGCAGCGCGTACATTATTTATAAGATCGGTATAGCTTTTTAAAGTAATATTTTGAGTACCCATTATAGCTTAAATATCATTGTTAGAAAAACATGCAACGAAGCTAAATTATGTAGAGAAACATTTGTCTGAATTCGAATTATAATATGTACATTTGTGTAATATTATTTTACCTAAAATCAACCTTGATTTTTTTTGTTATGTATGCTAATATAAATTATTGTAATTATTAAATTAAATACATTCTTAAAAATAAATTTTGGTTTATAATAAAAGTCCTGTCACTTGCGATATACCTATTCGGCATACGATTTATGTAATTGGACTCTCTGATCTTGTATTCAGACACATTTATTACAGCAAAAACACATAAGATTGTATGAAGAGTTTTAGAAGTCTGAATGGGAACAATTAATAATAAGAGTTGTGTGAAAACATAATATTACAATGTATACCTAATGATTAATGATCAAACTATATTAAATATTACATTTATCACCCAACTTAAATAATCATTACAAAAAAATACAATAAGACGACGACACGGTCGACAACTATACTGAAAGGACGTACCTACCTACATAAATTTATAATATAATTTATATTATAGCACTTTAAAATAACTGTTAGAAAAATACAATATAACGTAAATTAAATTATTTAAATATAACAGTATCACCCATCTTTACATATATGGGTGGGTATATTAGCATGTGAAATAAAACCCTCTTAATACAATAATTTCCTTGCAGCTAACAATTTTTGAGATACATCACATATTTATATAAAATAAAAGGCTAAGTTATTGAATTAAATTTAAATAAATGGTAAAAATATTATAGTTGTTGTGAATAGACAGTTTATTTACCTCTTTACACAAAATTCGCCCTATATATCTATGCTTGTGTCACCCAGTTGCAGAAACGATCATAATCATAATCTTAATGGCGGCATTAACGACAATAGAGTCCTTAAAGCCGTAGGGAGGACAACAGTTTAATGGAAGATTAAGGTTTAAAGTCCACTTTAAAAGTTAATGATCGTTTCTGCAACTGGGTGTATAAGTAGCGGTACAACATACTTTCAAAGAAGACCAAGCAGTCAAGCACCCACTGGAAAAGTACCAAAAAGAATGGGATCAGTCCAACCATTTGCATGTCTCATCACTTATGTAACGTACAAAGGTGACAAAGTTTAATTGATCTTGAAGAAGGATGTGATCTAGTGGCCTGTGGCCTCCTCACAGGACACGAGGTCAGCAGAAACAGGAACAGTTTAGACTAATTGCAGTAATTATAGTAGTTGAAACAAGTAGCTGTGTATCTTTGTCTTCTGCAGAATATTCTTAAGTGCTGTCTGTGGTACTTACCTAATAATTATGAATTGTGCTAGCAGCCAGTTGTGACTTGCTGGCAGATAAACTATAAGCAATAATAGTAGGAAGAATAGTAGGATTTGTAAGTGATAAATATAATTATTATACCTAGCATTACCTAGCATTAGAAGTTGCCCGTCGCAAGTGTTAACTATAGTTCAAGTAATTGTGATCAATTTGTTGCTGAAAAGGACAATGTTAACTTGTAGGGTATTTATAATTACGTCTAAGAGTGAACAGTGAATTTAGACAATCATAATCTCAATATAGGCTTAATAGCTTATATCAGCAGAATATTTTAATAACTTTGTATCAGGAAGTAAAGCTATTTTCTTACATGTGAAAAACATGATCGAAATAATTAATTTATAGCAAAATTGAATTTTTATTAACACGCATAGCGAGAAATAAACAAATGGATATTGTCCTTTTCATTAATTAGTATTTTTTTTATTTGTTTAAAATATAAATATAAAAGCGTTTCTCAGAACGAGAAGAATTGGCTTAGTTGGCTAATTTTCTAAATTATTTTAGTCACTAAGTTTTTGTTATATAGAATACCTGTTTTGGAGTAGGTACTCCAAAATCAATCGTTCCTTACGGCAAAAGTTAAATAAGTATTATTTCTTTGGGGTACCCACAGAGCATTGAAACAAATGACGCTTTACACGAAGCGCTTTTTTTCCTGTGGGGGTACCCTTTGTAGTTAACATGCACGTTTGACTATGTAGGTAAATATCCCAATGGCCTATTATTTCATTAGATCATCTGCCCGCAGGACTTGCGTGCAAGAATTGGGCTTAATTAGTTTACTTCCCACTCCTATAGAGCTGGGAGCAGTCGCACTTCACTGCCCGCAGAACGTCACGCGACCACACGCACAGAAACACAGAAAAATGTACCGAATCATACCGCTTTTGTTAATAATATGCACAGCAGAAAGTGCGAACTATCAACGATACGGTGAATCGACGATTTATCCAGGCGTGACGGGCTATAACAGCTACTCTACCGTGTCAAATTATCCGAATCAGTACCAACAAAATAGAGGCAGTTTCGGCAGTGACATCGCAAACTTTCCTGAAGTCACACGGTATCCCAACTACAGCCCTGGGTACTCTACGAACAGTTATGGCGCCTACAATTCTTACTCGACTCCACGACCAGGCTTTGGTGGTAGTTATCAGAATACCTACAGCACCCAGCGATACGGGGATATGTATAATGGAGGGAGCTACAGTCCATATGAAATGCCGTTTATGGGGAAGAGTATAAGAGATTACTGCGTAAATAGGTCGCCGCAGAGTGGAATTTGGGTGGACAGTCTGATGGGCATGTGGTACGGGGTGGAGTACGTCCAGCACTTGGCAGGTGACTCGAGAGTGGACTACGCTAGATCTTGCATTGTAATACATCTTGCGGAACCTTTAGATAGGGTGAGTACTATTTTAGTTCTTGTTTAATATGTTATAATAATTGTGGATAACACTACGTAACGTAACCCGTAGTTTGAGAGGTTGAGACCGGAGCTTTGGTTATGGTCTTTGAAATTTTAGGCTGCAATGACTACATCGAAAAACAAGACTACGGTCTTGTTTTTCGATGCACTAAGTACATACACCAATGCTATTGCTCTAAGTATAGCCACAAATGATAAACCAAACTCGCTTCAAAAATTATGACCTTTTGGAATTTCAAATATTTGATCACAGAATTCGCCCTATTACATAGATTTGATAGATTTTGAATAGATTTGAATTATTTGATAGATTTTTTAAATGGCATTTATAAACGTACTAACTTTTATACGCCATTTATTGCCATTTATTGACAAAGTAACTTCTCGGAAAACTATGTTTGAGCACTGATTACATAACAATTTAATTACTAAGTACGTATTTTGGGGTCAAATATTAGCCAATTTTGTTGAGCTGTGTTTCAAGAATTGAAGTGAGATATGATAAATTATGCAGAAAAATAGTCAATTTATTACTTAGATAATGAATGTTATTGTCATCACTTAGATATATTTTTTTGTTAATCGGATATTCGTCATCATAGTTTAAACTTCTGTACGTTATAAATCTTGTAAGACCACGTTACTCATAGAAATAAATGAAATATGGTCGGCTCGGTCAGAGAAAATTTTTTTAATGAAATGCAACAACAATAATAAATAAAAATATTATTCCATTTGACCTTTCTCTATATTTTCCTTCTTTCTCAAACTTTTTCATAAAACTATACAGTACGATTAAATTGATAAATCTTTTGAAACAGAAGTGAATATTCAGGACAAAGCAAAAAGAGCCGTCTTGGGAATGATTTTAAGTGTAAACCAACGCACAGTCATGTCATACATTTCCAAAATCTAACTAAAGTTTTACTATGGGCCACATATTTTGTAAGACTGTGTCATAAGTCAAGAGTGAACGGTATCTTCTAGGCAAGCATGCTGAATGCCCCATGCTAGACCATGTCATTGTTTAACATCAGGAGGGATAGTGCGTCAAATAGGTACTTTGCCTATACTTAACTAATAAAAAAACGACAAATCATAATATAAGTAGGTAATCAATCAGTTACAAAAAAACAATACAATGCAAGAGGAATCCCAGCCACATGATAAACCAACCTATAGTAAACGAATTATATAAGTT